>CM072901.1:13376214-13976214 GCA_037013685.1 Acridotheres tristis
TGCAGCTCCCTCGCCATCACACTGTCCCCAAACGCCCGCAGTGCCAGCCGCCCTCCTGCGGGCTGGAGACCCCCATAGACCCCCATCCTCATCCCTATTCCCATCCTCATCCCTGTTCCCATTCCCATCCCATCCCCATCCCTATTCCCATTCCCATCCCTGTTCCCATTCCCATCCCTGTTCCCATTCCCATCCCCGCTCCTTCCTCCTTGCCTAATTAAATTCTTGCATCCCTCACCATCCCCATCCCTCTCCCCCAACCTTCTCCCCCATCTCTCTCCCTCTCCCCTCTCCCTATCCTTCTCCCCCATCCGTCTCCCCATCCCTCTCCCCATCCCTCTCCCCATCCCCATCCCTCTCCCCTCTCCCCTCGCCCTCTCCCCATCCCTCTCCCCATCCCTCTCCCCCATCCCTCTCCCCCATCCTTTTCCCTCTCCCCCATCCCTCTCCCCTCGCCCTCTCCCCATCCCTCTCCCCATCCCTCTCCCCCATCCCTCTCCCCCATCCCTCTCCCCCATCCCTCTCCCCATCCCTCTCCCCATCCTTTTCCCTCTCCCCATCCCTCTCTCTCCCCATCCCTCTCCCTCTCCCCCATCCCGGAGCGCTGCCAAATCTCGGCGGTGCCGGTGCCAGCTCCGGGAGAAAGGCCCGAGGCAGCCGCACACAAAGAGGGGTTTATAGCCCGGCCGGGCACCTGACACGGGGAGGAGGGAGAGTTGAGACGTGCTTAGCCCCGATAATCCCCAGTTTGAGTTTAATATATATAATTTTTTTTTTTTTTTTTTTAATCAAAAGCGCAGCAACAGCTGGGGTTGAGGCTTTCCAGGAGATGAACTCATGAACAACTGTTCAAAATAACTTTATTCGTGCTGCTATTAGATCAGGCCACTGGGGAGCCACCAATTATTTGTGATTACTCCAGGCAGATAAGGCTGGGGCAGAGCTGAGGATCCAGGGCACCTCGGGCTTTGGGCACCTCGGCTGGGCAGGTCCAGCACCCACAGGATTCCCCAGCCCCATCCCAGTGCCAGGGGGGGCACAGCAGCTTTGGGCACTGTGGATGTGCAGGAGAAACTCATGTGCTCCAAGCAGGGATGATCTGAGACATTTCTGCCTCAAAACCAATTAAAATCAGCTAATTAGCCTGTCCACGTTTGGGCTGCCCCTCTTGTTCAGCATCCCCTGAGCTGGCACAGCACCGGGGGGGACTGAGAGGTTTGGGAGGGGGGATTGAGAGGTTTGGGAGGGGAGGCTGAGAGGTTTGGGAGGGGGAATTGAGAGGTTTGGGAGGGGGGATTGAGAGGTTTGGGAGGGGGGATTGAAAGGTTTGGGAGGGGGATTGAGAGGTTTGGGAGGGGAGATTGAGAGGTTTGGGAAGGGGACTGAGAGGTTTGGGAGGGGGGATTGAGAGGTTTGGGAGGGGGATTGAGAGGTTTGGGAGGGGGGATTGAAAGGTTTGGGAGGGGGGATTGAGAGGTTTGGGAGGGGGGATTGAGGTGTTTGGGAGGGGGGATTGAGAGGTTTGGGAGGGGGGATTGAGGTGTTTGGGAGGGGGGATTGAGAGGTTTGGAGCAGGACAAGGCAGCTCCTGGGCTCACAGAGGTCCCAGGTCCTGTGCCCCCCATGGTCCAGGCAGGGCAGTTCCCAATCCTTTATCCCATCCCAGCCTCAAACCCCTCAGTCAGCTGAGACCTTTTTTCCTCCCCAAAAAAAGCCGAGTGTGAGCTCTGCTCTCCAGCAGGAAAATGTCCCGAGCTGGGAGCTGAGCCTGGGGAAGCTGCAGGGCCCAGCCTGCCCTGGCCAGCAGAGACTCCATGAGCTCACCGGGTCTTTTCCACTCCTCACTCCTGTGATCCAGCAATTCTGATCCCCGGGGAATTTTTTAAAAATAACCTGGATGAAACAGAAGACGGCAGAGCAGGGACCAGGCTGCCTTGGCTGGGAGGTCGGGCTAACAGCACTTTTCCATGGTGCTGTTCCATGATTAATGGAGACAAGGGAAGAAAAGAGAGGAGGAAATTGATAAACACAATGGTAATTCCAGCCAGGATTTGCCTCAGTCAGGTTATTAGAATCCTGACATCATGTCTTGAAAAGAAGACTGGAAATAAATCTCTGCGAGATAAAAATCTGGCTGGGGGAGTGGAGGTGCACCAGGATGACCCAGCCATGGTGGGGGTCCCCAAAAAATTGTTTCTCCCACTTCTCCTGGGTCTCCAAGCAGCAGCAGGAGCTTGTGGCTTCCATGGAAACCTCCTGAGCCCGTCCTGGTCACGTCACCCCACACCTGGGAACAGTTCTGAGTGCAGCTCCAGGTGGGGGGAGCTCATTTCCTGCCAGGTGATTTCAGCAGAACAAAGCCTGGGAAGTTTGGGATGGGCTCCAGCAGCTCCTGCTGGATGCTGCAGGAGGAGCAGGGCTCACCTGGAGCTGGGAGGGATCCTGGAGCCTTTCCTGCACTCCGGAGGGGCAGCTCAGCTGGGATGGGATCTTTGGGATCCACAGCTGGAATCTTCCTGCCTCTTTGGCCTTCCTGGTGGCTACTGGGGCAGGAGGGAGGTCACTGAGGAGTGTGAGGTCACCCAGGTGAGGTCACTCAGGAATGTGAGGTCACTCAGGTGTGTGAGGTCACTCAGGAGTGTGAGGTCACTCAGGAGTGTGAGGTCACTCAGGAGTGTGAGGTCACTCAGGTGTGTGAGGTCACTCAGGAGTGTGAGGTCACTCAGGTGTGTGAGGTCACTCAGGTGAGGTCACTCAGGAATGTGAGGTCACTCAGGAATGTGAGGTCACTCAGGTGTGTGAGGTCACTCAGGACTGAGGTCACTCAGGTGAGGTCACTCAGGTGTGTGAGGTCACTCAGGTGTGTGAGGTCACTCAGGTGTGAGGTCACTCAGGAATGTGAGGTCACTCAGGTGTGTGAGGCCACTCAGGTGTGTGAGGTCACTCAGGTGAGGTCACTCAGGAGTGTGAGGTCACTCAGGAATGTGAAGTCACTCAGGTGTGTGAGGTCACTCAGGTGTGTGAGGTCACTCAGGTGAGGTCACTCAGGAGTGTGAGGTCACTCAGGTGTGTGAGGTCACTCAGGAGTGTGAGGTCACTCAGGAATGTGAGGTCACTCAGGTGTGTGAGGTCACTCAGGTGTGAGGTCACTCAGGTGAGGTCACTCAGGTGTGTGAGGTCACTCAGGAGTGTGAGGTCACTCAGGAGTGTGAGGTCACTCAGGTGTGTGAGGTCACTCAGGTGTGTGAGGTCACTCAGGACTGAGGTCACTCAGGTGTGTGAGGTCACTCAGGAATGTGAGGTCACTCAGGTGTGTGAGGTCACTCAGGTGTGTGAGGTCACTCAGGTGAGGTCACTCAGGAGTGTGAGGTCACTCAGGAATTTGAGCCCACGTCCCTCTCCAGGCTCACCAGCAGCACGGGGAATTTGGGAGTTGCTGTTTCAGGGAGGCAATGGAAATATTCTCCTCTTTTTTCCTCCCCACTCATGGTTGGTTTCAGTCTGGAATTCGCTCCAGTCTCCAGAGCTGCTGTCCCTGGGATTTCATGGGGGTCCTCAAGGCCTTTAACCCTTCCCTCTCCAAGCAGAGGTGACGGATCCCTAAACCCTGCCCTGGGCTGATCTCCAGGTGAGGAATTCCTGTTCTGTCTCCACATCCCTGGAAACCAGAGCTGCTCCCAGCCCAGCCCAGCCCAGCTCCCTGCCCCGGGAAGGATCCACTGCAGGGGCAGAATTTCCTTTTTTTCTTCATTTATTTTCTTTACCAAATGATTTTTTTGAGCACTCTCTCCCTGACTTTTCCATAGGCAGCCCCTGTGCCTTCCTCCCCTCCCACTTCTTGCTGCTCCAATGCAAAATCCCCAAGAAAATCCCTCCTGGAAGGAGGAATCCAGAGACAAACACCGCCAGAGGTCTGACCCTCTCCAGCCCAGGAAATTCCTCGGCTACTTTTGGAGGCTGAGTGGGTTGGAGGATGTTAAAAATCTCATTTATTGCAATATTCAGGGAGAGAATGTTTGGATATTGCACCCACAGATCCCCCTCAGCATCTCCCAGCAGCCTGAGACGGTTTTATTTTTAAATATGCAATTCTGTGGTATTAAATACCTGATATTAGGAGCTATATATTGAAATAATTATTATTGTTGTCACTATTATTATCATCATAATTATTATTTTTATTTATTATTTTTTAATTTTTTTTTTTTTTTTTAAATAGTGGGTTTTTTTCAGCCCAGCCTCTCCCTCCAAAGGCCGGGATGCAGAGCTGGGATATCGGGATATCTTTCAGCGTCCCCCGTGTCCTCCCTGTCACGATCTGCAGGCGACAGTGCCCTCTAGTGCCCCCCAGCCCTGCCTGGCCCCCGGCACAGGAATCTGTCCAATCCCAACTTTTTTTTTAGGATTCTGGTTGGGCTCGATGATGTTTCCCAACCTTCTGGATTCAGGGATTCCCTCCCAGCTCACCACCGGGGATGTCGGGACACCCGAGGTTATCCCTGCAGGGAATTTCCATCTTCCTGTTGCCGACGGGGATTTTTTTCCCATTTTTATTCTATTTGATTCCTTGAGGATGAGGAGGATGAGGATCCTACAGAACCTGGAGCGCTTCCCCAGGCTCAGGTGCTCCTCACCTGCCCTCAGCCCCTCCAAGCTCAGAATTCCTCGGACACTGCCCGGGTGAGCATCCCTGGATGATGTTCCAACTTTAATAGCACTTCATTAATTAACCCGAATTAATTACAGCTCCCACTGGCTGTGCCTGCCCGCCTTCACTTCTCAAAGTCTTGCCTGGCCATGAGAATCCCAGAATATTTTAGGTTGGAAAAGAACTCCAAGGTCGTTGAGTGCCCAGTCCCCACCTTGTCCCCAGCCCAGAGCTCTGAGGAAATCCAGGAATTCCTGGGACACCTCCAGGGATGGGGATTCCAAACCTACCTGGGTAATTCCAATGCCTGAGCACCTTTTCCATGCAGAAATTCCTGCTGGAGGGATTGTAAAGCCCCCACAGCCACCCCACCCCGTGCTCACAGCAGCCTCAGGCAAATTCCTTCATCTCCTGCTCAGGGAAAGGCTCCCCATGAAAACCCTCTGGGATTGGGGGCTGAATGTCCCTGGCATGGCACAAACAGGAGGGAGCTGGGAAGGGGCTGGAGAATCCCTGAGGGATTTGGGGAAGGGGCTGGAGAATTCCTGAGGGAGCTGGGAAGGGGCTGGAGAATTCCTGAGGGAGCTGGGAAGGGGCTGGAGAATTCCTGAGGGAGCTGGGAAGGGGCTGGAGAATCCCTGAGGGAGCTGGGATGGGGCTGGAGAATTCCTGAGGGAGCTGGGAAGAGGCTGGAGAATCCCTGAGGGAGCTGGGAAGGGGCTCGGCCGGAAGAAAATTTGGGATCAGGGAGAATTTGTGGCTCTGCACAACTCCCTGACAGGAGGGGACAGCCAGAGGGGATTTGGGATCTGCTCCAGGGAACAGGGACAGGAGGAGAGGAAACAGCCTCAGGGTGGATTTTGGAAGAATTCCCTCTTGGAAAGGGTTTCAGGCATTGGAATTACCCAGGGAGGTTTGGAGTGTCCATCCCTGGGATGTCCCAGAAATTCCTGGAGGTGGCACTCAGAGCTCTGGGCTGGGGACAAGGTGAGGATCAGGCACAGCTGGATGGGTTTGGAGCTCTTTTCCAACCTCAGTGATTCTGGGATGAAAAATTCCTTTTCCCCAGAGCATCCCTGCACTCCCCACCTGGGAATGTGTCCTGGGTTACAATGTAAAGATGTGCCCAAAAATCTGGATTCTATCACCAGGAGGGGCAGTGATCCTGATCTCTCCATGGGAGATATCTGCTGTTAATGGGCCAGCTGTTAAAAAACAGCTGGGGCAGTGATTCTTATCTTTTCCAAACCCATCCTTCCTGCAGGAGATATCTGCTGTTAATGGGCCATGGAGTCCCAGTGCAGGGCTGATAAAATTCCATCATCCCATTGGGTCCCAGTGCATGGCTGATAAAATTCCATCATCCCACTGGGTCCCAGTGCATGACTGATAAAATTCCATCATCCCATTGGGTCCCAGGGCAGGGCTGATCAAATTCCATCATCCCACTGGGTCCCAGTGCAGGGCTGATCAAATTCCATCATCCCATTGGGTCCCACTAATTAACTGATAAAATTCCATCATCCCACTGGGTCCCACTAATTAACTGATCAAATTCCATCATCCCATTGGGTCCCAGTGCAGGGCTGATCAAATTCCATCATCCCATTGGGTCCCAGTGCATGACTGATAAAATTCCATCATCCCACTGGGTCCCAGTGCATGACTGATAAAATTCCATCATCCCATTGGGTCCCACTAATTAACTGATCAAATTCCATCATCCCATTGGGTCCCACTAATTAACTGATCAAATTCCATCATCCCATTGGGAGATGCTCCACCCAGGGGGAGGAGCCAAGCATTTCCTACCCAGATCAAATCTGGGATTTGGAACACCACAACAGCCTTTTCCCACTGGATCCCAGAGGACAAGAGCTCCCAGACCTTTCTCCAGGATCACCACTTCAACAAGATCTGGACTGCTCCCACCACCCTGACTGACAGGGTGTCAGGTTGGATTCTGACACGAATTTTTTGAGGGAAAAAGAAGATTTTTTTATTGAGAATGTGATTTGTATTTATAGGGTGTTTTGACCAGACAGGAGTTCATTGGATAATTGGGAAAAGGCTTTTGGGACAGCACTTCAGGACGGGTCCCACAGTTAATATTAGGTGATAATTTATGTTATTAATCCCATTCTATTTTGACAAAACTGTTATCTTGGGAAAAAGACTCCCTGCCAGAGCTGAACATGTTATCAGTTTGGGAAAGGATCTGGGAGAACCAGGAGAAACTCCAGCCTGGGCATGATCTCCCTGGCTGCAATTTCCCTAGGCCTCTAATAGCACATCCACAATTTTCTTTTGTACTATTGTATGTATTTTTATTTTTTTCTCTTTTTTTTTTTTTTCCTGTTAAATTGTATTTCTGGCTTGGAGCCTCTCACTGGTTTTGCTTTCAAAGCAGCACAGGATGCCAAGGTGGGAGCTCCAGCAGGGCCGTGGGTGCTCCCAGAGCTGCTTCACCACAATCATTTTCCTCAGCTCTGCCAGGGAAATCTGCTCCTCCAGAACTTCTCATCAAGCAAAAAAAAAAAAAATTATTTTTAGGGAGGGTGAAAACGGAGTTTTGCTGTCTGAGGGGCAGCACAGAAGTTTTGAGTTGTTCAGGAGGATGAAGGAACAGAAAATTTCGCTTTCCCATTTGGAGAATCCGGCATGGAGCGATGCCTGGAGCAACGACCTGATCCCTGTGGATGCAAAATAACAGGGAAACACCTCCAGGATTTGTGTCCAGTGAAAAACAACGTGTCCACGATGGAAAACCCTGTGGGATTTGATGCTCATTTTCGTGGTCACCTTGGATGCGCTTGAGGAAGTGGCCGGCGCTGCCAAGAGCGAATTTCCCCGGTGATGGATGAGGAATCGGAGCAGAAAATAAATAAATATCAGCAACACCTTTTCTTTTTCCTGCTTTTCTGGCAGATTGGTGTCATCCAAGGTCACACATTTGGGCGCTGGAAGTGCAGCCAGAGCTCGGTGCTTTCAAATCACGTTTGAGTCAGAGCAGCGTCTTTAAAAAAGAAAGATTAAAGTGGATTGTCTCCCCCAGAAATTCCTCCTCGTTAATTTTCAGTGTTAATTGTCCTCTCTCCTTGTGGTCAGGCTTGGGAGAAGCTCCCCAGGACAAGCTGGGAGGACAAGAGGAGGAATGAGATGATTTTTTAAGCTCCTTTCCAACCTAAACCATCCCAGGATTCTGCAAGAATTCCTTGTTCTCCTCCTGAACCAAGTCCTGCATCCCCCACACCAGGTACCGACCCCTCTAGAATCGATTTTTTTCAATTAAAAAACGAGGGAAGGGGTGCTCCAAGACGAAGAAAAAGGGAGAATTTTGGATCAAGAACTACAAATCTCAACAAGCAGGGAAGTTTTGTTCCTGTCAGCAGTTTTGGGAGAGCAGGAAAGATTCCTGGGCTGCTCTGAGCACAACCTGAGCCAGGCTCAGTGGGATGGAGGGAGGGAGCAGCTCCCTGAGGAAAAACCAATCCCAGGAGAGCCCTGGGCACTGGGGGGAGGATGAATTTGGGAGTGCAAACCTTGGGAAATGCAGCCATTCCCACATTTTTCTGATTTATTTTCATTATTCCAGGCAGGACTTGTGGAGGAATGATGTTTTCAGGCACGTGGTGCTGCAGTGACGGGATGAGCAGTTTTTTGTGTGCTCTCCAAAAAAAAAAAAAAAAAAGTGGAAATTAAAAATCTTTGGCAAATTAATCTTAAAAATCTAAAATAAAAAAAAATCTAAAAAAAAAATAAAGAAAGGAAAAGACCTGGGAGAAAACAGGCAGGAGGCTCCTGAAGTGACCACTGATCCCACAGGCTCTGAGAGCTGAGTGTCAGTCCTGCCTCTCCAAGCTGGTGCTAATCCCTGAAAATATTTTATCTGGGAAAAAAAAAAAAAAAAGGGAAAAATCAGGAAATTCCACTGAAAAACCCCACGAGTTTTATTTGTGTGGAATTCCAGCCATTCTGCAGGCCTGAAAAGATTTCAGGATCGGGGGATTGTTTTATTCTTTTTTTTTTTTTTATTATTTTATTCCTTATTTTTATGTCCCTTCTCCAAAAAGGTGGGAAGGAGACGTGTGAGGGAGGAGGACAGAGCTGGTGAGAGGTGAGGGAGGGATGGAACAAGCAGGATTTATGGCAACCTTTGGAAAAAATGATAAATGGAAACTGTAATTTTTATTGGGAAAAGAGAAGCAGAGCACGGGTGAGGGAACAGAATAATCAAAAAAAAAAGCATAAATTAGAAATGGGGTTTGACAGGAGCACAAAACTCCTGGATAAATGGGAGTTTCTCCTGGAGTAAAATCCAGGAAAATGAGGATTCCTGCACGGGAATTACCTGCAGGACGATTTTCTGGGTGAAATTCTCTGTCATTGGGGTTTTCCAAAGCTCCCAAATCCATCCTGCAGCCAGGCTGGACAGGAGCAGCCAAAATCAGCCCAAAGCATCCCCTGAGAATTCCCAGGCTGAGCATCCCCAGGGGATCTCAGGGCTTGTGGTGGGAAGGGATTGGCAGAAACGAGCCAGATTTCCCTGGGAAAATCAGGATTTCCCTGGGAAATTTTGGATTAATTCAGTAAAATGCCTCAGTATCTCTCCAGGATATTTTCCACCCCATTCCTCACACCCCCAGCCCGACCAAGCCTGGCCAAGTTTGTCCCTAAACTTGCTGGGTTTTTTTTTTTAGGGTTGGATCCATCTGCAAATGCCTTTTGATGGCAGAAAAGAGCCAGATTTCCCTGAGAAAATTAGAATTTCTCTGGGAAATTTTGGATTAGTTCAGCAAAATGCATCAGCATCTCTCCAGGATATTTTTCCACCCCATTCCTCTCATCCCAAGCCTGGCCAAGTTTGTCCCTAAACCTGCTGGGATTTTATTTTTTCTTATGTTTGAATCCATCTTCAAATGCCTTTTGATGGCAGAAACGAGCCAGATTTCCCAGAGAAAATCAGAATTTCCCTGGGAAATTTTGGATGAGCTCAGCAAACTGCCTCAGTATCTCTCCAGGATATTTTCCACCCCATTTCTAGCACTTAACTTGACCAAGCCTTGCCCTGTCAGCCACGTTTGTCCCTAAACCTGTTGGGTTTTTTTTTTAGGGTTGGATCCATCTGCAAATGCCTTTTGATGGCAGAAACGAGCCAGAAAATCAGGATTTCCCTGGGAAATTTTGGATTAGTTCAGCAAAATGCCTCACTATCTCTCCAGGATATTTTTCCACCCCAATCCTCTCATGCCAAGTCTGGCCAAGTTTGTCCCTAAACCTGCTGGGATTTTCTTTTTTCTTATGTTTGAATCCATCTTCAAATGCCTTTTGATGGCAGAAACGAGCCAGATTTCCCTGGGAAAATGAGAATTTCCCTGGGAAATTTTGGATTAGTTCAGCAAAATGCCTCAGTATCTCTCCAGGATATTTTTCCACCCCATTCCTCTCATCCCAAGCCCGGCCAAGTTGTCCCTAAACTTGTTTTTGCTTATGTTTGAATCCATCTTCAAATGCCTTTTGATGGCAGAAACGAACCAGATTTCCCAGAGAAAATGAGAATTTCCCTGGGAAATTTTGGATGAGCTCAACAAACTGCCCGAACCCTGAGCTGGAGCTGCTCTGGGGTCTCAGCAGGGCAAAGCCCGAGGAGCTGAGAAAAGCAGGGATGGAGCAGATGTCGAGCGCGGGGAAAATCCGAGAGACACGGGAGCCTGGGAGGATAAATCTGCAAAAATTAACACGTGGGAGGCCGCCAAAAGGAGCCAATGTGTTTTGGTAATCACCGGGAAGTGCTGCCCCCGCCTCCCCTGCAGCTCCCAAACCTGGGAGCAGATGTCACTCGGCCCCTGATTAACACCTTCCCGAATTTCTGCCCTCGTTTAATGAAGGTTTGGAGGTAACATGCAGGTAATTGCTTCCAAATGGCAGGGGAACAATGCGGCCCCTCTGTGCGTGGCCGTTGTTTCAGCAGCAGGTGAAATCTCCCCTGCTCGCCTCCGCACCGGGGAAAATCCTCCAGCCAAGACCCACGGCTCGTCTTGCAGCTCTGCAGAGACAAAGGAAGAGCAAAGCCTCAATCCAGGAATATTTGTGCCCTTCCAGGAATATTTGTGCCATTTTCAGATATTTGTGCCAATCCAGGAATATTTGTGCCATTCAAGGAATATTTGTGCCCTTCCAGGAATATTTGTGCCATTTTCAGATATTTGTGCCCTTCCCGGAATATTTGTGCCCTTCAGATATTTGTGCCATTTCATGAATATTTGTGCCCTTCCAGGAATGTTTGTGCCATTTCATGAATATTTGTGCCCTTCAGATATTTGTGCCATTTTCAGATATTTGTGCCCTTCAGGTATTTGTGCCAATCCAGGAATATTTGTACCCTTCAGATATTTGTGCCAATCCAGGAATATTTGTGCCCTTCAGAAATTTGTGCCAATCCAGGAATATTTGTGCCATTTTCAGAAATTTGTGCCAATCCAGGAATATTTGTGCCATTTTCAGAAATTTGTGCCAATCCAGGAATATTTGTGCCATTTTCAGATATTTGTGCCAATCCAGGAATATTTGTGCCTTTCAGATATTTGTGCCAATCCAGGAATATTTGTGCCATTTTCAGATATTTGTGCCAATCCAGGAATATTTGTGCCATTTTCAGATGTTTGTGCCCTTCCAGGAATGTTTGTGCCTTTCAGGTGTCCACAGGAAGGGGAAAATGGGGAGATGCTGTTTCTGTTTTTCCAAGAGCATGGAGTGACCAAGCAGAAATGGGTTTAAAGTGCCAGGGGGCAGCGTTATGGGATATTGGGATGGAATTCCTGGCTGGGAGGGTGGGGAGGGACTGGCACAGATTCCCAGAGGAGCTGTGGCTGCTCCTGGATCCCTGGGAGTGTCCCAGGCCAGGCTGGAAGGGGTTTGGAGCAGCCTGGGATGGTGGAAGGTGTCCCTGGATGGCACTGGATGGGATTTAGGGTCTGGTCCATGATGGGGCTCCTGGAGATACCAGGGGGCTCCAATGGCTCTTTCCTGCCCACCAGGACCAACCCCCTCCAGATCAGAGCCCCCCAAACATCTGGGCAGGAGCCAGGCTGGGGACAATGGAGCAGAGTCTGGATAAAGCTCATGGAATGCTGATGCCTTGATGGTTTTTTTTAATTTTTTTAATTTTTTTTTTGCCTTTTCTTCCTGCAAAAATCTGTTTGAGGGGTGTGGGTATCACCTGTCCATGGGATTGGGATTGAGATTTGAGGAACAGCCTGGCAGGAGCTGTGAGGGTATCACCTGTCCATGGGATTGGGATTGGCATTGGGACTGGGACTGGGATTGGGATTGGCATTGGGATTGGGACTGGGACTGGGATTGGGATTGGGATTTGAGGAACAGCCTGGCAGGAGGTGTGAGGGTATCACCTGTCCATGGGATTGGGATCCCAGGAGCTGTGTGAGCATCACCTGTCCATGGGATTGGGATTGGCATTGGCATTGGGACTGGGATTGGGATTGGGATCCCAGGAGCAGGAACAGCCTGGCAGGAGCTGTGTGAGCATCACCTGTCCATGGAATGGCACTGGGATTGGGACTGGGACTGGGACTGGGACTGGGATTGGGGTCTGAGGAGCTGGGCCAGCTGGCAGGAGGGCTTTGCCTCACTGCACATCTCTGTGCTCCAGAGCAGCACCTGCTGGGATGAAACCCTCCCTTCTCCAAGGCAAACACAGACAGCTCCATCCCCACTCCCAAGAATTCCATCCCCCAGCACTTCCCTGCCTTTGTGTGTGCTTTGTTCCACCCCGAGCTGCAGAGCTCGGATGACTTTCCCACCTCACACTGACCTTTGGATGGTGCCTCTTTTCCTCTTCTGCCTCCACACAGAACAACAAGTGGCCCTTGCTGTGTTTTCCCTGGATCCTGAGCTGCTGGAAGTTTGTGTGGGGAAGGGAAGGAGGGCAGGAGGATCCTCGTCCCCAGCAGAGCTTCAGGCTGAGCTCCTTGGCCTCCTCGAGCCTCCATGGTGAGCAGCAAATTGTCCTATAAAAATTCTCCTCTTGAGTTTTATTTTCCTAAGGAGCAAGGCCCAGCTTGGAAATTTGGGATTTAAATGTCCTGCTTTTTAACTGGAAAGCAAATCCAAGAGAAATGGGCTGAAATCCAACGGGTTCTTCAGATTCAGGACTCTGTGTTCAAATCAAGAGAGAAGAAAGGCTGGGGAGACACCTGAGCATCCCCTTTTCCTTTTTCCTTCTTTCCTTTTTCCTTTTTTCCTTTTTCCTTTTTTCCTTTTTTCCTTTTTTCCTTTTTTCCTTTTTTCCTTTTTTCCTTTTTTCCTTTTTCCCTTTTTCCCTTTTTCCCTTTTTCCCTTTTTCCCTTTTTCCCTTTTTCCCTTTATCCCTTTATCCCTTTATTCCTTTTTTCCTTTTTCCCTTTTTCCTTTTTCCCTTTTTCCTTTTTTCCTTTTTCCCTTCTTTCCTCTTCCAGCCTTGCTCTGTGGACAATATCCAGGCAAATGTGAGTTTGGAGCTCTCTAAGATGCCTCAAAAAAAATCTCCAGAGGTTGGAATGACACAGATCCTCCCATTTTAGTGATTTCCACCCTAATTATGAATAAGGTGCTAATTAGAAAGGAATTCCTTCACCTGTCAAGCCCTGGGCTCTGGTTCCCAATGCTCCAGGTTTGGATTATCTCCTAAAAAAGAAGTTTCAAAGCACCCCCTCCTGTCCCTGCTGGATCCATTGCCATGGTGGTTTCCAGTGACCTTGGGAATGCTGAGTGACCTGGGAGAGTGGGAAGGGTCCTGCCCGTGGCAGGGGGCTGGAACAGGATGATTTTTAAGGTTTTTCCAACCCAAAGCATTCCAGGATTCTATGCTGGAATCATTGGGCAACAATTTTGCCTTTGGGCCTTGAGTTGGGAATCACGGGGGTTTTAAGGGATTTGAAATTTGAAATTTGAAATTTGAAATTTGAAATCTGCCTGGAATTCGTGGTTGGTGTCACTCTCTGAGCTGAGAGATTTGAGCTGGAGTTATCCCAGAGCAGCTTTCCTGGGATCTGAGGCACCTGGGAGCCAGTTCCCAAAAAAATATCCTTCATGAGTATTGTTCCTCCATGCCCAGGGAAACCCCATCCCCTGTCATTTCCTTACACACATCAACCTCGAGCTGCAAACCTGCCCCAAAGTCAGGCCAAAACCCGCCCTGATTTTTTTTTTTTTTTTCTTCTTTTTTTTTGTGTTTTCTCAGTGCCAAAGTTGGAGCTGCAAATCCAGGGTGGAGGATTTGGGATGGGCAGGGTTGGGAGCTGCATCCTCTTGGCCACAGGAGCATCTCCAGCTGCTCAGAGCATCGGAGACAAATGAACTGGAGGAAGAATTTCCCCTGCAGAGGTCAAGAGTTGAGAAATGAAGGAGAAAGGAAAAAGGATAGAAAGATCCATCTTCCCTCATGAAATCCCCAGGGCAGGGGGCATTTGGAAATCATTTTTCAGCGGGCTGAGAGCTGTTTCTGGCCCTTTGGCAGACATTATTCTCTTCTCAAACCTCATCGATTTGGATTTTGGGAAGTGTTTTCCCCCCATCCTCCATTTGGGTGTTGGAAGAGGAGCAGGGCTGGGTGCAGGGCTGAACTTCCACACTCTGCTTTGTGTTTTGGGCTAAAAAGGAGCCAAATTCCCACTGCAAATGGCTCTGTCCCCTGAAATGCCAAGATTTTAAAGGCATTGGGGCTCAGATGCAAAGAGAAAGGAGAGGTTTGGATTCCCTGGGATGGCTCTGACAAAACCCAGGCAAAGAGAGGAAGGAGAGTTTCAGCCTGGCTAGAGGAAATCTAAATAAAATTCCTTTCTGGAAGGAAGTCAAGAAAATTATTTTCCTTCTGTGTTTCTGTCTCTCTTCTTCTGGCTTATAAAAACACCTTGGCTGGGATATTCCACCAGCTCTGCCTTTTATGACAAACCCCTGCTCAGGCTGTGCAGATTTCACGCTGTTCCATGAAAGTAAAATTTTATGACCAGAAGCTGAAATTAGGAAGGAACCTTTTTGTTGTTGTTGTTGTTTTCGTGGCTTTGGTTTTGTTGGTAGTCAGGAGGGTTTTTTATTTCTGATTTTTCTGCAGCACAGCCAGGTCTGAGCTCTCCAGGGTTTTTTTTTTTTTTTTTTTTGGGATGCTGCTCCAAACAGGTGCTGATGTTGGGAAGCTGAGCAAGGGCCGGGTGATGCCTTCCCCGGAGCAGGGAGGGTTCTGTGGCTGTCTGAGGACAGATGTGTGGGACAGCAAATGTCCCAGTGCAGGGGACACAGCCTGGAACAGCCTCGTGGGGTGACAGAGTGACAGTGACAAGGTGGGAGTTATTCCCTGCAAAACCAGAGCTGTGGATCACAGCTTGCTCTGAGCCCACATCCAACACCAGCTGCCTCCAGCAGGATTTTTTTTTTTTTTTTGTCATTTCTCACTTGAAATGGAGCATTTCTGCTCTGCCATTAATTCCTCCTCCTCTGCTAACAAAAATCCTTTGGAAAGGAGGAAAAAAACTCGTTCTAAGAGGTCACTTGGTCCTTCTTTGTTGGGTGAGTTCTTTGTTGGGTGATGTTCTGTGACACCTGCAGGGGCTAAAGGAAGGGTGAGATGGAAGTCAGAGCCACTGGTTCCAGGGCTGGCTCCTCCTGGTTTCCATCTCCAGCATCCATCCCTGCATCCCCTGGGACAGACTGAGAGCCCCCAGCCTTGGTGGGAGCTGTGACTCCAGCCTGGGCTCCTCTCCCTGCCCAGCTCCTCTGGAGCAGCATCCCAAAGGATTCCAGGACATGGATCAGCTCTCCCTGCTCTGGAGAAACATCCCAAGGGATTCCAGGGCATGGATCAGCTCTCCCTGCTCTAAAGAAACATCCCAAGGGATTCCAGGGCATGGATCTCCTCTCTCTGCTCTGGAGAAACATCCCAAGGGATTCCAGGGCATGGATCAGCTCTCCCTGCTCTAAAGAAACATCCCAAAGGATTCCAGGGCATGGATCTCCTCTCTCTGCTCTAAAGAAACATCCCAAGGGATTCCAGGACATGGATCAGCTCTCCCTGCTCTAAAGAAACATCCCAAGGGATTCCAGGGCATGGATCAGCTCTCCCTGCTCTAGAGAAACATCCCAAGGGATTCCAGGGCATGGATCAGCTCTCCCTGCTCTAAAGAAACATCCCAAAGGATTCCAGGGCATGGATCTCCTCTCTCTGCTCTAAAGAAACATCCCAAGGGATTCCAGGACATGGATCAGCTCTCCCTGCTCTGGAGAAACATCCCAAAGGATTCCAGGGCATGGATCAGCTCTCCCTGCTCTGGAGAAACATCCCAAGGGATTCCAGGGCATGGATCAGCTCTCCCTGCTCTGGAGAAACATCCCAAGGGATTCCAGGGCATGGATCTCCTCTCTCTGCTCTGGAGCAGCATCCCAAGGGATTCCAGGACATGGATCAGCTCTCCCTGCTCTAAAGAAACATCCCAAGGGATTCCAGGGCATGGATCTCCTCTCTCTGCTCTGGAGCAGCATCCCAAAGGATTCCAGGGCATGGATCTCCTCTCTCATTTCTGGAGCAGCATCCCAAAGGATTCCAGGGCATGGATCTCCTCTCTCTGCTCTAGAGAAACATCCCAAGAAATTCCAGGGCATGGATCTCCTCTCTCATTTCTGGAGCAGCATCCCAAAGGATTCCAGGGCATGGATCACCTCGTGGATCCTCACGGATCACCATGGGCACCCCGGCTGGGATGGAGGGTTCAGGTGAAGCCCTGACCCCTTCATTTCCTCCCAGCCCCAAATGTTTTTGCAGCCCGGGCAGATTTACGGGGCAGCCGTGAGGATTTCCCCAGCTCTTTATTAATAATGCAGCCATTTAAAAAAAGGGAGCAGCTTTTCTTTCCAAGCCCAGGATAACTCCAGGAGGGATCTGGCTGCTCCCC
This sequence comes from Acridotheres tristis, assembly GCA_037013685.1. Lineage (NCBI taxonomy): Eukaryota > Metazoa > Chordata > Aves > Passeriformes > Sturnidae > Acridotheres > Acridotheres tristis. The sequence continues at coordinate 13,392,802 of CM072901.1, forward strand.
CCAGCAGAGGTTTAGAGGTGGGCAATGCTCCACAGCCCCTGTTCCCCCAGCAGCAAAGCCAAACTGGGGCAAACTGGGAGGGCAGAGTGGGCTGGGCAGGGCAGAGGTTGAACCCTCTGTGCTTTGGGGGATCTCCCCGGGAGCAGAAGAGCAGTGGGTGGAAGGAGAAGCAGGTTTGGGTTGTGCTCAGAACCAGCAGCTCCTCTGGAAATGTGCTAATTCCAGCACTGGATAGAAGGAACCGATCTGGCTGCATTACAGTCACTTCAAAGCTACTAAAGCCATAAAATCTGATTTTGCTCTGAGGGTGTTTGCACCAACACGTTTGTCAAGGCTGGGTTTTGTTAGGCTGGACTGGCCCTGTCCTGTTGTGCCAGCAGTGAAGGGATTTTTATGCTCCCAGTGCCCCTGGAGATGGGGAGCAGGTACCTGAGGGTCACACCTTGTGTGACAGGTGGGGATTCCCACCCTGTTCCCATAAATATTCCCAGTTTGGGATATCTCCCAAGCCCAGGAGCAAGATTGGGGCAGCGAATCCATCCCTTCCTTCCTTCCCCCATCTCCACTTTTTTTTAGGAACTGAACTTTGTGTGGCCATAAAAGCCCGCGGGTTTTTTTTTTTTTTTTTTTTTTTTGTTTTTTTTTTTTCAAGGCAGATTTCCAGCAGCGATGAAAGGTCCTGCAGCGGGCAGGGGCTGCTCAGGGAATGGAACAAATTGTGGCTTTATGGCTCCCCTGTGTGTGGGGGGCTGTAAATCTCCCAACTTTTAACTCATCTGTTCTTTTCTGAGCAGGCTACCAAGGGCTCGAGGAGGAGAGGGAGAAATATCCGACATTTCCTGCCATGGGCTGCCCTCGGGAGCTCCTCAGGAAGGTTTTTTTTTCAAGGAATATTTATGGATGATCCTGGAGAATCAGGCCCTAAAAGGTACCGAGAAAGGGCTGGTGTTCATTAACATTTGGGAGCTGTGCATTGAGGATTTCCCTGTGGAGGGGCAAAAGAAATGGAGTGAAAGTGAAGGAGCTTTCGAGTTAATCCCCTTCTTTTTTTTTTTTTCAGGTTATTGTTGTTGCTAAAAATCAGAACCTTATTTTTGATGAAGGGGAAAAGAAATGCTAAAAGGTCATTTTTGATACGATTTTCCTCAAAAGTTGTTTTTTTTCCAGAATTTCCACAGTGAGGAAAAAAACCAGATCTTCGACTGAGATTTGTGAAGCTCCTTCAGAGGTTATTCAGTATTAATTAATTACTCTGGGTTTAGGAATAGGAAAATTAGCAGAGGAGCAGGGATGGGTTGGTGGAAAAGCATCCTGGGGTTCTGAATTTCAGTTCCTTTTCCTAAGGCCAACTTGAGTCAATTAAAACCCTCTGTAAATTCAGTGATGAGAAAGTCCCTCAGAGTCTGAGGATGAGGAATTCCTCCCACATTTGTCCTTTCTGGAAGTGACTTTGGAAACAGATTTATTCAATGGCTCCATGGGCAACATAAACCTGTCCTCTGTCCTGTTCCTTTCAGCATCCAAAAATTCCAGGAACAACCAGGAAGCAAAAATATTATTTTTAATTAATTCTCCCTTCTCCTCACAAGCTTTGGGGAGCTGTGGCACCTCAGGTGCTCCTACACGGCGGGGGGGATGGCAGCCAGCAGGACCTTGTTGAACATTTCCATCCAGGAAAAAAAAAAAAAAAAAATGCTTGGATTTGGCTCTGGCCAGCTCTGGGTGCTGTTGGCACGAGGCAGGAGGTGAAGAGCTCAGCCCAGGGAGAGCAAACCCTGGGATCAGAACCCTGGGGAGGCACTGGGTACAAACAGGATTTTCTGCTCTGAGAATGGGGTCCCAGAGAGGCACGGGGTGAGAACAGGAGGATTTTCTGCCCTGGGATCAGATCCTTGAGGAAACACCAGGCAAGAACACGAGAATTTTCTGCTCTGAACCTTGAGGAGATGCTGGGCAAGAACAGGAGGATTTTCTGTTCTGAAATCACAGTCCCAGGGAAGCACCAGGCAAGAACAGGAGGATTTTCTGCTCTGAGTTTGGGGTCTAAGAGAGGCATTGAGCAAGAACAAGAAAATTTTCTGTTCTGAATCAGAGTCCCAGAGAGGCACCAGGCAAGAGCAGGAAGATTTTCTGCCCTGAGCCTTGGAGAGACACTGGGTTAGAACAGGAAGATTTTCTGCTCTGAATTTGGGGTCCCAGAGAGGCACCAAGCAAGAACAGGAGGATTTTCTGCCCTGACCCTTGGGGAGGCAATGGGTTAGAACAGGAAGATTTTCTGCTCTGAGTTTGGGGTCCCAGAGAGGCACTGGGCAAGAAGAAGATTTTCTGTTCTGAGATCAGAGCCTTGAGCAGGCACCAGGAAAGAACAGGAAGATTTTCTACCCTGAGCCTTGAGGAGACACTGGGCAAGAACAGGAGGATTTTCTGCACTGAAATTGGGGTCCCAGAGAGGCACCAAGCAAGAACAGGAAGATTTTCTGCCCTGAGCTTTGGGGAGGCACCAGGCAAGAGGAAGATTTTCTGGACTGAAATCGGGGTCCTAGAGAGGCACCAGGCAAGAACAGGAGGATTTTCTGCTCTGAGTTTGGGGTCCCAGAGAGGCACTGGGTGAGAACAGGAGGATTTTCTGCCTTGGGATCAGGGTCCTAGAGAGGCACTGGGTTAGAACAGGAAGATTTTCTGTCCTGAGATCAGAGTCCCAGAGAGGCACCAAGCAAGGAGGATTTTCTGCCCTGAGCCTTGAGGAGACACTGGGTTAGAACAGGAAGATTTTCTGCACTGAAATTGGGGTCCTAGAGAGGCACCAAGCAAGGAGGATTTTCTGCTCTGAGTTTGGGGTCCCAGAGAGGCACTGGGTTAGAACAGGAAGATTTTCTGTCCTGAGCTTTGGGGAAGCACCAGGCAAGAACAGGAGGATTTTCTGCACTGAAACTGGGGTCCTAGAGAGGCACCAAGAACAGGAAGATTTTCTGCTCTGAGTTTGGGGTCCCAGAGAGGCACTGGATTAGAACAGGAAGATTTTCTGTCCTGGGATCAGGGTCCCAGAGAGGCACTGGGTAAGAACAGGAAGATTTTCTGTCCTGGGATCAGGGTCCCAGAGAGGCACTGGGTTAGAACAGGAAGATTTTCTGCTCTGAGTTTGGGGTCCCAGAGAGGCACTGGGTAAGAACAGGAAGATTTTCTGCCCCATGAGCTGAGCTGCAGCTCATGCCCAGGGGGACAAGGAGGCAGCATGACTTCACCAGCAGCACAAGGACAGGCTGGTGTCCAGCTGATCCTTGTGAAACCCTCTGGACTGTGCTGGGAACCTTTCCCAGAGCAGAGTGTGCCCGGCCATGGCTCGAGTCCCTTCTAACCCAACGCTGGCTTCTCACCCCAGGCATGGAAAAGGAGTTTTTTTTTTTGCTTCTCACTGACCTCATGAATCCAAGCCACTGCCAATTCCCCATCCATCTTGGCATTTAAAGCATCAACACGTCCCTCCCAAACGGGAAGGGAGTCAGAGGTCCTGGGCTTCCCTGTGCCCTTTGCTCTCCCCACGTCCTGAGCTGGGGCTTGGCCTTTAGGGAACTGAGCTCGGCTGGATTTGCAGCTGGATCCTGCACCCAGAGCTGCAGCCCTGGGCATCCTTGGATTTGTCACTGCAGCTCAGGATGCCCTTTGGGACAGCTGGGTTTGGTCCATGCTGGGCATTCCCAGCCCCTCAGAGCGGCTGCTCCAACTCTTCCCAACATCTCAGCTCAAAAGAAAGCTCCATCTTTCCCCCCTGCTTCCTTTTCTGCTTGGAACTCGCACAAACCCAGCCCAAAAAATAACCCTGGCACCTCTCCCTGCCGTGGGTGTCAGCACTCCTGCGTGGGGCAGGGACAGCTGAGACCTCACTCGTTTTTGTGGCACGTTTTGGGCACCTCTGGTACCAAATTTACCAAGTTCTCCCCTTTTCCAGCTTTTGCTTCACCTCGGAGGCCTCAGCTCTGGAAGCACCAAAGGTTTTCCTGCCTGCAGAACGTGGCACAGACAAAACTGGAAAAGTGGCCAATAAATCCTGGGGGTTTTTCCTCCCTTTGCTGCTTCCTCTGGGATGATGAAGATGCAGCAGGGAGGATGAGGATCCTGCTCTGTGTGTGAGAAGAGTTTGGAGAATTTTATTTTTTTTTAACAAAGGAAAACAGAGAGATAACAACCATGGGAGCTCATGGGCTATTCCTGGGGTCCTTGCTCTGGGAAGCAGCCCTTAGGTCCGGGGTGGATAATCAAAATTGGGGGGAAAACCAAGGGTGTGGTGCCCAGCTGGGGTAAATTGGCCACATTCTTAAGATTTTAATGAGTTTGACCCCCACAGTCACCTGTGTTACTCCCTCACATGCTCCTGGGAGTGGCATTTTAAGGAGAAAGGGAAGTTATTCCTCGTGGAAATCTTTCCTCCTCCTCTGAGCAGAAGAGAAGCTGAGTCCTGGCTGATCCAGGCAGGTTGGAGTCACTTTGAGACAAGGATTTGGCTTGGCTCTGTGGAATATCTTCCTATTTAAGTTAAAATAAATAAATCAGAGGGAAATGTCCCAAAATGGTGGGAAATGAGCCTCGAGAGCTGCCTGTGCTGTGGGGAAACAGCAGCAGGAGAGGTTCAGGAGGGCTGGAAGGAGGAAAATTCCCTGTCCTGGGAGTCTGCACAAGGCCAGGACCTGCAGGGGTGGCCAGAGTGACATCCTCCAGCCAAGGGACATCCTCTCAGGTAAGTGCTCAGTGGGACCCTGACCCAATTTTTACCACGGGGACCCCATGGCCAGTGCTGGCTGGTTTTAAACCAGCTGCAATCCCGATTTTTCTCCCTCCCCTGGGAAAGGCTCTTGGTTCCCTGGGCTGGTGGTGGGAAGCAGGAACCTCCTGTCTTGGCCAAGGCTTTGTCTCAGGCCAGCCCCAGCTTTTCTCTGGATTAATTTAGGATGAAGTGAGAGGTTTGGGGGCGGGAGGTGCTGTCTAAAACTTGTTTGGAGGCCTGGCTGGATAAATCCCTGTGGAATTTAATTTCACTGAGCTGACACCAGTATGAATCACAGCAGCATTCCCAGCTCTTGGACACTTCCTATCAACTCTTGATTTTTCTAGGGAAGACTAAAAGCATCTCAAAACTATTAAAAATCCTAAAATAATAGTGGGGTGGTGGTTTTTTTTTGTTTTTTGGGTTTTTTTTTTAATTTCACTGAGGAAAAAAAACAACATCTGCTATAAAAATCTGCTGGCCAGGGGCAGCAGGAGCAGATCCCACTTATCAGGGTTTGGCTGGAGGAGGTGGAAGTGCCTCAGCCCCAGCACATCCCAAAGCTGTGCCTCATCTGTCTGCAGGATCACAGGGACACGGAGAGGTTGGGATAAAAGAAGGGACAGAGGGAATTTGATGGAAAGAGGAAGGAAATGAAAGAAAGGCTTCCAGGAAAGGGAAGGAGACAACGGTGTGTTTATAAATAGTGGGTTTAAGTGAAGGCTCTGGGCCACAGTCCCACAATGAAATCCATGAGGTAGCTGTCTGTTCCTGGGATTTAACTGAAGAGTGACATCTCTTCAGAGGCAGGAAAGTGGTCAGGACTAAGCATGAAACATGTAAGATGGCAGAATTCAAAAGGATAAACATTATTTGATACCTTATTTATAGGGCACCACAGGGGAAAGGTAAAGGTTTCAGAAAAGAAAGAAGCACTTTAATTTTATCTGGAGATTTTCCAACAATAAAATCTAATCCATCATTCTCCGTGTGTGACTGCTCTTAATGAAAATTTAGAGGCTGTGAGTGAAATTTAGAATTCCCAGGGGGTGCTATTAGGAAGATGTCTAGCAGCTATGCAAAACCTGTTAGATCAGAGCCCTGCCAGGGCTGCAGTGTGAAAAGGACACCTCAGAATTCGGGGAGCTGAGGCCCCACCAGCCTCTCCCACTGGATTCTCATCCCAGGGCTCCCCCCGGGATCAGCTCAGCAGGGACACCAAGGTCCAGCCCTGGCAGCTGTGCTGATCCCAAAAAGAGGGATTGGGGCCATTCCTGTTTGGTTTTCACCCAAAACACCTCATGGTGCTGGAGATTCCTCTCAGGCACTCCCCAGGTTTTTAACTGATCCCAGTTAAGAGCTCTCAAAAGAAGCAGAGGAAAAAAACAGAGAATCCTGGAGAGGTTTGGGGTGGAAGGGACCTTAAACTCATCCAGTTCCGACCCCAACACCCTCCACAATCCCAGGGTGCTCCAAGCCCCATCCAGCCTGGCCTTGGACACTTCCAGGGATGCAGGAGCAGCCACAGCTTCTCTGGGAATCTGTGCCAGGGCCTCCTCACCCTCCCAGGGATGAATTCCTTCCCAATATCCCACCTGAACTTACCCAAGGTTGCTCCAAGGCACATCCAACCTGGCTTTGGACTCCTCAGCCCATCTTGGAGCTGCACAGAGCCACAAAGTTCCTCTCATCCCTACTCATTTCCAATCTCCTGCACTTTATTTTTAATTAAAGCAGATCACCAGACTGTTTCCAATAGTTTTTAATGGTCAAAAAGGGGCTCCCATTATAAAGACAATAATGTTCAATTATTGAAGGGCTTGCATGTACATCATGAATCAGTTTAATACCAAAGTCATTGCCAATTATTCAACTGATTCAAAATGAGACTCCATCAGAAAATGTTAAATCATGGGATAAATCTGTCCTGGGCAAGGCTTTAGTAATCAAAATTCTCTCAAAGCAGAAAAAGCTTTTCTAAAAGCAGAGGGGGAAAAAAAGGTTACAGCTTAAGCCAGACATTAAATTGTAATGCCAGATGTTAAAGAGTTGACTGAAATTATTGGCAGCTATCAAATGCAAGACACTACTGGGTGCAGAGCTCTGCCACCACGTTTGTAATTTGGGCAATGGGTTTAAATATTCCTGTCATTTTCTGCCTATGGATAAGAGGCAATTTGGATTATAGAATAATAACTTTCTAATTCTCAGCAGATGAGCAGCAGCCTCCTGCAACATCAAAAAACAAGCCCAAGTTTAATGTGGAGCCTTGGATGAGAGATGGTTTTAAATTCTGCAATTCTGTTGGATCTGTGGAATTAAGCACAAGGCACTGCTGTGCCTGCAGGCAGCAGAAGGCACCTGGAGAATTCCTAAAATGCAGAACAAAACACCTAAAAAAAGGCTTCACAGATTTTCATGTCAATCTTTTCTACCCCAAAATTCGCTTTATTTCAATTTTCCCGTGAGTTTCTGTGCTGGAGAACTCCAGAACTCTGGGATCTCTTGGAGCAGGAGCCTTGTGGGGTCTCAGTTCCTTGGGTGGTTCTGCCTTTCCCCATCTCCATCCCCATCCCCATCCCATCCCAATCCCCATCCCCATCCCAATCCCCATCCCCATCCCAATCCCATCCCCATCCCCATCCCATCCCCATCCCCATCCCCATCCCCATCCCCATCCCCATCCCCATCCCCATCCCCATCCCATCCCCATCCCCATCCCATCCCACTGTCCTGCTTTGTCCAGCAGGATTTGGGGGGGCTGGCACTGATTTCTTGGGGTCCTTTAGAATTCCAGCCACATTCCCTGTGACCTCAGTGACTGCTCACATCCATGGGGGCAAAATGGGATCTGGTACTGGGATCTTCAGGATCTGGGAATGTCCCGTTCCCAGGGGATCTCTCAGGGATTTGGGATTTTCCCAGCAGGAACTGAGCACCTCCAGCCCTGCAGGATGGGATCTGCTCTCTCTCCATGACTTTGGGGATGTCAGAAATGATTTCTGAGGGGAAGCTGGAAGAGAGGTGGTTTAGTGGGATATTGGGAAGGAATTGCTCCCTGGGAGGGAGGTGAGGCTCTGGCACAGATTCCCAGAGGAGCTGTGGCTGTCCCTGCATCCCTGGAAGTGTCCAAGGCCAGGCTGGATGGGGCTTGGAGCAGCCTGGGATGGTGGGAGCTGTTGGGGGTGCAGTGGGATAGTTTTTAAGTCCCTTTCCACCCCAACCCCTTCAGTGATCCCATATTTCTATGAATGGAGCTCTCCAAAAGCACAAGGACAGCCCCAGCCTGCCCCACTCACTGCACCCTGCAATAAAATTGTCCCCCACACCTGGGCTGAGGCCGAAGTAACAAAACTCAGCTGCTCAGACGAGCCAAACCCCACATTTGCTTTAATTCGGAATTTTTTTTTTTTTTTCTCCCTCTTTTCCTCCCTCCTTGCTCGCTGCAGGGCTGGGTTTGTTCCTGCCTCGGCACCAACTCCAAGGCTGGAGGATGGGTAAGGAAAGGATCAGGACACATCCCCCTGACTGCAAGCTGAAGAAAAAATGTTGGCAGAGCAAAGCTTGCCACAGGAAGAAAAGGTTGTCGTGGCTGTTCATATTCCTGCACATGGGGTGAGTAAAACTGTCACTCAGAGAGAAGAGTCTGATGCACAGAGGGGAATAAAAACTCATTAAAGGGCCAAAAGGAAACCCTATTAAAATATCAAATATAAACCGGAGGAGACTTGATCACCCAAGTGCTGGAGGAGTGTCAGGGCTTGAATGAATCTGAGTTTTTTATTTTTTTTCCCCCCCCCCTGAAAGCAGAGGAAATGCATTTAGTGGAGAGCCAGGTGGGATGAGGGGCAGGTAGGGTGTCAAAGAGCACTGATAATATTTCAGGGCCTGCAATACGAAGGGGATTTATCCGGTTTTCGGCAGGGAGGAGAGTGCTGGCAGATTTTTGAAGGAATTCCAACGAGGTTCAGACTCATCTGGTTCTTAAATTGAGAGCTCTTGGCTGCCTCTGTGCCGAGGCAGGAGCATCTCCACTCCTCATTCCCAGGAATCAGCGCCGGTGGCTCCTCGTGATTCTCCTGCCCTGGCCTGGCTCTTGTCCTGCTGAAAAGCCAAAAATAAATTTAAAAAAAACGAGCATTTCATGTGTTCTGAACTACCCAGAGAACCATCCTTCTCACAGCATCTCGTTTCTGCTTTATGTGGTCTTGGGAGAGGAAAGAAATTACAGGGGGGAAAGAGCTGAAGGAAATATTTCTTTTCTTTCCAGCACTGCAATGTGTGTTAGCCCTGTCAGGGATGGAGCCTGGTTTCCAATGGATTTGTGCCTTAGAGCTGATGGACTTTGAAACCAAACTGAACTGGGGCTCTGTCAGGATTTCACCCTTTCCTACACACCAGGAAAACCACATGGGGAAAAAAAAAAAACAGGATTTTTATCTCCCCCAGAGCAGCTGCTGCCTGCTCAGCCACCCAGAATCCTCTTGTGGGGGTTTTCTCCTGTGTGGACCCACGTAAGTGTGAAGGTTTTTCCATGCTTTGGGAATGTTTGTCCCATTTCTTTTTGGATTTGAAGTTTTTTGGTTGGATTTCAACTCAGGGAAGGCATAAATGACAGGTTTCTCTCTGACACATCTGTTAAAAGTGTCAGCTTTGGGATCTGGAGCTGTTGTTCAGTTGGTTGAACTTGAGGTTGGGATGAGGGGAACATCACTGGGCCATCACCCCAGAAATGTCATTCCCTCACAAAATCAGGGTTCAAGTGAAGGTTTGTTTTAAACCCAGATGGAACAGACGCCACTTCCCCCATTTCCCTCACTCTGCTCCCATCTCCTTCCTGCAGGGTGAGGCACGTCCTTATCCCAAGCCCTCCTCCTGAATCCAGGGGTTTTTTTTTTTTGGACACCTGAGCTGGTTTCCTCCCATTTGAACAACCCCAAGGTACAAACTGAGCCCGTGGTTTCCTCACAGACTCGTTGGAATCTCCTAAATCCTTTTTCCTCCTGAAATTTGTGCTGGTCCCACACAGCAAAGCACTCAGGGGCTCTCCAAAAGTGAAAATCAGGGATGTGCCCTCACAACCCCACGGAGAAAGCCTGAAAACCCCACAACTCTGTCCCAAAAGCTCAGTTCGAAGAATCTTTTTTCCATTCCCACCTCTGGACATCATTTTTGGGGCTGAACACACCCAAGAGATGTGACAGGAGTCAGCTGGGGTGGGCTCAGCTCCTGCCCAGGTGGGATTGGAGGTTTGATCCTCAAATTTTCCAGCCCATTGATCTATCCCAGACCTTTCCCCAGGTTTGAATGCACCAATTCAAATTTGAATTGTTTGAAATGGTTTGAATTTCACCAGCAGAATGAAGCAGCAATGAATGTAAATGGGACATGGGAAGGTTTTTGAAGAGGAGTTTTAATGGTCTGTTTGCTGTTGTGGTCAGAGAGAAATTAAATTCCCTTTGACTCCAGTGGGTGCAATCGCACTCCTCTGGCCCTCAGAGTCTCCTGGAAGCAGGGATGTGGGATAAATCCATTTGAATTTTGTGTTTTGAGATGTTTCTGGGAGGGTGAGGAGGCCCTGGCACAGATTCCCAGAGAAGCTGTGGCTGCTCCTGCATCCCTGGAAGTGTCCAAGGCCAGGCTGGATGGGGCTTGGAGCACCCTGGGATAGTGGAGGGTGTTGGGGTTGGAACTGGATGAGTTTAAGGTCCCTTCCACCCCAAACCTCTCCAGGATTCTCTGTTTTTTTCCTCTGCTTCTTTTGAGAGCTCTTAACTGGGATCAGTTAAAAACCTGGGGAGTGCCTGAGAGGAATCTCCAGCACCATGAGGTGTTTTGGGTGAAAACCAAACAGGAATGGCCCCAATCCCTCTTTTTGGGATCAGCACAGCTGCCATGGCTGGACCTTGGTGTCCCTGCTGAGCTGATCCCGGGGGGAGCCCTGGGATGAGAATCCATCCGAGGAATCCACTGGGGATTGGCTCCCCAAATTCCAAACTGTCCTTTTGACACTGCAGCCCTGGCACAGATTCCCAGAGAAGCTGTGGCTGTTCCTGCATCCCTGGAAGTGTCCAAGGCCAGGCTGGATGGGGCTTGGAGCAGCCTGGGATTGTGGAGGGTGTTGGGGTTGGAACTGGATGAGTTTAAGGTCCCTTCCACCCCAAACCTCTCCAGGATTCTCTGGTTTTTTCCTCTGCTTCTTTTGAGAGCTCTTAACTGGGATCAGTTAAAAACCTGGGGAGTGCCTGAGAGGAATCTCCAGCACCATGAGGTGTTTTGGGTGAAAACCAAACAGGAATGGCCCCAATCCCTCTTTTTGGGATCAGCACAGCTGCCAGGGCTGGACCTTGGTGTCCCTGCTGAGCTGATCCCGGGGGGAGCCCTGGGATGAGAATCCATCCGAGGAATCCACTGGGGATTGGCTCCCCAAATTCCAAACTGTCCTTTTGACACTGCAGCCCTGGCACGGATTCCCAGAGAAGCTGTGGCTGTCCCTGCATCCCTGGAAGTGTCCAAGGCCAGGCTGGATGGGGCTTGGAGCAGCCTGGGATTGTGGAGGGTGTTGGGGTTGGAACTGGATGAGTTTAAGGTCCCTTCCACCCCAAACCATTCCAGGACTCTCTGATTCCATGATGTCACTCCCAGACCTCGAGGCTTGGCTGGATCTGGGCACAAAACCCCACCAGGGCAGAGCAGACAGAGCTCAGGCAATGTGAAATTCAATATTTTACACCCACACCACTAAAAATAAACAGCCACTGCCAACTCTTCATCTGGAAAGAGGAAGCAGCGATGTCGCTGTGTCTTGGAGCAGGCACAGCACTCCAGTCCTGACCATATTTAGCCACAAGATCATCTCCCAGGACTTCACAAAATCCTGGAATCACAGGATGGTTTGGGTTGGAAGGGACCTTCAGACTCATCCACTTCCAACCACGGGCAGAGAATCAGGAATTTCTACACGAGAGAGAAGTTTTAGAGAAAAACCTCCTGGCCGAGGGCCAGCCCTGCTGTTGTTATTTCTCTCTGTTATCTCCACTCGCCGTTTCATCCCCAAATTTCTGGGCTCAGTTATTCCTGCAGGTTGCTAAAACCCCGTGGTGCTGAGGAGAAAGCAAGAGGGAGGAAATTCAGTCTCTAGAAAATGCCCCAGACAGCTGAAATCAGGCCACCTATTGAGGTGTCGGGTTCAGATTTTGTCCTTGTAAGCACAGAAACCTGAAACATTTTGCCCAAATGTGTTGAAAGGCACGAAGACATTAAAGATTATTCATGGAATAAATATTCATTTGCAGGAAGAGGGGATTTTTTTTTTTTTAAATGTATGAATATTTCAGGCAGGGCTGTGCAGTTGCTTGAAGGAAAAGGTGATCAAATTCTGAGTGCTGTTTAAATAGCTCCTAATATTAAAGATATCAGGAATTAAAGGTGTCAGGGCAATTAATTTTAAATTTGTAGCCAAGGAATAGAATCCCAGAATGATTTGGGTTGGAAAGGATATTAAAGATCATGCACTTTCAGCCAACTTCTGCTTCAGTTAAAATCCTTCCTAGATTTTCTTTAACTATTATTGTTAGTGAAACTAATTATTATTAGTTGGTGAAACTAACTATTATTAGTAGTAAAAAATTCCCTCAGAAGAGGGTTTTTTTTAAAAAATGCATTAATATTTCAGGTAGGCCTGTGCAGTTGCTTGAAGGAAAACGTGATCAAATTCTGAGTGCTGTTTAAATAGCTCCTAATATTAAAGATATTAGAAATTAAAGGTGTCAGGGCAATTAATTTTAAAGTTGTAATCAAGGAATAGAATCTCAGAATGGTCTGGTTTGGAAAGGATATTAAAGATCATCCACTTTCTGCTTCACTTAAAACCCTTCCTAGATTTTCTTTATTATTATTATTAGTGAAACTAATTATTATTAATTAGTGAAACTATTATTATTAGTGAGACATTCCCTCAGAATCAGTCCTCACTTTCCCTCCCAGGGAAACACTTCGCTGAACAATTCTAACCACAAACACATTGCACTTGTTGCCCTGAAGACCAGAAAATATCTTTATTTTATTCCCAGCTCCCTTTTTCCCTTCAAAAACTCGATTTTCTGTGCCAGCAGCGCGTTAAGACATCGCAGCTTCTCCTCTCCGGCATTTCCAGGTTGAAAATTCAGATTTTTTGGATTTTTTTTTTTTTAGGTCCTGTGTGGAGCTCTGGTACCATCTAGTGTTCGGTGGGAAGTTTCAGGTGCTGGGTGTGGATTTTCCTGGCTGATGTCGCGACAGAAGGTGGCGATGGAGGCGAGGAAAAGCGGCCGCAGCTTTCAGAGTGAGAAATTTAATTCTCTCTTTTCAAACTCTGAGAGTTTAATGTATGGGGAGAAGGGGTAGAACGCAAAGCAAAAGATGAACTATGAATTTATTGCTTCAGCAAGCAGATTTTTATACTCGATAAAATAAAATAAAAATTACAATAATTTTTTTTATAAATAAAATTATCTACAATCGTATTATTCCGTGGAATGATTTTGAGGATTTCTTTTGGCCTCGTTAACTACAATTTTGCTTCAGATTTTTGCAGCGTTTGCACGAATTTCATAGTTGTAGACATCAGCAGTTTTCTGATTTTTTTTTTTTTGGTGCTACTTTAAGTTTGGTGTTTTCCTTTTGGGGTTTTTTGTTTTTTGCTTCTGCTGTCTTGGGTATCTATTTTGCAGTAGTAAGTATATTTTAAAATATATTTTTGCAAGCTCCTTCCTTGTAAAGCCCTTGGTTCCTTGGGTTGGGAATGGGAGAAACACGACTCACTATTTTAATTTTTTATAAAAGTTTATTAAGAGATAAAAGGGGAAAAAAATCCTTTAGGAGTGTGAGAAACACGGCTCATTATTTAAAATTTTTATAAACGTTTATTAAGGGATAAAAGGGATAAAATCCAGCGCTGGGGTGTTTTGGTGAACAGCCAAAAAAAAAAAAAACCTTGTTAAATTAAAATAATGTTCTTTATATCCTGATACATGCATATTCATAAGAGTTTATACATATTCAAAGATTCCTGTGAGTTTAGGTGTTCCAGGAATTTTTTGCTTGCTTTTTAACCTTTGACTTGTCTGCATGCTATTTTTCAGGTTAAATCAATATATTGGATTTCTTTTCATGGTTTCATCCTGTTGTTTTTACATTCGGTGGTAACGAGGAGTCAGTAAATTGGATTCCGGGTTTTGTTATTGTTGTAATTCAGATGTGACAGTCCACAAAATGTGATGAAATTCCTAATTACCTTCCACCAGTCTCTAAAATAGTTGCATTAATAAAAGCATTTTAACATCATAGTCTTTATTTTAATATTATGTTATGGCTTAAGATGTGTTTATTTCACTAATATTTATATAAATTATATGATGCATACATAAACTGATAATTATACTGCAATTAAAAGTAATTACAAATTGTACTACATCAGAATCTTTGTGATCAAGAGTAACTTGTATAAGCTAATACATAAATGTGAAACGCAAGAACTATATTTGTTATTTTTATTTATTTATTTTTAACAAACCAAATTCCCTCAGGTGCTCCTCCTATGGCTTCACATCAAGGGACCACCTTTGTCTCATTCCTTTAGATAAAATATTTATAGATATTATATATCTTTGGATGGTGTCTTCTTTTTCTCTTATTTTTCTCTTTTTTTCTTCTTTTTCTCTTCTTTTTCTCTCCTCCTCTTCTATGCTATGAGAAAGCACACAAAAATACATTATATATATAAACATCTTATTTTTTGGTGACCAAAACAACTCAAAATATTGGAGGTGAGGCCAACCCCAGAGCAGAGTGTGCTGCAGGGGGTGTTAATTAATGAAAAATGTTACTAATTATCTGTAAGAACCAATCAGGAAAATGGCTGCGGGGTGTCTCAGTAATTAGATGTGAAATTGCTCTAAATGTGTCTAAAGTGAAATTGTCAATTAGGTGGTGGTAGAAAGGGTGTGGGGTGCAAGTAATTACGGAAATTGCGTTAATGTTTTCACTAAATTAAATTGAAAGAACCAATAAAGTTCTGGAGGAATTCTTGGGGGGGTTCAAGAACCTCAAACTGGGCAGATTTGTTTTAGAGTGAAGTTGTTTTGAGCTTCAGGGAAAAAAAGTGCAAGATATGTGAGTATTATTTAATCCAGGGGAAGTTTAAATCGAGTATTAATGGTAATACAATGGGGGGGGGATACATATTAAAGGAGAATATTTAATATTTGGGACTGTACCTTCCTACTGCCTCTGCCAAGCGGGAAAAGTGGTCGGGAAATGAGGATAAATGAGGTTATTTCTTCCAAAAAAACTCCAGAGAGACCTCACAGAGGTGCAGCGCAGTGAGACCCCTCCGTTATCCGAATAAAACTGGAAAAAAAATGAATTTTATGGTGCAAAAAGCAGGATCGTGTTTCCCTGTGGGCACCGGGCTGTCCCAGCGGCATTGGCGGCGCTCAGGGAGCGCCTGAGGGAACCGGGGCCGCCATGGCGGACACGGGGGGAAAAGCACCCGCGGGATTCAGAGACCAGAGCGGGTTTATTTAAAATATTTTGATTTAAGCCGTGCCCTCACCGAACACGGTTGTTTAAAGAGTTTTGATTTAAGTTGTGGCAGCGCCGTGCCCTCACCGAACACGGTTGTTTAAAGAGTTTTGATTTAAGCTGTGGCAGCGCCGTGCCCTCACCGAACACGGTTATTGTGACAATTGATAAAAGATTCGTGTTAATCACAAAAAGCATTGGGGTTTGTATAAACCACAATACTAAGCGCTAAAGTGAAGCATGGACACTAGATAAAGGAAATTATATGATTAAATAATTGTTTAAAATCACCTTGTTACGTTATGTTGTATTATGTTATGTTTTTCAAGTAAGTTGTATCGGCTACCAGCTTGCAAAATCAGACTTCCCAAAAAGCCCTTCCTGCCTTTGTCTGATCAATGCTGCCTATCCCAAAAACCAGACTCCCAGAACTTCTCTGCTGGTTACAGATGGTTATCTGTGACTGGTTATCACCCAAAGGCTTTGTGAATTTGTAAACAACAAAAAACCACAGTATAAGAAGAGGCTGCAAACCAAGGTTCGGTGGCGCGGGCAGTGACCCCTCACGTTCCCCAGCGCGCTGCTTGCTCTTTCTTTATCAAATAAAACAATCTAAATTTTGCTGAATATCGAGACTTTTGTCTCTCATTTAGAACAGTTATTTAAAGAGTTTTGATTTAAGCTGTGATAGCGCCGTGCCCTCACCAAACACGGTTGTTTAAAGAGTTTTGATTTAAGTTGTGACACCGCCGTGCCCTCACCAAACACCGTTATTTAGAGTTTTGATTTAAGCTGTGGCAGCGCCGTGCCCTCACCGAACACGGTTATTTAAAGAGTTTTGATTTAAGCTGTGGCAGCGCCGTGCCCTCACCGAACACGGTTATTTAAAGAGTTTTGATTTAAGCTGTGGCAGCGCCGTGCCCTCACCGAACACGGTTATTTAAAGAGTTTTGATTTAAGCTGTGACACCGCCCTGCCCTCACCAAACATGGCGGGCGCTGTGAGGGCGGAAGCGGCGCGCGGGACCCGCCCCGGGGTCTCCGACCCGGAAGCGCTCGGGGCCTTCAAAGAGTGGCGGGCGGCGGGAGCGGGAAAACAACGCCGGGGAAAAAAAAAAAAAATATATCGGGAAAAATATCGGGAATTCTGAGAAAAAACACCGGGAATCCCGGGGAAAACGGCACGGCTGGAAGGGCTGAAGGGTACCGGGAGAGCCGTAAGGGGAGGGTGGGCTGGGGGTGCGTTGTGGTCGTTGGCGGGAGGCGGTTGGGGCTGGGGGTGAGGGGTGGGAGGGAGGGAAAGGAGCGGGGCGTGGGAGGAATGGGGAATTAAAGGAATGGGGAATTAAAAGAATGGGGCATGGGAGGAATGGGGAATTAAAGGAATGGGGAATTAAAAGAACGGGGAATTAAAAGAATGGGGCATGGGAGGAATGGGGAATTAAAGGAACGGGGAATTAAAAGAACGGGGCATGGGAGGAATGGGAATTAAGGGAATGGGGCATGGGAGGAATGGGAAATTAAAGGAACGGGATATTGGAGGAATGGGGAATTAAGGGAATGGGGCATGGAGGGAATGGGAAATTAAGGGAATGGGAAATTAAGGGAATGGGAAATTAAAGGAACGGGATATTGGAGGAATGGGGAATTAAGGGAATGGGGCATGGAAGGAAGGGGAATTAAGGGAACGGGGCATGGAAGGAATGGGAAAGTGAAGGAATGGGAAATTAAAGGAACGGGGCATGGAAGGAATGGGGAATTAAAGGAATGGGGCATGGAAGAGATGGGAAATTAAAGGAATGGGGCATGGAAGAGATGGGAAATTAAAGGAACGGGGCATGGAAGAGATGGGAAATTAAAGGAACGGAGCATGGAAGAGATGGGAAATTAAAGGAACGGGGCATGGAAGGAATGGGAAATTAAAGGAACGGGGCATGGAAGGAATGGGAAATTAAAGGAACGGGGCATGGAAGGAATGGGAAATTAAAGGAACGGGGCATGGAAGGAATGGGAAATTAAAGGAATGGGGCATGGAAGGAATGGGAAATTAAAGGAATGGGGCATGGAAAGAACGGGACATTAAAGGGAGGGACATGGCAGCATTGGGACTTTAAAGGAAGGAATGAATGGGACATTAAAGGGAGGGGCACTAAAGGAATGGGGCATTGAAGGATTGAGACACTGAAGGAATGGAACATTAAAGGAAGGGACCTTAAAGCCCATCCATTTTCCACCCCCCGCCATGGCAATTTCTGCTTAAATTCAAATCCCCCCCCTAGATTTTCTTTAGCTGATTATTATTAGTGAAAAACTCTCTCAGAATCAGTCCTCAAATTTTTATCTCCCAGGTGCTGGAGCACCATCCCTTGTAGTTGTTGTGGAGGACGTTGGGCAGAGGAATTAGGGCTCTTGTGCTGGGTGTTCTGGTGTGGTTGGGCTGTTGTTAACAGGACTTGTTATTGTGGAATTTTGGGATGGGAGGATCTTGAAAGTTCATCTTGTCAGCAAAATTTGGCAAGGATAAAAACCCCTCCAGTAATAGATAAGTGATAGAGTCGGGCTTTACTTTATTCTGGGTGTGCCATGGGAAATATTCTATATACAGATGGCTTTTTATTGGACACTTTGCAGATTTATACACACAAAACCCAAAGCAATTCCCATTCACTGGTCCCAAATTTAAGGTTGCATCGTTTCCAACAATCCAGTCTCACCGTGTGCCACGCCTCCCACTAGATCAGGATGATCCAAGGCACATCCAGCCTGGCTTTGGACACTTCCAGGGATCCAGGAGCAGCCACAGCTTCTCTGGGAATCTGTGCCAGGAAAGAATTTGTCCCAAAATCCCCTCTAAGCCTGTCCTGTCAGTGGCAACTCATTCCCTTTGTCCTCATTCCACAGCCAGTCCCACCAAACCCACCAGAAGTTCAGCTCATCTCATATTTTAAAGTTTTTGTTGTTTTTTTTTTTCCCCTCTCCTTATTTTCAGGGTTCTCCAAGCTCTGGATGAAAGCTCCAGTGGGATTTGAGCTGCTGAGTGCACTGAGGATGAAACCTCTCCATCTTTAGTGTCATTTACCCAACAGAGAAGAAGAAGAAGAATTTGGGTTTCAGAGGAGTCTTTTTTTTTTTTTTTCTTCCATTGTTGAGGAAAACACCTTAAAAGCACAAATGGACACTCAGTGTTACCCTGGTGCCTGCCAGGTAGTTCCAATTTGGAAGCTGGTGGCCATGTGGCCATCAGAAAAGGAGGAGAACATAATCCTGATCAGTGATGATGATGATGATGAAGGGGAGAACAGCCAAGGGAGTTCTGTCCTGTTTGTGGAGCCACAGGGTAAGAGCTGATCCTTTCCAGTGCCCTGAAAACATTTGGGGAATGAACTGAATTCATTTTATGTTGTGCTTAAAATCTTATTTTATTTCTCTTAGTTATTATTTGTTTTATTTGTTTTATTTTAATTTTATTTGTTCACGAGTGAACAAGACCAGGAGGAGCTCCCCAATTTATTTGTAGAGATATTTTTGATGGCACTGATACTTCAGATTGAGCTCACTCTGGGCCTTTTCAATGTCAGCTGGGTCCTTTTTGATTTCACATCCTCTGGTTTGATTGGAAATGGAAGTTTTGTGTGCCATTCTATTCAGATCCTAAAAAAAAAAAAAAAAAAAAAACCAAAAAAACGTGCTTTAAAGTGTTCAAAAAGTAAATATCATTAATTTCTAAGGAAGCTAGAAATCAGTTAGTACCTTTACACTGATTTACACCTCCTGCTCTCTTTGCTGCAGAGAAATCTCCCCTGGAAGAGAAGAAATCAGAAGAAGTGGTGGATGAGGAAGGGGATTTAGTGGTCACCTACTGTAAACAAGCCAATGTGATGCCTCATGCCAGACATGACTGCCCCACACTCCCCTTTGAGTATGTCCAGGGCTCCCTTTTCCCACACTGAGCTTTGCAACAGCTGCAGGCACCACTAGAGCTGGGTTAGGATGGGGAATTTTTTATTTTTTTAATTTTTTTTTGGCCTAAATAATCTCGGATTTTTTTAACTTTGCAGGAGGAGAGAGAATGATGCTTGCTCCCCTCTTGGGAAAAATGCAGATTTTTGTGATCAGTGCTACTGTTACATCTGTGACAAACTGGCTGCTGAGGTAAGGGCAGGCCACAGCTTGTAGGAAATTAAACTCTGGATTAAATGAGAGCTTTTAGGCAAGCCCTGCTTTAGGCTCAGATTTTTGGCAGCTCTGCTCAGGTGACTGTGCCTAAATCACTGTGGCTCAGCAGCTCAGGTTTAATATAAAATTAGTTATTTCTTAAATTTTTTTGAGTTATTTCTTGAATAGGCAGGAGAGAACAGAGAAAAGGCTTTTAACAGTTATTTATTACACAGGCTGCGTAAAGCAGAGCACAATAACAAGGTGTCTGTATTAAAGATGACAAAAAAATAAAATAGGAATCAGTAATTGTACTCTTCTAGGAAAGAGTTAAGGGCTCTAAGAGAATAATACAGGAAATTTAATTAACAGTTCCTCATAATTACTGAAAGTGTGGATCTGGTGGGGTTTATTTCTGATCTGGGCAATTGGGAGTATTTATATTATTTATTGATATCCTGTTTGCTTTGGGCACACAGTGCATTTCATAAAATCACTAAATCAGACTTTTTGTTTTAAATGAATTAGAGAAATGTCAGCTTTCTAGACTCAGGGGAGTTAGGAGTGCAGGGGATTGTGTGGGGATGGTTTATTTGCTTGGATCTGTTATGATTTTTTTCAGAAGAGCTGTGAGCAAAGTTGGGGTGACCATGCAAAGACAAGGCTCAGTTCCCAATTTCCAGCCCTCAGGGTCTCTGTGAAGGGCTCAGCAATGAGAGCTGATCAATAAATGGCTTTTCTGTAATGGTTGGCTGCCAAAATATTTCCCAGAATATTTATTATTTAATAAGAGGTGCAAGGAGGATGAAAGGAATTGTAACCCCTCGCTCAGTGCTGAGGGGAAAACACCAAAATCCAACAACTTTTCCCTTATTTTTTGTATTTTCTGACACAGTGCCTGCTCTGGACAACCCCTTCCCTGTGCCACTGCAATGCCCACAACAAAAGCAACTTCTGGAAGGCACAGAGGAACTTTTCCCTGGCTGGAGTCCTGGCCACCTTCAACCTGGAGCTGCTGGAGCTGGACACAGAGCTGAGGCATGGGGGTGAGTGCTGTGTTCCCAAAAAACTGGGGCTGTTCAGGTGCTGTGTTCCCAAAAATCCTGGGGCTGTTCAGGTGCTCTGTTCCCAAAAAATCCTGGGGCTGCTCAGGTGCTGTGTTCCCAAAAAACTGGGGCTGTTCAGGTGCTCTATTCCCAAAAAACCCTGGGGCTGTTCAGGTGCTCTGTTCCCAAAAAATCCTGGGGCTGTTCAGGTGCTCTATTCCCAAAATCCTGGGGCTGTTCAGGTGCTCTATTCCCAAAAAATCCTGGGGCTGTTCAGGTGCTCTATTCCCAAAAAACCTGGGGCTGTTCAGGTGCTCTATTCCCAAAAAACCTGGGGCTGTTCAGGTGCTCTATTCCCAAAAAAACCTGGGGCTGTTCAGGTGCTCTATTCCCAAAAAACCTGGGGCTGTTCAGGTGCTCTATTCCCAAAAAACCTGGGGCTGTTCAGGTGCTCTATTCCCAAAATCCTGGGGCTGTTCAGGTGCTCTATTCCCAAAAAATCCTGGGGCTGTTCAGGTGCTCTATTCCCAAAAAACCCTGGGGCTGTTCAGGTGCTCTATTCCCAAAAACCCTGGGGCTGTTCAGGTGCTCTGTTCCCAAAAATCCTGGGGCTGTTCAGGTGCTGTGTTCCCAAAAACCCTGGGGCTGTTCAGGTGCTCTATTCCCAAAAATCCTGGGGCTGTTCAGGTGCTCTATTCCCAAAAATCCTGGGGCTGTTCAGGTGCTCTATTCCCAAAAATCCTGGGGCTGTTCAGGTGCTCTATTCCCAA
Organism: Acridotheres tristis; assembly: GCA_037013685.1. Lineage (NCBI taxonomy): Eukaryota > Metazoa > Chordata > Aves > Passeriformes > Sturnidae > Acridotheres > Acridotheres tristis. The sequence continues at coordinate 13,414,094 of CM072901.1, forward strand.
AAATCCTGGGGCTGTTCAGGTGCTCTATTCCCAAAAAACCCTGGGGCTGTTCAGGTGCTCTATTCCCAAAAACCCTGGGGCTGTTCAGGTGCTCTATTCCCAAAAAACCCTGGGGCTGTTCAGGTGCTCTATTCCCAAAAAACCCTGGGGCTGTTCAGGTGCTCTGTTCCCAAAAAATCCTGGGGCTGTTCAGGTGCTCTGTTCCCAAAAATCCTGGGGCTGTTCAGGTGCTCTATTCCCAAAAAACCTCGGGCTGTTCAGGTGCTCTGTTCCCAAAAAACCTGGGGCTTCTCAGCCCTGTCCTGGATATTCTGTTCCTAAAACTCTGGGGCTGTTCAGGTGCTCTATTCCCAAAATCCTGGGGCTGTTCAGGTGCTCTGTTCCCAAAAAATCCTGGGGCTGTTCAGGTGCTCTATTCCCAAAAAATCCTGGGGCTGTTCAGGTGCTCTATTCCCAAAATCCTGGGGCTGCTGCTCAGGCCTGGCCTGGCCTGGAGAACAGCCTGGCTGCTCCACACCAATCCTTGTAGAGTTTCTAAGGAGCAAATTCTTTTTCCATGCATATCAGGGAAGGGTTTGCAGGTGCAGATTCTTGCTTTTCATCATCTGGGAGAATCATAAAATGGTTTGGGGTGGAATCATCTCATTCTATTAATTTCATTCCATTCATTTCATTCTGTTAATCTCATTCCAACCCCTTTCCATGGGCAGGGACAATTCCCAATCTCCCAGGTTGCTCCAAGCCCCATCCAAGCCTGGCCTTGGACACTTCCAGGGCAGCCACAGCTTCTCTGGGCACCCTGTGCCAGGCTCTCCCCATCCTCCCAGGGATATTCCTGCCCAATATCCCACCTAAAATTCCCCCTCTTTCAGCAACAAAGCTTTCCTGACCGATAAAACTGGATGCAAACAATTCCCTAAATAATTTCACGTGGGCAGCTTTCTGTTTTGAAAAAAAAAACATTCAAAACTCTTTGTGCATTTTTTTTTTCTGTCTTGTCTCTTAGGAGATCTCCTAGAAAAATTCATCAAGGATCTTTCTGTAGCCTATAACAAATACCTGGCAGGTGAAAGGTTGTGTCCCCCAGAGCATGAATGCTGCTGCCAGCCAAAACTGCCCCCGGGGCAGTGCAAGGTGTGCAGCTCACAGAACACGGAGGTGCTGTACAAGTAAGTGAGATTCCAGCAGGTTTGAGGTTTGTCAGGGCAACTTTTGATTTATTTAATGAGTTGTAATGAGAATTGTGGCACCTGAGACAGCAGAAAATAGAGTTGAGGGAGGTAAATTGCACTTGGCTGGAGTGGAAAATCTGTCTGAAATGTGTTTTTAAATCTCCTGTGCTGTGCAGGACACGTGGTGATCTCTGGTTATTGTAACCTGGGCAAGTGGGAGCCTAAGGCTTGGGTTTTGGGGTGGCTTTAGGTGGGAAATTGGGACAAATCAGGGTGGGCAGGCCCTGGCACAGATTCCCAGAGCAGCTGTGGCTGCCCCTGCATCCCTGGCAGTGCCCAAGGCCAGGCTGGATGGGGCTTGGAGCAGCCTGGGATGGTGGAAGATGTTTGGGTTGGAATTTAAACTTCTTTCCAACCCCAACCATTCTGAGATTTTTTTTTTTACTGGTTCCTTCCTCAGAATGAGTTTCACCTTTTCACTGCTAAAACAAAACCTTCAAAATACTCAAAGCTGTGCCAGCACCTTCTCAATGTGTTGGAGATGCTTTAAAGGCTCTGGATTTGCTCTCAAGCTGTGGGATGGCCACAGGTGCCACTTGTTTAGGAAATCTCTCCTTGCTGACCCTTGATCTTACAGCCCACTTGACTTTCTCAGGTATTCTGATGTTTTCGAGCTGGTAACAAGATTTTTAAATCAGGCAGAACAAGAAAGCCCCAAAGCTGCTGCTGTCATGCTGCTGGGAGCAGCTAGGCAGATTGCCCTGCACAAAGATCCTGCTCTGTGAGTACCTGCCACACTGAGAACCTTCTTCCTTTCCTCCAGGGGAGGGCAATTAGTGACAAAATCCTGGGGTTTTATTAATTAGGGGTGAGGAAAGTGTGAAAATCCCAGGCTGCAGCACACACTGAGGGAAAAGTGGGATTTGGGGGAAAGGAAAATAAGAGGTTGGGTGTGAGAGGGGAAAGTTAAGCAGGAATGAGAGTTGGAGATGACTCAAAAAAAAATCCCTGCCAAGGGAAAGCCAAATTTAATATTAAACGTCAAAATTATTTGGCCACGTTTGTTCTATTGCTTACAGGAGATCTTAGGCACAAAAAAAGGAAAACAAGCAACAAAAAAACCCAAATCTAATCCAGACATTCAGAAAAGGAAATAACTGAGAACCAGTGAGGGACAAAAGGAACAGCAAAAATAAAAAGGAACTCAGCCTTAAAAGCTTAACAGCACTGCCACTTAACACTACTTTAAATTATACCTTAAGCTTAACAATTCACCAAAGAAACAGCACTTACACCGAATTTAAGCTTAGCTTAAAACTTAACCTTAATAATTTCAGGGGAATAACACTTTACCAGCATTTAACCTAACTTAAAACTTCCAGGTTACACTCAGCAACTCAGCAGAACACCTTGCAGAGCTTGGTGAAACCTGAACATTTTGGGGTTTAAATTCAGGGGTTTTGGTAAAAGAAAAGGAATTGAGGTGTGGATTGGTTTAAAGAGCATTTCCTGCTGAGGAATGGGCCAGGTTTGCAAGGCTGCATTTCTTAGCTGGCAATTTTGTGTTCTGCACTTCAGCATTTTTAGGAATTTTTAGCAGCGTGCCAGCTTCCAAAATTTTCCCTTAAAAAGCGTTTTCCTCAACAGTTGAGTACAGAAAAGTGGGGAAAAGGCAGGAAGGGGAGGCAGCCATGAATTTAGTGCTGTTTTTTTTGGTTTTTTTTCCAGGCTGAAGAACTGTCAGAACCTTGGGCACACAGATTCCCTCAGGATTGCTGTCCCATTTCTGTTCCAGAGGTGAGATTGCTTTCCCTGCTGGCTGCAGACTCTGTGCCTGCCTCTGAAATTTGGGTTTTGGGGTGGCCAGAGCAGCTTGTGGTTGTTACACCGAGGAGAGGAGAGGTCACAGCAGGATTCCACTGGGGAGGAGCAGGAAAACTCCCCCAGAGGCTGGAGAATGAGGACACCCAGCTCCCCTGGCTGAATTCTCTTCCCATTTTAGCTCCATCCTTCACCTTTCCCCCCAAATTCACCTGCCACACGAGGTTGATGAGTGAGGAATTCAATTCTTTCCAACCCAGTTCTATATTCTCACCTTTTCTGGAACTAATGACAGCTACAACCTAAATCCTTCAGCAGTTTGCAGTTTAAATTGCTATTTGTGATTTTTAATTTTTTTTTTTTATTTCTTACTTGGAACAAAAAAGGGAAGAGATTCTCTTTACCTCCCTGCCAAAATTTTAAACTCTTCTTTTTTTATCTCCACTTATCAATTAATACAAAAATGATTGCAGTAGCAGGGAAGGTGCAGGAGCTCAGGTCCAGCACAGTTGGAAGTGTTTGCTGTGCACATTCCTTTGTTTTAAAGCTTAAACCCCACAGAACTTTGGTTTGAAAAATAACAGCACAGTAATAATTTCATTATTCACTACAAAACTTCAAGCAGAAATTAAAGTACAGATCCAAACAAAAAAAAAAAGCTTTTGTAGTTTCCCATATGATTAAAAAAGACAAATCTTCTCATTTTAAAATACCCTTTTGATTTTCTTTTCAAATCACAGGATCACAACTCGACTTCAGAGGATGCTGGTGTTGTGTGACTTCCCAAAAATTCTGTATGAAAAGTTTGTTGAATTTTTTCAGTCCATCTCCCTCCCCTGTCACTGCTATGCCTTCTCTAACAGGTGAGTTCTGAGTAGATTTGGATCCTTTATTTCCCTGATTATAAAATTGGGAGAATTTTAGAGGAATATTTTTTTTTTTTCCCCCAGAAAGGAAATAAATATTTTATTAATCAAACTTCACAACCCTTAAAGGATCTGATTAGTGATGTACACAGCAAAACACAGTTTTAAAATTACTTTCTTTCTCTTTTTCCAGCTTGAATGTTTTGCCCTGGGACCACATGTTACTGACCACGGTTTTAAAGGGCCAGAACATCACTGGGCAGAGGAGACAGAAAGGAAGGAAAATGTTCCTGTGGGAAGCCTTCCCTGTTGTGGAGGCTCGAGTGCAGAAACTGCTGGAGAAAAAGAAGTGAGATTGCTTTGGTTTTTTCGTTTTAGGAACTCAGTTTTTACATTTTGACTGCTCCAAATCTCTGTGCTTAGGTAGAATTGGGAAACACAAAACAAAGACTCTTTTTCTGGTTTTTTTTCTTTCCTTCTCAATCCCAGGAGCTTTTTGGAGCCCTTTGAATGCCTCAGGACTAAAAAAAAATTTAAAAAGATTTCTGGATTGGCTCATTCCTTTGTCTCCATAAACCCTCCAGGTTTTGCATGTTGATTTTTTCAAGCAATTCCTCTTCACCAATATTCCAAAGAATCCAATCCACTTCAAGAATTCAGCTGCAAGGCAACCTCTGGTTTTATCCTGCCAGAGTTGAGATAATCTGGGAATAACCCCTAGGAGTTGATTTCCAGCTGTATTTGTGTCCTGCTGTGCAGTTTCTCCTGGTTTGCTCCTTTCATTGCAGGGAATATTTGCCCTGTGCACAGTTTTGCATTTCCTTCCCTTCCCTTCTCACCTTGATTTTCTCCCCCAGGTATAAGGAGGTTGTTCGGTACCTGAGAGCTGTGAAATGCAATGAAAACCAAAGGTAAATGGATTTTCCCTTTCACTTTTCCTTTTTCCCTTTCACCTTTTTCCCTTTTCCCCTCTCTTTCCTCCCTTTTCTCTTCCCTTTTCCCCTCTCTTTGCTCCTTTTCCCTCTCTTTCCCCCTTTCCTTTCCCCTTTCCTTTTCCCTTTCCTTTTCTCCTCTCTCTCCTCCCTTTCCTTTTCTCTCCTTTTCTCTGCCTTTCTTCCCTTTCCTTTTCTCTCCCTTTCTTCCCTTTCCTTTTCTCTCCCTTTCCTCCCTTTTCCCCTTTCCTTTTCTTACCCTTTCCTCCCTTTTCCCCTTTCCTTTTCCCCTCCCTTTCCTCCCTTTCCTTTCCTCTTTCCTTTTCCTCTCTCTCCTCCCCTTCCTTTTCTCTCCCTTTCCTTCTCCCTTTCCTTTTCCCCTCTCTCTCCTCCTTTTCCTTTTCTCTCCCTTTCCTCCCTTTCCTTTTCCCCTTTCCTTTTCCTCTCTTTCCCCCTTTCCTTTTCCTCTCCCTTTCCTCCATTTCCTTTTCCCCTTCCTTTCCTCTTCCCTTTTCCTCTCCCTTTCCTCCCTTTCCTTTTCCCCTTTCCTTTTCCTCTCTTTCCCCCTTTCCCTCTTTCCTTTTCCTCTCCCTTTCCTCCCTTTCCTTTTCCCCTTCCTTTCCTCTTCCCTTTTCCTCTCCCTTTCCTCCCTTTCCTTTTCCCCTTCCTTTCCTCTTCCCTTTTCCTCTCCCTTTCCTCCCTTTCCTTTTCCCCTTCCCTTCCCCCCTTCCTTTCCTCTTTCCTTTTCCCCTCTCTTTCCCCCTCTCCTTATTCCCCCTCCCTTTCCCCCTCTCCTTTTTCCCCTCCCTTTCCCCTTTCCTTCCCCCCTTTCCTCCCCTCTCTAGTGCTCAAGCACCACCACCCCTCTCCACAAACCCAATGAAACCCACCCTGATGAAACCCAAACCTTCATTTCCTCTTGCCAGGCTCCGAGACCTTCGGGATCTGATCCCGTTCTACCTGTGCAAAACTGGCAATTTCCTGGATGCTGCCCATTCCCTGCTCTTCCCTGTCAACAGCCTGGCCTGCTGCTCTGCCTGCAGGATCAGCCCCTGCCAGTTCAAGGTCTACCTCAAGATCTTCAGGACAGGCTGTGTTCCCTCTGGGAATGATGTGCAGGATGCAGGGCCCTGGGTTACAGCTGGCAAGTGTCATTCCTTCCTTCCTTCCTTCCTTCCTTCCTTCCTTCCCTCCTTCCGCTGGGAATTTCATCCCAGCTCTTCCTTGGCATTCCAGTGAGTGACATGCTGAGCTCAGCTGGGAATTGGGGGAGGATGAGGATGCTCCTGGATCCCTGGAAGTGTCCCAGGACAGAGCTTGGAGCAGCCTGGGGCAGTGGGAGGTGTTGGGTTGGAACTGGATGGGCTTTGAGGTTCTTTTCCAACCCAAGCCATGAAAACAGCAGGCAGGAAGGGTGACTTTGGAGCATGGATTCATTCACTTCTCTTTGCTCAGAACACTCATTTTGTCAGCTGTGAGCTTCTGCTGAAAGCAGAGTAACAGGAATTATTAAAAGAAAATCCCAAGCCCTTCATTCCCTCTGTCACTGGGGACTTGCCTTTGTCTCAGCCATGACCTTGAGGAGAAAACCCCTGATGGGAAATGTTTCATCATCAGCTCAGATAATTGTCACCATCTCTCAGGGTGTTTTCTGCCCTGAAAGATTCATTTGGGATTTGTTCCCTGCTGGCAGAATTTTTGGAGGTGTGAGATCCCTCCGTGTGCTGTGATGTCCACAACAAACACTTCTTTGGGCTCACCTGGCTCAGTCTGGACCGTGCCCAAAGTTCTTTGCAGCTTTCCAGAGCTGTGTTTTGGAGCTGCCATTAATTTATTTATTCATTTATTCACCAACAAGCCCGTGTCAGGCCGCTGGGAGCGCTCGTTGGCTCTGCAGCAGCAGCTCCGTGAATCTCCCGCTTTGTGCTCCTGCTGTGCACGTGTTTATTTGGGGCGTGTAGGATCTGGGTTTGATCCTTTCCATTTCCATCGCTGCAGGTTCTCCCCTGAGGAACACTGTGCTGATTAAACAGGCACTCAAACTGCTCTACAGCAGCGAGGCCCTCTACAGGAGCGTGAGTGAGGCCAAAATTCCCTCCCCTCTCCTGTTCCCACTGCTGGAGAATTCAGGGATTTACTCTGACCCCCTTTCTTCTCTGGATATTTTACCCCCTCTGCACGGATTTCACTGTGTAACACAAATATTCTGTTGGGTTTTTTTTTTTTTTTTTTAGGCCAAATGTTGGAGTTCCTTCATCATGGTTTTGGGGAGCAGTGATTTGCTGGAAAAGAGGGGGAATCTTCTTCCCTTATCCCTGGGAGAGCCCCCCCTTGGATTCCAAGAGGTACCAAAGAGTGTTGGGAGAATCCCCAGCCTCGGGTTTGGGAACTCCTCTTCCTCCCCTTCCTCCCCTTCCTCCCCTTCCTCCCCTTCCTCCCCTTCCTCCCCTTCCTCCCCTTCCTCCCCTTCCTCCCCTTCCTCCCCTTCCTCCCCTTCCTCCCCTTCCTCCTCTTCCTCCCCTTCCTCCCCTTCCTCCCCTTCCTCCCCTTCCTCCCCTTCCTCCCCTTCCTCCCCTTCCTCCCCTTCCTCCCCTTCCTCCCCTTCCTCCCCTTCCTCCTCTTCCTCCTCTTCCTCCCCTTCCTCCCCTTCCTCCCCAATGCCAGGGTTCACTCCAGTGCCTCGTGCTGGTGGCTCTGCAGGGTGTGGGGGTTCAGGAATGCTGGGGCTGTTGGGAATGGGTTCACTGTGCCCCCAGCTCAGTGCCTGGGGCTGCTCCTGCTGCATCTCCGTGGTGAGATGGAGCACATCAGGAAGGGCCTGGGCTGGGAATGGCTTCCCCAGGGAGATTGGGAGGGAATTCCTGGCTGGGAGGGTGAGGAGGATCTGGCACAGATTCCCAGAGGAGCTGTGGCTGCATCCCTGGAATGTCCCAAGCCAGGCTGGACAGGGCTTGGAGCAGCCTGGGACAGTGGGAGGTGTCCCTGCCGTGGCATGAGGTGATTTTTCCATCTCAACCTTACAAAAAATGAAGAGTTTATGAAAGAATTTGGTTGGTGCTGCAGAGCCTCGACTTCCCTCGAGTGTGATGTGGAACAGGCACCATCCTCTGCAGAGAAAATGGCTGAAAATCACATAAATTAAATTAATTAAAATCACTTCTGTTTGGGGTTGGCCTGGGGAGGATCTGCCATCCTTGTCCCTCACTGTCCCTTTGCAGAATGTGCTGGCAGCCAGCAGCAACTTCCTGGAGGATCTCAAGTCTGGAGTTAATGTCTCTTTACCATCTGCTCTTTTCTCTGGGCAGGTGAGTGATGGCTACAAAGGAATTTATCCCCAGCAGTGAAAATGTTGGGTTATGAAGAAAAGCTTTTAAAAGGGTCCTGGCAGGGTTTTTTGGGGTTTTTTGGGTTTTTTTGTTGTTTTTTTTTTGGGTGTGATCAGTTTAAGTTTAACAGAGTTTAAACTCTGGAGCAGATTTCAAGGTGGAGAGCTGAGAGTCTCTTGTGCTCTGCACTTCTTCAATGCAGAAATCTCTATCCTGTCCAAATTTATGGATTTATAAAGGAGGAGGGCTGGGAATAATTGATTGTGTCTTAATTTCTCCCAGGGTTTGGCTCAAACAGGACACTGAGGCTTCTCACTTGTGTCTCAAAACTCAGAATTGCCCAGAAGTTCTAAATTTCTTTTAAATTAAGGGTTTCAAGTACGTGGAACTTGTTTAAAGGTGGCAGGAGAAACATTCCATGTTCAGTGCAGTCATCTAAGGAACTGCCTTATTCTTTTTTACTTTTTGTGGAGGAAATTCTCATTTATTCTCCAAATCTGTGACTCCTGAGCTGGATTTTTTTCCCCTTTAATTCCCTATTTCTGCTCTTGTGTGAGATTTCACCTTTCTGTGAGCACTCCTGAGAGCACCAGAAATAAAATCCCAGCTTTTAACTCTTGATAAGGTTCTTGTGGATTTGTTGTGTGACCTCCAAGCTCTCTGGCTGAACTGGAATAACTCAGTGCTGCTTTGAGTGGATAAATCAAGGGAAATTAAATTAATATTTTTTTTCCTTGTTCTGTCTCTTGTGCAGCTGCACCACGAGGCTTCTCTCATCCTGGCAGTGCAAGCAGTGCAGCAAACTCTTTGTTGTGACCTTCCCCACTTGACTTCCTTCCTAGAGATAGTCCTGGCTTTTGGGGTGAGTCCTAGAAATTCCAGATTAATGTTCCAAAACATTAAAGAAAACAATATTTAAAACCTCTGTGATGATGAAACCACCGTGCTGGAATAACATGACTTTGTTTTGATCTGTATTTTTTTTTAATATTATTTTAAGGAATGATTAGCACTGAGGTTCAACCACAGATGATATTTTTGTCTCTTAGAAAAACTTCTGGGCTCTGAGGCTGTTGCTGGACCAACTTGCCTGCGAGGAGCACATCCTGTGTGGCACTGCCAGCCTGCTTTTGAGGGACCTGAGTCGAGAGAAAGCCACAATGCTGAGAGTGTGAGTGAGCCCTGCCCTGCGTGCCCCCATGGAGGGGAATCTCAGCTCCTGGCCTCGGTCAGGGATGCCAATTTTGGGAATGCACACGTGGAGCTCTTGGATTTCCTTCATCCTGATTTTGGGGAGCAGGGATTTGCTGGAAAAAAGGGGGCAGTTCTTCTTTTATCCCCCCCTTTGGCTTCCAGCAGTGCTGGGAGAATCTCCTGCCTTGGGTTTCTGCTGAAAGCAGAGTAACAGGAATTATTAAAAGAAAATCCCAGGCCCTTCATTCCCTCTGTCACTGAGGCTTTGCTTTGTCTCAGCCATGACCTTGAGGAGAAATCCCCTGATGGGAAATGTTTCATCAGCAGCTCAGATAATTGTCACCATCCCTCAGGGTGTTTTCTGCCCTGAAAGATTCATTTGGGATTTGTTCCCTGCTGGCAGAATTCTTGGAGGTGTGAGATCCCTGAGTGTGCTGTGATGTCCACAACAAACACTTCTTTGGGCTCACCTGGCTCCCAAAGTTCTTTGCAGCTTCCCAGAGCTGTGTTTTGGAGCTGGATGTGGGGATTGGCTCCTCCTCCCACGTGCCAGAGTTGATGGCAGCGCCTCGGTCGCTGTGGTTTCGTTGTTCAGGTGGCAGAACCTCGGTCCCCAGTACGTGGGGGAGTTCCTGTGCCTGTTCCTGACCTGCAGACACAAGAGGATGCAGTCGGTGGGGCTCTTCAGCCTCAACGTCATCATCGACAACCTGCACATGTGAGTCACTGCCATTGTCCCGGGGCCACCTGCAAAGTCCTGCCATTGTCCCGGGGCCACCTGCAAAGTCCTGCCATTGTCCCAGGGCCACCTGCAAAATCCTGCCATTGTCCCACTGGGAATTGTCCCAGGGCCACCTGCAAAATCCTGCCATTGTCCCACTGGGAATTGTCCCAGGGCCACCTGCAAAGTCCTGCCATTGTCCCACTGGGATTGTCCCGGGGCCACCTGGAAAATCCTGGGATTGTTCCATTGGGAATTGTCCCAGACCCATCTGGAAAATCCTGGAATTGTCCCAGACCCACCTGGAAAATCCTGGAATTGTTCCATTGGGAATTGTCCCAGAACCATCTGGAAAATCCTGGAATTGTCCCAGACCCACCTGGAAAATCCTGGGATTGTTCCATTGGGATTTACCCTAGACCCACCTGGAAAATCCTGGGATTGTTCCATTGGGAATTGTCCCAGAGCCACCTGGAAAATCCTGGAATTGTCCCAGAACCACCTGGAAAATCCTGGGATTGTTCCATTGGGAATTGTCCCAGAACCACCTGGAAAATCCTGGGATTGTTCCATTGGGAATTGTCCCAGACCCATCTGGAAAATCCTGGAATTGTCCCAGACCCACCTGGAAAATCCTGGGATTGTTCCATTGGGATTTACCCCAGACCCACCTGGAAAATCCTGGGATTGTCCCAAACCCACTTGGAAAATCCTGGGATTGTTCCACTGGGAATAACCCCAGAACCACCTGGAAAATCCTGGGATTGTCCTCCTGGGATTTACCCCAGAGCCTCCTGGGATTGTTCCACTGGGATTTGTTCGAGAACCACCTGGAAAATCCTGGGATTGTTCCACTGGGATTTACCCCAGAACCACCTGGAAAATCCTGGGATTGTCCCACTTGGATTGTCCCAGAACCTTCTGGGATTGTCCCCCTGGGATTTACCCCAGAAGCACCTGGAAAATCCTGGGATTATCCCATGGGAATTACCTCATCCCCTGAAACCCTTGGGTTCCCCCCAATCGTTTTCCTGCAGTCCCTGGGCTGGGATCTGGGATCTGTGGGATTTTTGGGGGGTTTTCAGTGGTGCAGATCCAGGGGTGGCAGCAGCAGGGAACGAGTGGGAATTTCTCTTTTCCAGGTGTCCCTGGGCAAAGCAGCTCTGCACCTTTTTCCTGGAGTCAGTGAGTATCCCAATATTTGTAGGATTTAAAAATCAATGATTCCCCTTCTCGATTAAATATTGAAATGTATTTTTTTTATATTAAAAAAAAAAATTCCTGAAGGGAATTCATTGTGTTTTTTGTCTCTCTTCCCAGGGCTTGAGGCAGCTCCCCTTTGGCACCACAGTTCACCACGAAGTTTCCAAGTTTGTCACTGCTTTTGAGAAACTTTAATTGGAACCAAATCCTCAGGAATTATTTCCCAGTTGTTTTGGGTTTTGGTTTTTTTTTTTTTTTTTTTTTCCATCTCTTCCTGGAGAGTTCCATGAGTTTGCTTTGGTTGTCACCTCCAGGAAGAGTCAACTAAAAACTGATTTTTCCAGGTTCTGGAGTGGGAGCAGAGCCAGGGTTTGGGAGTTTTTTTTCTTGGCAGTTCCAATATATTTAATAAATATATTAAAGAGTTGTTGGGAGAGGCAGCAGGTTGGAGTTGTTTTCAGGAGCTGAGGAAAAGCAGGGAAACACAGATGGAGCAGAAGAAACAAAGAATTTTTTTTCCTTCTTTTGGGACACAAACTTTGCAGGAGGGAAAAGCTTCGAGCAGGAAAAACCAGGAGTTGAAAATTCCCCCTGCAGCAGTTTGGGGTCGAGTGTTTGCACAGCTCTGATTTTGGGTTTTATTCTGATTTTTGGGCTTTAATCTAAACCAAAAGGCTGAAAGATAAAGCTGAGCTTTACTTTTCCTCAAACAACCCCAGTGTGGGGCACTGAAGAGCTGAGTTAATTTCGAAATAATCCAGATCTCAAGCTGGGCTTTGATTTCTTGCTGAAAATTAAGATTTTTTTTTTTTTTTAAGGTGGCTCTGTGTGTGTTTTTTCCCACAAAATTCCAGGGGAATTTTGGAATTCACTCCAACCTGTGGGAAGTGTTAGAATTTTTTGGAAGCTGCTTTGGGCTCTGCCCCACTGGGATCCCTCCCTGCACTGCTTGGGCAGGCAGCAAAAAAAAAAAAAAAATCAACTTTAATGTGTGACCAACTGCACTTTGCACATTTGGGGTTCGGGGTCTCCTGCAGCTCTTGTTATCACAAGTTTCCTACAAAAAAAAAAAAAAAATGGAGATTTGACACTTTGTTAATAAAATCTGCCCAAGTTCCATTGTTAAATGGCATTTCTGGGGTGGTTTTTTTGGTGGTTTTCTTGGTTTGGGGGGGGATTTTTGGGGTTGGGTGTTTTGATTTTGTTTTGGTTTTTTGGGTTTGTTTTGCTGGTTTTGGGGGTTTTTTGTGTGTGGGGTTTTTTTTTTATATTGGGATTTTTTAATTGGGTTTTTGATCCTGTTTTTTGAAGGATTGGGGGATTTTTTGATCCTGTTTTTTGGAAGGTTGGGGAATTTTTTGTTCCTGTTTTTTGGAAGGTTGGGAATTTTTTTTGTTCCTGTTTTTTGAAGAGTTGGGATTTTTTTTTTTTTTGGTCCTGGTTTTTTTGGGGGGGAGATTGGTTTTTTTAAGGTTGTTTTTTTTAAAGGCTATGAGGGTTTTTTGCCCCTTTGGGGGTTTTTTTGCTTTGGGTTTTTGGGAGGGGTTGGTTCTTTTAGGAAATTGAGTTTTGGGGAGAATTTCTATTTTTTTAAGAAGTTGAGAGATCTGGGATGTTTTTAGGATGTTCACAGGGTTTTGGGCAGGTGGTTTTTTTGGAATTGAGAGGATTTGGGAGGGTTTAGGGGTTTCTTAGGAAATTGAGGGATTTGGGGGTTTGGGGTATTTTTGTGGAGTTAAGATTTTTCTTTGGATTTCAAATTTTTGGCTTGAGGGGGTTTTTTTGTTTGGTTTTATTTTGGGGTGTTTCTGTTTATTGTGGGGTTTTTTGGGTTTTTGTTTTGGTTTTTTTTTGTTGTGGGGTTTTTTGGGGTTTTTTTTTTTGGTTTGGTTTTTTTGTTTGTTTGTTTTTTGTTTAGTTTTGTTTGGTTTGGATTTTTTTTGTGGGTTTATTTTTGATGTTTGAATTTTTGAACTGGACCAGTCTGAATCTCCTCCAGAACCCCAAAAAGGGAGTGGGAACAGATTTAGGGCAGGTGTTTTGTCACCCATTCCAGCTTGGATTTCTCCCCCTTGGCACAGAAAATCTGGGAATTGCCTCATTCCTGTAAATAAACATTTCTCCATTCTTGATCCCCTGCTGAATTTTAATGCCTTGGAGCAACCCTATGGATCCTGTAGGTAATAATTTCATCTTTTATGGATTAAAAAAACTTTTTATTTTGGTGGAGCTCTGCACTTCCCTTTGGGCCTGGAGTGTTCCTGAGCTCTGCTCCAGGTAAATTGGGAGAGGAACAAACTTTTCGATTTTTCCCTTCGTGACAAGAGAGACGTGGAGGGGCTGGAGAATTCCTGAGGGAAATGGGAAAGGGCTGGAAAATTCCTGAGGGATTTGGGGAAGGGATGGAAAATTCCTGAGGGATTTGGGAAATGGGATGGAGAATTCCCGAGAGAACTGGGAAAAGGATGGAGAATTCCCGAGGGACATGGAAATGGGATGGAGAATTCCTGAGGGATTTGAGGAAGGGAATGGAGAATTCCTGAGAAAAATGGGAAAGGGATGGAGAATTCCTGAGGGATTTTGGAAATGGGATGGAGAATTCCTGAGGGATTTTAGAGATGGGATGGAGAATTCCTGAGGGATTTGGAGAAGGGATGGAGAATTCCTGAGGGATTTGGGGAAGGGGCTGGAGAATTCCTGAGGGATTTGGGAAAGGGATGGAGAATTCCTGAGGGATTTTGGAAATGGGATTGAAAATTCCTGAGAGAGCTGGAAAAAGGATGGAGAATCCCTGAGGGAGATGGGAAAGGATGGAGAATTCCCGAGGGACATGGAAAGGGGATGGAGAATTCCCGAGGGAGATGGGAAGGGGCTGAGCCTGGAGAAAATTTGGGATCAGGGGGAATTTGTGGCTCTGCACAACTCCCTGCCAGGAGGGGCTGGACCAGGGCTGGGATATCAGGTTGGATATTTGGGAAAATTCCTTCTCAGAAGAGCTGGAAGGGGCTGCCCGAACCAGAAACATCCCTGGAAGTGTTTGGGGACAGGAGTGAGCGTGGGCTGGGGACAGGGACCGCCTCAGGAACAATTAAAACTTGGATTTGGGCGTCTTGGGAGGAATTTTCCAACCTGTCCCTGTCCCCTCCTGTCAGGGAGTTGTGCAGAGCCAGGAATTCTCCTTAATCCCAAATTTTCTCCCGGCTCAGCCTCTCCCCGCCCTCCTCTTTTCCCTGTCCTTGTCCCTAAAAAAGGTGGGGACGGCTCTGAGAGCGGGCTCGGGGGTCACAGGGATTTCCCGGCTGCTCTCCCCGCCCGCATTTAATCCCAGGGCTGCGGGAAATGAGGGAACAGATGGTGCCGGGGACAGCGGCGTCCCCGATCGGCACAGCCCGGGGGGCGCGACCCCAAATCCCCGCGGTGACACCCCGGGGAATGGGATGGACCCCAAATCCCCGCGGTGACACCCCGGGGAATGGGATGGACCCCAAATCCCTGAGATCACATCCTGGGGAATGGGATGGACCCCAAATCCCCGGGGTCACACCCTGGGGAATGGGATGGACCCCAAATCCCTGAGATCACATCCTGGGGAATGGGATGGACCCCAAATCCCCGGGGTCACACCCTGGGGAATGGGATGGACCCCAAATCCCCGCGGTGACACCCCGGGGAATGGGATGGACCCCAAATCCCCGCGGTGACACCCTGGGGAATGGGATGGACCCCAAATCCCCGCGGTGACACCCCGGGGAATGGGATGGACCCCAAATCCCTGCGGTGACACCCCGGGGAATGGGATAGACCCCAAATCCCTGCGGTGACATCCCGGGGAATGGGATGGACCCCAAATCCCCGCGGTGACACCCCGGGGAATGGGATGGACCCCAAATCCCCGGGGTCACATCCTGGGGAATGGGATGGACCCCAAATCCCTGCGGTGACACCCCGGGGAATGGGATGGACCCCAAATCCCCGCGGTGACACCCCGGGGAATGGGATGGACCCCAAATCCCCGGGGTCACATCCTGGGGAATGGGATGGACCCCAAATCCCCGCGGTGACACCCTGGGGAATGGGATGGACCCCAAATCCCCGCGGTGACACCCCGGGGAATGGGATGGACCCCAAATCCCCGGGGTCACATCCCGGGGAATGGGATGGACCCCAAATCCCCGCGGTCACACCCTGGGGAATGGGATGGACCCCAAATCCCCGCGGTGACATCCCGGGGAATGGGATGGACCCCAAATCCCTGGGATCACACCCTGGGGAATGGGATGGACCCCAAATCCCCGCGGTCACACCCTGGGGAATGGGATGGACCCCAAATCCCCGAGGTCACATCCTGGGGAATGGGATGGACCCCAAATCCCCGCGGTGACACCCCGGGGAATGGGATGGACCCCAAATCCCTGGGATCACACCCTGGGGAATGGGATGGACCCCAAATCCCCAAATTTCCTACCAACCCAAACCATTCCATGATGCTCTTCTATATATATATATAAAATATATTAATAGTGATATTCTCCTGTATCATTATATATATTTATAATATTATTTATTCTATCCTATTTATAGGTATATAATGATATATAGATCAATATATTGTACTTATAGATCATAAAATAATTCTATTCTCTTATAATCTTAGATATATGTTATATATATAATCTTAGATATAAGTTGTAGATTTGTTATTATTAAATAATGATTGCTGATTATTTTTATACATAATATTTTAAATTAAGATATATAATTTTATTTATTATATAATATGTCTATTATTTATTAATTGAGAATAATTCTTCCACTACTGACTAATTATTTTTTATTATTTGTTTTTTTTATTTCTATTTCACCTTCATCTCCTCTCTCCCTCAGAGAATTCAGGAATTCAGCCCCATTTATCTGGCTGGGATCAGCGCAGCCCAGATGCAGAAATAATCCAAAATCCAATATTAAACACATAATCCTATGATTTCTATTTCTAGAAATATTCAATATTTTTTTCCCCGGGGGAAGGAGGAGCCCCGGGCCAGGATTTGGGTGGGATTTGCTTTGTGCAAACCTCAGCTGGGTTGTTTGGGTTTTTTTAAGCAACAACTTTTACCCGAAGTTAATTTTTATTGGTTTAATGAAGGCAGGGGGATCCCACCTCTGGTTTTCCATGGATTCTTTTGGCTTTAATCAGCTCCCAACTGCTCAGGTTTTTGGGTTTTTTTTTTCCTTCACTACAAATCCCCCATCAATAATTTTGTATTTTTATTGCTGCCCTTTTCCCCTGCCCTGTTCCGTCCCAGCTGCTCACTTTTACCAATTCTCCTTCTTTTATTTCCCACTTTTTAAAATTATTATTATTCCCAACTTCTCCAACTCCTCCAGCACCCGGGAAGGGGAAAGAGCCACAAAATCCAGGAGGAAACTGAGCGAGAAAACCGGGAAAGGAATCGGGGCAGGGATTGGGGAAAAGGATCCGGGAAAGGGATCAGGGCAGGGATTGGGGAAAAGGGATCAAGGCAGGGATTGGGGAAAAGGATCCGGGAAAGGAATCGGGGCAGGGATTGGGGAAAAGGATCCGGGAAAGGATCTGGGCAGGGATTGGGGAAAAGGATCCGGGAAAGGATCCGGACAGGGACTGGGGAAAAGGGATCAGGGCAGGGATTGGGGAAAAGGGATCAGGGCAGGGATTGGGAAAAGGGATCAGGGCAGGGATTGGGAAAAGGGATCAGGGCAGAGATTCGGGAAAGGATCCGGGAGAGGATCCGAACAGGGATCAGGAAGGGATCAAGGCATGGATTGGGGAAGGGATCAGGGCAGGAATGGGGGAAAGGAGCGGGGAAGGAATTCGGAAAAGAATCAGCGAAGGGATCGGGGCAGGGATTTGGAAAGGGATCAGGGCAGGAATTGGGTCAGAAATTCGGGAAAGGATCAGGGTAGGGATGCGGGAAAGGATCGGAGCAGAGATTCGGGAAGGGATCGGGGCAGGAATTGGGGCAGGGATGCGGGACAGGGATACGGGAAGAGATGCGGGACAGGGATACGGGAAGAGATGCGGGCAGGGATCAGGGCAGGAATGGGGGAAAGGATCAGGGAAAGGATTTGAGCAGGGATTCGGGAAAGGATCAAGGCAGGGATACGGGAAGGGATCAGGGAAGGGATTTGAGCAGGGGGATTCGGGAAGGGATCAGGAAATAATCCGGGAAGGAACTGGGGCAGGGATACAGGAAGGGATGCGGAGAGGGACCAGGGCCGGGATCCAGCGCCTTCCTGGGGATGTCCCCCACCCATCCCCTCCTCGCTGGGACCCTCAGGATCGTGGGGGATCCGGGATAACCCAAATCCAGAGCCTTGGAGCCGGGATAACCCCATTCCAGAGCCCGGGATTCGGGATATACCAAATCCAGATTCCTGGATCTGGGATAACCCCATTCCAGAGCCCTGGATCCGGGATAACCCCATTCCAGAGCCCTGGATCCGGGATAACCCCATTCCAGAGCCCTGGACCCGGGATAACCCCATTCCAGAGCCCTGGACCCGGGATAACCCCATTCCAGAGCCCTGGACCCGGGATAACCCCGTTCCAGAGCCCTGGACCCGGGATAACCCCGTTCCAGAGCCGGGTACCAGGACTCGCCTCCATCCCCGGGCTCTCCAGCAGATCCAAATCCCCCGGGAGCGGCGGGGGGAGGATTCTCCCATGATCCGGCTCCTGCCGCCCCAGCCGTGCATTAATAGATTATCCCGAGCTTTTGGGATCGCCAGGAGCCAGGACAGAGCTCGCGGGAGGAGCACGGGCACTGCCAGGGCTGCAGGAGCCGCCCCATTTCTCTCTGCTCACGGAATTCCCAAACCAGGTGGGGACGGGATGGGCCGGGATGGAGCGGGAGAGGGGAAGGGGCTGATCCCATTCCCGGCTGGAGTTTTTGGGATGTCACAGCTGGGATGGAGAGGGGAAGGGGCTGATCCCATTCCCGGCTGGAGTTTTTGGGATGTCACAGCTGGGATGGAGAGGGGAAGGGGCTGATCCCATTCCCGGCTGGAGTTTTTGGGATGTCACAGCTGGGATGGAGCGGGGTTGGGATGGGGCTGATCCCATTCCCGGCTGGAGTTTTTGGGGTGTCACAGCTGGGATGGAGCGGGAAAGGGGCTGATCCCATTCCCGGCTGGAGTTTTTGGGGTGTCACAGCTGGGATGGAGCGGGGATGGGGCTGATCCCATTCCCGGCTGGAGTTTTTGGGGTGTCACAGCTGGGATGGAGCGGGGTTGGGATGGGAGGATTTCGCTCTCCCAGTCGCTCCAGCCTTTCCCTGCCCTTTTTCCCGGAGCTGGGGCATCCCTGGGTTCATCGCCCTGGGGATTGGGGGATGGCTCCTTGTGCCCCCCGGTTTTGGGGTGGCACCGGGGCCAGGGGCTGCTTTTGGAGCCCCCTCAGCTGCCGTGCCTCAGTTTCCCCATCGCGCCCGTCCTGCCCCGATGTGGGGATGGGGGGCACGGAGGGGTTTGCTGCTCCCCAAATCCCTCCTGCTCCCTTCGGGGCTGTGACCGGGCAGGGAAAGAACAAACCCCCCCCTTTCCCCGGCAGCCTCTGGCCGCTGTTCGCTGCTCCCCACCCAAATTTCAGTCAAATCCGCCTCAGCCCCCGCGCTTTGCACGGGAGGGGCACGGGGCAGCCTCTGCCTCCACCCCAGCAGCCCCCAAAGCTCCGGGGGGCCTTGGAAACCTCCCCCCGAGCCCGCGACACTCCTGGGGGAGCCTTTGGGGTGCCCTGGGGGGACCAGGGCAGGAGCGGGCTCCCAAATCCCCCTTCCCAGCCCAACGGAGCCCTCGGAGAGCGCCATGGACGAGTGGGATCTCCCACAATGGAAAAAAGAGGTGGAAAGCCTCAAGTACCAGCTGGCCTACAAGAGGGAGATGTCGTCCAAGACCATCCCTGAGTGAGTGGGGCTTTCCTTTTTCTCCTTTTTCCTTGTTCTCCTTTTCCCTTGTTCTCCTTTTTCCTTGTTCTCCTTTTTCCTTGTTCTCCTTTTTCCTTTCCTTTTTCTCCTTTTTCCTTTCCTTTCCTTTTTCTCCTTTTTCCTTTCCTTTCCTTGTTCTCCTTTTTCCTTTTTCTCCTTTTTTCTTTCCTTGTTCTCCTTTTTCCTTGTTCTCCTTTTTCCTTGTTCTCCTTTTTCCTTTCCTTGTTCTCCTTTTTCCTTTCCTTGTTCTCCTTTTTCATTTCTTTTCCTTTTCCTTTCCTTTCCTTTCCTTTCCTTTCCTTTCCTTTCCTTTCCTTTCCTTTCCTTTCCTTTCCTTTCCTTTCCTTTCCTTTCCTTTCCTTTCCTTTCCTTTCCTTTCCTTTCCTTTCCTTTCCTTTCCTTTCCTTTCCCCCCAAGAGCAGAACCCACCCCCAAATTCCCCCCCAGCTCCCCAGCAGCTCTCAGATTAAATTTCCCCTTTCTGGATCTCCAGGCCCCAAGGACAGAACCCCCCTGGTGTCCCCAAATCCCCCCGGTGTCCCCAAATCCCCCCTGGTGTCCCCAAATCCCCCCCCCCGGTGTCCCCAAATCCCCCCGGTGTCCCCAAATCCCCCCCTGGTGTCCCCAAATCCCCCCCTGGTGTCCCCAAATCCCCCCCGGTGTCCCCAAATCCCCCCCTGGTGTCCCCAAATCCCCCCGGTGTCCCCAAATCCCCCCGGTGTCCCCAAATCCCCCCCGGTGTCCCCAAATCCCCCCCTGGTGTCCCCAAATCCCCCCCGGTGTCCCCAACCCCTCCCTGGTGTCACCATGGGACCCTCCTTTTTTTTTTTTTTTTAATTTTAACTTCTTAGAAAAACTAATTGAAAGGAAAACAAAAAAAAAGGTTTTTTTATTGTTTATTGTAGATAATATAGTTTGTGAGCAGGATGTGGGGGGAGCAGGTGTAGTTTATGTTAATGAAGTTTTTTTTTAATGATTTTTTTTTTAACAGTTTTAAAGTTGCAGAATTTAATATTCCATATTAGCAGAACAGATAATTTGGGGATATAAGTTATTTGGAGTTATTTAAGCGATATCAGTTTATATTAGTTTATATATATCTTTATTATGTGTTATATTTTCATATTATAAGTTTATATTAAGTTACATAAGTTATTTAGGTTGTGAAGTTATTTTGAGCCGTTTTATTTTTAATTTTTTATCATATTTAATATCTATTTTAATTTTATAAACACACACATTATAAATATATAATAAATATATAATATATAATATATAATATATAACTTATAACTTATAACTTATATAAGTTCTAATATATGTATAAGTTATAAGTTATAATATATAAGTTATAAGTTATAATATATAAGTTATAAGTTATATTATAACTTATAAGTTATAACTTATATATTTTATATTTTATTATATAATGAATAATATATAATATAAATATATATAAAATATTTTAAATGCATAATATATGTTATAAATATATAATATTATATATTATATATACATATATAAACATACATTATATATATTATATATTATATTAAATATAGATTAAATATTGAATATTATATATTATATATATTATATATATGTGTGTGTGTATATATATATATACACACAGGATACAGTTATATATCGATAACGATAGTGATAAATATTAATATTTATATCTGTTTTTTATTCAATAATTCGATTTTTTAGGTAGGACCCCCCAGGGTACAGATCCCCCCCTCTGCAGGGCTGAAAATAATCGAGATTTGCGCTGGCTCTGTTGCCCCCAGCAGGGCAGGGTTTACCCCAGACCCCCCAAATGCCCGAATTGGGGCGCCCTGGGGCTGTGCCAGCCTCCCCTCCCCTCCCGGCAGGTTTGTCAAGTGGATTGAGGATGGAATTCCCGAGGATCCCTTCCTGAACCCGGAGCTGATGAAGAACAACCCCTGGGTGGAGAAAGGAAAATGCATCATCCTCTGAGGATGGAGTTTGGTCCACTCCCAACAGGAGAACAAAAGCCCCGAACAAAATCCCTGAAAAAAAAATCCTGAACAAAATCCCTGAAAAAAAAAATCCTGAACAAAATCCCTGAAAAAAAAAATCCTGAACAAAATCCCTGAACACAAACCCTGAACAAAAATCCTGAATAAAATCCCTGAACACAAACTCTGAACCCAAACCCTGAACAAAAACCCCGAACAAAATCCCTGAAAAAAAACAACAAAAAAAAAACCCCTGAACACAAACCCTGAACAAAAATCCTGAACAAAATCCCTGAACCCAAACCTAAACCCTGAACACAAATCCCGAACTAAAACCCTGAACAAAAATCCTGAAGAAAATCCCAGAAAAAAAGAATCCTGAACCCAAACCTTGAATACAAACCCTGAACTAAAACCCTGAACAAAATCCCTGAACAAAAAAAATTCCTGAACCCAAATCCTGAACAAAAATCTTGAACAAAATCCCTAAACAAAAATCCTGAACCCAAACCCTGAACAAAAAAAAATCCCTGAACACAAACCCTGAACCCAAACCTTCAACACCAACCCTGAACTATAACCCTCAACAAAATCCCTGAACACAAACTCTGAACAAAAATCCTGAACAAAATCCCAGAAAAAAAAATCCTGAACCCAAACCCTGAACAAAAATCCTGAACCCAAACCCAAACCCTGAACCCAAACCCTAAACAAAATTCTGAACAAAATCTCTAAACAAAAATCCTGAACACAAAACCTGAACTAAAACCCTGAACAAAATCCCTGAACAAAAATCCTGAACAAAAAAAACCCTGAACACAAACCCTGAACAAAAATCTTGAACCCAAAACCCTGAACCCAAAATCCTGAACCCAAATCCTGAACCCAAAACCCTGAACCCAAAACCCTGAACCCAAATCCTGAACCCAAACCCTGAACCCAAAATCCTGAACCCAAACCCTGAACCCAAAACCCTGAACCCAAATCCTGAACCCAAAACCCTGAACCCAAAATCCTGAACCCAAATCCCTGAACCCAAATCCTGAACCCAAACCCTGAACCCAAAACCCTGAACCCAAACCCTGAACCCAAATCCTGAACCCAAAACCCTGAACCCAAATCCTGAACCCAAAATCCTGAACCCAAACCCTGAACCCAAATCCTGAACCCAAACCCTGAACCCAAACCCTGAACCCAAATCCTGAACCCAAAACCCTGAACCCAAACCCTGAACCCAAATCCTGAACCCAAAACCCTGAACCCAAACCCTGAACCCAAATCCTGAACCCAAAACCCTGAACCCAAAATCCTGAACCCAAACCCTGAACCCAAATCCTGAAGCCCAGCCCTGCCCTGTAGCTGCCGAGGGGTTTTAGAATTGGGGGACACAGGAACCCCAGGATGGGGGAAGGGGCAGCACAGGCTTCCCCGGGCTTTGTGCCACCCAAAAAAAAAACAAAGCAGATTTTGCAACTTGTACAGAAGCTTTTCATAAAAAAAAAAAAACCCCGTTTTTAGTGATTTTAGATACTTTTGTACGCTGTAGGATCTGTGGCACCTCGAGCTTTATGACTGAAATAAACACAGCGATACTCCCCTGTTCATTTTTTTTTTTTAGACACATTTATTTCTTTTTTTTTTTATTTTTTTTTAAAACAAAAGAAGCGCCAAAATCCCGGCCACACCCCCCCAGCCAGGGCTCAGAAAGACAAAAACGGGGCGATCCCTTGGCAGGCAGAACTGGCGCTAGAGCAGGTCCCTGATGTAAAGGCTCCTCCTGACGGCGTTGGAAAAGCCCTCGTGGAAACGGAAACACAAATCGCTGCTGCCCACGGCCTTGCCCACCTGCAGCTCCTCCCTGCGCACCTGCGCGGCTGCACCGCCAAAACACACCTTGAAAACCCGCCAGGTGCGCAGGGCAGGGGGGAGATCCCTGCCTGGGGGCTCACACCCCCCCCAGACCCCGAATTCCCCCTCGGGATGGCGCCGGGATTGATGGATTTGTCCCGGGAACTCGCTGCCAGCTGCAGTGGGCTCTGTTTGTGTCCCCTGGGGACAGGAGCCCCTCTGTGGTGCTGGCATTGGGGACACCTGGGGTCACCCCTGTCCCTGTGTCACCCACCTGGGGCTGGGGCCACTCTGTTCCACCCAGCCTGGGCTCAGGGACACCCCTGTGTCACTCACTTTGTCCCTGTGCCACCCACCCAGGGCTCAGGGACACCCCTGTGTCACTCACTTTGTCCCTGTGCCACCCAGCCTGGGCTCAGGGTCACCCCTGTCTGTCCCTGTGCCACCCACCCAGGGCTCAGGGACACCCCTGTCTGTCCCTGTATCACCCACCCAGGGCTCAGGGACACCCCTGTGTCACTCACTTTGTCCCTGTGCCACCCAGCCTGGGCTCAGGGTCACCCCTGTCTGTCCCTGTGCCACCCACCCAGTTCTGAGGCCACCCTGTCCCTGTGCCACCCACCCAGGGCTCAAGGTCACCCCTGTCTGTCCCTGTGCCACCCAGCCTGGGCTCAGGGTCACCCCTGTCTGTCCCTGTGCCACCCACCCAGCTCTGAGACCACCCTGTCCCTGTGTCACCCACCCAGGGCTCAGGGACACCCTGTCCCTGTGTCACACAGAGCTCAGGGACACTTTGTCCTTGTGCCACCCACCCAGTTCTGAGACCACCCTGTCCCTGTGCCACTCACTTTGGCCCTTTGTCACCCACCCAGGGCTCAGGGTCACCCCTGTCCCTGTGCCACCCACCCTGTTCTGAGGCCATCCCATTTCTGTGCCACCCCCCTGGGACTGGAACCATTTTGTCCCTGTGCCACCCACCCATTTCTGAGGCCACCCCATCCTTGTGTCACCCACCTGAGCCTGGAGCCACTTTGTCCCTGTGCCACCCCCCTGGGACTGGAACCATTCTGTCCCTGTGCCACCCACCCAGCTCTGAGGCCACCCTGTCCCTGTGCCACTCACTTTGTCCCTGTGTCACCCACCCAGGGCTCAGGGCCACCCCTGTCCCTGTGTCACCCACCCAGAGCTCAGGGACACTTTGTCCCTGTGCCACCCACCCAGCTCTGAGGCCACCCCATCCCTGTGTCACCCACCCGGGGCCGTGGCCGCCTCTTTCCTCTGGATTGGCCTCCCAAAAAAATCCGTCTCGGGCTGTGGGAAGCAAAAATCAGGAACTGAGGTGGCCCTGGAGCACCTGCAGTGGCAGCTGCTGCTCAGAGAGGGACAAAAACAGGACAAAAAAATCTCCCTGGGCCAGGCTCGGACACCCCAGAGCTCTCCCGGGCAGAGCAGGAGCCAAATGCAAATCCTGCAGGAAGGGCCAGGGAATGCAAACAGCATCCAAATTTGGGGGAAAGGCAAAAAAAACAAAGTGAGGCTCAGGTGGGGTTTTATACCCAGCAGAGAGGTGGCAGCTGAGCCCTGCAGAGGGGCAGTGCCAGGGAATGATCCCAGCTCCTCTTGGATCATCCCAGAGCAGCTTTTCCAAGCTGCATCCTCCCAGAGCCCAAATTCAGCAATTTCAACCCCAAATTCCCACAGCTCCTCCCTGGGACACAAAATGTCACCCAGCTCCAATTCACACCAATCCCAGCGAGGCCTTTATGGGACACACCGAGCTGAGCTGGGCTATTAAAGGAAACTGGACTAAAAAACCAAATTCCAGTGGAGCCAGGGAGTGCCTGGCAGCCCAGGGAAGGGGAATGGGGGCAGGAATTGGGGCAGGAATGGGGGAAGGAATGGGGGCAGGAATGGGGGAAGGAATGGGGGCAGGAATGGGGGCAGGAATGGGGGCAGGAATGGGGGCAGGAATGGGGGCAGGAATGGGGGAAGGAATGGGGGAAGAATTGGGGAAGGAATGGGGGCAGGAATGGGGGCAGGAATGGGGGCAGGAATGGGGGCAGGAATGGGGGCAGGAATGGGGGAAGGAATGGGGGAAGGAATGGGGGAAGGAATTGGGGCAAGAATTGGGACAGGAATTGGGGAGGAACTGGGGCAGGAATGGGGCAGGAATTGGGCAGGAATTGGGGGAGGGAATTGGGGGAGGGAATTGGGGGAGGGAATTGGGGGAGGGAATTGGGGGAGGGAATTGGGGGAGGGAATTGGGGGAGGGAATTGGGGGAGGGAATTGGGGGAGGGAATTGGGGGAGGAATGGAGGCAGGAATTGGGGAAGGAATTGGGGAGGGAATTGGGGCAGGAATTGGGGCAGGAATGGAGGCAGGAATTGGGGAGGGAATGGGGGCAGGAATGGAGCCCTGACCTTGTCCTGCACTGCTGCTCTCCTCACGATGTGCTCCAGGTGCTGCTGGTGGCTGGGGGTCTCTGCTGGCTCCTCCCTGAGGCCATTCCTGGGGTCCTGTGAGGGGGGACAGACCCGGACCAGGCTCCCCTTGGGGTGGCTGAGCTCCAGGCTGGGGCACCGAGCATCTGTCACCCCCCTTGTCCCCCCATCCCAGCCACCCCCTGCAGCATCCCGAAGATTTTTCCATCATTTTCTGCCTCGTGGGATCAGCCCCAGCTGAAACCCCTTTCCCCTGGGATTTCCCATCCACACCGTGTAAACAAGGAGCCTTCAGAGATGTTTTTGAAGCTTCTCTTTGTCCCACACATCCCCCAGGAGCCTTTCTCCTGCTCCAAGGGGCTCCCAGGGATTAATTATCCTGCTGGCACCGGGCCAGGACAGGCATTGGCTACACCCAGGATGTTTCTCCACCTTTTCCACCCCTTCCCATCTTTTCCAGCCTCCAGGAGAGTGGGCAGAGCCACTCTGGGGACTTTGGGACATTTGGGAAAATGCAGCAGCCAGGAAAGGGGAAGGAAGGGGAAGAGTTCACCTCCCACAAACAGCAGCCCAAAAAATTCCCACCTCCAAATTCCCACCTCCTCCCTGAAGAGTGGAAGAGTTCAAAGCTTGAATCCTTCCAGAATTCCTGCAATAAAGCTGAGCCCTCCAACCCAGCCCAGCTGTGCAGTGAAACATCTGCAGCTGGGGGAGGGGGGGGTTAATCCTGGATTAAATCCAGTGGCTGCTTTGGGAAAAACACATCCCCAGGGATTTTTCTCCACGTTTGCCCAGCCCTGGCAGCCATTTGGGAAATGCCAACCTGTGCCAGGTTTCGTGCCTCTGCCCTCCTCATCTTCTCCAGCTCGATCTCCCTGGCAATGAGCTGCTTGGCCTGGTAGCTGAGCTGCCTCCGGGCTGGCAGAGCAGGGAAACGACACACAGCTTCCACATTCCTGCAGGCCAGAAAAACGGGGAATCAACCCCAAAAACCACCCAGATCTGCACAGCCTGGAGAACAGGGAAAACAGGGAATTCATCCCAAAAAACACCCAGCTCTGCACAGCCTGCAGAACAGGGAAAACAGGGAATCAACCCCAAAAAACACCCAGCTCTGCACAGCCTGCAGAACAGGGAAAACAGGGAATTCATCCCAAAAAACACCCAGCTCTGCACAGCCTGCAGAACAGAAAAACAGGGAATCAACCCCAAAAAACACCCAGATCGGAACAGCCAAGAGCAGAGAAAAACAGGGAATTCATCCCAAAAAACACCCAGCTCTGCACAGCCTGCAGAACAGGGAAAACAGGGAATTCATCCCAAAAAATACCCAGCTCTGCACATCCACCAGCAGAGGAAAACAGGGAATCCATCCCAAAAAGACCCAGCTCTGTACAGCCAACAGCAGAGAAAAACAGGGAATCAACCCCAAAAAACACCCAACTCTGTACAGCCAACAGCAGAGAAAAACAGGGAATTCATCCCAAAAAAGACCCAACTCTGTACAGCCAACAGCAGAGAAAAACAGGGAATTCATCCCAAAAAAGACCCAGCTCTGAACAGCCAAGAGCAGAGAAAAACAAGAAATCAATCCCAAAACCACCCAGCTCTGCACAGCCACCAGCACAGAAAAACAGGGAATCAACCCCAAAACTCAGCCCTGTCCTGGTGACAGCAAAGGAAGCTGCTCCCTTCTCTTTAACCCCATTAAAGCCCAACCTGCTGGGAGTGGGGCAAAGCCAAAAGTCCCAAATTCTCCCTGAGATTCATCACAGGCTCCTGGAACGGTCTGGCTTGGGAGGGATCCTAAAACCCTCCAGCTCCTTCCACTTACTCCAATTCCCATCCAGCCTGGCCCTTGGATATGCCAGGGATCCAAGGGGCAACCACAGCTTTTCTGGGAATTCCACCCAGCCCCTGCCCAGCTTCCCAGGGATGGATTTGGGGTGCCCTGGGCACTCACGGGTCCAGCTTGAAGATGTACTGGCCCTCGGGCAGGCGCTCCTGCAGGTAGGTGAGGTTGTAGGTGAGCATGGTGCTGACGAGCTCTGCCAGCTGCTGCTTCTCCCTCAGGCTGTAGAGCTGAGTGTTCACCTGGCCAGGGCACAGCAGAGAGCTTGGAAACCCCCACAGCCCAAGCACGGGGGTTGTTTTGGGGTGAGGAAGGACCCAGATGGAGTTTAGTTCCCTCTTAGGGACACGCTGTTTGGTTTGTCCTTTTCTGACCCAGACATGGGACAACTGAGAGGGGCTTTAAAGAACTTTCACTCCATTTTCAGTCTCACATGATGTTATAACTCACACCATCACAATCAGAACCCAATTATCCCCTAATTACAATTCACTGTAAGAGTTTCTTGGGTGAGACCATACAGGTGTTATAACTCACACCATCACAATCAGAACCCAACGATTCCCTAATTACAATTCACTGTAAGAGTTTCTGGGCCTATCAGCTTTTGTCACATCATGCTGTAAAATGCCTTAAAGCCAATCATCTACAATTCTCTCTCATGGGTTCTATTACAATGCATTTTTCATTGTTCTATTTCTCCAAAGTATCCAGTTTTATTTGCAAGGCCATCCTTTGGAACTTTTTTCCTAGCTCAACAACATCTGTCCTATTCCATGGCATTTCTAAGTCAGCATTTCTTACCTCCAGGTTTGCACACAGACGTGTGAGCCTTCTGAAAACTCTCTACAAACCCATTTCCCACCACCCACATCCTTCCCAGAGCAGGGACAGACCCCTCCTGGCTGGGAGAGCTCCCCAAAGCCCTGCTCAGCCAAGCCCAGCCTAGGTGGTGCCAATCACAAAGTTGGGCACCTCAACTCCTGCAACATCAAACCCAGCCCGGATTTGGGACAGAAATCCAGAATAGCTCATCAGGGATGGGTTTACAGAGGGGTCCTGTTGGAGTCAGTAAGACAGGGGTCTCTCTGAAGAATTCAGAGAGAGACCAGAGTGCAGGGATGGAATTAAAGCCTTTGGATGGAATGAGTAAGTGAACAGATGGAGTGAGCAAGTCAGTAAGTAAATGGAATAAGTTTTAAGTGCTTTTAGCAAGTAAAAGGTCTTAGATGCCAGAGAAGCAGTAAATGTTCTAGTGAAGGCTGAAAAACACAGTCCTGGATGCCAGTGTTTCCTTGGAGGATCCAAGAACCTGGTTTCAGACATAACAGAGTTAGAGTTAAGAATATTGCTTACATTTTTCAGTTAGAACAAGACAGGCCACGTTTGTAGTTTATACATAACCTGGTGTGCTAAGAAACCTGAATTCTAACAGGTTAAGGTGCGGTGCTTTGAATTTGTGTCTTAGCCAGTTGGGAAGTTTCTATAAAAGAACGTGTATTAGGGAAAACTAGTGCTCTGTGCCATGGCTTTATGCCGTTGCATTTTGCCATTGCTTTGCTTTGTTTTTGCCTTTGAGACTGATGTGCTCCTGCAATAAATAACTTTATAGCACCTATTAACCGGCTTGGCTTTTTAAAGAAAACAACCTGACAGCGTGGCTGCCTAAGAGCACCCAGAGATCCAAAAACCTCAGATGGCAGCAGGGCCAGGGGGTCGGGGACAGGCTGGGGACACTCACAGGTCTCAGTTTGGGGGCGATGATGTCCAGCAGCAGGCACAGCACGTCCAGCACCAGCGCCTGCTGCCCCGCTCGGCTCCGCGCGCCCGGCGCGATCCCCGACACCACGGACAGCACCACGTTCTGCAGCTGGCTCAGCTTGGCCACGGCCTGAAAACAACACAAAAAAAAACCTCCTCAGGTAGTGCAGGGATGGATGAGGATTTAATAAAAAAAAAAAAAAAAAGTCTCGATGAATAATAGCAAGTTTTAATGTGAAATGAAAAAAAAAATTATTGAGCTGGTTATCGGACAACTAAAAAACGAAAAGTGAGTGAGTTAGAAGGGGGTTTTAACCAGCAAAGCACAAATCCACCTCAAACAAAAAATGTTTTTATCAAGCAAAAAGGTTTTCACAAGCAAACAACAAAGCCAATGTTACAAGTAAAAAAAAAAAACTCAGCATTTTCCAGTGAGAAAAACGTGAAAAACAACTTGTAGCTTAAACTGTAACATGCTAACCTTTTGTGATTGGAAGATAATAACATAAATATAGCAATGTTAGTAGTTAAAATAAGCTGTGGGTCATAGCAAAAGGTGTCCCTGCAGGGTCAGAGCTCTGTCCCCAGCCCCTGCTGGACTTGCCTCGGGCTGGCTGCTGGGGTAGGAGAGCCTGGGGACAGAGGTGGCAGCGAAGAGCAGGTGGAAAGCCACGGGCAGGAAGGGCAGGTAACGCAGGAGCTGGAAGTTCTGCCTGTGCACAACAGCCTGGCCCAGCAGGTCACAGAAACTCAGCCACTCCAGGGCCAGGCACACGGAGCCCAGGCTGGAATCTCGCACCTTCATCTTCAGGAAGTTCTCAAACAGGCCCTGGAAGAGGCGGGGGGGGGGGGTCAGAGGGATCCCAGCTCATCCCAGCTCAGCTCCAGCCCCTTTGGCTGCTCTCACCTGGGCCAGCTTGTCCTGCTCCCCCGAGGAGATGGAGAGCTGCAGGATGTGGTGGAAGCGCTGGCAGGAGGAACTGAAGCCCCCTGAGCCCCCAGGGTGGGACAGGTCCTCGTCCCCCAGCAGGAGCTGGGCTGGCACAGAGGGATCCATTCCTATCCTGTGCCTGGGGGGAGCCCAAAGGGAAGAGCTGAGCGTTTCCCAGGGCTGGAGGGGCCAACAAGGAATATTTGGATGCTTGGAAACTGGACTGGAGGCAATGCCAGTGCTGAATTATTGGGTAACAAAACATCTGGAGTGGCTTCAACTGAAAGAGGCTTAGAGGGAATATTGGGAAGGAATAACCCCTGGGAGGGTGGGAGGCCCTGGAACAGAATTCCCAGAGAAGCTGTGGCTGCTCCATCCCTGGCAGTGCCCAAGGCCAGGTTGGATGGGATTTGGAGCAGCCTGGGACAGTGGGAGGTGTCCCTGCCATGGCAGGGGTGGCACTGGATGGGCTTTGAGGTCCTTCCAACCCAAACCCTTCCAGGATTCCATGATGGCCACAAATCTCCTCAAGACCCTGCAGCTCATGGAATCACAGAACATTGCTCCAATCCCTTGGACACTTCCAGGCATCCAGGGGCAGCCACAGCTTCTCTGGGAAATGGGAACATAACCCCCCAAACACCTACCAGATCTAACCCCCCTCCCCTCCTCCTACCTCTGGGGCTTGGGGAGCTGGAAGATCTCCTGCCAGATGGAGAAGAGCCCCTTGTTCTGGTCCTTCAGGCCAATCCTCATGGTCTGCACCATCTGCACACTGAGCTCCTTCTGCCCTCGGCCGTGCAGGAACTGCAGCAGGAGGGAGGGATGGAGGGAATGGGGGGAATGGGGGGGATGGAGGGGATGGGGGGGAATAGGGGGGATGGGGATCCCAAACCTCTGGGAACAGCTGGACACGGCCACCCCCACCCCCTCCATGTGTGGGGATGAAAACAGCCCAGGGGACTGGGTGATGTTCCCGGGATCTGCCTGGAAGGGACTTTTGTCCCCTTTTTTTTTTTTTTTTCTGTCTGTGTGAGCCTGAGTGCAGCAGGAGTGTGTCCCCAGAGCCATCCCTGTGTCCCCAAGGTCATCTCCATGTCCCCAGGGCCATGCCCATGTCCCCAGGGCCCTCCTTGTGTCTCCAGAGCCCTCCCCATGTTCCCAGAGCCATCCCCATGTTCCCAGAGCCATTCCCATGTTCCCAGGGCCATCCCTGTGTCCTCACAGTCATCCCCATGTCCCCAGAGCCACCCCCATGTCCCCAGGGCCATGCCCATGTCCTCAGGGCCTTTCCAGTATCCCCAGAGGCATGCTCTCATCCCCAAGGCCATCCCCTTGTCCCCAAAGCCCTCCTTGTGTCCCCAGAGCCATCCCCATGTTCCCAGGTCCCTTGCAGTGTTCCCAGAGCCATGCCCATGTCCCCAAGGCCATGCCTAAGTCATGATGGCCATTCTTGTGTCCCCGGGGCCGTCTCCATGTCCCCAGGGCCATCCCTGTATCCCCAGGGACAGCCCCACATCCCCAGGGTCATTCTCATACCCCCAGAGCCCTGGCAGTGTCCCCAGGCCCCTGGCAGTGTCCCCAGGCCATGTCCATGTCCCCAGAGCCCTGGCAGTGTCCCCAGAGCCCTGGCAGTGTCCCCAGGCCATGCCCATGTCCCCAGGCCCCTGGCAGTGTCCCCAGAGCCCTGGCAGTGTCCCCAGAGCCATGTCCATGTCCCCAGAGCCCTGGCAGTGTCCCCAGGCCCCTGGCAGTGTCCCCAGGCCATGCCCATGTCCCCAGAGCCATGCCCATGTCCCCAGGCCCCTGGCAGTGTCCCCAGAGCCCTGGCAGTGTCCCCAGGCCATGCCCATGTCCCCAGGCCCCTGGCAGTGTCCCCAGAGCCCTGGCAGTGTCCCCAGAGCCCTGGCAGTGTCCCCACACCTGCAGGGTGTTGATGCAGGAGCGGATGTCGCTGTCGGTTTTCTCGCACAGCGCCAGCAGCGCTCCCGTGTCCGCCCGCATTCCCTGCTGGAGAGCGATCTGTGGGAGCAGCACAGGGCTCAGGGGCACGGAGGGGACACAGCCAGGGGACAGGGGGGCCCTGAGTGTCCCCAGACCTCGCTGAGCCGCTGGGCGAGCCGGGAGGGAGCGGTGCGGGGGAAGCTGAGCAGGAAGGATTGCTGCCGGAGCGGGCGGAGCGCGGGCACGAACCTGGGGGGGAAACACAGGAATTCTCCTCCTAATCCTGGAATGGGGCTGAGAGAATCCAGCAGGGAATTCCCTTCCTAATCCTGGAATGGGGCTGAGAGAATCCAGCAGGGAATTCCCTTCATAATCCTGGAATGGGGCTGAGAGAATCCAACAGGGAATTCCCTTCCTAATCCTGGAACACGGCTGAGAGAATCCAGCAGGGAATTCCCTTCCTAATCCTGGAATGGGGCTGAGAGAATCCAGCAGGGAATTCCCTTCATAATCCTGGAATGGGGCTGAGAGAATCCAACAGGGAATTCCCTTCCTAATCCTGGAACAGGGCTGAGAGAATCCAGCAGGGAATTCCCTTCCTAATCCTGGAACAGGGCTGAGAGAATCCAGCAGGGAATTCCCTTCATAATCCTGGAATGAGGCTGAGAGAATCCAGCAGGGAATTCCCTTCATAATCCTGGAATGGGGCTGAGAGAATCCAGCAGGAAATTCCCTTCCTAATCCTGGAACAGGGCTGAGAGAATCCAGCAGGGAATTCCCTTCCTAATCCTGGAATGGGGCTGAGAGAATCCAGCAGGGAATTCCCTTCCTAATCCTGGAACGGGGCTGAGAGAATCCAGCAGGGAATTCCCTTCCTAATCCTGGAATGGGGCTGAGAGAATCCAGCAGGGAATTCCCTTCCCAATCCTGGAATGGGGCTGAGAGCCCCACAAGGAATTTCCTTGGTAATCCTGGAACTATTTAGGCTGGGAAAAACCTCCCAGAGCACTGAGTCCAAGTGTTCCCCCAGCACTGCCAAGGTACCATGAAATGATGTCCCAGCTTTTAAATCCCCCCAGGGATGGAGACTCCACCACTGCCCTGAGCAGCCTGGACCAATCAATACCTGGCTGCCCTTTCCATGAAGGAATTTTTCCTAAAATCCCACCTAGATGTCCCCTGGCCCAGCCTGAGGCTGTTCCCTTTCCTCCTGTCCCTGTTCCCTGGGAGCAGAAACCGACCCCTCTGGCTGTCCCCTCCTGTCAGGAGTTGTGCAGAGCCACAAGGTCCCCCCTGATTGCCCTTTTCTCCAGGCTGAGCCCCTTCCCAGCTCCCTCAGGAATTCTCCAGCCTGGAATTCTCATTCCCTTCCCTGGACACGCTCCAGCTCCACAACGTCCTTCCTGTGAGGAGCCCAAACCAACCCCAACACTTGAGGAGCTGCACTCCAACAGAGCCCCCACCAGCAGCCACCTCGTGTGCGGGGCCAGGCTGCGATGTCGCCGTCCCCGTCCCCCCCAGGGGCAGGTGACACTCACTGGTCGTTGCAGATGCAGATGATGGGGCGGAGCAGGAGCCCCCCCTCCCGCCGCCGCCGCCCCGCGCCCGCCTCGCCCTCGCCGTCCTTCCTCTGGATGATGGCCAGCAGCACATGGATGGAGGCCTGTGGGGACAGCAAGGATGGCACAGAGGGATTTTTGCTGGTGGAGCAGCAGGGGAGGTGTCAGCAGGGGGGTGTTTGAGGGGTGGGCTCACCGCGGGCGCGCCGTCGATCTCGTCGATGATGAGGCAGTTGGGTCTCTCGTGGGAGCCCAGCACCGACCTCATCTGGGTGGCAGCTTCAATGCGGGTCCTGAACACCTCGGGGCTGCGGTCATCACTGCAGGGGACACGGGGACAGGTGAGCTCGGGTATGGGGACATGGACAGGATCAGCCCCAGGACAGCAGCACCTCCAGAACAGCAGCACCCCAAAAACAGCATCACCCCAAAAACAGCATCACCTTCACCATCATCTCCAGCACAGCATCACCTCTAGAACAGCATCATCACCTCCAGCACAGCATCACCCCAAAAACAGCATCACCTCCAGAACAGCAGCACCTCCAGCATCACTCCAAGAACAGCATCACCTTCACCATCACCTCCAGAACAGCAGCACCTCCACGGCACCATCACCCACAGCATCACCATCACAGCACAGCATAATCTCCAGAACAGCATCACCCCAAAACCAGAAGCATCTCCAGAAAAGCATCACCCCAAGAACAGCATCACCTCTAGATGAGCATCACCTCCACAGCACTATCACCTCCAGAACAGCATCACCCCAAAAACAGCATCACCTCCGGAATCACCCCAAGAACAGCATCACCTTCACCATCACCTCCAGAACACCATCAACACAGCATCACCATCACAGCACAGCATCACCTCTGGAATAGCACCAACTCCAGAACAGCACCATCACCTCCACAACAGCATCACCCCAAAAACAGCATCACCTCCACGGAGCCATCACTTCCAGCATCACCCCTGGCACAGCAACACCTCCAGAACGTCCCCACCTCTGGGACACCATCATTCCCAGGATACCATCACCTCCAGGCCACCATCACCTCCTGCATCACCTCCAGAACAGTTTCACCTGGCCCCATTTGTGGGTGGGGCATGGGCTCACCTGGCACCCAGGGGCTCTCAGGGCTCACCTGGCACCCAGGGGCACTCAGGGCTCACCTGGCACCCAGGGGCACTCAGGGCTCACCTGGCTCTCAGGGCTCACCTGGCACCCAGGGGCTCTCAGGGCTCACCTGGCACCCAGGGGCACTCAGGGCTCACCTGGCTCTCAGGGCTCACCTGGCATTCATCTCCACAGGGTTGTACCCCGCGTGCCTGGCGATGACGTGGGCCAGCGTGGTCTTGCCCAGGCCAGGGGGCCCACACAGCAGGGCCACCTGTGGCACAGAGAGAGGAGAAGTGACCCCTGCAGGGCTTCCTCCACGGAGGGGACAACGCTGCTCCTCAGCTGGTGGCAGCAGAGGGGCCCAACAGCCACATCCCCTGCTGCTCACCTTGTATTTGGGTCTCTTGTGCTGGTCCAGCTCAGCCTCCAGGATCTCCTCAGTGAGCTGGACTTTGGTTTTCCATTTGTTGGGATGTTCCTTGGCATGGCTGAGTGCGGGATGAGCTGCAGGGTTGGGCTTGGGCTTCTTGCCAGCCTTGTCCTTGCCAAACACCACCGTGTCCCACAGCTTGAGCCACTTGAGCAGGCAACGGTTGGTGTACTGCAGGGGGGGAGAGCAGGGAAAATCCATGGAGCCTGGCCAAAAATCCAGCTGAGGGCAGAGGAAAGCTGTCCTTCATGGAGGAGGATGCTCAGGGCATCTCCCCGGGACAAGGTGGGAATGCTTCTCTTCCCAGCTCAGCCCCCAAACCTCAGGGAAAGGCTGGATAAGTCACACCAGCCCCATCCCTGCTGGCCCTGCTCTGTCTTGTCAGCACTTCCCAGCCTCTCCCAGCACGTTCAAAACTTGTAACATTACCCAAGAAATTCAAAATAGCCAACAACCCCTGGGCTAAAATCCTCCCAATTTCTTTTTGTCTCATTTTGGTCACATTCCACAATTTCTTCAGCCAGAACATCCCCTTGCCATCCCTCCCAGGGACTCAGCACTGCTCCCAGCACAGACACACTGCTTCCAAAGGCAATTCCTGATCCCCTGGCACCAAGAAGAGCTGCAGAGGTGCTGACCCCACCCATGCCAAGCCCCCCTCTTGTCCCAGCACCTCACATCATCACTGAGCAGCTCTATGTAGCGCCGGGGTGTGAACTTGTCCACCCAGAGGCAGTGGGATGCAGATTCCTCCTCGGCTGCTGGATCTGTGTCCATGCTGGGATCTGGGCTCTCAGCACTGGGCTCGCTCCCCAGGCAACTGCAGGATGGAATTCATTTATCCCAAACCCCCCCAGGAGTCAGGGCAGGGTGGGAATTGCACCCACACTCCCCAGGCTGGGGGTGATGAGGGACAAAGGGCTCCTCTGCTTGTAGGACCCCCCAAAATTTGATCCTGAAAGAGCAGCTGGGAGGCAAATCTAGCAGCGTGGTTGGATTTGGGATTGGGGAGGGATTCCATCCCCAAATCTCACCTGGTGATGATCTCTGTCAGCTGCTGGGAGGCCTCCAGGACCTGCCTGCGACGCTTGAGCACAAACACAGGGAGGGATCAGAGACACCCCCCAAACCCACAGCTGGGGGCCAGGAATTTGGGAGCCAGCAGGAGTGGCAGGGGCACAGGGGAAGGTGTGGCAGATGTGGTACCTCCTCATCCACCTGCTCCTTCAGGTAGGAGAAGGGCACTCCCAGCAAGTGGAGCGGCCTGCGAGCGTTCCAGCCCAGGGAATCCGGGAGCTGCAAGGACACGGCACAGGCAGAGCCCTCCTGAGCCACTGCAGGTCCCAGAGGAGCAAACCCGACCTTCAGAGCCCTGCTCACCTCCAGCCCTGTCCCACGGGGATCATCCCTCAGCACCAGGAACACCCTGGTGCCCTGGGTGGATGTCACATTGATGTAATCCTCCAGGATTGGGGGTCTCCTCAGGACCTTCTTCTTTTCCAAGGGTGGTGTGGTCTGCAGGGGGATCATTCCACTCATCTCCAGGTGGTTCGAGCTGGAAAACACCAAATCCCTTCAGTAGGGATGGACACTTTCCTTCTGTCCTGTTAAAAACGGGGTTCAGCGTGGCCAACCTGGTATTGTGGGCAAGCAGAGGTGCCTCTGGGCCACCATCCCAGGAGACATCGGGAGCCAACTCATCGTCTGCACCGAAATCGAGCTTCTTAACAGCTTCCAGGCGCTGCCGCTTCGGCTTCGGGGCTGCAGCAAGGGCAGAGCATCACCGACAGCCGCTGGAATCCGGGAGATGCTCCGGTACCGGCACCGCTCGGGCCGGCGGGACAGGGGTCAGCAGCACCCGGGGAACCGGGTCAAACCTACTGCGGGGCTCGGGTGCTGCCGGGGACACGGCGGGGACACAGCCCCGGTCCCAGTCCTTGGCGCTGGAGTCGCCGGGAGAGTCCCCGGTGGAGTCGGGCTCCTCCGGCTGCTGCCTCTTGCCTCGGAACTGGGAGGTTTTGGTGCCGGCGGATGGGGATGGTTCATCTGCAAAGAGGTCGGATCACGGTGCCGGTCACCGGAGTGGACCCGCGGCGGGGCGGGCGCGCAAAGCACGGTCCTGCCCGCTCCATCCATTCCTCCCTCCGCCTCCCGTCCCGGTGCCGCAGCAGCGCTCACCTCCCAGCTCGGCCAGCACCTCCAGCTCGGCGGCGAAGCGCTCGTAGAAGCTATCACCCTCATCGGGGCCATCATCCAGCCCATCCTCGGGCCCGGCCTCGGTGCCCGCCATGGGCAGCGCCCGCCCCGCCGCCACCACCGGCCCCGCGCCCGCCGCGCTTCCTCCCGCGCGCGCCGCGGAGCCGGCGCTGATTGGACACGGCGCGTGGGCGGACGCGGTGCTGATTGGACAGGGCGCGTGGGCGGACTCGGCGGGGGCGGTGCTGATTGGACGCGATGTGAGCGCTGCCGGAAAGCGCTGCGGGAGAGGGCGGGGCCTGGGCCCCGTGGGCGCTGTGCGGGTTCCCCTCAGCCGGGTCCGGGCCCGGGCCCTTCATCCCTGCCCGGGTCCCCTCAGCCGGGTCCGGGCCCTTCATCCCTGCCCGGGTCCCCTCAGCCGGGTCCGGGCCCGGGCCCTTCATCCCTGCCCGGGTCCCCTCAGCCGGGTCCGGGCCCTTCATCCCTGCCCGGGTCCCCTCAGCCGGGTCCGGGCCCTTCATCCCTGCCCGGGTCCCCTCAGCCGGGTCCGGGCCCTTCATCCCTGCCCGGGTCCTCTCCGCCGTGCGTGTCCCCTCTCCGTGCCCCCTGTCCCGTTCCCTCCGCCGCGGTCTCGGCCGGGCCGATCGCCGCCGTCGGGATGGGCAGAGCCAGCCCGGCTCGGCTGCGGGGCCTCCACGCGTGAGAGCGGCGCGGGGATGCGCTCATCCCCATGGCGGGACAGCGTTGGAGCCGTGCGCTGTGACACGGCCATGGCGGCGGCTGGGGAGCGGCTGTAGCGCCGGTGCCTGTGGGAGCTGCATCGCATGTGACAGCGGTGAGGCTGGGGACAGGCGGGGTGACAGCGGTGAGGCGGGGGACAGGCGGGCTGACAGCGGTGTTGCAGGTACCTCTGCAGCAGTGGGACATCTCCATTCCGTACTGGGGTATCCCACCTTCACTGGGGTATCCCACCCTCACTGGGGTATCCCACCCTCACTGGGGTATCCCACCCTCACTGGGGTATCCCATCTCCAGACCCTGCTCCCTGCCTGTCCCAGGCTGCTGTGCCCATCCCGGGCAGTTCCTCCCACCCCGCTCATCCCGTTTCCCCCTCTCCTCTCTCTCTCCCCCGCAGGGCTCTGGCCATGGAGCCGGGCACCATCGACAACCTGTCCATCCTGTACCAGAGCTCCGACTTCATCGTGGTCAACAAGCACTGGGACCTGCGCATCGACAGCAAGATGTGGTACGAGACTCTGACCCTGCAGAGCCAGCTCAAACACCGCTTCCCCGAGCTGGCCGACCCCGACACCTACTACGGCTTCAGGTGAGCACCTGGGCACCGAGCCCGGCTCTGCCCTCTGCTGGGGACACTCCTGACGTGCCCAGGATGCTCCTTTACCCCCCGTGTCCTCGCCAGGTTCTGCCACCAGCTGGATTTCTCCACCAGCGGGGCCCTGTGTGTGGCACTCAACAAAGCAGCAGCTGGAAGTGCCTACAAGTGCTTCAAGGAGCGCCTGGTGACCAAAGCCTACCTGGCCCTGGTGAGCCCTCCCTGCCACCTCCTGGTGTTCCTGGACACCTCTGCCCTGAGGGAAAGGTCAGGGAGTTGGGGGTGTTCAGCTGGAGAAGAGAAAGATTCAGAGTTGGAGCCTAAAGGGGCTCCAAGAGAGATTTGGATGAGGGCATGGAGGCACAGGACACAAGGAATGGCTTCCCACTGCCACAGGGCGGTGTTAGGTTGGATATTAGGAAGGAATTCTGGCACAGGATGCCCAGAGCAGCTGTGGCTGCCCCTGGATCCCTGGAAGTGTCCAAGGCCAGCTTGGATGGGGCTGGGAGCACCCTGGGACAGTGTGAGGTGTCCCTGCCCCCAGCGAGGAGCTGGGCTTGGGGAAGTGGCCGGGCTTTAAGGTCCTTCCAAGCCCAGCCTTCGTGTGAATCCACGGTTCCTGTGGTGGGGGGTGGGTGAGGAGCAGGGGCTCAGTTTGCACACTCCTGTCCCCAGGTGAGGGGCCACGTGAGCCAGAGCAGGATGACGATCAGCTACGCCATCGGGAAGAACACCACGGAGGGCATGACCCACATGATGTGCATCGAGGGCACAGAGGGTGAGCAGCCCCTTCCCCTGCCCTGCCCACACCCCCAGCGATGTGTGGGGCGTCACAGACCCCCCGTGGATCTCCTTGCAGGCTGTGAGAATCCCAAGCCGTGCCAGTCGGAGCTGATGGTGCTGGAGCATGGATCCTACAGCGGAGACCCCGTCACCAAAGTGCTGCTGCAGCCACTCACAGGTGGGGACAGGGACAGCTCTGAGCAGAGCCAGAGGGATGAGGGAAGCTGAGGGGGACAAATGCCATGAGGTGTATTGTCACCACGCCCTGAAGGAAAGATTCAGGAATTCCCTGTCCCCGATTCCCGCTCTCCCCTCAGGCAGGACTCACCAGCTCCGGGTTCACTGCAGCGCCATCGGCCACCCCATCGTGGGGGACTTCACCTACAGCCACCGGCAGGACAGCAATCCCTACAGGATGATGCTCCACGCCTACTACCTGCGCATTCCCACCGGCAAGGAGCTGATCGAGGTGTGCGCCCCCGACCCCTTCGTCACCACCATGGACAGCAAGTGGGTGCCCCAGCGCGTCACCCAGCGGCTGGAGGATGTCATCCAGGAGCTCAAGGACAAGGGCACGCAGAAAGAGGAAGAGGAGGAGGAAGAGGAGTGCCGGGAAGCTGCCGGAGAGGAGGAAGCAGGGGGTGAAGGCAGGAGGGAGGAGACGGAGGAGCAGCGGGCGCGGTGCGAGCAGTGGTTGGCTGAGTGGGCTCTGGAGTGAGCACAAAGCACATTCCTGCATTTCCAGCTCCATCCCCACAGAGCCCAGCGCTGCCTCCACACTGCACTCCCTGTATGGCTTCTCTCACTGCTGGGGCTGGCGTCACGTGGGTTTTAGGAGTGGTTGAGGTGGGGCTGTTTTGTAATGTCCAGCATCATTCTGGTCACGGGATGTCCCTTCCCCAATGCTGGGCCTCAGCAGCAGAGTCAGTGTCACATTCCAGCTTCCAAAGTGACCCCAAAGCTTTCCATGCCTGTCCTGGGGCTCGGGCACAGCTGGACACTGCCTTTGCCATGGACATTCCCACAACCTCTCCGTGCTTGGATGTGGAGTTGTAGCCCAGCACAGGGCAGGGAGAACCTGTCCCCCATTCCCATTCCCTCACTCCAGCTGCTGTGTCCTGTGGGAGATTGGGGGCTGGAGCACATTCAGGGGACACTGATAACCTCCCCAATCCTGGGGTGTCCTGTGAAACTGGACTGGGATGGGCATGGAAAGGTCCCTGCCCCTCGTCCCCTCCCTCCCTCAGCCCACCTGGGGGGGTTTTAAAGGTTTGGTGAAGGTGAAGGAGTTGATACCAATGGATTTTAAACTTTTTTCAATTTTCTAGGAAGAGAATCTAGTCTTTTAGGGTTTGTACAATATGGATGGTCTCAGGAACGAGGTATTTTTAGTATCTCTGTGGTCAGAGAGCCAGCAGCCCAAAGCTTTTTTAATGGATTTTATTATTCCTTCTACTAGCACTGCTTTTATCCCTGCTGAGACAGGTCAGAGGACACAAATCCCTTTCTGCTCACCCACCTGAGGAGGGATCAGTGTCCTGTGTGGGTCCCATGGGCTGGCTCCTGCCTGGCAGGTTTCCTGAGGGTCCTGCAGGCAGGTCCTTCAGCTGGGCACTTTGGGAGAGCTCTGGAGCAGCAGGAAAAGGATAAAGCTGCAAGAAAAGCTGAGAACTGATGGGAAGAGCAGGCAAGAGCTCAGCTTTGACAGATGCCAAGAAATTTTTCCTTGGAAGTGCCCTTGCTTTGCTGGTCATCCTGCTTTGCTTTCCCCTTCCCTGCTCATCCTCTGCAGCCCTTGGGGGACGTTTGGAAATGAGAACAGAAGAGCTGGGGAGGGACAGAGGGGCTGGGGCCACACAGCCCCATCCCAGGGCTTTCAGGGACCACAGCAGCACGGAGTTGTTGTCACCTCACCAGCCCCATCCCATTGAAAACTCCCCTGATGGGGCTCACACAGCTGATACTCCTTCCCTGAGGAGGAATAAAAAGTCACAGCCCTCTCCTTGTGGCTAAACACACCCTGCAAATCACCAAAATCCCCGGGCTGGGGGGAATTGGGTCTCCTGTCCTGTGCGTCCCTTCCTTTTGTGGCTCGGTGCCACCACCGCAGGCTGGGGCTGGCACCTGGGCACCGAGCGGGCACCGTGGGCTCTGGGCTGGTGCCGGGGGGCTCGGGGTGGGGCTGGAGGAGCAGGAGCCCCTTGTCCCTCCTGCCAGGCCCCATCCCATCGCCAGGAACGGCCGGGAGAGGCCGGGCAGGTCCCGCAGCTGGGAACGAACCTGTTTGCTGAGGATGTGAGAGACGGGAGGTGCTGGAAATGCCAGCGGGGATCGGCACGTCACGGAGGGGACCCGGCCCTCCCCGCGGAGGGAATGAGGGTGGCGACACGGGGACACGGGGACACGGATGGGGCTGGCACCCCCAGCACGCCGCGTTTGCATCGAGGAGCCCCCACATCCCACCCCAGCCTTTGCCTGCTGCTTTTCCCCAGCAGATAAAAAGGAATTTTCCTTACCCTGCAGAGGGAGATTTCCAGGAGCCCTTCCCGTGTCCCCTCCTGCCCGCGGGGCTGTGGCTCCTCTGGTGCCCTGCACTCCGCAGTTTTCGCTGTATTTGCTGTATTAAATGTGTCTCTGCCCTTCACTCTCCGCTGTCTGGATCCATCCCGTTCTCCCGGGGGCTTCCAGGAATGAAAGCGGAGCGGCCCCGAGGGAGCGGCCCCGGGGCTCCAACCCGGGCAACCTGTTCTGAGAGAAGCGGGATTGGGGTGGGAGAGCCCCGGGATTGGGGCGGGAGGGGCAGGATTGGTGGGAGAGCTCCAGGATTGGGGTGGGAGCCCCGGGATTGGGGTGGGAGATTCCCCGGGATTGGGGTGGGAGGGGCAGGATTGGTGGGAGAGCTCCAGGATTAGGGTGGGAGATTCCCCGGGATTGGGGTGGGAACTCCAGGATTGGTGAGAGAGGGGCAAGATTGGTGTGAGATTCTCCAGGATTGGGGTGGGAGCCCCGGGATTGGGGTGGGAGAGCTCCAGGATTGGGGTGGGAGATTCACTGGAATCGGTGTGTGATGCCCCGGGATCGGTGTGTGATTCCCCAGGAATGGTGTGGGCGCCTCAGAATTGCTGTGTGAGCAGAGAAAAAAACTGATTGAAGACCCAAGGAATTATTGCAGTCTTTAAGAGACTGGGAGATTTCTTTTAAGATGATGAACAACCCGACATGGGCAGAGAGCAGCTGCCTAAGGGAGAGGAGCGTTCCCGGCCCTGCTGGCACAGGGAGCTGCAGTCAGAGCTCACAGCTGGCCTGGGAACGTCCCCAGGAACAGCCTGGGGCAGATGTTGCTCCACATGTTCAAGTTCAGGGTGGATCCTCCTGTGGCAGCTCCTGAGGGGGTTTCAGGACCAGCTTTGATCTCCACAGGGACACGGTGACCCCCAGAGTGGCCCTGAAGTGTCCCTGCCCTCCTGCCGCAGCCACCTCTGCCCAGCCAGCCCGGGGCAGGGGCTGTCCCTGCAGCAGCCTCATAGCGAACGAGTTTCTGTCATTTTACCACTCTAACAAAAGCTGTTTTTACAGTAAATCCTTCCAAAATAGCAACCAGCCCCACCCACGGGCATCCACTCAGCCCTGAGGCTGCAGGACCGGTTGGGGGACAGGACGTGGCTGGGAGGTGACAAATCCCTCTTGGCACCGTGCCAGCATTTTAGGGACTCTCAGTGAGGGCTGGGACCCCCCTCTGGGCCAGGGTTGGGGGTCCCAGCCCTGCTCCAGCCCAGCCTTCCCTCCCTTTTCCCGGGATAAACGCTCCGATAATGTTTGTGCTCGCAGCTCCTCCAGGCTGTCACCTCAGGGCCTCGGGAAGGGTTTGGTTCCTTTGGGTTTGGGCTCCTTTGTGCCGCGTGCCGAACATTTTGGAGTGGGGGAAAAAAAAAAAAAAGGAATGGGATTGGCTGTGATCCAGGGAAAAAGGAGAGGCACAGGGGAAGCAGAGGGTGCTGAGCCCATCACTGAGCTCAGTCTGTTCTGCAGCCCAGCTGCCCTATAACACAAACCCCTGAGCAGCTCTGCAGGTTTTCCCCTCACCTTGGTCCCACTCAGGAGCACAGAAACTCCCAAAGCAGAGCCTTGAACTCCTTCTGGCTTCCCTTAGGGTTCAGCTGAACCCAGAGCTCAAGAAGTGACCCTTTACCGACAAATAGGAAACAAGCCCAAAGCAAAACCGGCGAGAAGGAAAGGAGCGTGAAAAAATAAAGTTGAGAAATTGCGCGGTCACACCCCGTGTGCGGAGCAGCAGCATCCCCACCCCGCACTGATAAAGTGCCGAGCTGTCCTGGCCAGCCCAGCCCCTGCAGCTCCTTCCTGGCCAAACCTTCCCATCCCGGAGCCAAATCCCCCTGCACGAGGAGGAGGAGAACGGCTGAGCACAGCCACGGTAAAATCCGGGGGGAAAAAAAATGAGATTTAGGGGGGGGGAAATGCTTTACCTGGCCATAACGGGTTGCTGTGGGCAGCCCCGAGGGAATTTCAGGAGCAGGGATTGATTTTCTAACAGGGTTTCTATCACACCTGAGGGGTGGGGAGGGATGAGGATATCAGGATATCCCCCCTGAGGGCTGTGAGGGATGGGAAACACCTGCTGAGCCTTACACTGGATTTCTCCCAGTCTGTACTGGTGAGGAACTGGGGGATGGAGGGAGACCCTATCCCGGCAGGAGAATTGTGGAGTTTCTTTTAATATCGGGTAGGAAAAGTCCTGTTTTCTGTTTTATATGATTATAAAACTCTTCCGTGGTCACAGGGCGTGTGTACAGCATCACAGACATGGGGTGGGCACAGTGAGACCCCTGACCCCACAGCTCCAGCCCCAGAGTGACAGAATCAACCCCAGGACCCCCAGTGCTGTCCCCAAGCACTGACCCCGAGTGTGGAACAGCCCCAGAGTGACAGAATTAACCCCAGGACCCCCAGTGCTGTCCCCAAGCACTGACCCCGAGTGTGGAACAGCCCCAGAGTGACAGAATCAACCCCAGGACCCCCAGTGCTGTCCCCAAGCACTGACCCCGAGTGTGGAACAGCCCCAGAGTGACAGAACAAACCCCAGGACCTCCAGCACCTTCCAGCAATTCCAAGTGTGGGACACAGCCCTCTGGACCTGCTCCAAGGATGAATCCCATCATGATGTGGGCAGTGCCAGCCCTGGCAGCTGCCACCCTCTGCCTCCGTGAGTGTCACCCTGTCCCCAAAAACTGCCCCGGGACCCCCAGGCGGCCCCTGGCACCAGGGATGCTCCTCATCCCAATCCCTCTCCCAGGGCTCCTCCTCCTGCTCCCCTCAGCATCCTCGGGCTTTTCCCAGGAGATCTCCCCAGATTTCCGGGGATGGATTTATGGATTTATTCCTTTTTGTCTTCCACACCCTCCTGGAGGGAGCTGG
This sequence comes from Acridotheres tristis, assembly GCA_037013685.1. NCBI lineage: Eukaryota > Metazoa > Chordata > Aves > Passeriformes > Sturnidae > Acridotheres > Acridotheres tristis. Next base: position 13,458,906 of record CM072901.1, read on the forward strand.
GGGTGCTCGGATCTCTTCATAATGATCGACAGCATTTCCTAAATATTATATTAAATAATAATATATCATAATATTATTATATTATTATTATTAATATAGATTAAATTAGCAAAAAGAAGGCTCTTCCCAGCTTTTAAACCTGGGACTAAAGCTTGGAACAAGCTGTTCATAGTCCATGGGTGTTTTCCAACCTGCTCCTGTTTCCTTGCAGGTGTCTCCACAGACCTGGTGAAAGCCACAGTGGTGAGTCCCAGCCGGGTCAGATCCCATTCCCTGCATCTCAAATCCCATTTTTCCCTTTCCTCACCGGGGTTGAGCATCCTCCATCCTCTCCCCAGGCTGCCCTGATTTTTGGAGCCGTCCTGTCCAAGGCTGAGCATCCCCAGTAAGTTCCAGCCCCGGTGGGGTTCTGGGGGTCCCAGTGAGGGGGTGAATTTCTATTTATCCCACATCTGCTGCTGTGCTGGGTCGTGGGGGTGAGGAGAATTTAGGGTGAGGAGAATTTACAGCCCTGTGCAGCCGGTTCCGTGCTGGGCTGGGCTTGTGCAGAAACACAAACACTCCGGGAATTCTCCTTCCTCCCCGCGGCTGCAGCGGGAGCCTCGGCCCGGCTGAAACCCCGGGGATGCTCCCAAATCCCGGGATGTGGGGGGCACCCAGCCGGCCGTGGGGATGGCAGCAGCCTGGCACTGAGTTTAGGGCATGACACCCCACGAGTGCAGGATTGGGGTGCTCCTGTGTGACCTGGGCTGATTTTAGGGGACATTTTCAGGCTCGGGGTGCTGCCGTGTGACCTGGGCTGATTTTAGGGGACATTTTCAGGCTCGGGGTGCTGCCGTGTGACCTGGGCTGATTTTAGGGGACATTTTCAGGCTCGGGGTGCTCCTGTGTGACCTGGATTGATTTTAGGGGACATTTTCAGGCTCGGGGTGCTGCTGTGTGACCTGGGCTGATTTTAGGGGACATTTTCAGGCTCGGGGTGTTGCCGTGTGACCTGGGCTGATTTTAGGGGACATTTTCAGGCTCGGGGTGCTGCTGTGTGACCTGGGCTGATTTTAGGGGACATTTTCAGGCTCGGGGTGCTGCCGTGTGACCTGGGCTGATTTTAGGGGACATTTTCAGGCTCGAGGTGCTCCTGTGTGACCTGGATTGATTTTAGGGGACATTTTCAGGCTCGGGGTGCTGCTGTGTGACCTGGGCTGATTTTAGGGGACATTTTCAGGCTCGGGGTGCTGCTGTGTGACCTGGACTGATTTTAGGGGACATTTTCAGGCTCGGGGTGCTGCCGTGTGACCTGGACTGATTTTAGGGGACATTTTCAGGCTCGGGGTGCTGCCGTGTGACCTGGGCTGATTTTAGGGGACATTTTCAGGCTCGGGGCGTTGCCGTGTGACCTGGAGCCGGGCACTATCGCGATCTCAGATCCCAAAATCCTGGACAAGCTGAAGCTGTGCCCGGCGCTGACAGGGGCACAGCAGGATGCCCTCAATGCCCTGCTCCTGTCGGGGCACACAGAGTACGGGTGAGGAGCTCTCCTGCTCCGGGAGGGGTGGGGGGATCCACGGGGATGCTGAGCTGCTCCTTCTGCTGCTGCTGCTGCTGCAGGGATCCTTCGAGCTGGGATTTACAGACCCTGCAAGATTTGGGGCCGCTCGTGCTGGCGTTGAACCAGACCACGCTGAGTTTGGTGGCCGAGGTAAGGGGGGACGTGACCATCAGCTGCGAGGCTGGGGGACCCAGGATCCTGTGCCAGCACCTTGTGTCCCCGTGTCCCGTCCCAGTCCCAGCACTTTCTATCCCTGTTCCTGTGTCTTTTCCCAGTCCCAGAACCCTCTGTCTCTGTTCCCCCCGGTCCCAGCACCCTGTGTCCCTACCCAGTCCCAGCACTTTCTATTCCTGTTCCTGTGTCCCCTCCCAGTCCCAGCACTTTCTATTCCTGTTCCTGTGTCCTTCCTGGTCCCAGCACCCTCTGTCCCTGTCCCCCCTCTCAGTCCCACCACCCTCTATCGCTGTTCTCCCCCAGTCCCAGCACCCCCTGTCCCTGTGTCCCCTCTGGTCCCAGCACCCTCTGTCCCTGTGTCCCCTCTGGTCCCAGCACCCTCTGTCCCTGTGTCCCCTCTGGTCCCAGCACCCTCTGTCCCTGTCCCCCGGTGCCAGCCCCCTGTGCCCCGCAGGCAGCCCGGGAGGATTTCAGGAGCAGCATCGCAGCCGCCTCCATCACCCAGAGCCATTCCCAGCGGGACAAATCCCTGCTCCTCCTCGGGGCAGCCGCTGCCAGCAGTCCCAGGCTGAAGCGCAGCACGGACAGTGAGATTCCCTTCCCTTCCCTTCCCTTCCCTTCCCTTCCCTTCCCTTCCCTTCCCAAACCTTCCCTTCCCAAACCTTCCCTTCCCAAACCTTCCCTTCCCAAACCTTCCCTTCCCGAGCTCTGCCAGGGGAAAATGCCCCGGGGCTGGTTGGCACCAGGCAGAAATCTGGGATTCCCATAAACTGGGAAATGTCCCTGAGGCACAGGAGGGGTTTGTTCCTACCCGGGATGTGGTGGCAGCACTCCGGGAGGAGCTGGGACAGGGGGACAGTCCCCAGGACAGGACACTGCAAGGGCACAGGATGCTCCTGCAGGGGACACGGAACGGGACAAAGCACGAGTGGGCTGCAGAGCGTCACCAGGAGCAGGGCGGGGTGGGAAGGGGACCCAGGGGACCCAGGGGGCATAGGGGACCCAGGGGACCCAGGGGGCATAGGGGACCCAGGGGACCCAGGGGACACAGAGGACCCAGGGGACCCAGGGGACCCAGGGGGCACAGGGGACCCAGGGGACACAGGGGACCCAGGGGACCCAGGGGACCCAGGGGGCACAGGGGACCCAGGGGGCATAGGGGACCCAGGGGACCCAGGGGGCACAGGGGACCCAGGGGGCACAGGGGACCCAGGGGGCACAGGGGACCCAGGGGACCCAGGGGGCACAGGGGACCCAGGGGGCACAGGGGACACAGGGGACCCAGGGGGCACAGGGGACACAGGGGGCACAGGGGACCCAGGGGACACACACCCTCCGCCTGGCACAATCCTTTGCCCTCAGGCTGCCGGTCCAAACCCATCACCGCCACCAACATCGAGGACATCCCGTTCCTCACCCCTGAGCAGCTGGAGCAGTGCCTGAGCAATGACGTGCTCATAGAACACCTGGAGGCTGTGCTGAATCAGCCAATCACCTCCCAGAGTTCCCAGATCCTGAAAAAAAAGGTGGATGAGGTAAGGGGTGCCACAGGGCACGGCGTCCCCAGCAGCCTGGGCAGAGCTGGGATGGGCAGGACACGCTCTGGGAACAGGGATGGAGGTGCCTGTGTGAGGTTTAGGTGGTTTAGGTGCTTTTAGGCTCCTAACTTGTTGGGTTGTTTTATTGTTTTTTTCTTTTTTAAATGAGCTAAGTAGCTCATAATTGCTATCAAGTTGTTTATTGTAGAAGTTATTCAAGGCAAAAGTAAAGCAAAGCAATGGTAAAAGTACATGACATAAAAAACGAGTGGTAAAAGCAATGGCATTAAAGTACCAGTTTTTCTTAATACGTGTTTTTATATAGAAACTTCTTGACAAGCTAAGATGCAAATTCGGACTACTATTTTTTAACTTATTAGAATTTTAGTTTTTTAGAATTCGGACTACTATTTTCTAACTTATTAGAATTTTAGTTTTTTAGAATTCGGACTACTATTTTCTAACTTATTAGAATTTTAGTGTTTTAGCACACCAGGCTCTGTATAAACTGTGCATATGGTTTATCTTGTTTTCATTGAAAAACATAAGCAATATTTTTACTATAATTTTATTATGTTTGAAACCAGGTTATTGGAGCCTCTATGGAAATACTACATACATAAATACGTAGTATTTAAATACATTAATACATTGTATTAAAATACGTATGTACATAAATGCATTGTAATTAAAATACATTTGTACATAAATGCATTGTAATTTAAATACATTTGTACATAAATGCATTGTAATTTAAATACATTTGTACATAAATGCATTGTAATTAAAATACATATGTACATAAATACGTAGTATTTAAATACATTTGTACATAAATACGTAGCATTTAAAACTATGTTTTTCAATCTGCACTAGAACTCGAACTTCTACACTGGTATCTAAAATTTTTACCTAATAAAAGTACTAAAACTTATTTTGCTTACTCCATTTACTCACTCATTTCATTGATTCACTCACTTATTCTATCTACTTATTCATTTCATTTACTTACTTGCTTGCTTATTCGTGCTAAAAGTTAAATTTCACCTCTGACCTATGCGTGAGTGACTTTAAAAAACTTAAACTTTCACCTCTGATTTATGTGTGAATGGCTTAAAAAAATTTAAACTTTCACCTCTGATGGATGTGTGAATGGCTTAACACACTTCAACCCATCCAAATGTTTTAATTCACTGCCTGCACTCTGATTTCTCTCTGAAGAATTGGGAGAAACTCCCGCCTTGCTGTCTCCGACAGACCCGAGTGGCTCCTTTGCACCGATCCCTCGTTTTCCCTTCCCTCACCCTCTTTCCCACCCCGCAGTTTTTCCCCGAGGGGATCCCCGAGGAGCAGCTGAGGCGCCTGGGGCCGCTGTCCCGCCTGTACTCGGAGCGGGAGATCAGCCGGTGGCCGGTGACATGCAGTGACACGCTGGCAGCCCTGCTCAGCCCCTCGGGAGGAGAGTGGGACGATGCCCAGGTAAAGCCACGGCTGCAGAAGGGGTTGGGTGATGAGGAACCCGAATTTGGGGCTGTCCCTGAGCCCAGCGCAGGGTGGAGGCATCGTGGGTTTTTTTGGGGGGTGGGGGTTTGTTCCTGAGCCCAGCGCAGGGTGGAGGCATCGTGGGTTTTTTTGGGGGGTGGGGGGTTTGTTCCTGAGCCCAGCGCAGGGTGGAGGCATCGTGGGTTTTGGGGGTTTTTTTTGGGGGGTGGGGGGTTTGTTCCTGAGCCCAGCGCAGGGTGGAGGCATCGTGGGTTTTGGGGGTTTTTTTTGGGGGGTGGGGGTTTGTTCCTGAGCCCAGCTCAGGGTGGAGGCATTGTGGGTTTTGGGGTTTTTTTTGGGGTGGGGGGTTTGTCCCTGAGCCCAGCTCAGGGTGGAGGCATCGTGGGTTTAGTTTTTTTTTTGGGGTGGGGGGTTTGTTCCTGAGCCCAGCTCAGGGTGGAGGCATTGTGGGTTTTGGGGTTTTTTTTGGGGTGGGGGGTTTGTCCCTGAGCCCAGCGCAGGGTGGAGGCATCGTAGGTTTAGTTTTTTTGGGGTTTTTTTGGGAGGGTGTTTGGCAGCACTGCCATCCTTACCAGGAGCATCTCCCTTCCCCACCCGTGTCCCCCACCTGTCCCCCAGGTGCAGCAGCTGCTCAGCAGGTACCTGGCCCTGGGGGGATCCCTGAGCGGGCCCCTGATGCACGAAATGGGAGGCAAAAACCTGTGCAAGCTGCTGGAGGAGCAGATCCAGCAGATCCCCCCTGCGGCCATCGGGTGAGGGGATTTTTGGGGATGCTGCTCAGCCCTGAGAGCCCCCAGGGCTGTGGGGAGGTGGCTGGGGGGGAGATGGAGGGTGGGGGGACCCCTGGGGAGGAGATGGAAGGTGAGGGGGATCCCTGGGGGAATGGAACGTGAGGGAGATCCCAGGGGGATGGAAGATGGGGGATCCCCGGGGGGGGATGGAAGGTGAGGGGGATCCCAGGAGGATGGAGGGTGGGGGGATCCCCGGGGAGATGGAAGATGGGGGATCCCCGGGGGGATGGAAGGTGAGGGGGATCCCTGGGGGAATGGAAGATGGGGGATCCCCGGGGGGATGGAAGGTGAGGGGGATCCCTGGGGGAATGGAAGATGGGGGATCCCCGGGGGGATGGAAGGTGGGGGATCCCTGGGGGAATGGAACGTGAGAGGGATCCCAGGGGGATGGAAGGTGAGGGGGATCCCCGGGGGGATGGAAGATGGGGGATCCCCGGGGGGGGGATGGAAGGTGAGGGGGATCCCAGGAGGATGGAGGGTGGGGGGATCCCCGGGGAGATGGAGGGTGGGGGGATCCCCGGGGGGATGGAGGGTGGGGGGATCCCAGGGGGATGGAGGGTGGGGGGATCCCCGGGGGGATGGAGGGTGGGGGGATCCCCGGGGGGATGGAAGGTGGGGGGATCCTAGGGGGGATGGAGGGTGGGGGGATCCCCGGGGAGATGGAAGATGGGGGATCCCCGGGGGGATGGAGGGTGGGGGGATCCCCGGGGGGATGGAAGACCCCCAGCTCTGTTGTGGATCTCCCCATTCCCAACCAGCACAGTGGGATCCCCGTGTCCTGATCCCAGATCAGACCTGAACCCCAGAACCACGAGCAGGGACATCCCACCCATCCCTCCAGAACAATTTCTCTGCAGGTTTTTGGGGTTCTGCTGACCTGTACCCCCCTTCCAGGACTGCCAGGCCCTTGGACATCTCCACGTGCTCCCAAAGCAAGAAGGAGCAGCTCTATGGGAAAGCCAAGGAGGCTTTGGGCAGCCTGGGCAGCTCCCCCAGCTCCCATTACTGCTCGATCCAGCCCTACCTGGGTGGGTGCTTCCCCTCCAGCCTCCCCTCTCAGCCCCACGCAGCTCTGGCAGGGTTTGCACATCTCCGGGTGTCCCCTGTGCTCTCTTGAAGGTGGAGCTCCAGCAGAGGATCTGAAGGACTTGGCCAATGCTGGTGTGGCCATAAACATGGATCTGGACACGTTCCTCGCCCTGAACCCCGAGGAACTGCAGGTACAGCCCTGGGGCTGCTGTGCCCCTGCCCAGGGAAGGGCAGGGCTGGCTGAGGGCTGTGAGGTCAGAGCCCAACCAAATCCCCAATTCTCCCCTTTCTCACCTTTACACATTTTCTTTAGGAAGTTTCAGTTGCTCTGCTGCCCCGTTAGGGAAGAATTTGGGGCAGTGAGGGTGAAGGAAGGGGCTGGGCCGTGTTTGTGTTTGTGCTGCAGAAACTGAGCGTGGCTGACGTGAAACATTTGCTGGGGGAAAACCTCCCCGAGCTGAAGGGAGCGGAGCAGGAGCCCGCGGTGCTGAGCTGGGTGCAGAAACAATTCCAGAGGGAGCTGGACTGTGAGCTGGGCATCGGCCTGCAGGGGGGACGGCCACCGCCCACGGGGACAGCCAGCAGCCCTGCGGCCACCACCTCCATGGCCAGCGTCACCAGCCCTGGGGCCACTGTTACCTCCATGGCCAGTGTCACCAGCCCTGCGGCCACTGTCACCTCCATGGCCAGTGTCACCAGCCCTGGGGCCACCACCTCCATGGCCAGTGTCACCAGCCCTGCGGCCACTGTCACCTCCATGGCCAGTGTCACCAGCCCTGCGGCCACCACCTCCATGGCCAGCGTCACCAGCCCTGGGGCCACCACCTCTATGGCCAGTGTCACCAGCCCTGGGGCCACCACCCCGGCCACTGTCACCTCCACAGCCACTGTCACCAGCCCTGTACCCACCACCTCAGACAGTGTCACCTCCCTGGCCAATGCCACCACCCCAGCCAGTGTCACCTCTGTGGTCACTGCCACCAGCCCCGGGGCCACCACGCTGGCTGGTGTCACCAGCCCAGCCGCTGTCACCAGCCCTGTACCCACCACCTCAGACAGTGTCACCAGCCCCAGGGCCACCACCCCAACCAGTGTCACCAGCCCTGTACCCACCACCTCAGACAGTGTCACCTCCCTGGCCAATGCCACCACCCCAGCCAGTGTCACCAGCCCTACGCCCACCACCTCAGCCAGTGCCACCTCTGTGGTCACTGCCACCACCCCGGCCACTGTCACCAGCCCCGTGCCCACCACCCCAGCCAGTGTCACCTCCACAGCCACTGTCACCACTCCAGCCCGTGTCACCAGCCCTGTGCCCACAGTGGTCACTGTCACCACCTCAGCCAGTGTCACCAGCCCTGTGCCTACCACCCCAGCCGGTGTCACCTCCATGGCCACTGTCCCCACCTCTCCTCACCCTGCCACCTCAGCCAATGTCACCCCTGTGTCCACCACCTTCCCCAGTGTCCCCAGCACCTCAGCCAGTGTCACCTCCATGACTGCTGTCCCCGCTGTCCCCAGTGCCACCCCCCCTGCCCGTCCCGCTGTGACCACCGCACCCCCCTGCCCCACCCAGCAGACAGACAGAGCCACCTCCCCCTCTGTCCCCTCCCTCAGCACCCTCCTGGCCACCAGCAGCCCCAGTGCCACCCCCGTCCCTGCTGTCACCTCCAGGGCCACCACCACCGGTGCTGGTGCTGGCACTGACCTGGCTGGTGCCACCTACAGCACTGTCACCCCTGTCCCCACCCCCTCCTCTGCCCCCACTGTCACATCTGTCCCCAAACCCAGCTCTTCTCCCACTGCCACTCCTGTCCCCAACCCCTCCTCTGCTGCCACTGTCACCCACAGCACTGCCACTACTGTCCCCAACCCTTCCTCTGCCCCCACTGTCACATCTGTCCCCAAACCCAGCTCTTCTCCCACTGCCACCCCTGTCCCCAACCCCTCCTCTACTGCCACTCTCACCACTGTCCCTCACTCCTCCTGTGCTCCCACTGCCACCCACAGCACTGTCACATCTGTCCCCAGCCCCTCCTCTGCCCCCACTGCCACCACTGTCCCCAAACCCAGCTCTGCCCCCACTGCCACCACTGTCCCCAAACCCAGCTCTGCCCCCACTGTCACATCTGTCCCCAAACCCAGCTCTGCCCCCACTGTCACCACTGTCCCCAAACCCAGCTCTGCCCCCACTGTCACATCTGTCCCCAAACCCAGCTCTTCTCCCACTGCCACCCCTGTCCCTAATCCCACTTCTGTCCCCACTGCCACCCCTGTCCCCCACTCCCCCTCTGCCCCAGCTGCCACCGTATCCCCCCACACTCCCACCCCCATTCCCAACTCCACCATCCCCACCCAAAACCCCCTGGGCTCCTCCCCGCCCGTGCCCGGCCCGTGCCAGCCCAGCTCCCCCCCAGGACCCCCCAGCCCTTCCTCCAACCCCAAACCCACCCCGGGGAATGTTCCGGAATCACCACGGCCAACATCCAATGGCTACATCAACCTGCAGCCCGAGCCCGGTGAGCTGGGAACGGGGGGGAAATCTTGGGAATATCAGGAGAGCTTTGGGAATGTTGGGGAGAGCTTTGGGAATAGGGGGAAAAACTTGGGAATGTGGAGAGAGCTTTGGGAATGTTGGGGAGAGCTTTGGGAATAGGGGGAGAGCCTGGGGAATGTGGGGAAAAACTTGGGAATGTTGGGGGAGAGCTTTGGGAATGGGAGGAGAACCTGGAGAATGTTGGGGAGAGCTTTGGGAATGGGGGGAGAGCCTTGGGAATGTGGGGAAAAACTTGGGAATGTTGGGGGAGAGCTTTGGGAATGTTGGGGAATACTTTGGGAATGGGGGGAGAACCTGGGGAATGTGGGGAAAAATCTTAGGAATATTGGGAGAGCTTTGGGAACGTGGGGAGAACCTCAAGAATGGGGGGAAAAACTTGGGAATATTGGGAGAGCTTTGGGAATATTTATTGGGGAATGCCTTGGGAAGGTTGGGGAGAGCCTTGGGAATGTGGGGAGAACCTGGGGAATGTTGGGGAGAGCCTTGGGAATGTGGGGAAAAAAACTTGGGAATATTGGGGAATGCCTTGGGAATGTGTCATTACAAGAAATATTTTCTCCAAATTTAGAGTGTTAAACGTTTTAAGTGTAATTTTTTTCCCCCCCCTGAAATATTATTATTTATGTAGTTAAATGTCAGGAATTGGGTTTACCTCATTTGAGCTCAGGTTCTAACACAACACCGTGAGAGACAAATTGGAAATCCAAAACCCAGTTTTGGGAAACAGAGAAAGATGCTGCTTTCCCCTCGCTTGTCAGCATAGTTCTACGTGCTGGATGATAAACATAAATTAAGATCTTTTCTGGAAAATCCCATTCCCTGCGTTGTCCCTGCAGGATCAGGATCCGGGCTCTGCTCCTGCCTCGTGCCCCTGCTGGCAGCCACCACCGTGAATTTCCTGCTGCTCTGAGCCCAGCCCTGCCCTCCCCTCCCTCCATCTCCATCCAGGCACAGCACTGGGAAATCCCTGCTGGAAGCAGAAACCCAGGAAAAGGGAAGAGAATTCCCGACACAGTCGGTGCCAGCACAGGATTTGGTTCTTTTGGAGGCTGGGCAGTGATGGAGGAGAGATTTTTGCAGCCCCACAGGTCCTTACTAGTGATTTACTCCCTGTAGAACAAGCAAGAACACCGGGCTCAGCTTTTCCAGGGATTTCCTGTCCATCCCATCCCACAGGGATCTGTTAAACAGTGGGAAAACTCAGGGATTTGAGTCACAAAAATCACATTTAACTTTTTTTCATGAGCTGCTTTTTGATCAAGGTTTGGTCAAAGAACACACACACTCTCATGGGATGATGAGCTGGAGATAATTTATCTTGATTACTGTTCAGTGCTATACAATAAAACATCCATCAGCTGGTTCTTTCCTAATCCAACATTTCCAATGTTCTTTGAGGTGTGTGGTGCTTTGTGGGGAAGCTTTTCCAGCACAAATCCAAAATCTGCAGTGAAGGACAGACCTGCTCCCTCTCTATAAAGCTCAGACAATGAAGATTTATAAGATATAAAATATATAAATCCCTTTTTCCCTGCCACACTCTCCTCCTGAAGCAAAGAGGGATGGCAGGAGCTGGATCCAGGTTTCACTGAGGGTTTTTTTTTGGACAGATATTTCCAATGAATGGAAAAAAAAAAAACATGGAAAACTTTGTACAAAGTTCCTTTCCCTCCACATGAGGAAGCTGAGAACAATCTCAGCTCCTAAATATTGAACAGCCAAGCCCAAGGAACAGGAGCAGGGAGATCCTGGGATTCTGAGCACTGAATTTGGGGGGGATTCCTGCAGACAGGGAGGAGAGGGCAGCCTCAAGGAAGAGCAGACACTCAGCAGTTTGCTTCTGGCATTTTTACTCACTTTCAAGGATTTATTTACAAGCAGCTGGAAAACTTCACTCCCAGCCTGAGGTCTTGGCAGTGTCACAAGGTCAGGCTCTGAGAAATGTCATTTTTAACCTGCAGAACTCACCCTCAAACCCAGCAGTGAGACGGGGTTTAGCAGTGATTTGGGGCTGAGCTGGCCTTGGGCTGTCCCAAAGGCAAAGAGTCTGGAATCTTCCCTTCAGACACAACTGTGTTTTGGTTTTTTTTTTCCAAATGATTTGAAAGCCAAAAATACCTAAAAGTGAGTCCTGGGCTGCTCCCAGCTGCCTGGAGCTCTGGGCACTGGGAGTGAGGTGTCAGAGCAGGTGACAGCCTGGTCCCCCTCGGTTCCTTGTGGATCAAGACAAGCTGGACACCACGAGCAAACTGAGGAGCAGGGCAGGCAGGAGGTGCAATGCCAAGGCCACGGTGCCCAGAGGGGCAGAGGACGGTGCTGGAGGACAAAGAGGGGATGGGAACAAAGAAATCAGTGACTGGACATCACTGGAGCTCAGTTAGGGACAAACTGGAAATCCGAAGTCTTGAGAATTTTGATGTTTGCACCATAGGGAAAATCCCTCTGTGCCCCTTTTGGGGATTCTCTTCTGCCCAGCCATGGTGTCCTGGCCTGCAGAGCAGGATGTGCCCAAAAGTTTGGATTCCATCACCAGGTGGGGCAGTGATCCTGATCTCTCCATGGGAGATATCTGCTGTTAATGGGCCAGCTGTTAAAAACCAGCTGGGGCAGTGATTCTTATCTTTTCCCAACCCATCCTTCCTGCAGGAGATATCTGCTGTTAATGGGCCATGGAGTCCCAGTGCAGGGCTGATCAAATTCCATCATCCCACTGGGTCCCAGTGCAGGGCTGATAAAATTCCATCATCCCATTGGGTCCCACTAATTAACTGATAAAATTCCATCATCCCACTGGGTCCCACTAATTAACTGATAAAATTCCATCATCCCATTGGGTCCCACTAATTAACTGATAAAATTCCATCATCCCATTGGGTCCCAGTGCATGGCTGATAAAATTCCATCATCCCATTGGGAGATGCTCCACCGGGGGAGGAGCCAAGCATTTCCTACCTAGATAAAAATCTGAGCTTTGGAACAGCAGATCAGCCTTTTCCCACTGGATTTCAAAGGAAAATCAGATCTTTCCACATCATCCCTGGAGCTTTAGAGGAAAACTGCACCTTCTACAGGAGCAGTGCTTCAACAGAACCACATCTGTCACTGCAGGAGGATGCAGCCACCATTTAATGGGACTGCACCAACCCTGACTGACTGATGGGGTGTCAGGTTGGATTCTGACTCTGGCAGTGTTTTGTTTTTTACTGTTTTTTGGTGCTTTTTAAAATTTTATTTTGAATTTTCCTAGCAAAGAACTGTTATCCCTATTCCCACATCTTTGCCTGAGAGCTCCTTAATTTCAAAATTATAATAACTAGGAGCAAGGAGGTTTACATTCTCCATTTCCAGAGAGGCTCCTGCCTTTCTTAGCAGACACCTGTCTTTCCAACCAAGACATAAAGCAAACACCAGGCTGAGTTTGGGGGGTTGGAACTGGAGGATCTTCAAGCTTCCTTCAACCCAAGCCACTCTGATTTTGCCTCCAAGCCCAAATCCCCGAGGAGGAATTGCTCAGTGAGTTGGGATGGTCAGCAGGGATGCTCCCAGCGGGATTCCAGGATTGCTCCTCACACTGCACCCAGAATTTACCCTGCACTCTTACAAGAGCTTTAACCCTTGCTGCAACCCCGAAATAAACCACTAAAACCCGACCAGCAGGGCCCAAGGGTACCTGGGAATTTGGGGGTGACGAGGTTGATGTAGCCCTCCTGCGTGCCCCCCGTGAGCCCGATGTGCAGCTGGTCCAGCTCTGATTGTTTCTGCTGCACGACCCAGTCCCGGACTGGAGCCCTGTTCTGCCACTGGGCCAGCTCTGGGAGGTTGATCCCCAGCAGCCCCTGGACCTCACTGGGTGTCAGGAGCTGGGGGGGGTGGAAAAAAAAAAATTAAAAAAAAAAATCACAGAGCAATTAAAAAAGCTTTGCTCATCTTCAGCCTGGTCCATTTTCCCATATTCTGAGTGTTTTCCTGGGATTCTGTGCACAGGAAAAAAAAAATCCCAGAGCAGGGGTTGGATTTGACAGAATCACTCCTGATTTCCACCAGTGGAAACCAAAGCCAAGCACTCAACAAAATGCAAGGAATGAAAGAATTCCAAGGTGCAGCTCACCATCAGAGAGTCTCTTCTCAAAGCCACAAACGTGGTCAGGTTCATGTTCACGTCGTCCTTGCTGAGAGCCTTGAGGTCTGCAGCAGGAGCCCCCCCTGGCAGCAAAAAAAAAAAAAAAAAAGATGGGAGGCCCCAAAGGAGCTGAGACCTTTGGGGCTCTGCACAAAATGAGGATTTCTCCAAAATCCATTAGGCTGGGGCTGGTAACACAGTGAGGTGCAAAATATGTGGGTGCTCCTCTTTTTTTTTATTGGGTGTATAAAAATCTGGGGTGATGCCAGACAGCGGAAAGAAAAATTTGGAAAAATTCTTGGCTTAACAGGAAAAAAAAAAATCGATTTTGTGACATGGAAAAAGGGCTGTGAGATAAATCCTGAGTTTGATTTTTCCCTGTGATGGTCTGGGAACAGATTTGGGCAACTGAAAGCAGGCACAGAATCCTTCAATAACATTTGATGTTGGAAAGACAACATTTTAACAACTCGACTTTGAAAATTCCCAAATCTTAGATGGATTGTGATACTCATTTAGTTTGTGGCTAAGAGTTCTCTTTCCCCACAACATTCTGGTTTTTTTTTACATACCCAGGTAAGGTAAAATCAGCTCATAGTAAGCAGGTAAACGGTGCTGGTCAGAAAAAGCTTTTTTGGCTTTCTGGTACAAGATGTCCTTCATCTCCTGTGAACAGTTTGAAGGATCCAGAGATGCCAGTCTGCAGAAAAATAAAGATTTAGGGTGAAAAGAGGTTTTATTATCTCCAACCTGTTCAATTTTCCCATATTCTGGGATTCTCTGCACAGCACAGGTGATCCTTAACTCCCAGCTCTGTGGAGAGAAGCTGAGAGGAGAATTTGTCCTTCAAGTGATGATTCCCCCTTAAATCTGTGTGTTGGCCAAGTTGTAATTAATGAATGAATTTCATTTACCAGTCTATCAGAGGAATTCAACCTGGAAATGCTAAAAAACCCACGAGGATGTGGCACCTGAGGACGTGGTGCTGGGTACCAACCTTAATGACTCTGTAATTCCGTGAAATTCAATTTAATTAACTCTTGTGCAGATGAAAGCAGGCACAGAGTCAGATTTGCAAATAGAGAGAGTTGGATTTGGATTGGATGGAAATCTGAGCCCTGCCTGGCAGGATGGAAAGCCCAGGACAGAGCAGGTTCTAAGGTGCTTCCAAAATTCCCTTTCCCTGAGAGCAGAAAAAAGGGAAAAGGATGGGAAAGGACTTTTGGAAGAAGTCAAATTGGGAGTTTTGAAATTTCCGTGTTGACTCCAAAGAAAACCCTGTTTTGAAGCCATGGAGAAAGCTTCCAAAATTGAATGATAGAATTGAGATTATGGGTGTGTAGTTTGAATAAAAGTGTGTAATATCAATTAGAATTTAGGGGTTTGGAATATAGCAATATAGAGAGAAAAACAGAGGTTTTAGGGTGGAGGTTTCTTTCTTCTTCACCTTCTTCTCCATGGGCTTGGGTGGTATTTTGTAATTGGGCAGAAAATTCCGCATTGCAGGCCAAGGGTGGTCGGTTTTTGGGTTAAAAGTAAAAATAATTTAGGTGTTAGTTCTTAATTGGACCATTTAAAAGTCCTTGTAGAGAGAGAAGAGACACACACCTCCATTTTTATCTTGTTAGCTTGAAGTGCTGCAGAACTCACGGCAACAAAGATAAAAATTAACAAACATCTGAGTCCCAACACAAAATTCCATCCCGTGCATTTAATCCCGACCCTGGCAAAGAAAACAAAGATTTAAAAAGTGATTTAAACGTGTGACTCACCTGAGGCTGGAGGGCTCGATGGCCCCCAGCTCGGTGGCATTGAGCAGGCACAGGTACCTGGTGCCAATGGCATCCAGGGCCGTGGCATTCAGGGCATTGCCCAGCTCCAGGTAGCGATTAATCGCTGCTGAGGCCTGGAAACACAATTAATTTAATGAATTTAATTGAATCAGAAGGCGTGGTTTGACCCCTCCCCCATGATTACAAGAAATAAAATGGAGCCCCTGTCAAAGCTGTTCGGGTTGTTATGGATTTTGTGTTAGGGATAGGAATGAGAATTTTGGGGTTTTTTTTCTGTAGAAGAGTTGATTTTTTTTTTTTAATTGCACACTGTTCATTTTTATATGGTATTAGAAGGTACTGTGATTGAATTTAATTGGTTAGCAATCTAGTGAGATTTAGTTCATTGGTTAGTAAGGGTAATATTTAATAAACATTAAATATTTATATGTTTAATTAACTTTTCAAAATATATATATATGTATTTTCTATGGATTTTTATGGGATAGACTTCTTGTTTTTATAGGTGTGAACAAGGTTTCTACACGAATAGGTTTTTACAAGAATAGATTGTTGTGCTAATTTTTTTTTTAATTTTTATTGCTGATTTTTATTTTTCTTATAGCGTTTTTTCTTTGTTTTTTACTTTCCTTATGTTGATTTTTATGGCAATTTAATAGACTGGCTTAGTCAGAACAGAAAGGCCGGATTTTATAAAGCCTTTCTTTTATAAACTTTCACTTAAAAGCAACATATTCATTGGACCACCCAAAATTATGACACCAAAGACGCTTCAACCATCTCCAAACCCACTCAGTTAATCCCAAACCAGCCCCTAAAACCAGAAAAAAAACCCCAAATCCAAGCCCCTACCTGGTCATCTGAAGGTTTATTTTTCAGGAAGGCAGCCAAAGTGTCAGCTGAGCTCATTTCCCAGGTGGAAATTTCCTCTGGGGTGATGAAGGAGAGGAGATCTCCCAGGTTGGAGAGCAGATTTTCGGGATAACCATGGGGATACCTCTGTGGAGACACCGGGGCTGTGGGTCAGAGCAGGGCAGTGGGGCTGGGGGAAACACGAAATGAGGATTTATTTGAGTCCTCGAGTCTCAGATTGGGATTGGGGGCAGGATGGAGCCACGTTCCTCTCAGAGGTGCCCAGTGAGGGCCAACAGGTCAGGAAAAGTCTGATTAGAAATAGAAATAAGAGATAAGAAATAAATATTTTCCCAATAAAGGTGGTCAAACCCTGGGAGAGGAGCTGAGAGACAGTGGGGTCACATCCTTGGAGATCCTAAACTCACCAGGACCAGGTCCTGGCTGATTCCATCAGTGGAAATTGGACATTTTTGGACTAAATTCCCCAGGACAAAGCCCTGAGTGATTCCATCGATAGAAATTGGACATTTTTGGAGATTCTGGATTGCCCAGCATCAGGCTCTGAGTGATCCCATCAGTGGAAATTTGACATCCTTGGAGATCCTAAATTTATCAGCACCAGGCTCTGAGTGATTCCATCAGTGGAAATTTGACATACTTGGACTAAATTCCCCAGGACAAAGCCCTGAGTGATTCCATCAATGAAAATTGGACATTTTTGGAGATTCTGGATTGCCCAGCACCAGGCTCTGAGTGATTCCATCAGTGGAAATTTGACATCCTTGGAGATCCTAAATTCTCCAGGATAAAGCCCTGAGTGATTCCATCAATAGAAACTGGATATTTTTGGAGATTCTAGATTCCCCAGCATCAGGCTCTGAGTGATTCCATCAGTGGAAATTTCACATTCCTGAAGATCTTAAATTTCCCAGCACAAAGCCCTGAGCAATCCCATGAGTGGAAATTTGACATCCTTGGAGATCCTAATTTTATCAGCACAAGGCTCTGAGTGATTCCATCAATGAAAACTGGACATTTTTGGAGATTCTGGATTCCCCAGCACCAGGCTCTGAGTGATTCCATCAGTGGAAATTCGGACATCCTTGAACTAAATTCCCCAGGATAAAGCCCTGAGTGATTCCATCAGTGGAAATTTCACATTCCTGGAGTCCTGGAGACAAGGACTTGAGTGATCCCATCAGTGGAAATTTGACATCCTTGGAGATCCTGAATTTATCAGCACAAGGCTCTGAGTGATTCCATCAATGAAAATTGGACATTTTTGGGGATTCTGGATTCCCCAGCACCAGGCTCTGAGTGATTCCATCAATGAAAATTGGACATTTTTGGAGATTCTGGATTCCCTGAGCGATCCCATGAGTGGAAATTGAACATTTTGGGGCTGGAATTACCTCATCCAGGTATTCCTTCAGCACAGCCAGCTGTGGGTTGCTGAAGGGGTAGGTGAAGATCTGGGAGAAGTGACTTTCCAGGGAGGCATTTTGGAGGCAGACACGCAGCAGCTCGGCGGGGATGTAGCGGGTGGGCATCAGGTCATCGTCCAGAACTGCTTCTGTTATCTTCAAATCAGCTGGGCAACCTGCTGGAGCCACGGCAAACTCGGGGTTAAATTAAATCCCCCTCGCTCCAAACTCGGAATCCCAGGATTGTTTTGGTTGGGGGAAAAAAACGCCTGAGGTTGATCCGTGCCCAATTCCCCACTTGGTCACCAGGTTCAGGAGTTCACAGAATTCACACAATCAATCAATCAGTCAATCAATCAATCAATCAATCAATCATCAGAGAATTCACACAATTCACAGACTCACAGAATTCACACAATCAATCAATCAATCATCAGAGAATTCACACAATCAATCAATCAGTCAGTCAATCAATCAATCATCAGAGAATTCACACAATCAATCAATCATCAGAGAATTCACACAATCAATCAATCAATCAGTCAATCAATCATCAGAGAATTCACACAATCAATCAATCAATCAGTCAATCAATCATCAGAGAATTCACACAATCAATCAGTCAATCAATCAATCATCAGAGAATTCACACAATCAATCAATCATCAGAGAATTCACACAATCAATCAATCAATCAGTCAATCAATCAATCATCAGAGAATTCACACAATCAATCAATCAGTCAATCAATCATCAGAGAATTCACACAATCAATCAATCAATCAGTCAATCAATCAATCATCAGAGAATTCACACAATCAATCAATCAATCAGTCAATCAATCAATCATCAGAGAATTCACACAATCAATCAATCAGTCAATCAATCATCAGAGAATTCACACAATCAATCAATCAATCAGTCAATCAATCAATCATCAGAGAATTCACACAATCAATCAATCAATCAGTCAATCAATCAATCATCAGAGAATTCACACAATTCACAGACTCACAGAATTCACACAATCAATCAATCAATCATCAGAGAATTCACACAATTCACAGACTCACAGAATTCACACAATCAATCAATCAATCAATCAATCATCAGAGAATTCACACAATTCACAGACTCACAGAATTCACACAATCACCAGGTTGGAAACAGAATTCATAGAACTCACATAATTCACAGAATCACCAGGCTAGAATCATAGAATTCACAGAATTCACAGAATCCCAGAATTCACAGAATCACCAGGTTGGAATCCCAGAATTCACAGAATCCCAGAATTCACAGAATCACCAGGTTGGAATCCCAGAATTCACAGAATTCACACAAATCACTCACAGAACTCACACAATCACACAATCACACAATTCACACAATCCCAGGTTTTGAAGAGACCTCCAAGACCATCCAGTCCAACCCAACCCCTCAGCTCACCCACAGCACCCAGTGCCACATCCAGACTTTTTTAAACACATCCAGGGATGGTGACTCCACCACCTCCCAGGCACACAATTCCAATATTTTCTCTCTCTTCCCATAATTTTTTTTTTTCCTAATATCCAACCTAATTTTCCCTTGGTGCAGCTTGAGACTGTGTCCTCTCATTCTTTTATTTGCTGTTTGGTGAAAGACACCGACCCCAGGTGAGCAGAGCCACCTTTCAGGATGTAGAGAGATCCTTGCACACCTCCAGGGATGGGAATTCCCAACTTTCCTGGGAATGCTTTCAAACCAGCACACTCAGCAATTCCATCATTCTAGATCAAAACTCGCTGTTATTTCTGTTCCTTCTTCAGACTCTACACTCAGAGATTTTTCTGCTGACCACACTCATGTGTGAGACCTTCCTGTCGAATCCTCATCCCTCCCAGCAGGGATTCCCTGTGGATCAGGGGGTCATTCCTTACTCTCCTCTCTCTTGTGCCGGCGGGGCTGGAGCTCCCCGATGATGGTGGCCAGCTCCTCCCTGGACAGGGGGGAATCCCAGGCAAAATTCCTCAGCCAGGTGGTTAAAGCCTTCTGCAAGGAAAAAAAAAAAAAGGATCATGGTTTGGGAATCCCGGATTCCCAAAATCCCAGCACGCACCGTGCTCTGAGCCTGGAGATGCTGGACCAAAAGCAATTCCTTAAATGTTTGGATTCTCCCTTTTCTCCCCAGCCCATCAGTGCCTGGAGCTCCCCACAAAGCACTGGGGAGTTTTTCCTGCTGTCCCCACAGGGACAAAGAGGGGCTGGCAGTGACCTGGATTTGCATTCCAGCCTCTCAGCTCCGATGCCTTAAATTTTCTCTTTCCACGTTTTCCACATTCTGCATCCGTGATTCTGAATTTCACATCAAGTGTCTGCAGGTTCTCCTCACAGCCCAGTCACACCAAACAATTCTTTTCCAGCCCCAAAAAGTGCAAAAAGCAGCGAATTGAGGAGAGAATCTGGGACTGCAGAACCTGGAGCTGGGATTGGGCAATGAATCCCAAAATGAAAATGGACCCAAACTTATAAAAGTGTGAAAACTCCTGACCCAACACTCACCGTGGGTGGAGCCTCCACCAGGCTGTTATAATGAAAGCTCAAGGCCTTTCTAATATTTTTAATGCATTTAATACTTTTAATATGTTCAAGGCGTTCAAGAAATTGAAGAAAGGAATCGAAGAAAGGAATCGAAGAAAGAAATAATTGAAGAAAGAAATTGAAGAAAGAAATTTTTAAGAAAGAAATTGAAGAAAGAAATAATTGAAGAAAGAAAGTGAAGAAAGAAAGTGAAGAAAGAAAGTGAAGAAAGAAAGTGAAGAAAGAAATAATTGAAGAAAGAAAGTGAAGAAAGAAATAATTGAGGAAAGAAATTGAAGAAAGAAATTGAAGAAAGAAATAATTGAAGAAAGAAATTGAGGAAAGAAATTTTGAAGAAAGAAATTTTGAAGAAAGAAATTTTGAAGAAAGAAATTTTGAAGAAAGAAATTTTGAAGAAAGAAATTTTGAAGAAAGAAATTGAAGACGTTCAAGAAGTTTAAGATGTTCAAGAAGTTTAAGGAAGAAATTGAAGACATTTAATACATTTAAGATGTTTAAAAAATTTAACAGGTTTAAGAAATTTAAGGAAGAGTTTTAAGGCAGAAATTTAAGGCACTTAAGACATTTAAACTTTGAAGGCCTTTTAAATAAATCCCATTTTATTCCTTTAACTCTGCCCAGCCTCTCCCAGCTCCACGAACCCTCAGTTCTCACAAACCACCCCCGTGGCTCCAGGCTGCTTTCCGAAGGAGGAACAGCCTGGATCCACAACTCCCAGCAGATCCCAGCCCCATTCCCAAAATTCCAGCCCCTATTCCCAAAATCCCAGCCCCTATTCCCAAAATTCCCAGCCCCTATTCCTAAAATCCCAGCCCCAAAATTCCCAAAATCCCAGCCCCCATTCCCGAAATCCCAGCCCCTATTCCCAAAATCCCTGCCCCTATTCCTTAAATCCAAGCCCCATCCCCAAAATCCTCGCCCCAAAATTCCCAGCCCCAAAATTCCCCAAATCCCAGCCGCACTCCCAAAATCCCAGCCCCCATTCCCAAATTCCCGCCCCCTATTCCCAAAATCCCACCATGCTCCCAAATTCCCAGCCCCAAAATTCCCAAAATTCTCAGCCCTCACTCCCAAATTCCCAGCCCCATTCCCAGAATTCCTGGCCCAAAAATTCTCCAAAATCCCCGCCCCAAAATTCCCCAAATCCCCATTTCCCAAAATCCCAGCTCCTCTCCCAAATTCCCAGCCCCTTATTCCCAAAATCCCCGCCCCAAAATTCCCAGCCCCTATTCCCAAAATTCCCAGCCCTCACTCCCAAAATCCCAGCTCCTCTCCCAAAATTCCCCGGCCCCAAAATTCCCAAAATCCCTGCCCCAAAATTCCCAAAATCCCCGCCCCAAAATTCCCAAAATCCCCGCCCCAAAATTCCCAAAATCCCCATTTCCCAAAATCCCAGCTCCTCTCCCAAATTCCCAGTCCCGCTCCCAAAATCCCCGCCCCTATTCCCAAATTCCCACCCCCATTCCCAAAATTCCCGGCCCCTTATTCCCAAAATCCCCGGCCCCAAAATTCCCAAAATCCCGGCCCCGCCCCCCAAATCTCCACCCCTTATTCCCAAAATTCCCGGCCCTAAAATTCCCAAAATCCCCCTGCCCCAGCCCCAAATTCCCAGCCCCAATTCCCAAAATCCCGGTCCCTATTCCCAAATTCCCACCTTTGGGATCTGCTGTAGGATTTTGTGACCCAGCACAGGGATCAGCCCGCTGAGCTCGCTCAGGGTGAAGGCTGACCACGCTGAGGGGGGCCTGCAGATAAACAAAATAAATTAAAAATAAAAATAAAAATGAAAAAAATAAGAGTAACAATAAAAATTAAAGAAGATATTTTTTAAAAAAAGCAAATACAAGTAAAACCTTAGAAAATAAAGGCTTTTCAAACTTAATTTAAAATAAATCTTGTCTAAGCTAACCTATAAAATTCCCATAAGAATTATAAAAATAAAAATGAATTTACATAAACTGTTCTTGTAGTTTTTCTAAGCTAACCTATACAATTCCCATAAGAATTATAAAAATAAAATTCATCTAGAATATATATTCATATAAATATAATATAAATAAATAAATATTCATATATATATTTATCTAAAATATCTACAAAAAGGTTTAATAAACATATGCACCAAGAAAAATATATAAACTATCTAGAAAGAAAAAAGTTTAATAAACATATCTACTATTATATAATAACATTATATAACATGTACACAACCAATCAACTGAGTCTCATTTTTTTTTTATTATTTGATTACCAATTAAATTACCTATTAATTACCTATTAAATTCAACCACAGTACCTTCCAATATCATATAAAATGAGCTGTATAGAATAAAAATTAAACTATTCTGCACACAAACCAATGAGATGGACGAGACACTTTTATCTGTAACACAAAGCTGGAATAAAAATGAGCAGGAATCAGCTCTGAAGGAAGAACAAAACTAAAAAAAACCACCTCGAAATCCCCCAGGAGGACACCCTTGTGACTTGTGAGGTTCAAAAAAAATAAAAATTTTAAAGCCTAAAACGCCTCCATCGCTTCCTGGTGCCACAAAAACTCCCTCGCAGCAGAGCAAGAAAAGTTGGCAGGGCCATAAATCAGGGAAAATAACCCTTCGACAAATCGATTTTATTTATTTATGATTTATTTCATTGCCGAGCTTGTTCCCTGGAACCCAAAGAATTCCTGGCGCTCGCTGTGACCAAATTCCGTGCCAAGATCTCGGGGAAATTGATACAGGAAGGAAAATATTTTTGTTTTACCCCTCTGAGATGGAATTGGGGATTTCTCAAACGTCTCTCGCTGGACAGAAAGAGGCAGAAAATTTCCTGGAATTTCGTGCCTGACCAAAAAAACTCGAACTCACCAGAGATCACCAGGGGCAGGCAGAGAAATTTAATTAACGGCGAAGAGAGCAAAGAAAAAAAACTTTTATAACGAGCAAGAGACACAGAAACGAGCGCTGATTTTTCAGCAGAGTTTCACACGGGGGGAACTTTTCAGCTGCAATAATCCCAATGAACAACGTGAAACACCCAACGCAAAGCTCCAAAATCGAGAACAATTTTTGGGTTTTTGGGTTTGTTTTTTTTTTTTTTTTTCCATCGAGGAACCCATCGGGGTTTGGAGAAGGTGTGATAATTGATAAAAGATTCGTGTTAATCACAAAAACATTGGGGTTTGCATAAACCGGAATGCTTAGCTCTGAAGTGAAGCATGGACACTAGATAAAGGAAATTATATGATTAAATAATTCTGTTTAAAAACACCTTGTTATGTTGTATTAATTATGTTGTATTAATTATGTTGTATTAATTATGTTGTATTAATTATGTTGTATTAATTATGTTGTATTAATTATGTTGTATTATGTTGTATTAATTATGTTGTATTAATTATGTTGTATTAATTATGTTGTATTAATTATGTTGTATTATGTTGTATTAATTATGTTGTATTATGTTGTATTATGTTGTATTATGTTGTATTATGTTGTATTAATTATGTTGTATTAATTATGTTGTATTATGTTGTATTAATTATGTTGTATTAATTATGTTGTATTATGTTGTATTAATTATGTTGTATTATGTTGTATTAATTATGTTGTATTAATTATGTTGTATTAATTATGTTGTATTAATTATGTTGTATTAATTATGTTGTATTAATTATGTTGTATTAATTATGTTGTATTAATTATGTTGTATTATGTTGTATTAATTATGTTGTATTATGTTGTATTATGTTGTATTATGTTGTATTATGTTGTATTAATTATGTTGTATTATGTTGTATTAATTATGTTGTATTATGTTGTATTAATTATGTTGTATTATGTTGTATTAATTAAGCTGTTTAACTATGCCTTTGTCATTAATCAATATGCTGTATCAATTATGTTGTACTAATTATGTTGCACTATCCTGTACTAATTATGTTGTATCAATTATGCTGTATCAATTATGTTGTACTAATTATGTTGTTTACCTGCCATTATGTTGTATCAATTATGCTGTATCAATTGATGTTCGTCATTAATTATGTTGTATTACCTGCCTTTGTATTAATCATACTGTATCAATGATTGTACCAATTATGTTGTATTACCTGCCTTTGTATTAATCAATATGCTGTATCAATTATGTTGTATTAAATTATGTTGTATTATGCTGTCTTATGTTGTATCAATTATGCTGTTTATGTTGTATCAATTATGTTGTATTATTCTATTAATTATGTTGTTTATGTTGTCTAATTATGTTTATTCAATACGTTGTATCATGAGTATTCTGTCGTATTATGTTGCTTACTTGCACTTATGTCTAATCAATACTGTATTAATTATGTTGTATTTGTTGCATATTATTTGTATTTTTTGTTTTTTATGTTGTTTTTTTGTTTTTTATGTTGTTTTTTTGTTTTTTATGTTGTTTTTTGTTGTATTTTGTTGTATTTTTATGTTGTTTTTTGTTGTATTTTGTTGTATTTTTTTCATTACATTTTTTTATTTTTTTTTGTTTTTCAATAATTGTATCGGCTCCGCTCCGAATCGAACTTCCCAAAAGCCCTTCCTGCCTTTGTCTAATCAATACTGATCAATGATTTCCCAAAAGCCCTTCCTGCCTTTGTCTAATCAATACTGCTTATCTCAAGGACCAGACTTCCAGAACTTCTCTGGTGGTTATCTACAAGGACCAGATGGCTATCTGTGACTGACTGTCACCCAAAGGCTTTGTGAATTTGTGTAAGGATGTTTATTCAACCACCACTGCTTACCTAGCAAAATTATGACAGCAAAAAAAAACCAAAAACCCCAAAACTTATTGATTACAATGAGAACCCACAGTATAAGAAGGGACTGCAAACCAAGGTTGGGTGGATTGTGGAGTGGGCGGTGACGCCTCGCGTTCCCCAGCGCTGCTTGCTCTTTCTATATCAAATAAAACAATCTAAATTTTTGCTGAATATCGAGACTTCTGTCTCTCATTTATAACAAAGGGAAGATGCCAGCAGGACAAATCCGTACCCGAAGGTGGTGCTGCCGTTGCCGAGGATGTCCCTGACGGCCTCTCCTTGCTCGGGCAGCAGAGGCGAGCAGAGGCTCAGGGGCTTCAGCAGGAGCCCCCCGGAATTCCTGACGTGCTGCCCCCCGAGCCCGCACAGCAGCCAGCCCAGCAGCCCGGCCTGCCCCTCGGTTACTGCGGGGCCACCGACTTCCTGCAGTGAAAACAGAGCTGGGAGCTGGGATGGAGCGGCCCCGGATCCCAAAAAACGCTGTGGGATTCCCTAAAAAACCCTGCGGGATTCCCCAAAAACATCCCTGCAGCATCCCCAAAAAACCCCTGCAGAATTCCCAAAAAAACCCCTGCAGAATCCCCAAAAAAACCCCTGCAGAATTCCCAAAAAAACCCCTGCAGAATTCCCAAAAAAACCCCTGCAGCATCCCCAAAAAACCCCTGCAGAATTCCCAAAAAAACCCCCGCAGAATTCCCCCAAAAAACCCTGCGGGATTCCCCAGAAAACCCTGCAGGAATCCTCCAATGCCTGGATCCCAAAAAACCCTGCAGGATTCCCCAGTGACTTCAGCATTCTCCAAAAATCCTGCAGCATCTCCCAAAAAACCCTGCAGAATTTTCCAAAAACGCTGCGGGATTCCCCAAAAAACCCTGCAGGATTTCTGCAATTCCTTCAGGATCCCAAAAAACCCTGCAGAATTCCCAAAAAAACCCTGCAGAATCCCCCTAAAAACCCTGCAGGAATCCCCTAAAAAACCCTGCAGGAATCCCCTAAAAAACCCTGCAGGGTTTCCCCTAAGAAACCCTGCAGGATTCCTCCAATTCCTGCAGGATTCCCCAATGACTGTAGTATCCCCCAAAAATCCTGCGGGATTCCCCAAAAAACGCTGCGGGATTCCCCAAAAACCCCCGCAGCATCCCAAAAAACCCTGCAGCATTCCCCTAAAAAACCCTGCAGGATTGCTCCAAGCCCTGCAGCATCCCAAAAAACGCTGCAGGATTCCCCAGTGACTGCAGCATTCCCCAAAAATCCTGCAGCATCTCCCAAAAAAAACGCTGCAGGATTTCTCCAATTCCTGCAGGATCCCAAAAACCCTGCGGGATTCCCCAAAAAACCCTGCAGGATTCCTCCAAGCCTTGCAGGAATCCCCTAAAAAACCCTGCAGGATTTCTCCAATTCCTGCAGGATTCCCCAAAAAACGCTGCAGGATTCCCCAAAAAACCCTGCAGGATTCCTCCAAGCCCTGCAGGATTCCCGAATGACTGTAGCATCCCCCAAAAATCCTGCAGCATCTCCTAAAAAACCCTGCAGGATTTCTCCAATTCCTTCAGGATCCCAAAAAACCCTGTAGGATCCCCCAAAAAACCCTGCAGCATCTCCCAAAAAACCCTGCAGGATTCCCCAAAAAACCCCTCCAGGATTTCCCCAGGCCTGCAGTATCCCAAAAATTCCTGCAGGATTCCTCCAAGGCTTGCAGGAATCCCCTAAAAAACCCTGCAGGATTTCCCAAGCCCTGCAGGATCCCAAAAAACCCTGCAGGATCCCAAAAAACCCTGCAGGATTCCCCAGTGACTGCAGCATTCCCCAAAAATCCTGCAGCATCTCCCAAAAAACCCCTGCAGAATCCCAAAAAACCGCTGCAGAATTGCCAAAAAAAACCCTGCAAAATCCCCCAAAAAACCCCTGCAGAATTCCCAGTCCCTCTCCTCGTACCAGACATTCCAGAGCCTCCAGGAGCAGCTGCTGCCTCCGAGGGTCCTCTCTGGGCAGGACCTCCTCGTTTGCCTCCCCAACGTTGGTGAAGAATTCCCTGCAGCTCCCTGCATAGTCTGAGGGGCTGGAAAAACCAAATCCATGGATTTTAGGGAATGAGGGCACGTTCAGCACACCCCACGTGTGATGAAACATCTTTAAAAATCAAAATTTTCCAAAAAAAGAACAAAAAAATCCCAACACTGAGTTCCATAGGAGTTGTTCTTCCCCAGTTTTTTTCTATGCCATCGAATTAATTAAAAATTCCTTAAATGATTGTTTAAAATATCAATTCTCACCTTCAGGAGGCGAGACACAGCTTGAAATTGTTCAAGAATCACAGTGGGGAGCCAGTGGAACAAGGGAATTGACTTTATTCCGTGTTTAATTTGGGAAAAGCACATTCAGAGGGTCCGGGAGTGCCAAAATTTGGCCTTGGGCACTGCCTGGGATGGGGCAGTCCCTGGGAATCCCCACCCTCACAAGGAAAGATTTATTCCAATATCTCATATAAATCTGCCCTCCTTCAGCTTCCTGCAATCCCATTTTTTAATTCCCCAGGAACAACTCCGAAACAGAAATCAAATTGGTTATAAACCAATCCTTATTTCTCCCATCGGATTATCAAGGCAAGGCCACGAAAAGCACAGCGCAGGTACCTTAAAAACAGCAAAAATTCTTTGGGATAATTGTCCAAATCCTTGGGAATGCCGTGCAGTGTCACCATCTTCAGCAAACAGCTCAGCTGGAAGGACCAGAGAGACATCGAGGAGAGAAAAGCACCACCAAACACAAGGGAAAGAGAGAAGGATGTAAAGATTTTTAGGAAAAAATATATAAATAAATAAGAGGGGGAAAAATTATGGAAATCGGAGGGTCTGGATTTTTCTTCTCTTCAGGGAATTTCTGAGCTGTGGGAGGGACACCCCAAAACCTCCCCCCTGTGCCTGGGCCACCCTCTGGAGGAAAAACCTTATCCTAAAATCCATCCTAACCTCCATTCCCCGACCTCCAAAGGTTTTTCTGGCTCACCAATCCCCTGTGGCACCTTCGGGACAATCCCAAACCCTTTGGGAATGTGGGAATTACCTGGTCCTGGCCCAGCCTGACCTTCTTCTTCCTCATCACCTTGGCCAACTCCTGAAACCTTTCAGCTCCCACAGCGCTGGCAGCTGCACAGGTAAAACCCTGCAGGACAGACTGGGAGAGCCTGGCAATTCCCAGCAGGAAAAAAAAAAAAAATTAAATAAACAGAAGGGAAAAACCTTCAGGAAGATGCACTCAGAACCGACCTCATTTTTTTTCCCCAGATAAAAAAAAAATTTAAAAACCGTGATTTTCTAACTTAAATACATCCAAAGATGCATCAGTCCCTATAAATTAATCCCTGGAATTGCCCTCGGGAAGGGTTGGAAATGAATTCCCTGCTTGGAAAATGCATTCCAGAGGCAACGTGGAGCAAGGCTGCAGGTGCAGCCTGAGGCAGCAGCTCGGTTTCAGAACAGAAAATGTGGATTCTGGGTGGATTTTCCAGCTGAGCCCTGGGAAATCTCAGTGTTCCATGCCTGTGCCGGGGCTCACATTGCATTTCCCCAGCTGCTCCCGTGGATTCCACACGTGCACAGGGGGAAAAGTCAGGAAAACTCTGGGAATCGCCAGGAAAACAAACCGAAAAATGGGAAGGGAGGAGGAAAATCTTTACCTGTTGAAGTCGGGCTCTGCCTTCACCACGTCAGCAAAAAACATCGCAGCCTGGGAAGGAAAGGCAGAGGTTTTCCTGGGAAAACTGCTCAGATTCCAGGGGGATCTGGGGAATTCACGGCCCCACAGAGGGCAGGGAAGGGAAGGAGGAGCCCACCCCCCCTTACCTGGTCTCTGGTCCAGGGTTTATCGTTGAGATCCTGCACATTCGGCTTCTCTTCCCCAAAAACAAGCAGGGATTTGGGGATGGAGCTGGCCAGAGCATTGGGAATGAGTTTAACCAGCTCAGAGGGGTGGCCAACACTGGAGGAAACCTTGGGAAAAAAAACACAACACAACAAACCGTGGCAACCCGAGCCAGTTTTAGTCCCAGCCTGTGGCAACCTGAGCCAGTTTTAGTCCCAGCCTGTGGCAACCTGAGCCAGTTTTAGTCCCAACCTGTGGCAACCCGAGCCAGTTTTAGTCCCAACCTGTGGCAACCCGAGCCAGTTTTAGTCCCAGCCTGTGGCAACCTGAGCCAGTTTTAGTCCCAGCCTGTGGCAACCTGAGCCAGTTTTAGTCCCAGTCTGTGGCAACCTGAGCCAGTTTTAGTCCCAACCTGTGGCAACCTGAGCCAGTTTTAGTCCCAACCTGTGGCAACCTGAGCCAGTTTTAGTCCAAACTGTGGCAACCCGAGCCAGTTTTAGTCCCAGCCTGTGGCAACCCGAGCCAGTTTTAGTCCCAGCCTGTGGCAACCTGAGCCAGTTTTAGTCCCAACCTGTGGCAACCCGAGCCAGTTTTAGTCCCAACCTGTGGCAACCCGAGCCAGTTTTAGTCCCAACCTGTGGCAATCTGAGCCAGTTTTAGTCCCAACCTGTGGCAACCTGAGCCAGTTTTAGTCCCAGCCTGTGGCAACCTGAGCCAGTTTTAGTCCAACCTGTGGCAACCTGAGCCAGTTTTAGTCCAGCCTGTGGCAACCTGAGCCAGTTTTAGTCCCAGCCTGTGGCAACCTGAGCCAGTTTTAGTCCAAACTGTGGCAACCCGAGCCAATTTTAGTCCAAACTGTGGCAATCTGAGCCAGTTTTAGTCCCAACCTGTGGCAACCTGAGCCAGTTTTAGTCCAAACTGTGGCAACCCGAGCCAGTTTTAGTCCCAACCTGTGGCAACCCGAGCCAGTTTTAGTCCCAACCTGTGGCAACCTGAGCCAGTTTTAGTCCCAACCTGTGGCAACCCGAGCCAGTTTTAGTCCCAGCCTGTGGCAACCTGAGCCAATTTTAGTCCCAACCTGTGGCAACCCGAGCCAGTTTTAGTCCCAGCCTGTGGCAACCCGAGCCAGTTTTAGTCCCAACCTGTGGCAACCCGAGCCAGTTTTAGTCCAGCCTGTGGCAACCTGAGCCAGTTTTAGTCCCAGCCTGTGGCAACCTGAGCCAGTTTTAGTCCAAACCGTGGCAACCCGAGCCAGTTTTAGTCCCAACCTGTGGCAATCCGAGCCAGTTTTAGTCCCAACCACAGCAATATCAGAGCCAGAGAATTGTTTAGGTTGGAAAAGGATCAAATCCGACCTTGAATTAATTCTGCTCCGTTTCTATTCTTTCCCTGGGAACACCAACTGGGAAGCAATTTCTGGGACCACCCCAGAAAACAAAAACTCCCTCGTGCCCTTGTCCCCAAGAGGCTGAGCAGGCCAAGGACACGGGGACAGTGGCTCGTCCTGCTGTCACCCTGCCTGGCTGGGACAAATCCCCCAGGGAATGCAGCCCTGCAGGACATCACACAAGGTCACCTTTTCCACCAGGATGGTTTTCAGAGCAGGGGGCAGAGTGTCCACGTGCTGGGCAAAGCCTGGCAGCTGGATGGCCTCCAGGACAATTTCTGGGGACAAACTCCAGAGCGTGCTGCTGTTGAGGCCACCCACCAAAGTGCCCAGCTCTGCCAGGCTCTGTCCATCCAGGATCTGCGAGGGAATCCCAGGAAAAAAAAAAAAAAAATCAGGTTGGAAGAGAGATCCTCGAGTCCCAGCTCTGCCAAATCCCCAGCCCAGGGCTCTGAGTGCCACATCCAGGAATTCCCCGGACACCTCCAGGGATGGGCACCCAAAACCTCCCTGGGCACTTCCAATGCTTGATACTCTTCCCAGAGGAATTCCCAGTCCATTATCCCCCAGTTCCCAGCCCAGTTTTCCCCATTCCCAGTTCCCCACTCAGTTTTCCCCCAGTTCCCAGCCCAGTTTTCCCCATTCCCAGTTCCCCACTCAGTTTTCCCCCAGTTCCCAGCCCAGTTTTCCCCATTCCCAGTTCCCCACTCAGTTTTCCCCCAGTTCCCAGCCCAGTTTTCCCCCTTCCCAGTTCCCCACTCCCAGTTTTCCCCAGTTCCCAGCCCAGTTTTCCCCATTCCCCAGTTCCCCACTCAGTTTTCCCCCAGTTCCCAGCCCAGTTTTCCCCATTCCCAGTTCCCCACTCAGTTTTCCCCCAGTTCCCAGCCCAGTTTTCCCCATTCCCAGTTCCCCACTCAGTTTTCCCCCAGTTCCCAGTCATTTCCTCCATCCCCCCATTCTCCCTTCCCAGTTTCCCCCATTCCCCAGTTCCCCACTTTCCCCCAGTTCCCAGCCCATCCTCTCCCAGTTCCCTGTCCACTTTCCCCATTCCCATTCCCATTTTCCCCATGTTCCCCCATTCCCCATGTTCCCAGTCCAGTTTTCCCCATTCCCATTTTCCTGCATTCCCATTTTCCCCATGTTCCCCCATTCCCCATGTTCCCAGTCCAGTTTTCCCCATTCCCATTTTCCTGCATTCCCATTTTCCCCATGTTCCCAGTCCAGTTTTCCCCATTCCCATTTTCCTGCATTCCCATTCCCCATTTTCCTCGATTTCCCTTCCCCATTTTCCCCCGTTCCCAGGATTTGTGGCGCTCTGTACCTGGTAGCCAGAGCTCAGCAGTTTGTTGCCAATGGCTCTGGACTGCTCAGGGCTCCAGCCCTGCACCCTGGCCAGGGCGGGCAGAGCCGATTCCAGGCTCTCCCCGGGGATGCTGCTCTGGATTCTGGACGCCGGGATCCCCAGGGCAGCCTGGCCCAAAGCTGCCAGCACTGCTGGGGACAAATCCTCCAAATTCCTCACCAGGGACGAGGCGACCTGCAAACATCCCGGGGAGACACAGCAGAGTCAGAGCAGCAATGCTGGATCCCGCTGCCCCAAATCCTTGGATCCCACAGCCTCAAATCCCCGGATCCTGCTGAGCCCCAAATCCCTGGATCCCGCTGCCCCAAATCCCTGGATCCCACAGCCTCAAATCCCCGGATCCTGCTGAGCCCCAAATCCCTGGATCCCGCTGCCCCAAATCCTTGGATCCCACAGCCTCAAATCCCCGGATCCTGCTGAGCCCCAAATCCTTGGATCCCACAGCCTCAAATCCCCGGATCCCACAGCCTCAAATCCCCGGATCCCGCTGCCCCAAATCCTTGGATCCCACAGCCTCAAATCCCCGGATTCCGCTGCCCCAAACCCCGGATCCCGCTGCCCCAAATCCCCGGATCCCGCTGCCCCAAATCCCCGGATCCCGCTGCCCCAAATCCCCCGATCCCACAGCCTCAAATCCCCGGATCCCGCTGCCCCAAACCCCCGGATCCCGCTGCCCCAAATCCCCGGATCCCGCTGCCCCAAATCCCCCGATCCCGCTGCCCCAAATCCCCCGATCCCGCTGCCCCAAATCCCCCGATCCCGCTGCCCCAAACCCCCGGATCCCGCTGCCCCAAATCCCCGGATCCCGCTGCCCCAAACCCCCGGATCCCATAGCCTCAAATCCCCGGATCCCGCTGCCCCAAATCCCCGGATCCCGCTGCCCCAAACCCCCGGATCCCATAGCCTCAAATCCCCGGATCCCGCTGCCCCAAATCCCCCGATCCCGCTGCCCCAAACCCCGGATCCCGCTGAGCCCCAAATCCCGGATCCCGCTGCCTGAATAGAATAGCATAGACTATAATATAAAATATAAATATACTATAAAATACAGACTAATATGTAATAAAATAGTATAGAATACTATAGAATATACTATAAAGTATAGACTAGAATAGTATAGAATATACTCTAAAATATAGATTAGTATGTAATATAATAGTATAGAATATACTCTAAAATATAGATTAGTATAGAATATACTCTAAAATATAGATTAGTATGTAATATAATAGTATAGAATATACTCTAAAATATAGATTAGTATAGAATATGCTCTAAAATATAGATTAGTATAGAATATAATAGTATAGAATATACTCTAAAATATAGATTAGTATAGAATATACTCTAAAATATAGATTAGTATAGAATATAATAGTATAGAATATACTATAAAATATAGATTAGTATAGAATATACTCTAAAATATACAACCGTATATAATATAATAGTATAGAATATACTCTAAAATATAGATTAGTATAGAATATACTCTAAAATATAGATTAGTATAGAATATAATAGTATAGAATATACTCTAAAATATAGATTAGTATAGAATATACTCTAAAATATAGATTAGTATGTAATATAATAGTATAGAATATACTCTAAAATATAGATTAGTATAGAATATGCTCTAAAATATAGATTAGTATAGAATATAATAGTATAGAATATACTCTAAAATATAGATTAGTATAGAATATACTCTAAAATATAGATTAGTATAGAATATAATAGTATAGAATATACTATAAAATATAGATTAGTATAGAATATACTCTAAAATATACAACCGTATATAATATAATAGTATAGAATATACTCTAAAATATAGATTAGTATAGAATATACTCTAAAATATAGATTAGTATGTAATATAATAGTATAGAATATACTCTAAAATATAGATTAGTATAGAATATGCTCTAAAATATAGATTAGTATAGAATATAATAGTATAGAATATACTCTAAAATATAGATTAGTATAGAATATACTCTAAAATATACAACCGTATATAATATAATAGTATAGAATATACTCTAAAATATAGATTAGTATAGAATATACTCTAAAATATAGATTAGTATGTAATATAATAGTATAGAATAGTATAGAATGTACTATAACATATAGACTAGTATATAATATAATAGTACATAATAGTATAGAATATAATACAAAATATAGAATAGCACATAACAGTCTAGAACACAAAATATAGAATAGCACATAACAGTATAGAATAGAATATACTAGAATATAGTGCATTACATATACAATAAACCCACTTTATAACTCTCTTTCTCACGAGCTCTAGAGGATTTCCCGTGTACGGGCCTGGCTGAAATGACATTTTGGGAGTGCCCAGGTGCTCACCTGCAGCCCGTGCCACGGCAGGGAGGAGCGAGCTGTGCCTGCAGCCCCGTCCCTGCTCCAGGGGCAGCTCCTGCCCAGCCTCTGCGCCACTCCCAAAATCTGCTCCGTGCT
This sequence comes from Acridotheres tristis, assembly GCA_037013685.1. Taxonomy (NCBI): domain Eukaryota; kingdom Metazoa; phylum Chordata; class Aves; order Passeriformes; family Sturnidae; genus Acridotheres; species Acridotheres tristis. The sequence goes on from CM072901.1 coordinate 13,492,724, forward strand.
CAGGTGTGTCACCGCCCCGGGGCTCAGGTAACAAATCAATTTGCCTGGGAGGCTGCAGGGACAAAAAAAAAAAAAAACAAACAAAAAAAACCCACAGGGGCTGCGGTCACGGAGTGTGGCTGTCAGGCTCAGAAAAAACTCTTGGGAGGATTTTTCCAGTCCGGCTTTCCCAGGGATTTTTTTTTTTCCCGAGTTCGCCGCTTTTCTCTAATGGAAACACGAGAGAAGAACCGAAAATAAAGATAAACACCTGCTGGACAGGTGACAAACCTGGGAAAGAGGTGTCACTGTCTCTGGACCAATAATCTAGTGCTTTGTCTTGAGTGAGCGTCCCGGGTGTATTTAAGGAGTGTGATGTTAGAATAAATAATAAATAAATAAAGAATAAATTGTCTCTTTCCTATCCTGAGAGACACCGTGCTGCCGGGTGTTTTCTCCCCGCTGCCCCAAAGGGTTAATCCCTGACACGCGGCCACAGCAGAGCGGCTCCAGCAGAATTTTCCATTTTTTTCCAGGAATATTCCCCCGGCATTTCAGCTCTGCTGATGCCAAACTCCGGCTCAGAGGGCTGGAAAAGGCTGGAAGTGCTGCAGGGAAATCTTCACCCAGGATAAAGAACTGGGGATCTGCAGCTCCTCAAGGGCAGTGGGATTACTGAGGGAGTATTTGAAATTATATACCTCATATCTTAGCATCCTATTATTATATATTTATTTGATTATAATGTACATTTGTTGTATCGTTGTGTTCTTAGAGTGGGATTCTTTGAAATTTTGTGCATCTTCTATCTTTTACCATTGTGTATTATTCTATTATTATATTATTATAGTGGGATTATTTGAAAAGATATAAAATATCTTATTATATCTTATTATATTTATGGTACGATTATATAGAATATAGGTTTATGATAATATATAGAATATATATTTATGGTACTATTATATAGAATATATATATTTATTTTACTATTATATATATCTTATACTACGATATATCACATTTATGGTACTATTATATAGAATATGTATTTATTTTACTATTATTTATCTTGTACTACTATATATCACGTATTTCTTGTACTATTACATAGAATATATTTATGGTACTATTATATAGAATATATATTTATTTTACTATTATATATATATATCTCTTGTACTGTTATATATCACATATTTATGGCACTATTCTATAGAATATATATTTATTTTACTATTATATATATATATCTTGTACTGTTATATAGAAAATATTTATGGCACTATTCTATAGAATATATATTTATTTTACTATTATATATATATATCTTGTACTGTTATATAGAAAATATTTATGGCACTATTCTATAGAATATATATTTATTTTACTATTATATATATATATCTTGTACTGTTATATAGAAAATATTTATGGTACTATTATATAGAATATATATTTATTGTACTATTATATATATATCTTGTACTGTTATATATCACATATTTATGGTACTATTCTATAGAATATACATTTATTTTACTATTATATATATATATCTTGTACTGTTATATATCACATATTTATTATACAGAATATACATTTATGGTACTATTATATAGAATATATTTCTTGTACTATTATATAGAACATACTACTATATCTTACAATGGGATTATTTAACCCGTCCAGGATAAAGGACCCTTTCAGAGGTGTCACTGCCACCGCCAGGCAAGCCTTTGGTGTCCCCATCCCTGATGCCAGCAGGGCCACCCCCACCTGGCCAGGGCCACCCCCACCTGGCCAGGGCCACCCCCACCTGGCCAGGGCCACCCCTACCTGGCCAGGGCCACCCCTACCTGGCCAGGACCACCCCCACCTGGCCAGGGCCACCCTTACCTGGCCAGGACCACCCCCACCTGGCCAGGGCCACCCTTACCTGGCCAGGGCCACCCTTACCTGGCCAGGGCCACCTCTACCTGGCCAGGGCCACCCCTACCTGGCCAGGGCCACCCTTACCTGGCCAGGGCCACCCCCACCTGGCCAGGGCCACCCCCACCTGGCCAGGGCCACCCCTACCTGGCCAGGGCCACCCCTACCTGGCCAGGACCACCTCTACCTGGCCAGGGCCACCCTTACCTGGCCAGGACCACCCCCACCTGGCCAGGGCCACCCTTACCTGGCCAGGGCCACCCTTACCTGGCCAGGGCCACCCCTACCTGGCCAGGGCCACCCCTACCTGGCCAGGGCCACCCTTACCTGGCCAGGGCCACCCCCACCTGGCCAGGGCCACCCCTACCTGGCCAGGGCCACCCCTACCTGGGCAGGGCCACCCCTACCTGGCCAGGGCCACCCTTACCTGGCCAGGACCACCCCTACCTGGCCAGGACCACCCCTACCTGGCCAGGGCCACCCTTACCCGGCCAGGGCCACCCCTACCTGGCCAGGGCCACCCTTACCCGGCCAGGGCCACCCCTACCTGGCCAGGGCCACCCCTACCTGGCCAGGGCCACCCCTACCCGGCCAGGGCCACCCCTACCTGGCCAGGGCCACCCTTACCTGGCCAGGGCCACCCCTACCTGGCCAGGGCCACCCCCACCTGGCCAGGGCCACCCCTACCTGGCCAGGGCCACCCTTACCTGGCCAGGGCCACTCCTACCTGGCCAGGGCCACCCTTACCTGGCCAGGGCCACCCCTACCTGGGCAGGGCAGGGCTCAGCAGCTGCTGGCTGAAGAACAGGGCAGTGTCCCTGAGCAGGGTGAGGTTCCCAAGCAGCTCCACGTTCTCTGCATCCCTGGCAAATTTCCGGAGCTGAAAGTGAAGAAAAACAAAAAGGAAAAATTCTTCAGAGCGATCCTTCAGTGCTGACCGTTGTGCTGGAGTTGATTTTTTGAGAGCAAAGGTCGGATTTGGCTTTCCAAACGAGCTGTGGAGCTGCTGGTGGATAAAACCAGCACTGAGAAATTAAAAAAAAAAAAACCAATGGGATGGATTCCAGTGATGGGTGAATGGAATAAAAGATATTTACCTTTACAAACAAAGTGTAGGTTTGCTGAGAAATGGAATTGGATATTGAAAGATGGAAGAAGCAAAGGGGGAAAACTATGAATTCAGTAAGAATTAAAAATTTAAAAGGAGGGGAATCTCAGGTATCAGGGGTTTGGGAAGTCTGTGCCTCTCAAATACCTCAGAAAATGGGGAAAGAGAGAGGGAAATTGGGATAAAAAGGGAGGGGAGTCCTCCAAAAATCTGAGAGACCCCAGGGGAATGCCCCATGGCCTCTCCCTTTATTCGAATAAAGCACAAATTACTCCTCTGTCTCCTTTTTGGACATAAAACTCTGGTCTTTGTGGATTAATTTTCCTGACTTTTTTTTTTGTTTGTTTGTTTTCAAGTAAACACTGCTCAAAAAATGGCTCAGGTTTGGGGTTGCTCCTCTCACTGGCTCCAATTTGCTCCCTGCAGAATTCCCTTTGTGAAACCTCTGTCCCTTTCAGCACACGGGGAGGGAAAATAATTGTAGTGACTGTTTGTTGGGAAGGAATTTAATTTGCAGATATCCAGGAGGTTTTATAGGAACGAAAGCAAGTTTTGATATAGAAGGAAAGAATGGCTGAGCTGGTTTTACTGGGTAATCAGAAGGGAAAGAGCAAAGTGAGCTGGAAGGGATTTTATGGCTGAGAGCAAAGGATAAATCCTTCAAATAAAAGCTGTTTTTACTAAATAAAAGGATTTTCACAGAAAGCCAATGGTGCAAGTAGAGAAAAGATGTCAGAAATGGCCAGTGCAGAAGGAGTTTCAAAGTTTAATCTGGAATGATGAACTCTGGGGATGGGCTGGTCACTGACATCATGTGGGAATTGCAGCAGTTCGGGTGGGTGGGATGGAAATGTCACAGGAATTGTGTGGGATGGGCATTGGGGCTCGTGTATTAAGACGCTCTGTAATTAAAAGTATTTAATGGATTGTAACAGGAATAAAATTGGGGTTCAGGACACGGGGCTGGCCCAAAGGCAGCAGCTCTGGGCTCAGCCACGACCCCCAACTGCTGGAAGCTCATGTGGGCGAGAAAAGAGGATTTTAAAAGCCCTCTAAAAACCCGCACCTCCAATTAACAGGAGAAATATTCCTGCAGGCTGGAATTGCAGGAATGCCAAGGTCAGGTTGGGATGGGACAATGGGATGGTGACAATGGGATGATAGGATGGGACAATGGGATAATGGGATAATGGAATGGGGACAATGGGATAAAGGGACAATGGGATAAAGGGATAGGGACAATGGGAACAATGGGATAATGGGAACAATGGGATAATGGGAACAATGGGATAATGGGAACAATGGGATAATGGGAACAATGGGATAATGGGAACAATGGGATAATGGGAACAATGGGATAATGGGAACAATGGGATAATGGGAACAATGGGATAATGGGATAATGGGAACAATGGGATAATGGGAACAATGGGATAATGGGAACAATGGGATAATGGGAACAATGGGATAATGGGAACAATGGGCTGGGAACAATGGGACGGGACAATGGGATGGGAATAATGGGATGGGAACAATGGGATAATGACAATGGGATAATGGGATGGGGACAATGGGACAGGACAATGGGATAATGACAATGGGATAATGGGGAGGATGATCCTAAAATCCTTCCAACCATTCTGGGCTGGATTTCTCTCAGGGCTCCCCACTTACTGTTGCTTCATCCCCAAAAAGCTGCAGGTCCTCCACGGGGGCGTGCTCCAGGAAAGATCCCAGGTAATTCCGAAACCAGGCAGTGGAATTCAGGCTGGGAATGGCCTCACTGTAACATTTCTGCCGGGATTCTGCAGTCACACAAGCACTGGGTTTGGTTTAGGGCAAAATTTTTTAATTTTTTTAATTTTTTTTTTTATATATAACAGATTTAAGTCGTTTTTTTTAACTGGTTTGGGGAATTTTTTTTTATTTGGAGAGAAGTGGGAAAAAAAACCCTGTTTATTTACTAGGCAAAGTACTTTTTAGCACAAAAAAAAAAATACTAAAACTAAACAGCAAAACTTTTTGTTGCTCTGAAGAGACGATAAATTTAGAAGATTTTTTTTCTTTTTTTGCACTTTGGTTTATTCAGTTTGGTTTTAGTTTTTTTTGGTGCTGGGAAATGCCACGGCCCAGGCCAGGCTTGGTGGGTTACAGGTTTGATTTTTTTGGTGCTTTTTTGTTTAGAGTAGGTTTGAACAATTTTAAGAAAAAGGGGAAAAAACCTAAAAAAAAAAAAAAAAAGGGATTTTTTTTGTCTTAGTTAGCAAAACTAAAAGCAAAGGGGAGCTTTTTCCTGCTGCTAACACAATTTGTGTGAAACTTGCATTGGAGCAAATGTAGTTTTTGATAACAAACCCTGGGATATTGAGAAGGAATTATTTCTTTTTTTTTTATCGTGGTTTTTAACCCCTGTACATCTTTTTTTTTTTTTTTAACTTTTGGAACCAGTTTTAAAGTTGCAGCACTTAACATTCAACACTAACAGAAGAGATTTGGGGATTCAAACATCATAAAATCACCCCCAAGACGGGCAGGAAAACAAATCCATGGAGCCACAGCCTGGCAGTGGGGGCAGGAAATTTGGGAAATCCTTGGGAATTTGGGAATTTTTAGGGTGGAAGAACTCCCTGGTCACACCTTCCATTCCAATCCACCACAAATTCCCATTGGGAAGGACAAAAAGAATCCCAGCCCTGCAAATTTTCCACGCCCAGCCTCTTTCTTTTTCTCCCCCTCTAAATGATTTTTGCAGGATTTTCAGGCAGGGAATTCTTGGGTCCCTTTCTGAGTTGGATTCTTCCCTTTCAGAACCCAACCCTGCACAAGCAGCAAATGAAGTGAATTTAAATTATTTCATTTAATCAGTTAGGAATGAAATCATTTCAATCAGCATAGCCCTGAGTGTGCCGAGTTATAAAAATCCCGGGGTAATAAAGGCAGGGAAATAATTCCTGAATCCATTAATTACTGACATTTCCATTGGGGAGTCACAAAATCCCTGTGGGACCTCAGATCCCAAGAAAATCGGGTCCTTTACCATCGTGGGTGAGGAAATGTTTGATCCCAGTGTAAATATTCCTCTGCTCTTGCACAGAAAGCTGGGAATAGATTCCATCCAGGGCAGCCACTCTGGAAAAAGAAAAATAATTTTAAAAACCCATCCAAATATTGCTGAGGTCGCAAAAAAAAAAAAAAAAAAAAAAAAAATTGATATTTTCAATTTCTTTTCCAACGGGATTATTTTTTTTTTTTTTTTTTTCCCTTCCAGGGGGGGCACAGAGGGGACATCCCACACTCACAGCAGCTGGAATTCCTCACAGGACACACCCTTGGCACGGAGGCAGCCAAAAATCTCAGGATGAACCAGGAATGGCTCCAACCCCTCGTGGAGCCACTGGAACAGCACCGGGGGGGTCCCAATTCCAGGCACTTGGAGCAGCTTTTCCCATAAACCATTGATGAAAATCAGGCTCCACTCCAGGGAAAGGGGAACGTGGGAAAACTGGGAGCAGGAAAGAAAAAAAAAAAAAAAAAATTGTGAATTCCGAGGAATTCCAACCAAAAAAAAAAAAAAATCCAGGCAAATCTGAACGCTAGGGGGAAAAAAATCTAAAAAAAAAAAAAAAAAATCTGTTGTTTGGAATGTGGTTCTGTCCAAAATAAGGTTAAAAAAAAAACCCAAACGATTTGAAATTTGAAATAAAGCCTTTTCCCGGAGAGCAAACAGATTTTTGCAAATTTAAAATTCAAATCAAAGAAAATTTTTTTACGAATTCCCTTGGATTTGAAGGAATTCCGTTTGAGGGAATCCTCACCCTCCGGCTGAACAGGGTCAGGGAGGCCAAAAGTTTCTTGGCATCATATTTGGAAAAGAACAGGATGGAAAATTGTGGATCCAAAGCTGTGGGAGGTTTAGAGGCCAGGCAGGAATACAAAGATATGAGGAAATCATCCTGAAGGTCCTGGAGCCAAATTGCCTGGAAAAAGAGAAGGGAAATGCAAATTAAAATGATCATGGATGGGTCATTTTAGAGAGAAAATCATATTGGCACAGGATTGAAAAGCTTTACCTAAAAAAACTCCAAAATTTAACCCAAATTTTTTTAAAAAAACAATTGATCTAACTAGAAACTTCCATGGGGAACTCTTTAATTCCCAAATAATTTTTCAGGGAAACAGCTTACAAACAGGAGAAGACAAAAACAAATTAAAAAAAAACAAAAACAAAAAAAAATCCCCCAAACCCCACTGACAAATATTTGCAGAAACGCCATCTTTTCCTTAGAACTATTTCCTGAAAAGCACAAATTTGCCAATTTAATTGCAATTACTGGCGGCAACTTGAGAGATAATGACGAAAGCAGGGAAGAAAATAAACCCGGAATAATCCAGGTGCCATTTTCCACTCTGCAACCGCTTCTAGTTGTGCTTTTATCCCATTTTAATTGCGGGTTTTCTCCCTTTTAATTGCCGTTTTTACCCCTTTTAGTTGCGGTTTTGCCCCTCTTAATTGGGGTTTTTACCCCTTTTAATTGCGGGCTTTTACCCCTTTTAATTGGGTTTTTCATCCCATTTTCATTGCGGGGTTTTACCCCATTTTCATTGCGTTTTTTACCCCTTTTATTTGTTTTTTTACCCCTCTTAATTGGGGTTTTTATGCCTTTTAATTAGGGTTTTTATCCCCTTTAACTGCCGGTTTTAACCCGTTTTAATTGGGGCCTTTACCCCGTTCTAATTGCGGGCTTTTACCCCATTTTAATTGCGGTTTTACCCCTCTAAATTGGGGTTTTTATGCCTTTTAATTGCGGTTTTACCCCTCTAAATTGGGGGTTTTCTCCCTTTTAATTGCGGTTTTACCCCTCTAAATTGGGGGGTTTTATCCCTTTTAATTGCGGATTTACCCCTCTAAATTGGGGGGTTTTATCCCTTTTAATTGTGGTTTTACCCCTCTAAATTGGGGGGTTTTCTCCCTTTTAATTGCGGTTTTACCCCTCTAAATTGGGGGGTTTTTACCCCATTTTAATTGCTGTTTTACCCCTCTAAATTGGGGTTTTTATCCCTTTTAATTGCGGTTTTACCCCTCTAAATTGGGGTTTTTATGCCTTTTAATTGCTGTTTTACCCCTCTAAATTGGGGTTTTTATGCCTTTTAATTGCTGTTTTACCCCTCTAAATTGGGGTTTTTATGCCTTTTAATTGCTGTTTTACCCCTCTAAATTGGGGTTTTTATGCCTTTTAATTGCGGTTTTACCCCTCTAAATTGGGGTTTATATCCGTTTTAATTGCGGTTTTACCCCTCTAATTATCCTTTATCCCCATGGCCCGGGATGACCCTCGCAGAAATTAATTTTATTGCTGTGATGATAATTTCGAAGAGCCCGTTTGATTTTGGGAAATTCCCTTTGTCCCACCTTCCTTCTCACGGAAAGGTTTGGAGAAGGGAATTCCCAAAGGTGGAGTGACCCCGTGGCACAGGACAGGTGTCCCCTGGAGGGAGGGTGGCACTGTCACATCTCGGGGGTTTTGGGGGGGATGAAAACCCTTCCAGAATTCCCAAGGAAAAAACAAAAAAAACCCCAAATCCCGGTGGGATGCAGGGGGTTGTCCTCACCTGGGCACACGAGACTTGGCCAAAGGTGAGGCTGCACGGGGACCTCTGGCCTCGGGCCACCTCCAGGAACTGCTCCTGGCTGGCACTGGGGACAACGGGGACAGAGCTGGGGACAACTGGGACAGCGCTGGGAATGGGGGGGGAAACTGGGAATGGGAACTGGGAATGAGGGGGGAACTGGGAATGGGAACTGGGAATGAGGGGGGAACTGGAAGGGGAACAGGGGGGGAAACCAGGCTGGGAATGGGGAAACTGGAGGTGGGGGGAAACTGGAAGAGGATGGGCTGGGAATGGGAGAAACTGGGCTGGGAACTGGGAATGGGGGGAAACTGGAAGGGGAATGGGGGGAAAACCAGGCTGGGAATGGGGGAAACTGGGCTGGGAACTGGGAATGGGGGGACCTGGAAGAGGATGGACTGGGAATGGGGGAAACTGGGCTGGGAACTGGGAATGGGGGGAAATTGGAAGGGGAATTGGGGGAGGATAGGCTGGGAACTGGGAATGGGGGAACTGTTGGGAATGGGGGAAACTGGGCTGGGGAACTGGGAATGGGGGGAAACTGGGCTGGGGAACTGGGAATGGGGGGAAACTGTTGGGAATGGGGGAAACTGGGCTGGGGAACTGGGAATGGGGGGAAACTGGGCTGGGGAACTGGGAGTGGGGGAAACTGGGCTGGGGAACTGGGAATGGGGAGGAAACTGGAAGGGGAAGAAGTCAGGCTGGGAATGGGGAAACTGGAAGGGGAACTGGGAGAGGATAGGCTGGAAACTGGGAATGGGGGGAAACTGGGCTGGGGAACTGGGAATGGGGGGAAACTGGGCTGGGGAATGGGGGGAGAATAGGCTGGGGAACTGGGAATGGGGAAACAGTTGGGAATGGGGGAAACTGGAAGAGGATGGGCTGGGAATGGGAGAAACTGGGCTGGGGAACTGGGAAATGGGGGGGGCCTGGAAGGGGAATTGAGAGAGGATAGGCTGGGAACTGGGAATGGGGGGAAACTGGGCTGGGAACGGGGAGAAACTGGAAGGGAAATTGGGAAAGGAGAGGCTGGGAACTGGGGATGGGGGGAATTGGGAGAGGATGGGCTGGGAAGTGGGGGAGAAAGTCGATGGGGGAAACTGGGAGAGGATGAGCTGGGAATGGGGGAAACTGGGAGACGATGGGCTCGAAACTGGGAACAATCGGGTGGGGGCAGATCCAGATGTGAACTGGCCCCCCTCAGCTGCCGAGCCAGCCCAGGGCACATCTGGACAAAGAGCCCAAAGGCACCCGAGTGTCCCTGAGCAGGTTTTGGCTCCTGCTTTGTCCCCCCGGGCAAGGTGAGAGCCCAGGAAGGACCCAGAGCAGAGCTCAGCAAACACAGGATGACGGTTCTGGCAGCAGGGACAGGGATTTAAACCTGCCCTGTTGACCCTCGGGTATAAACCAGGTTTATTTATTAAAAAGCTCTGGACTGGAGCTGTTTGAGCCCCACTCAGAGCCAAGATAAGCTCAGAACCAGTGCCAAGGTTCTTGGCTGCCTCCCCAGGGCTGGCCCTGCCTTTCTTTGTCCTGCACAGACACACACACAAACAAAAAAACCAACCCAGCAAGGCACTTTCACTGTTTGAACAAGTGCAACCAGAGCCCTCCCTGCCCACAGCCAACCCCGGGGCTTTTCAGGGGAAAAAGTCACAAAATCTGGGTTTAGGGGGGATCTTGTTACCCCGAGACATCCCCCTCCAGGAAATGCTGCCACACTCACTGGGGGTGGCTCACCTACCTCTGCACTGAGGCACACACGGCAGATTCTGATCCCCAAAACACACACAAAAAAAAAAAAAAATGAAAAAAAAAGGACAAAGATAAGGAATTGTGAGAGGAATTGGCACACAGAACCCTCTGGGGGTTTTGCTGATATTTGGAAGGAAACTCACCATTGACGGGGGAGCTGGAGCACTGCAGCAGGAGGAAGGGGAAAGAGCGGGTGTTAAAATGCAGTTCTGGTGTCATTTGTGATCGCTGCAGCTCCTTGGGCTGGGACGGGACCTGGACACACCCAAAGCCCAAAGCCCAAACCCCAAAGCCCAAACCCCAAATCCCAAACCCCAAATCCCAAACCCCAAATCCCAAAGCCCAAACCCCAAAGCCCAAAAAGCACGGGCTCAGTGTGCTTCCAGAGAAACGGGGACGGGTGGAACTGCAGGTTTTAAACACGCAAATTTCAATTTTTTTTAAACACGAAAGAGCCTTACCAGCTGTGTCCCAGCAGCAGCAGCTCCCTGCCACCCTGCAAGACAAGGACAGGGGTGGCTTTGCTGCTGTGGATGAGCTCACAATCCCAAAATTCTGCTTTAGCAAAGGGGGTTCTAAAGCACTTTGGGTGAGAAAACTTCCTTAGCGCAACACCTTTCTTCATTACTGATTTTTAATGATTTAATTAGCGGCGAGCTGTCACTAATTAACAGAATCTTCCCCTAATGGGGTGCAGGAGAGGGAGGAATGGATTCAAACTGCTCCAGGGCAGGGCTGGATGGGATATGGGGAAGGAATGATTTATTCCCTGTGAGGAATCCCAGAATGGATTTCCCAGAGGATCCCTGGAAATGTCCCAGGCCAGCCTGGAGGAACCTGGGATGGGGGGAAATGTCCCTGCCCCCCATGGCACTGCGTGAGATTTAAGGTTCTTCCCAACCCAAACCACTCTGGGATTTATTATTCAATTAATACAGTTAATCAGATTAATGATTATTCCTTAAGTGCTTCCCCAGAGACACCAGGACAGTCCAGCAGGAGGAGAATCAATCCCAGTGGGACTTTTCCCACCCTGTTTATCACCAAAACTAAAATATTTCCCTCTCAGACCCAACAACAAAGAGGAAAATGAAAGGTTTGGGGGTTTAGAGCAGCCACCAAAGTCACCATCAGTGAAGTGGCAGCACGATTTTCCCTTTGGAGGATGGAAATCCCTCGTGGGACTGACCCCCAGCCCTCCACGGGCAGACTCACCCAGCAGGAGGAGCAATCCCAGCCCCGGGAGCACAGGAGGCATTTCTGGAAAACCACAGGAATCACCTCAGTTCAGCCAGGAAAAACCAAACGGGAATAAATGAACACCAACCCCAAAGGCAGAGGAGGAAAGGTAAAAGTCAAGTGGAAATCTGGTGAAAAAAAACCCCAAACAAATAGGAATAAATGAACACCAACCCCAAACCAGAGGAGGAGAAGTAAAAGTTAAGTGGAAATCTGGAGAAAAAAAACCCCAAACAAATAGGAATAAATGAACACCAACCCCAAACCAGAGGAGGAGAAGTAAAAGTTAAGTGGAAATCTGGTGAAAAAAAACCCCAAACAAACAGGAATAAATGAACACCAACCCCAAAGGCAGAGGAGGAGAGGTAAAAGTTAGGTGGAAATCTAGAGAAAAAAAAACCAAACCCAAATAGGAATAAATGAACACCAACCCCAAAGGCAGAGGAGGAGAGGTAAAAGTTAGGTGGAAATGTGGAGAAAAAAAACCAAACAGGAATAAATGAACACCAACCCCAAACCAGAGGAGGAGAAGTAAAAGTTAAGTGGAAATCTGGTGAAAAAAAACCCCAAACAAACAAACAGGAATAAATGAACACCAACCCCAAACCAGAGGTGGAGAGGTGAAAGTTAAGTGGAAATCTGGAGAAAAAAAAAAAATCCAAACAGGAATAAATGAACACCAACCCCAAACCAGAGGTGGAGAGGTGAAAGTCAAGTGGAAATCTGGAGAAAAAAACCAAACAGGAATAAATGAACACCAACCCCAAACCAGAGGAGGAGAAGTAAAAGTTAAGTGGAAATCTGGTGAAAAAAAACCCCAAACAAACAAACAGGAATAAATGAACACCAACCCCAAAGGCAGAGGAGGAAAGGTAAAAGTGGAAATCTGGGCACACCTTTCACAAACCCCAAAATGAGCCCCAAAGCACAGAAAAAAAAAAAAAAAAAACCCCCAAACCCCGGGGCTGGGGGAAAGCAGGTGGAAAACTTGGACTGAATGGAGGCAGCTCAGTGCTGGGCACACCTTGAGCCAGGTGGGGGTGGCACAGGGACAGCAGGGGACCCTGTGACACAAAAGGGGACCCTGTGACATTGGAGGGGACCCTGTGACATTAAAGGGACCCTGTGACATTAAAGGGGACCCTGTGCCATTGGAGGGGACCCTGAGCCATTAAAGGGGACCCTGTGCCATTGGAGGGGACCCTGAGCCATTAAAGGGGACCCTGTGCTATTAAAGGGGACCCTGTGACATTAAAGGGGACCCTGTGACACTGGAGGGGACCCTGAGCCATTAAAGGGGACCCTGTGACATTAAAGGGGACCCTGTGACATTAAAGGGGACCCTGTCCCATTAAAGGGGACCCTGTGACATTAAAGGGGACCCTGTGCCATTAAAGGGGACCCTGTCCCAATAAAGGGGACCCTGTGCCATTAAAGGGGACCCTGTGACATTAAAGGGGACCCTGTGACACAAAAGGGACCCTGTCCCGTTAAAGGGGACCCTGTGACATTAAAAGGGACCCTGTGCCATTAAAGGGGACCCTGTGACACAAAAGGGACCCTGTGCCACTCACCTGGCGCTGCTGGCGCTGCGGGGCAGTTTGGGGACACCGCAGCTCCTTTTCACAGGAGCCAGCGGGGGAGTGGCCCTGGATGGCCGGGATGGATCGGGAGCCCCGGGCACACCCTGGAGAGCACAAAGGGACACAAAAAAAATAAATCAAATAAATAAATTAGCGAGAGCTCTTGGGCAATGCCTGGCACTGCCAGGACGGGGCAAGCTGGATTCCCTCCCTCCCTGCACCCAGGTGGGAAAAATAATCAGTAATTAGAGGTTTATGTCCAAAACCTGGATTCCCTCCCTCCTTGCGTGGCTAAAAAATCAATTTATGCTTCCAGCGTTAGGAAAATTAATTCATGTTCATTTTAGAGGTTTATGTCCAAAACCTGGGTTCCCTCCCTCCCTGCACGGGAAAAAAATCAATTTATGCTCCCAGTGTTGGGAAAATTAATTCATGTTAATTTTAGAGGTTTATGTCCAAAACCTGGATTCCCTCCCTCCATGCACGGGAAAAAAAATCAATTTATGCTTCCAGCGTTAGGAAAATTAATTCATGTTAATTTTAGAGGTTTATGTCCAAAAAGGAGGCAGAGTTAATTTATTTTATTCGAATAATTTATTTTATTCGAATAATTTATTTTATTCGAATAAAGGCAGAGGCCATGGGACATTCCCCTGGGATCGCTCGAATTTTTTCATCTCCCTTTTTATCCCAATTTCCCATTCCCATTTCCCTCTCTCTGTCCCCATTTTCCCCAAACCCCTGATACCTGAAATTCCCCTTTCGTGTACAACCCTCCCTTTTAAATTTTTAATTCTTACAGAATTCAGAGATTTCCCCCATTGCTTCTTTCACCTTTCAACATCCAATATTTAATATTTACTTCTATTTATTTCTATCTATTTTTATTTAAGAATAAAAATATCCATTTAATATTAATATCTGATATTTATTGTGATAAATTCACGAGGAATTAAGATCTCTCCGAGGGTGATTTATTACCAGAAAAAGCAGCTCTGGCCTCGCCATGCTGACACACAGCATCACTTCTGCTTTTTTATACACCCTGAAATGTCATTTTCTTTTCCTTCTTTCATTTCCCACCGATGGTTTTTGGTCTGAGCTCTTTCCAGGGGATCATTTTGGCCTCTTTTGGATGAAGGTTCCTCATCTTCCTCATCTTCCTTTTTCTTTTTTGCATCTTATTTATCACCTATTTTATATATCTGCAGTGGAGTTTTCACCATTTTTGCTTAATTTTTCTTCTGTGCAAGCAAATAGAACCAAAAGTTCCTTTTTTTTTTCTTTTTTCTCTTTTTTTTTTTTTTTGGTGCAAACGGGCACAACCTCAAGCAAGCAGATGTAACCCCAAGTTCCTTATTTCTGTGTGGGCAGAACTTTGTTCCAGGTTTTATTTGGATTTCTTAAAATTAAATTTTTTATAATTATTCTAGGAACTTATTCTGCTCAGCAGCAGAATAAAAAAATAAAAAAATCATTTTTAAAAAAGCATTTGCGGGGTTTTACTTTTTTTATTGCGTAATGAATTTATTTTTATTACATTTATCAGCAAACCTGCACTTTGTTTGTAAAGGCAAATATGCATTTTATTTTATTTTATTTTATTTTATTTTATTTTATTTTATTTTATTTTATTTTATTTTATTTTATTTTTTATTTTATTTTATTTCATTGTATTGTATTGTATTGTATTGTATTTTTTTATTTTATTTCATTTCATTTCACTGTATTTTATTTCATTTCATTGTATTTTTTTATTTTAGTTCATTTCATTTTATTGTCTTTTATTTTATTTTAATTTATTTCGTTTTATTTTATTTCATTTCATTTCATTGTATTTTATTTTATTTCATTTCATTGCATTTCATTTCATTGTATTTTTTCATTTTATTTTATTTTATTTTATTTTATTTTATTTTATTTTATTTTATTTTATTTTATCCAGGAGTTTGAAATGGTTGGGATTTCTCGGGAATCTCTGCCTTTCCCAGCCACCTCCAGCTTGGAAATCCTGAACATCAACACAGGGAAGTTCTTCTGCCAGGAATGTTTTATCCCAGAAATCCTTGGGATTTTGGCGGATTTTGGGTGTTTTATTGCAGATTTTAGAGCTATTTTAATGTGATTTTGGGGATTTTTTGGCCATTTTAAGAAGTCAGATTTTCCCAGGATTTTTTTTCCCATCCGTTTTCCTGGTTGGTTTTTTTTTTTTTTTTTTTTTTTCCTCAGAAATCCCTGAAATAATTTTGATTTTTTTTGGGATGAAGCTGTGCCAGGGGCTGGGGGAAAGATTATTTTCCAGAGGGTGCTGGGCATGGAACACATCCCTAGGGAATGGGCACAGCTGTCTGTGCTTCCCTTCTTTTCCCAAAAAAAAAAAAAAATCCCATCCCAAAACTGCACCAGAGTCAGCACCACGGCCCTGCACGGGTCTGCAAGGGGAACTGCAGAACTGGAACTGGAATTGGAAATGCAGAATTGGAATTGGAATTAGAATTGCAGAACTGGAACTGGAATTGCAGAATTTGGATTGGAATTGGAATTGCAGAACTGGAATTGCAGAATTGGAATTGGAATTGGAATTGTAGAATTGGAATTGGAATTGGAGTTGGAATTGGAATTGGAATTGGAATTGCAGAATTGGAATTGGAATTGCAGTATTGAAACTGGAATTGGAATTGGAATCGGGATTGGAATTGGAAGTGGAATTGGAGTTGGAGTTGGAATTGGAATTACAGAATTGGAATTGCAGAATTGGAATTGCAATTGGAATTGGAATTGGAGTTGGAATCGGAATTGGAATTGGAGTTGGAATTGGAATTGGAATTGGAGTTGCAGAATTGGAATTGGAATTTCAGAATTGGAATTGGAATTGGAGTTGGAATTGGAATTGGAATTGGAGTTGCAGAATTGGAATTGCAGAATTGGAATTGGAATTGCAGTATTGAAACTGGAATTGGAATTGGAATCGGGATTGGAATTGGAAGTGGAATTGGAGTTGGAATTGGAATTGCAGATTTGGAATTGGAATTGGAATTGCAGAATTGGAATTGCAGAATTGGAATTGGAATTGGAATTGTAGAATTGGAATTGCAGTATTGGAATTGGAATTGGAATTGTAGAATTGGAATTGGAATTGGAAATGGAATTGGAATTGCAGAATTTGGATTGGAATTGGAATTACAGAATTGGGATTGCAGAATTGGAATTGGAATTGCAGAATTGGAATTGCAGAATTGGAATTGGAATTACAGAAATGGAATTGGGATTGGAATTGGAATTGGAAGTGGAATTGGGATTGGAATTGGAATTGGAATTGGAATTGGAATTGGAATTGGAATTGGAATTGGAATTGGAATTGGAATTGGAATTGGAATTGGGATTGGAATTGGAATTGGAATTGGGATTGGAATTGGAGCCCACCTGGAACAAACCATCCCCTAGAGCTCCAGGACACACCTGTCTGTGCCTCCCTTTTCCCAAAAAATCCCATCCCAGTCCTGCATCAGGGCCACAGCCCTGCACAGGTCTGCAAGGGGAATTACAGAATTGGGATTGGAATTGGAATTGCAGAATTGGAATTGGAATTGGAATTGGGATTGGAGTTGGAATTTGAGCTCACCTGGAGCAAACCATCCCCTGGAGCTCAGCACCTGTCTGTGCTTCCCTCCCTTTTCCCAAAAATCCCATCCCAGTGGTGCAGCCCCGGGCAGGGAGCAGAGGGCGGCACAGCCCAAAGCGAACCCAGGGCGGGCTGGGGGACCCCGGGCTGGGTGACCCCGGGCTGGGTGGCCCCGGGCTGGGCTGGGTGACCCCGGGCTGGGTGGCCCCGGGCTGGGTGACCCCGGGCTGGGTGACCCCGGGTTGGGTGACCCCGGGTTGGGTGACCCCGGGTTGGGTGACCCCGGGCTGGGTGACCCCGGGCTGGGCTGGGTGACCCCGGGCCGGGCTGGGTGACCCCGGGCCGGGTGACCCCGGGCTGGGCTGGGTGACCCCGGACTGGGCTGGGTGACCCCGGGCTGGGTGGCCCCGGGCTGGGTGACCCCGGGCTGGGCTGGGTGACCCCGGGCTGGGTGACCCCGGGCTGGGCTGGGTGACCCCGGGCTGGGTGACCCCGGGCTGGGTGACCCCGGGCTGGGTGGCCCCGGGCCGGGCTGGGTGACCCCGGGCTGGGCTGGGACAGCCGTGGCTCAGCCGGGGGTGACAGCGACAATAAATCCGCCCTGTCCCTCCTGCACTGGGACACGCCCGAGCCGGGACAAAGCGGCTTTGTGTCACCAAAGCCTGGCTTAACAGCCCCGCGGGAGGCTTAAGGCTCGGTCTTTAAATTATATAAAAGTTTATTTTGGGATAAAAGGGATATCCAGTAGTGGTGTGCCAAAAGCACAGAAATTAGCTGGGACATTTTCCATTTTCGCTTTTTCATTGCACTGTTTAAATGTATATTCATGAACATTATATTTATTATTATTTTATATAATTAATGTATTTTATATCTATATAATTTTATATACTATATATATAATTATATACATTTAATATAATTTTTATATTAGCTATATTATGTATAATCATATATAATGATGTAATATATATTGTATATTGTATATAATGCACATAATATATAAAATATATCTATTCATATATATGCCTATATATGTAATATAAATTACATATTATCTATATTAGATATAATTATATATGAAAATGTAATATGTGATATATTATACATTATATGTATTATATACAATGTATAATATATCATATATAATGCATTATAATATAACATTTTAATATGCAATATTATATTTATATATATAATTCATTCTATATAATTAATTATAATTCATTCTATATAATATATAATGCATAATACATAATACATAATACATAATACATAATATATAATATATAATACATAATATATAATATAAAATATATAATATATAAAATATAATATATAATATATAATATATTGTATATAATATATAATATATAATACATAATATATAATACATAATATATAATATATAATACATAGTATATAATATAAAATATATTACATTATATTATTTATATTACATTCTATTACATGATAATACATTATATATATATATATATATAAAATATATTTATTGGAGTACTGGGATGTTCCCAGTGCTCTTTCCCAACTGCAGGAATTCTGCTCCTGGCACGGGCTGAGGAGCAGCTCCGTGACCTCGGGGGTGACACAGCCTCTCCCCAAATGTCACCAGCAGGGAGATTTGGATAAACAGGACAATACTGACGTCACCAAGGAGCTTGTGTCACCCTGTTTGCTCAAGCCTCCAAGATGGGAAAAGGAACAATTTTGGCTCCAAGGTGCTGCAGAGCCCACACCCAAAAATGCCAGAGGGGTGAGAGGAGGCCGAGTTTGTGTTTTAAAACATCGATTGTGTCTGACAGCTCATGCACGACCGACTGTGCCCAGCAGGAAATGCCTCCACTTGCACCAGGGGCACTTTAATTTGGAGATTAATCAAGATTTGCCCTCCACTTGCACCAGGGGCACTTTAATTCAGAGATTAATCAATATTTGCCCTCCACTTGCACCAGGGGCACTTTAATTTGGAGATTAATCAAGATTTGCCCTCCAGTTTCACCAGAGGCAGTTTAATTAAAAGATTAATCAAGATTTCCCCTCCAGTTTCACCAGGGGCACTTTAATTCAGAGATTAATCAAGATTTCCCCTCCAGTTTCACCAGGGACAGTTTAATTCAGAGATTAATCAAGATTTGCCCTCCAGTTTCACCAGGGGCACTTTAATTCAGAGATTAATCAAGATTTGCCCTCCAGTTGCACCAGGGGCACTTTAATTCAGAGATTAATCAAGATTTGCCCTCCAGTTGCACCAGGGGCAGTTTAATTCAGAGATTAATCAAGATTTGCCCTCCAGTTGCACCAGGGACAGTTTAATTCAGAGATTAATCAAGATTTCCCCTCCAGTTGCACCAGGGGCAGTTTAATTTGCAGATTAATCATGATTTCCTCACCTAGAGGAGTGTCCAGCCCTGGCACAGGTGGAGTCACAGCTCTGGAGGGATTTCAGAGCTGGGTTTGGGGATGGGGTTTAAAGGTGGCCTTGGCAGTGCTGGGGAATGGTTGGGGTTTTAAAGAGTTTTAAAGGGTTTTAAGGGGTTTTAAGGGGTTTTAAGGGGTTTTTTTTTAAAGCTCAGTGGTTCTGTGATGCCATCCTGAGCTGCCTGTGCCAGGGGAGGTGACCTGGGGGGTTTAAACAGCAAAGGAGGAGAGAGGGAAGCCAGGGGTGTCAGAGATCTTTTCCTACCACCAAACTCTCCAGCCCCTTAAACAGTTCTAATTTATCTCCTGGTGTGGGAACTGCAGAGCAAAACCAGCACTCCAATCCCTCTAAACCCAGTTCTAATTTATCTCCTGGTGTGGGAACTGCAGAGCAAAACCACAAACTCTCCAAAGCCTCTAAATCCAGCTCTGATTTATCTCCTGCTCTGGGAACTGAAGAGCAGAAACACAAACTCCAGCCCCTCTAAACCAAATCCTGATTTATCTCCTGGTGTGGGAACTGCAGAACAAAACCAGCACTCCAATCCCTCTAAACCCTGTTCTAATTTATCTCCTGGTGTGGGAACTGCAGAACAGAACCAGAAACTCTCCAACCCCTCTAAACCCAATCCTGATTTATCCCCCACTTTAGGAACTGCAGAGAAAAATCCCAAACTCTCCAACCCCTCTAAATCCAGCTCTAATTTATCTCCTGGTGTGGGAACTGCAGAGCAAATCCACAAACTCTCCAACTCCTCTAAACCCAGTCCTGGTTTATCTCCTGGTAAGGGAACTACAGAGTAAAACCAACACCCCAACCCCTCTAAACTCAATTCTAATTTATCTCCAGGTGTGGGAACTGCAGAACAAAATCACAAACTCTCCAACCCCTCTAAACCCAATCCTGGTTTACCCCCGACTTTAGGAACAGCAGAGCAAATCCACAAACTCTCCAACTCCTCTAAACCCAATCCTGGTTTATCTCCTGGTAAGGGAACTACAGAGTAAAACCACAAACATTCCAACCCCTCTAAACTCAGTTCTAATTTATCTCCCGGTGTGGGAACTGCAGAACAAAATCACAAACTCTGCAACCCCTCTAAACCCAATCCTGATTTATCCCCCACTTTAGGAACCGCAGAGAAAAATCCCAAACTCTCCAACTCCTCTAAACCCAGTCCTGGTTTATCTCCTGGTAAGGGAACTACAGAGTAAAACCAACACCCCAACCCCTCTAAACTCAGTTCTAATTTATCTCCTGGTAAGGGAACTACAGAGTAAAACCAACACCCCAACCCCTCTAAACCCAGTTCTAATTTATCTCCTGCTCTGGGAATTGCAGAGCAAAACCAACACTCCAACCCCTCTAAACTCAGTTCTAATTTATCTCCAGGTGTGGGAACTGCAGAACAAAATCACAAACTCTCCAACCCCTCTAAACCCAATCCTGGTTTATCCCCCACTTTAGGAACTGCAGAGAAAAATCCCAAACTCTCCAAACCCAGTTCTGGTTTATCTCCTGGTTTAGGAACTGCAGAGAAAAATCCCAAACTCTCCAAACCCAGTTCTGGTTTATCTCCTGGTGTGGGAACTGCAGAAAAAAACCCCACAAACATTCCAAGCCCTCTAAACCCAGCTCTGATTTATCTCCTGCTCGGGGACCTGCCCTTGCCATGCTCCCCTCCCACGGCCCCTCCCGTGTCCCGGGGACAATGGGGACACCACAAACACCATCAGACATCATCAAATAATATCATCAAACATCATTAAACATCATCAAACATCCCTTTGTGGCTGCCATCAAACCTTTGCCATCCCATTGTACCTTCCTGCAGGTTTGCACAAGAGATTTCCCCTCCCTGTCTCCTCTGCAATGTTTGCATTGCACGAGTCATGAACCATCCACAGGTAACGAATTCTCCGAGCCCTGCAATCCAAACAAGCTCAAATGGGGAAGGTGAAAAAGGAAAAGTGATTTTTCTGACGTCCGCTGTCCCTCTGTGCCCGGGTTTGGTGACCCAGCTATTTACATGGCCTGTATTTATAGGAATATTGGAAGTCACCGTGTTGAGTTGAGTTGGTTAACAATCTATTGAAACTTAGTTTATTGGTGGGTAAGCGGTTAGTGGATATGTTTTATGTGTATAGTGTATAAACTTTTTTATTTTTAGACAGCTTATATATTTATATAGTCTATATATTTACATTCCATTTATATATTCTATATTATATACCTATTTATATTTATATATTAGTTACTATTTTGTATATATTTATATTTAGATAGTTTGTATATTTCTTTTACGGATTTTTTTATGGGGTAGGCTTCTTGTTTTTATAGGTATGAACATTTTTTTTCAAATAAAAACTAGATTGTTATGTGAACTGATTCTTATTTTTATGATTTTTTTTCAAGTTTTCCTAGTGCTGACACATTTATATTTGCTTAGAACGCCAAAAGGCCTTATACAGTATTAGTTTATTCCAAAAAGTTGATCTCTACAGAGCAAAAATTAAAAACGTGATATTAAAACTGCGGCGGTGTGGCGGACGCTTTTACGACAGTGCTGCCGTTCGCTTTGCGGCGGCGTGGCAGTCCCGTTTTACGACAGCGTGGCGCCTCGCTTTGCGGCGGTGCTGTAGCCCCGTTTTACGACGCGTGGCTGCTCGCTTTGCGGCGGTGTTGTAGCCCCGTTTTACGACAGCGTGGCGCCTCGCTTTGCGGCGGTGCTGTAGCCCCATTTTACGACGCGTGGCTGCTCGCTTTGCGGCGGTGTTGTAGTCCCGTTTTACGACGCGGCGCGTCGCTTGGCGGCGGCCATGGCGGCGCGGTTCAGCGGGGTGCTGCAGCTCACGGACCTCGACGATTTCATCGCTCCCTCTCAGGTGGGGCCACGCCGGGGCTGACAGGGCTGGGGACTCCCGGGACAGCGGCTCACGGCGCTGCCAGGCCCTGCCCATGCCCCGGGAACCGCGGGGAGGGCGCGGGCACGGCCCTGAGGGGAGGCGGGGGGTGCCACGCTCACGCTTGTCGCTGTCACCGTCCTCAGACCTCCTCCCGCTGATCTCGGGGGTGGAAAAATAGATAAACGTGAAAATGGGGCGATGTCCCTTCCACCTAGGGCAGGGCAAGGCTCTGACACTGTGGGGACATTGGGAACACTGTGGGAACACTATGGGGACACTGTGGGGACACTGTGGGGACATCCCAAAATCCTGGAGCAGCAGCCGGGTCATGCCCAGCCCGGCTGGGATGTGGGATGTGGGATGTGGGATATGGGATATGGGATGTGGGATGTGGGATATGGGATATGGGATGTGCAGTGTGGGATATGGGATATGGGATATGGGATATGGGATGTGCGATGTTCACCTGGAGCCTCCACGGGAAAAGTTGGAGCCTGTTCAGGTTTCCGTGGATAGGAACAGTTCAGGAGGGCTCTGAGGCTTCAGGCACTGCAAAAATGTGAAATATTCATCCGGGATTTGCTGAGAAACACGGCAGGAAAACCGAGCCGGGATGGGAATGGGAACAGGGATGGGATGGGATTGGGATGGGATTGGGATGGGATGGGATGGGGATGGGATGGGATGTGATGGGATGGGGATGGGGATGGGATGGGGTTTGGGATGGGATGGGATGGGATGGGGATGGGATGGGGTTTGGGATGGGAATGGGATGGGATTGGGATGGGATGTGATGGGATGGGGATGGGATGGGGTTTGGGATGGGAATGGGATGGGATTGGGATGGGATGTGATGGGATGGGGATGGGATGGGGTTTGGGATGGGATGGGATGGGATGGGATGGGGATGGGGTTTGGGATGGGACTGGGATGGGGTTTGGGATGGGGATGGGGTTTGGGATGGGATGGGGATGGGGTTTGGGATGGGGTTTGGGATGGGAATGGGATAATGGGATGGGATGGGATAATGGGATGGGATGGGATAATGGGATGGATTGGGAAGGGAAATTGTTCATTGTCCGTGTGGCCTTTGGGGCTGTGAGGCAGTTCCGAGCTCAGTAACGGGCTCTGCTTTGGGCTCCGAGTGAAGGAAATCAGAGCGGCTCCTTCCTGCTGCACAACTCCAGGGCGAAAACACCGACTTCTCCAAGGACAAAAAAAATAAAACAAAACCCAAAAAAAGGATAAAAGTCAGGAAAACCCTCGGGGTTTGTGCTGAGCAGCCTCTGCTTTGCTGCAGGAAACTGGGAGCAATCCCAGCCCGCTCCCAGGGGGAGCCTCCCGAGCCACTCCAGTGCTTTATTTTTTATTTCATCTCATCTATTTCTTATTTAACCCCCTCTATTCATTTTTTATTTAATCCCTCTCTTTATTTCTTATTTAACCCCCTCTATTTCTTTATTTAACCTCTTCTATTCATTTTTTATTTAGCCTCTCTATTCATTTTTTAACCCCTCTATATATTTTTTATTTAACCCTTCTCTTTATTTCTTATTTAACCCCCTCTATATATTTTTTATTTAATCCCTTCTATTCATTTTTTATTTAACCCCTCTACATATTTTTTATTTAACCCCTCTATATATTTTTTATTTAATCCCTTCTATTTATTTTTTATTTAACCCCCTCTATATATTTTTATTTAACTCCCTCTATTTCTTTATTAAACCTCCTCTATTCATTTTTTATTTAACCCCTCTACATATTTTTTATTTAATCCCCTCCATTTATTTAACCCCCTCTATATATTTTTTATTTAACCCTTCTCTTTATTTCTTATTTAACCCCCTCTATTTTTTTATTTAACCCCCTCTATTCATTTTTGATTTAGCCTCTCTATTCATTTTTTATTTAACCCCTCTACATATTTTTTATTTAATCCCCTCCATTTATTTAACCCCCTCTATATATTTTTATTTAACCCCTCTATTTATTTCTTATTTAACCCCCTCTATTTTTTTTATTTAGCCTCTCTATTCATTTTTTATTTAGCCTCTCTATTCATGTTTTATTTAACCCTTCTATTTAGTTTTTATTTAACCCCCTCTATATATTTTTTATTTAACCCTTCTATTCATTTTTTATTTAACCCCCTCTATTTTTTTAATTTAACCCCCTCTATTCATTTTTAATGTAACCCCCTCTATTTATTTTTATTTAACCCTTCTATTTATTTTTTATTTAACCCCCTCCATTCATTTTTTATTTACCCCCTCAATTTTTTTATTTAACCCCCTCCATTCATTTTTTAATTTAACCCCCACTATTCATTTTTTATTTCACCCCTATATTTATTTTTTATTTCATCCCCTCTCCCTTGCCCAGCTCCTCAATCCCAGGCTCTGCTGCTCTTTCAGGAATGCATCAAACCTGTAAAAGTGGATAAAAAACCTGGGAAATCAGCAGCCAAAATCAGAATTGAAGCTGATGGAAGCTATTTCCAGGTCAATCAGGTAAATCAGGCAAAAAAACCCCGAAAAATCAGTGTATTTAAAGTGTTTTAATTATCTACACCCATTTAATGCCTCACAGAGGTGCTGCCAGCATTTTTGTATTTTGTTTTCTATTTAATTTAGAATAAATAATTTCAATTTTGTGCCACTTTTATGCTGTGAGACACTGGAATTAATTCGTGATTATTAATATAAGAGCAGATAAGTTGAGATTGTACTCAGCTTTAATTTATCAGCATTTTAATTTGTAAATTCATTTCCAAGCCATTTTATAATCAGTAATTCCAATTTCTTCCAGTTTTTTTAATGCTCTGAAACTCTGCCATTAATTGGTGATGATTTTCATCAGAGAGCAGATAAGATGAAAAGTTGATTTAATTTATCAATATTTAAGGATTGGCAATTCCAGGTTGGTTTTGAAAATGTCCTGGTGCTCACTCTGAGATTTAATCAAGATATTTTTATGAAATCCTGCTGGATTTTCTTAAAATAATATTTGAATTGTTTGAAAAGAATATTTGAATTGTTTGAAAAGAATAGTTTTTGAATTGTTGGAAAAGAGTATTTGAATTGTTGGAAAAGAATAATATTTGAATTGTTTGAAAAGAATAATATTTGAATTGTTTGAAAAGAATATTTGAATTGTTGGAAAAGAATATTTGAATTGTTGGAAAAGAATATTTGAATTGTTGGAAAAGAATATTTGAATTGTTTGAAAAGAATATTTGAATTGTTTGAAAAGAAGAATATTTGAATTGTTTGAAAAGAAGAATATTTGAATTGTTTGAAAAGAATATTTGAATTGTTGGAAAAGAATATTTGAATTGTTGGAAAAGAATATTTGAATTGTTGGAAAAGAATATTTGAATTGTTTGAAAAGAATAATATTTGAATTGTTTGAAAAGAATAGTTTTTGAATTGTTTGAAAAGAATAGTTTTTGAATTGTTTGAAAAGAATAGTTTTTGAATTGTTTGAAAAGAATAGTTTTTGAATTGTTGTAAAAGCTTGAGGAATTCAGAAGCTTCCAAAATTCAGGCTGAGTTTTTCCTGTTTTCACCAAAAAAAAAAAAAATATTGGCACTGTTCATTAACCAAGTTGGGAATTCCTCTAGGAATGGAACTTGGAACTTTAGGCAGATTTTAATTAAAAAAAAAAAATGAGAATACAGCATTTCCAAAAGAATTTGATTCCTTATTTTATAATTTTAATAGTGCCTCATTTCCTGGTCTATTCCTGCCTTTCTTGAGGATGATTAGAGGAAAATCTCTTTGAGAAAATCAAATTATTCAAGGCAGATAAAAGGGAAAATATTCCTTTCCATTGTGTGTGCAGGAAATTCCCTTTTCTATAATAATCCCAAATTCACAATAACCAACTTCAGGTGGGTTTCTCCTCACTTTATTCAAAATAAAGAGATTTTTTTTTTTTTTTTTTAAATTACAAACCAAGAGCATCAAAGTACAAATTTTTCATTTGTACCAAAAATTCTGGGAGCACAACTGAGCCTGCAGTGGGGGATTTTTTTTGGTGGTTTTTGGGGTTTTTTGGGGGTTTTTTGGGTTTTTTTGTTGTTGTTGTTGTTTTTTGGGGGGGTTTTTTGGTTTTTGTTTTGGTTTGGGTTTTTTGTTGTTGTTGTTGTTTTTTGGGTTTGTTTTGTTTTGTTTCTTGGGGTTTTTTTGGGTTTTTTGTTTTTGTGGGTTTTTTGTGGGTTTTTTGTTTGTTTGGGTTTTCTTGTTTGTTTGTGTTTGGGGTTTTTTGTTTTGTTTTGTTTGGGGGTTTTCTTGGTTTTTTTTTGTTTTTGTGGGTTTTTTTGGGTTTTCTTGTTTGTTTGTGTTTGGGTTTTTTTGCTTTGTTTTTGTGGGTTTTCTTGTTTGTTTGTTTGCGTTTGGGTTTTTTTGTTTTGTTTTTTGGTTTTGTGGGTTTTTTGGGGTTTTTTTTTTTTTGTTTGTTTTTTGGGGGGTTTTTTGTTTGTTTGTGTTTGGGTTGTTTTGGTTTGTTTTTCGGGTTTTTTGGGGCTTTTTTGGGTGGTTTTTTGGGATTTTTGGGTTTTTTTTGTTTGTTTGGGTTTTCTTGTTTGTGTTTGGGTTTTTTTGTTTTGTTTTGTGGGGTTTTTTGGTTTTTTTTGTTTTTGTGGGGTTTTTTTGGGTTTTTTTTGGTTTTGTTTGTTTGGGTTTTCTTGTTTGTGTTTGGGTGTTTTTGGTTTTTTGTTTTGGATTTTGGTTTTTTGGGGTTTTTTTTGGTGGTTTTTTGGGTTTTTTGTGGGGTTTTTTTTGTTTTTTTGGTTTTTTTGTTTGTTTGGGTTTTCTTGTTTGTGTTTGGGGGTTTTTGTTTTGTTTTTTGGGGGTTTTTGTTTGTTTTTGTGGTTTTTTGGGTTTTTTTTTGTTTGTTTGGGTTTTCTTGTTTATGTTTGGGTTTTTTTGTTTTGTTTTGTTTTTCGGGTTTTTTTGGGCTTTTTTGGGTGTTTTTTTGGTTTTTTGGGGTTTTTTGTTTGTTTGCATTTTCTTGTTTGTTTGTGTTTGGGTTTTTTTGTTTTATTTTTTGGGTTTTTGGGGGGTTTTGGTTTTTTGTGGGGTTTTTTGGTTTTTTGGGTTTTTTTGTTTGTTTGGGTTTTTTTGTTTTGTTTTTTGGGGTTTTTGGGCGGTTTTCTTGGTGGTTTTTTGGTTTTTTTGTGGTTTTTTTTTTTTTTGTGGGTTTTTTTTTTTTTTTTTGTTTTTATGGGGGTTTTTTTGAGTTATTTTTATTTTTTATTTTTTTTTTGTAGGATGGGGAAGCCCAAAAGCTGGAAAAGGCCAAAATTAACCTGAATGATTGCCTGGCCTGCAGTGGCTGCATCACCTCAGCTGAGAGTGTCCTGGTGAGGCAGCAAAGCCACCAGGAATTCTGCAACGTGCTGGCCCTCAACAAGGTGGGGCCCACTCCTCCCTGCAGAGAGAAAAAAAACAAACAAAAAAAAAAAATATAAAAGGGAAAAAATCCACAGGGGGGAAAAAAATAAAAGGGGGGAAAAAAAGGGAAAAAATCCACAGGAAAAAAAAATAAAAGGGGAAAATCCACAGGGAAAATGAAAAAAATAAAAGGGAAAAATCCACAGGAAAAATTAAAAAAAAAAGAGAAAAGTCCACAGGGAAAATAAATAAATAAAAGCGGAAAATCCACAGGAAAAAAAATAAAAAGGAAAAATCCACAGGGGAAAAAAAATAAAAGGGAAAAATTCACAGGAAAAGCCAGAAAATAAAAGGGGAAAATCCACAGGGAAAATAAATAAATAAAAGGGAAAAATCCACAGGAAAAATAAAAAAAATTAAAAGGGAAAAGTCCACAGGGAAAATAAATAAATAAAAGGGGAAAATCCACAGAAAAAAAAAATAAAAGGGGAAAATCCACAGGAAAAATTTAAAAAAAAAGGAAAAGTCCACAGGGAAAAAAAAATAAAAGGGAAAAGTTCCCAGGAAAAAAAAAAGGGAAAAATCCACAGGAAAAAAAAATAAAAGGGAAAAATCCACAGGGGAAAAAAAATAAAGGGAAAAAAAGGAAAAATCCACAGGAAAAAAAAAATAAAAGGGGAAAGTCCACAGGGGAAAAAAATAAAAGGGAAAAATTCACAGGGGAAAAAAAATAAGAGGGAAAAATCCACAGGAAAAAAAAATAAAAGGGGAAAATCCACAGGGAAAATAAAAAAAATAAAAGGGAAAAAATCCACAGGGAAAATAAAAATAAAAGGGGAAAATCCACAGGGAAAAAAAAAAAAAAGTCCATAGGAAAAAAAAATAAACGGAAAAATCCACAGGGGAAAAAAAAAAAGGGAAAAAAAGGAAAAATCCACAGGAAAAAAAAAATAAAAGGGGAAAGTCCACAGGGGAAAAAAATAAAAGGGAAAAATTCACAGGGGAAAAAAAATAAGAGGGAAAAATCCACAGGAAAAAAAAAAAAAATAAAAGGGAAAAAATCCACAGGAAAAAAAAAATAAAAGGGGAAAATCCACAGGGAAAATAAAAAAAAAAAGGGAAAAATCCACAGGGAAAATAAAAATAAAAGGGAAAAAATCCACAGGAAAAATTAAAAAAAAAGGGAAAAGTCCACAGGGAAAATAAATAAATAACAGGGAAAAATCCACAGGAAAAATAAAAAAATAAAAGGGGAAAATCCACAGGGGGGAAAAAAAATAAAAGGGAAAAAAAAAAGGGAAAAAATCCACAGGAAAAATAAAAAAAAAAATAAAAGGGGAAAGTCCACGGGGGGGAAAAAAAGGGGAAAAATCCACGGGAAAAAAAAAATAAAAGGGAAAAAATCCACAGGGAAAATAAATAAATAAAAGGGAAAAATCCACAGGAAAAAAAAAGGGAAAAATCCACAGGAAAAATTAAAAAAAAGGGAAAACTCCACAGGAAAAAAAAAAAGGGAAAAATCCACAGGAAAAAAAAATAAAAGGGAAAAGTCCACAGGAAAAAAAAAAGGGAAAAATCCACAGGAAAAAAAAATAAAAGGGAAAAGTCCACAGGAAAAAAAAAAGGGAAAAATCCACAGGAAAAAAAAATAAAAGGGAAAAATCCACAGGGAAAATAAATAAATAAAAGGGGAAAATCCACAGGAAAAAATAAATAAAAGGGGAAAATTCATAGGGAAAAAAATAAAAGGGGAAAGTCCACAGGGGGGAAAAAAAATAAAAGGGAAAAATCCACAGGAAAAATTTAAAAAAAGGGAAAAATCCACAGGGAAAACAAAAATAAAAGGGAAAAGTCCACAGGGAAAAAAAAAGGGAAATATCCAAAGGAAAAAAATTTGAGAATTTTTTTGTTTTTTGGTTTGTTTTTTTTTTTGTTTGTTTGTTTTTAGGGTTTTTTTTGTTTTATTTGCAGGCTGCAGGTCCCCAGGAGCAGAAGCTGGTGGTGGTCTCTGTGACACAAATTTAGATTTTATTTTAATTAATTTTATTTTTTTCCAGGCTGCAGGTCCCCAGGAGCAGAAGCTGGTGGTGGTCTCTGTGTCCCAATTTCAGATTTTATTTTAATTATTTTATTTATTTGCAGGCTGCAGGTCCCCAGGAGCAGAAACTGATGGTGGTTTCTATGTCCCAAATTCAGATTTTATTTTAATTATTTTATTTTTTTCCAGGCTGCAGGTCCCCAGGAGCAGAAGCTGGTGGTGGTTTCTATGTCACAAATTTAGATTTTATTTGAATTAATTTTATTTTATTTGCAGGCTGCAGGTCCCCAGGAGCAGAGGCTGCTGGTGGTCTCTGTGTCCCAATTTCAGAATTTATTTTAATTTATTTATTTTATTTGCAGGCTGCTGATCCCCAGGAGCAGAGGCTGCTGGTGGTTTCTATGTCACAAATCTAGATTTTATTTTAATTTATTTTATTTTATTTGCAGGCTGCAGGTCCCCAGGAGCAGAGGCTGGTGGTGGTTTCTGTGTCCCAATTTCAGATTTTATTTTAATTTATTTTATTTTATTTGCAGGCTGCAGGTCCCCAGGAGCAGAGGCTGCTGGTGGTCTCTGTGTCCCAATTTCAGATTTTATTTTAATTAATTTTATTTTATTTGCAGGCTGCAGGTCCCCAGGAGCAGAGGCTGGTGGTGGTCTCTGTGTCCCAATTTCAGATTTTATTTTAATTTATTTATTTTATTTCCAGGCTGCAGGTCCCCAGGAGCAGAGGCTGCTGGTGGTCTCTGTGCCCCAATTTCAGAATTTTAATTTAATTATTTTATTTTATTTCCAGGCTGCAGGTCCCCAGGAGCAGAGGCTGCTGGTGGTCTCTGTGTCCCAATTTCAGATTTTATTTTAATTTATTTTATTTTATTTGCAGGCTGCAGGTCCCCAGGAGCAGAGGCTGCTGGTGGTCTCTGTGTCCCAATTTCAGAATTTTAATTTAATTATTTTATTTTATTTCCAGGTTGCTGATCCCCAGGAGCAGAGGCTGCTGGTGGTCTCTGTGTCCCAATTTCAGATTTTATTTTAATTAATTTTATTTTATTTGCAGGCTGCAGGTCCCCAGGAGCAGAGGCTGCTGGTGGTCTCTGTGTCCCCCCAGTCCAGGGCCTCCCTGGCTGCAGCCTCCAGGCTGGGGCTGTTGGACACAGCCCAGAGGTTGAGCAGCTTCCTCAGGAATTTGGGCAAGTTTGGGGTTGGGATCTGAAAACTTTAATGGGATTTTACCCCCATGGGTTCCCAGATAGATTTTATATATATATATATATAATATATAAATTTTTTTTATATATAGATATAAATTTTTAATATATATATTATATATATAATTTTAATATATATAAAATTTTAATATATGGAATATATAAATTTTTAATATATATATAATATATATAATTTTGATATATATAAAATTTTAATATATGGAATATATAAATATTTAATATATATTATATATATAATTTTATATTTTTAAATATATATATATAATATATATATTTTTAATATATAGAATATATATAATATATATAAATTTTTAATATATCTAATATATATTTTTAATATATATAATATATATCAATTTTTAATATATCTAATATATATATTTTACTATATATAATATATATAAATTTTTAATATATCTAATATATATATTTTTAATATATATCGTATAGATAAATTTTTAATATATCTAATATATATATTTTAATATATCTAATATATATAAATTTTTAATATGTCTAATATATATAAATTTTTAATATATATAAAATATATATAAATTTTTAAATGTGTATAATATACTTAAATCCTTTACATAGAAAGGATTTTTATATATATATATAAAATATAGAGAGATTTTATCTATATATATAATATATTTAAAGCCATAAGGGATTTTTATATATATATGATATATAATTTTTTAATATATATATAATATACTTAAATCCTTTATATAGAAAGGATTTTTATATATATATATATAAATAATATATATAGATTTTATATACATATATTATATACTTAAAGCCATAAAGGATTTTTTTATATATATAATATATAATTTTTTAATATATATATGATATACTTAAATCCTTTACATAGAAAGGATTTTTATATATGTATATAGTATATATAGATTTTATATATATAATATATTTAAAGCCATAAAGGATTTTTATATATATATAATATATATAAAATACTTAAATGCTTTCTATAGAAAGGATTTCTATATATGCATATAATATATATAGATTTTATATATATATATATAATATATTTAAAGCCATAAAGGATTTTTTTATAAATATAATATACTTAAATCCTTTATATAGCAAGGATTTTTAGATATGTATATAATATATAGATTTTATATATAAAATATATTTAAATCCTTTACACAGAAAGGATTTTTATGTGTCATATATATTTTTTATATATATATACATATATTTATACAATATATTTAAATCCTTTACATAGAAAGGATTTTTATATATACAAATATAAAGGGTTTATATCCTTTATATTTAAATCTTTTTATATATATTTTATATATATAAATAAGAACGATTTATATCCTTTATTTTTAAATCCTTTATACAGAAAGGATTTTTGTATATATAAATATAAAGGATTTCTATCCTTTCTATTTAAATCCTTTCTATACAAAGGATTTTTATATATGTAAATATAAAGGATTTATATCCTTTATTTTTAAATCCTTTATATAGAAAGAATTTTTATATATGAATATAAAGGATTTATATCCTTTATTTTTAAATCCTTTATATAGAAAGGATTTTTGTATATATGAATATAAAGGATTTATCTCCATTATATTTAAATCCTTTATATACAAAGAATTTTTATATATGAATATAAAGGATTTATATCCTTTATTTTTAAATCCTTTCTATACAAAGGATTTTTTTATATATCAATATAAAGGATTGAAATCCTTTCTAGATAAAGGATTTTTTTAAGGACAGGGGCAAGGATTGAACCTTTCAGAGGGCAGGGCCAGGTGGGGAATGGGGGAGGAATTCCAGCCTGGGGGGGGTTGGGGAGACCCCACAGATCCCCCCAAAATCGTCCAAGGGCACCTGGATCCCCCGGGGACAGTGGGGACATGTCCCTGCCCATGGCCCTGCATGGCTTTTAAAATCCTTCCAACCCAAACTCATCCCACCCCATAAAATCTGTCAAGAACCAACTGGAAAGAACTTCCCCATTTCCCATTCCCACCTCACCGTGCTGAAACATCTGCCCTGTCGGGCTCAGCACTTGGGATTTCAGTTTTCCTGTGGTTGGAAGTGGGAGATATTTTATTTTTTTGTTGGATTTTGTTGTGTCCTGAGGCTTTGGTTGTCCTGCCCAGGTGTGCACTACGTGTTTGACACGACTTTCTCCAGGAATTTCAGCCTCCTGGAGAGCCAGCAGGAATTTGTGAGACGATTCCACAGACAAGCAGATGACAAAAAGGCTCTGCCCATGTTGGCCTCTGCCTGCCCAGGTATGGCTGCAGTCAGAAATGCTGAATTGTTCTCCTCACAGCACACATCTTGCTGTTAAAACAGCACTGAGCCATCTTCAAATCCACAAGATTTCATCTTCTGCTCTTCCACTTCGTGTTTTTTTTGTGCTGAACTGAGGCTGAAAATTATTATTATTAATGAGCACTAAACTAAACTAAACCCCACTAATGGGGTTTGGGGAGAAGGGGCAGAGTGAAGATCTGCTTGTTCATTTTTTTCATTTGCTCATTGTGTTCCTTGCAGGTTGGATCTGCTACGCAGAGAAAACCCACGGCAGCTTCATCATTCCCCACATCAGCACCACCAAATCCCCCCAGCAGGTCATGGGCTCCTTGGTCAAGGGTTACTTTGCAGAGCAGAAGGTAAAAATGCTCTTTTTACTGCAAAATTCAACACTTTAGGCTGATTTTTTTAAAAAAAATGTTGCTGTGTTATCCACATTTAAGGGTCAATATTGCCTTGCAGAAGGCAGCAAATCTTCCTCACGTCTGTCTTAGCTAATGAGGTGTAATTAAGGTGGAACATTAAGCATGGGCTAATTAAATTAAAACCTCTGAAATACTTGGGAAAGTTGAGGAACTTTCTTTTCAGTGTCTTTGTGCTGCAGTTGTTTAAAGTTGGTGAATAATTCCAAAGGAGTGACCCCAGCCAAGGCTGCAGTGGGTGCAGATCGTGGCTTCTCCAAAAACAATCCCTCAATTCCCATCCTGCTGCTGTCCTCAGCCTGTGACCTCTGCAATGTTCCTGTCAAGAATCCTGGAAAAGGATTCTTTTATTCTTTTTTTCCTCTTACAGTCCTGTGCAGGACCATAACTGCTGCCCCTGACTGCAGCTGAAATCAGCTTCTAGGAGAGAAACCATTTCGTTTATGCACAAATGAACAATATATATATATTCTATATTATTATTATCATTATATAAATATATAACCATACAAATACCCAGCAATGGTGGGGATTATTCCAGGGGCACTGTGGCATTATTTCCCCCTCTCTCCTTTGCTCCTGGGATGCTCTCCCTGAGCTCAGGGACATTTTGGCTGCTCCAGCTGCCCCAGCCTTGTCTCTCCTGCAGCACCTGCCCCCTGACAGGATCTACCACGTCACAGTCATGCCCTGCTATGACAAAAAGCTGGAGGCCTCCAGGCCAGACTTTTTCAACCAGGAATACCAGACCAGGGATGTGGATTGTGTCATCACCACAGGTAAGCAATTCCACAATTCCAGCTAATTCTGGGAGCCTTGCCCTGGCTTTAATAACCCTTTGACAGAGGTTGGATATTGATCTGTATTCACATTTAACAGTGCAAACCATGCCCTGGTAAAATGCAGGTGCAGTTTAGGGATTGCTCTGGGGGGGGTTTGTTTTCCTGTATCCCAAAAATAAGAATTCTTTGTGCCTGTTCTGCTCTAGGAGAAGTGCTGAAGCTGCTGGAGCAAGAAGGAGTGTCCCTGTCAGATGTGGATCCTGCTCCCCTGGACACCTTGTAAGAACAAAATCCCTTTTCTGTCATGTTCCCTTTCCTCCAGAATTTAGAGAGTTCAGAATTCCCTTTCCTTCTTCTTTTTCCTCCAGGATCCAGAGAGTTCAGAATTCCCTTTCCTTGTTCTTTTTCCTCCAGGATCCAGAGAGTTCAGAATTCCCTTTCCTTCTTTTTTCCTCCGGGATCCAGAGAGTTCAGAATTCCCTTTCCTTCTTCTTTTTTCCTCCAGGATCCAGAGAGTTCAGAATTCCCTTTCCTTCTTTTTCCCTCCAGGATTTAGAGAGTTGAGAATTTCCCTGTTCTCTTTCCTCCATGATGCAGAGTTTAGAATTCCCTTTCCTCCAGGATCCAAAGAGTTCAGAATTCCCTTTCCCTGTTCCCTTTCCTCCAGAATTTAGAGAGTTCAGAATTCCCTTTCCTTCTTCTTTTTTCCTCCAGGATCCAGAGAGTTCAGAATTCCCTTTCCCTGTTCCCTTTCCTCCAGAATTTAGAGAGTTCAGAATTTCCCTGTTCCCTTTCCTCCATGATTCAGAGTTCAGAATTCCCCTTTTCCTGCTGTTTTACACAAGTGTGTTTGCCCTTGGTTTGGTTTCTTGGGTCACTTGAACCAGAACAATTGGGAGTTAAAATATTTAAGGTACAGAATATGGTGAATTTCCACTGGACAATCACTGCAGCTCCTTTCATCCCACAAAAAGCTTCTGCAGGTTTTGGGAAGGACAAGAATCTGTCCCAGTGATAAAAACGCCCTGAAGCAAAAACTGCTGCTCCTCCTTATGAGAGCCACTGCAAAGATGCCAGAATTAAAGCAGAAATAACAAATAATTAGGACGCTGAGTTAATCTGCAGAAGACTGTCAGTGAAGTGGTGTCCGATGGGACTGGGCTCGTTGGGGTGGGCTGGGATCACATTTTGGGGGCAGAGGTGACAGCAGGGCACCCAGAGCTTCAGCAGCACCTCCCTGAATTATACGGCGTGATTAATTAGAGATTAATTAGCGAATCGCAGAATGGGTTCGGGTGGGAAGGACTTTAAAAATCATCCAACCCCAACACTTTGCACCATCCCAGGCTGCTCCAAGGGACAGCCACGCCCCGTGCCGGGTGCCACAGTTCCCTGCAGTTATCAGGACAAAGGGAAAAGGGTCGTGGCTGTTCCCTGGAGCTCTGTGTGACCCCAAATCCCCTGACCCCGCTGCTCTGCCCTGGCCAGGCTCGGCGGGGCCGCGGGGGAGCTCAGCACCCACCCCGGGGGGGGCTCGGGGGGGTACCTGGAGCACATCTTCAAACGCTCAGCCCGGGAGCTCTTCGGCATCCACGTGGACTCCATCCACTACAAACCTCTCAGGTAAGGAGCTGAAATCTCTACAAAATTCAAATTCCCACGGAAAAGTCAAAATTTGCAGTTCTCTCCTTACCGAGGGGCTGAAAGTTGTTGGGGGAAATTTTTTTTTTGTTTGTTTATTTGGGGTTTTTTTTTGTTTGGGTTTTTTTTTTTTTTGTTTGTTTGGGGTTTTTTTGTTTGGGTTTTTTTTTTGTTTGTTTGGGGGTTTTTTTTTGTTTTTTTGTTTTTTTTTTTTTAATCTTCACTTCCAGGCTGAGAGTTGGCTGCTCCCTCCCTGCTGAGCAATCAAATCAATCAGCCAATTCCATGCAGCCAGGGAGAATTCCAGGGAAAATTTCCCAGGGAGGATTCCAGCCCCTTCCCCACCCACACCCTGAAGTTTGGCCTGATGGATTTGCCCATCAGGCAATTTTGAGATAATTTTTAGAATGATAATTTTTAGAATGATAATTTTTAGAATGATAATTTTTAGAATAATTCCAAAATTTTAGAGGAATTGAGAAGGCAGAGCTGGGATTCCTCACTTTTAGATCAGGCCAATCCAAATTTGTCACTAATTGTTGATCCCAGCTTGTGGGAGGTTCTTTGGGGCTTTGTTTCACTCTGGTGAAACACAAAATCAGCTGAATTTGGGCATTGAAGCTCATCCACTGAGATTCCTTCTGGCCTCCCAGTTCTAATTTAATGTATCCTTTGGAATTAATTTTATCCCTAATGAGCAATGTTTATGTTTAGGATTCCCTGGTTTAGGAAGCTGAAAAAAAACAGTCTCAAAAACTTGATAAAAATCAAATTAATAACTTTTTTATCAGGACCAGGTATTCCCACTAACCTCAGAAATCTGGAATCCTCACTCAGGGTTTGTTCCCGTGTTTTGTGATCCAGTAGAAATTAAAAATCCCCTCAGCTCCATTCCTGTTGGCTGAAGGAGCTCAGGCTGAGCTTTTCAGGCTTCACCCAGCACAGATACCCTTCAGCAAACTGCTCAGGTGGCTCCAACAATCCTGGAAGGTTCTGGAAAGAATTCCTATTTTCCTTGCATGGCCCAGAACTGGGACAGCTCTTCAATGAGACTCACAAAACAATTCGGGTTTTGCACACTTTGAAGTTTTAAAATAGAAACTCATTTGGAAGAAACCATTTCTTGTGCTCTGCTCCTTCAGGAACAAAGACTTGCAGGAGGTGACCCTGGAGAGGGATGGGGAGGTGCTGCTCCACTTTGCCCTGGCCTATGGATTCAGGAATATCCAGAACCTGGTGCAGAAGCTGAAACGAGGGAAGTGTCCCTATCACTACGTGGAGGTCATGGCCTGTCCCTCAGGTGAGGCAAATCCAGCCTGGCTGCAGCTCCAGGCAATTCCAGGCAGGAAAAAATGGGAGATTTCTCACACCCTTGGAGGGGATTTTCCTACCTCTGAGCCAGTAATCCCTCAGCATTTAAGGAATTGTAGCTGAATCCCATCACACAAAATTTCCATAATTATTAATTAATTGCTTTTAAGGAGGATTTCCTCTTTGGTACTTGAAGGGATTTTCCCCCCAAAATTGCTCAAACCTGACACTTAGATATTAAAAAAATGCTGCTGTGGCTGGTGGAGAAAATAAATTCCTGAATATTTTGTTTTCCATTTTCCTTGTCCTGCCTGCTGGCTCCCTTGGGAGCCTGAACCCACTGAGGGTGCACCCCTGCCTGCTGGAGCTGCTCCTTGCCAAGGATCCCCACAGCTCTGGGAGCCTCCCAGTGCTCCCAGAACACACCCCAGGCACTTGTGCCTCTCCTGCAGGGCTGCACTGGGCTCTGGCTCCCTTCTGGGGGCAGGAGATAAGAGCTGGAGCCAGCCCAGCTTCTCCTGCTGCTGGGAGATAACTGGGAGTGAACCTCCACTGCTGAGGTGTTCTCATTCCTGCAGCTGTTTGCAGGAGCAGAATACATGATCTGAAATTTTTTAGGATTTCCCAGCTGGAATTTTCATCCTTTTTTTTTTTTTTTCTCTTTTTTTCCCCCCCAGGCTGTCTGAATGGAGGAGGGCAGATCAAACTGGAAGGGCAATCCAGCAAGGAGGAGCTGCAGCAGGTGGAGAGGCTCTATGAATCCCTGAGGGCTGAGATTCCAGAGGAGAACCAGGCTGTGAGGGAGCTCTACCAGCACTGGCTGGGGGGCTGGGGCTCAGAGAGGGCTCAGGCAGTGCTGCACACACAGTACCACGCTGTGGAGAGAACAAACTCTGCCCTCAGCATCAAATGGTGAGGGCTGGCCAGCCCAGCACATCCTCAGTGCCTTCTGAACTCTCACCCCTGACCCTCCAAGGGCTCTGTGCAATTCCTGCCTCTGGGAATGTGCCTGGCACTGCTCAATCCTTCAGCTGGAGCCGCTGGGATGGAAGCCCAAAGTCTGGCAGGAGACACAGCAAGAGAGGCAGAAATGCAGCCCAGGCTGGTGGGACAGAGCCTGCCCTGCTCCTGCAGCC
Organism: Acridotheres tristis; assembly: GCA_037013685.1. NCBI lineage: Eukaryota > Metazoa > Chordata > Aves > Passeriformes > Sturnidae > Acridotheres > Acridotheres tristis. The sequence goes on from CM072901.1 coordinate 13,531,197, forward strand.
CCGTTCCTGCCAGAGCTGAGCAAAACCCGAATTTGGATTGCTGCCCCAGGCCTTGCAGGATTGTCACAGCACTCAGTGCCCTGCTGGAACATCCTCATTTCCTTGGGAATGGGCTCACCAGGCCTGGAGCCCTCCCCTGTCACTGTCCCCCGGGGTCTGACCCTGGGGCTGCTGCAACGGCACTGCAGTGAGTGCTGGACAAAACTTGGCATTCCTTTTCCCGAAATTATAATAATTTATACCCAGGCCAAGTATTTCTCTCTCTTTTCTTCCTAAACACACAGCAGGGAGTCATGGAATTGTCACATTTAGCAGCCACTTACTGAGGGATAATATCCCTAAATCCAGACAAAACAGGCACTTAGTGATGGATAACATCCCAAAATTACCATCAAGTAATTCCTGACCTCAGGGCTGGCAGGAACCAAAGCCTCCTCTGCACTTTATTCCAATGACTCCACGGAGCAAAATGTGATTTTCAGATTTTTAATTAAAAGCTTTCCATTTTTCAGCTGCTGCTGATCATTAATGACCTCACAGTGTTCTAAGGCATCAACCCCCCCCCTGCTGCCCCCTCCCCACCTTCCTGAGGAGCAAATTGGTGCTTCCAGAGAATTCCCTTCTCCAGGAAATCTGGGCAGGGAGAGGCTCCAGCCTGCAATCAGGCAGTGGCTGCTGGGCACAAGCACATCAGCCCAGAAATGCACAATCAGTGAAGTTAAATTAGCTGGGAATGACCAGGACTCTGCCCTTGGTCACTGAAGCCACCCAGGGATCCCTGCTCTGGCACCAGGAACAGCTGGAATTTGTCCCAGGATAAATAAAATTCCAAAGGAACATGCAGGGGGACATCCACAGCTCCAGCATTTCATGGAAACTGAGGAATTCAGGCCATGGTACCAAGGGGGAGTTTGCAGCTGGAGAAATCCTTCCCCTTCCATGCAAGGAAGGAAATCCAAACTAGAACTTAATAAAAGGTAAAAAAGAAAAATTTGGTCCAGTTTGTAGCACAGGAAAAAGTCCCAAACCAGACTCCAGTGGCAACAAAGAAGTTCACAGTCCACAAAGGAAAATCCCTGAAATCAACTCTCTCCCAGTGCTGGGAGCTGCCAACAAACTCTCATTTTCCCCACAAAAATTAAAAAAAAAAAGTAATTACTTCATTGATGTAAAGTCCTTCCCCATACCTGCAAATAAAACTCTGCTCTTTTCTCAGACTTAAAAAAAAAATAATAAATAAAACACAGCCCTGATTTTGCAGAAAGTGAAGGCTGGGGAGCCCCAGCTGCTCCCTGGCTCTCGAGGACAAGGCAATGTCCATGGAAATGGCACCAAGAGTTTTCCAGTTTTTATCTTGGAAAAAGCAAAAAAAGCAAAGGATGCCTGGCAGCACTTTGTTCTTGGCTGCCTAAAATCTGTCCCACCTTGGGAAATCCCTCCTGGGACAGAGCCTGGGCTCCACCTGGACACCCCAAATGGTCCAAGGCTGGCTCCCAAATCCTTACACAAATCCCTGTGGGACCTGCTGGAAAAACTGGGGAAAAAAAAGGGGGAAAAAACCTCACCCCGAGGCTGTGTGATGAGGGGTTTGTTAGCACAGGGCTGGAGTTGGGTGGGCACTGGTGCCACCAGTGACTTCCCAGTTTGCAGTGGGGATCCAAGTGTGCATCCCCAGCCTGGCAGGGGCAGGACAGGCAGGGCCGGGGGGGCTCCCAGAGCAGCTCCGGGGGGCACAGCACCCCCATCCCTCAGCATCCCCGTTTGTCCCTGCCTCCCTTCCACAGCCACATGGACATCCCATGACCCCAAAAACTGGGAGTGTCCCCTGCTCCGGGTCACATCCTGACCCTCTGCCTGCACCCCCAGCCCCAACGGGGGTCCCCGTGGCCGGGGGTCCCCAAAGGGATCCCCGGAATCCCAGGGAGCCAGAGCAGAGCAGCCTCACACAAGCAGCAAGGAGACAAATTCCAAAATCTGGGAGCGAATCCGAGCTGGGCACAGGCAGGAGGGAGCCCCTGGCAGCACGGGGATGTCACTTTGTCACTTCTTTGTCACTTCTTCTCCAGGAAAGGAGCGAAGAGCCCCCAGTCGAAGGCCAGCATGGCCTGGGGGTTGGGTCTCTCCTTGGGCTTCTTGAAGTTGTCCCTCTGGGAGCGCAGCACCCTCAGCACCTCCACGGGCTCTGTCCTGCCTGTGAACCTCTGCACCGGCTCCTCCCTGCAGGGGGACAGCCCTGCTGGCTCCTGGCCACAGCACGGGACCCCCAGACTCACCCCCGGGGGGGTGACCCCCCCATGCCCAGGCAGCTCCTCTCACTCCAGGCTGGGATTTCCCAGCAGTTCATTGGGAAAAGGGGATGATGAGGAGGGGAAAAGGAGCAGGTTTGGGGCAGCAGGGCTTAAATGACCCAGAGAAAGGGAACAGGGGCAGGTTTGGGGCAGCAGGGTTTGGGAGGAAGGGAACAGGGGCAGGTTTGGGGCAGCAGGGTTTGGGAGGAAGGGAAAAGGGGCAGGTTTGGGGCAGCAGGGTTTGGGAGGAAGGGAAAAGGGGCAGGTTTGGGGCAGCAGGGTTTGGGAGGAAGGGAAGAGGGACAGGTTTGGGGCAGCAGGGTTTGGGAGGAAGGGAAAAGGGGCAGGTTTGGGGCAGCAGGGTTTGGGAGGAAGGGAACAGGGGCAGGTTTGGGGCAGCAGGGTTTGGGAGGAAGGGAACAGGGGCAGGTTTGGGGCAGCAGGGTTTGGGAGGAAGGGAACAGGGGCAGGTTTGGGGCAGCAGGGCTTAAATGACCCAGAGAAAGGGAACAGGGGCAGGTTTGGGGCAGCAGGGCTTGGGAGGAAGGGAACAGGGGCAGGTTTGGGGCAGCAGGGTTTGGGAGGAAGGGAAAAGGGGCAGGTTTGGGGCAGCAGGGTTTGGGAGGAAGGGAAAAGGGGCAGGTTTGGGGCAGCAGGGTTTAAAAGGAAGGGAAAAGGGGCAGGTTTGGGGCAGCAGGGTTTAAAAGGAAGGGAACAGGGGCAGGTTTGGGGCAGCAGGGTTTGGGAGGAAGGGAACAGGGGCAGGTTTGGGGCAGCAGGGTTTAAAAGGAAGGGAACAGGGGCAGGTTTGGGGCAGCAGGGTTTAAAAGGAAGGGAACAGGGGCAGGTTTGGGGCAGCAGGGTTTAAAAGGAAGGGAACAGGGGCAGGTTTGGGGCAGCAGGGCTTACGTGACCCGCAGGAAGGGGTTGTACAGGAACTCCTCCTGCAGCGTGGAGGGCACCGTGGGCAGGTCGTCGTCGTCGCGCTGCTGCCGAGGGAGCAGAGGTGTCCAAACCCCGCTGCCACCCCCACAGCCCGGCCCCACCCCGGCACAGCGGGCACGGCCACTGACCTTGGCCCATGCCAGCTTCTCCTTCACCATTTCATTGTCCGGCTCCACCTTCAGGGCGAATTTGAGGTTTCTGACGGTGCATTCGTGGCCACAGAAAATCTTCTGCGGGAGGCAGCCGGTGTCAAACCCGCTGCCGGTGCCAGATGCCAGCCCGGGATCCCTGCCCTGAGCCCCCTCCCGGCTCCCGAGCCCCCCAGGCTGGGAGGGGAGGGGAGGGGAGGGACACTCACCGTGTCCTGGGGCAGAGTGCCCAGGGTCTGGGTGAGGTTGGTGTGCATCTGCTCGGCCGTGCCCTCGAAGAACTGCCCGCAGCCCCCCACGAACAGGGTGTCACCTGCGGGACAGGGGCTGGCACCAGGGACACCGGGGATGGGGTGCTGGGCTCAGCCAGGGTGGGGGACAGGCAGTGTGTCCCCAAAAGCCACGGGGGGCACGTGGGCAGGGGGGGATACCTGAGAAAAGAGCCGGAGCATCCGGGGAATCGTCCTCCCACATGAAGTAGCACATGTGGCCCGAGGTGTGGCACGGGGTGAAGAGACACCTCACCCTGATGGCCCCAAACTGGGGGGACAGAGGGCCAGGGTCTCACTGAGGGGGACAAACAGAACCCCCCCCCCAGACCTCCCCATGCCCTGCCTGGGGCCCAGCAGGTGACAGATCTGGTGGGGTTTGGGGTGGGCCCGGCTGTGCCTGCTCTGATGGCATTTGGGACCTGCCAGCACAACCCCAAACTGGCTGGGATCGGGATGAGGCTCCTTGAATCTGTGGGGTCACACCTGCAAACAGCCCTGGGCACAAAGAGCCAAGCACGGCCCAGCAGCACCAGCCCTGCTGGGGACATTGGGGACAGTGTGACCACCCCACTGGGGACAGTGTGACCACCCCACTGGGGACACCACTGGGGACAGTGTGACCACCCCAGTGGGGACAGTGTGACCACCCCACTGGGGACACTGGGGACAGTGTGACCACCCCAGTGGGGACAGTGTGACCACCCCACTGGGGACAGTGTGACCACCCCACTGGGGACACTGGGGACAGTGTGACCACCCCAGTGGCCACTCCACTGGGGACAACTGAGGACACTATAACCACCCCACTCTTCCCCACTGGCCACTCCACTGGGGACCATGGAGCCACTGTGACCACCCCACTGGGGACACCACTGGGGACAGTGTGACCACCCCACTGGGGACATTGGGGACAGTGTGACCACCCCACTCCACTCCCCATTGGCCACTCTGGGGACCATAGAGCCACTGTGACCACCCCACTGGGGACAGTGTGACCACCCCACTGGGGACAGTGTGACCACCCCACTCTGCTCCCCACGATGCCACCCCACTGGGGACCCCAGCACGGCCCCACCCCAGCAGGCAGGGTCCCTGTGTGGGGCGTGTGTCCCCAGTGTCCCCCCAGCCCTGCAGCCACGCACCGTGAGCTCCTGGCCGTGGGTGACCTTGTGTGTGAGGGCCCCGATTCTCTCGTCGGCACCGAACACCTGCAGGCCCGGGAGGAGCTGGGCCAGCTCCTCATTGCCCCTGGCGTGGTCCCTGAGGGCACAGCAGGGCTTGGGAATGGCCCCGACCCCGAGGGGACACGGCCACCACCCCCCGTCCCCGTCCCCGAGCTGGCCACACTCACCAGTGGTGGTGGGTGGTGAGGATGGCCCTGAGCACCACGTCCTCCTTCCTGATGATCTCCAGCAGCTGGAAGGGACCAGAGCAGTGGGGAGGGGACACAGGAGGTGACACACACACACACACACAGTGACCTGTCCCCTGTGGCACCGGGCAGGGGACAAAACCCCAAAACCGGGCACTGAGGAGCCACAGGCTGAGAGTGGGACAAAGGAGTGACCCCGAGTGGAGCAGGGGGATGGCACCATGGGGATGGCACCATGGGGATGGCACCATGGGGATGGGACAAAGGAGTGACCCCGAGTGGAGCAGGGGGATGGCACCATGGGGATGGCATGGGGACAAAGGAGTGACCCCGAGTGGAGCAGGGGGATGGCACCAGGACAAAGGTGTGACCCCGAGTGGAGCAGGGGGATGGCACCATGGGGATGGCATGGGGACAAAGGTGTGACCCTGAGTGGAGCAGGGGGATGGCACCATGGGGATGGCACCATGGGGATGGCACCATGGGGATGGGACAAAGGTGTGACCCCGAGTGGAGCAGGGGGATGGCACCACGGGGACGGTGGCATTTTTGGCCGGTGTTTTCTTAGGGAAGGCACAGAGGACAGCACGGCGCCACAGCAGGGACAGGGTGGCCCTTGTGCCACCCACCCTGGCCACAGGGCACTGCCAAGCCCGGCACGGCTGCCAGGAGGCTCCGGATGCCAATTTAACATTCAGGAACAAACCCTGGGCTGCTCCGAGAGGAAGGAAATGCCCGAGGCGGCACCGAACGCCCAAAACCCGCGACAGCGCCCAGGGGGTGGCACAGGGGACACCGGGCACAGGGACACGGGGCCATCCCGGCTCCTGGAAAACGGGATTGGGCTGCGGATCCGTGTGGGGTTTTCCCTGCTGGCTGTGGGGTCTGCAGGGAGCCCCGCACAGCCCGGACAGGGGGGTCCGCACCCCGCATCCCATGGGATGGAAGGGTCTGAATCCTGTATCCTATCGGGATATGGGGCTCTGAATCCTGTATCCTATCGGGATATGGGGCTCTGAATCCCGTATCCTATCGGGATATGGGGCTCTGAATCCTGTATCCTACCGGGATATGGGGCTCTGAATCCTGTATCCCATCGGGATATGGGGCTCTGAATCCTGTATCCTATCGGGATGTGGGGCTCTGAATCCTATATCCTATCGGGATATGGGGCTCTGAATCCCGTATCCTATCGGGATGCGGGGCTCTGAATCCCGTATCCTATCGAGATATGGGGCTCTGAATCCTATATCCTATCGGGATATGGGGCTCTGAATCCTGTATCCTATCGGGATATGGGGCTCTGAATCCCGTATCCCATCGGGATATGGGGCTCTGAATCCCGTATCCCATCGGGATGCAGGGCTCTGGATCCCACATCTTATAGGATGGAGGGCTCTGGATCCCGCATCCCATGGGATGTGGGGCTCTGAATCCTGTATGCCATGGGCTGGGGGCTCTGTGCTGCCGGGGGGATGCTCCAGTGGGATCCCACCCCGCCCCCGCCCCCGCCCCCCGCCCCGGGTCCCCGCTCACCCTTTTGGGGACCGCGGCGTCCACGGCCAGGGCGTGGCGGGAGCTCTCGTCGATCACCAGGTACATGTAATTGTCCTCCAGCACGGAGATCACCTTCACCTTCATGGCCCCGGCGGGGACAGGGCGGGTGCGGGGACCCGGCGTGTCCCCGGCGTGTCCCCAGCGCCACCCCCGGGCGGTGCCGGGGCGGTCCCGCCGTGTGCGGGGCGGGTCACGCAGCGAGGGGCGGGGAGAGCCCGCACGGCCCCGGCACTGCGGCGACAGCGACAGGGGACACTCCCTGTGCCACCCTGTACCACCCTGACACCTCCCCATCAGCTCCTGTCCCGGATACTGCGGCGACAGGGACAGGGGACACTCCCTGTGTCACCCTGTGCCACCCTTACACTCCAAAATCAGCCCCTGTCCCGGGCACTGAGGCGACAGGGACAGGGGACAGTCTGTGTGCCACCCTGTGCCACCCTGGCACCCCCCCATCAGCCCATCAGCTCCTGTCCCCGATACTGCGGCGACAGGGACAGGGGACACTCCCTGTGTCACCCTGTGTGTCACCCTGGCACCCCAAAATCAGCCCCTGTTCCGGACACTGCGGCGACAGGGGACAGTCCCTGTGCCAGCCTGTGTCACCCTGGCACATGTGACACCCCACAATCGGTCCCTGCCCCGGGCACTGCAGCTCCAGGGCACAGGGGACAGTCCCTGTGTCACTCTGTGTCACCCTGGCCCATCCTGACCCCCCACACTCAGCCCCTGTCCCCAGGGCCAGCGGGGTACACAGGGAGGGATGAGGGGGTGCTGGCACTGCTGGCACTGGTGGCACTGGTACAGAGTGGTGCTGGACACTGGAATTCCTGATGGGGGCTCTGGGACAGGAGCCCAGGAAACCCCAAAGGCACAGGGGGAGGAGCAGGGCTGAGACACCAGGGCTGACCATGGTCCCCACATGGAATTGCTGAGGTTGGAAAAGTCCTCTGAGATAGAGCCCAACCATTCCCTCAAAAGCCAAAGCCACCACGGAATGTCCCCAAGTCCCACATCCGCAGGGCTGTTAAATCCCCCCGGGGATGGGGACTCCATCCCTGCCCTGGGCAGCATTTCCAGGAAGGAATTTTCCCAAAAACCCACCCTAAACCTCCCCTGGCCCAGCCTGAGGCTGTTCCCTCTCCTCCTGTCCCTGTTCCCTGGAGCAGATCCCAAATCCCCTCTGGCTGTCCCCTCCTGTCAGGGAGTTGTGCAGAGCCACAGATTCCCCCTGATCCCAAATCTTCTCCAGGCCGAGCCCCTTCCCAGCTCCCTCAGGGATTCTCCAGCCCCTTCCCAGCTCCCTCAGGGATTCTCCAGCTCTTTCCCAAATCCCTCAGGGATTCTCCAGCCCTTCCCAGCCCCGTTCCCTTCCCTGGACACCCCCTAGTGAGGAGGGAATGGCACTCACAGGCAGCAAAACCAGGGCTGAACCCTCTCTGTTCTTCTTCACAGAAATAGAGATGCCACTAAAGCCCCTGGGGTCCCCAAAATGCCACCCACTCACCCCAGGATTAGGTACAAAGACACTTCCAGTTGGTTGACTCCAATCTCTAGTCCAAAACCAATAAACTGATTTATCTCAAATTACAATAAATTAATCAAGCTGATTAAAGAACCTCTGTTTCCAGCCATTCTTTATTTCCCCTCTGCCCAGCCCTCAGTACAATCACACCCTGCTGTGGCAGCACAGCTTTAGGTACCACTTTTCTTTCTGAACTCCAGAAAATTCAGCATTTGAAAGCAAATCCAGACCTGGTGCCACCGCACATCCCTGCTCACCTGGGCACAGGTAACAACTGCTCAGCTGCCTGTCACCCACAGGCCCCAGGGGTGTCACCACTGCTCAGGGGGACAGTCACTCACCAGGAGTGGCTGCTGCTGCACTCGGAGGCACCGGACAAATCCCTGGCAGGTTTGTGGCTGGCACAGGTCACACTCAGGGCACAGGGAGGAGCAGCTTCATGCAGCAGGACTCAAAGGGGGCAAGCACAGCAATGCCTGGGGATGTCCCTGCTGCCCATGCCAGGGACAGGAGAGAAGCTGGATGGGCCCAGGAGCCACAGAGCAGCCCAAATGCCACCCCGAGCCAGCAGTGGCACAGCGGGGCTGTCCCTGCAGCTGCTGAAGCAATACTCAGAATACTCAGAATGCTGAAGTAGCAGCACGGAAGAAACATTGACATTTTCAGCTACAAAGACATCTCAGTCCCACCTCCTGCAGCCACAAAAATAACAGGAGCTTCTTCCTAAACCTCCAGGTTTGATCCTGCCCAGCCCACAGCAACACTTGCACAAAGACCTGCAGGTGACACGTGACAGCTCGAGAGACAGCAAGAGGAGGATAAATATTCTTCATCATAATATAAATATGCTGTAGAACATCTTCACAAGGGCAAAGTGCTTTTTCTTTTTCTTAATTAAGACAAAATAAAAACCTAAATAAAACCTGTCTCAACCACAACAGAAGAAGATTTGACTCCTAAAACATCTGAATGGTCTAAGTGACACTTGAAGTGACATTAAAGTGGTGCAGGCAGTGCTCAGTCCTTGGGCACTCTGAAGTTGTCCTTCTCTTTCCTGATGGCCCCCATGGTCCGGACAGGGTCAGTCTCCCCAGCGTGGTCTTGGACTGACTTCTCCCTGCCAGGAGGGAAGAGCAGGATCAGGGGGGATCCCCAGGATCAGGGAGGGGAACCCCAGGATCAGGGAGGGGAACCCCAGGATCAGGGAGGGGATCCCCAGGATCAGGGAGGGGATCCCCAGGATCAGGGAGGGATCCCCAGGCTCAGGGAGGGGAACCCAGGATCAGGGAGGGGAACCCCAGGATCAGGGAGGGGACCCCAGGATCAGGGAGGGATCCCCAGGATCAGGGAGGGGATCCCAGGATCAGGGGGGAACCCCAGGATCAGGGAGGGATCCCCAGGATCAGGGAAGGATCCCCAGGATCAGGGAGGGATCCCCAGGATCAGGGAGGGATCCCCAGGATCAGGGAGGGGAACCCCAGGATCAGGGAGGGATCCCCAGGATCAGGGAGGGATCCCCAGGATCAGGGAGGGGATCCCCAGGATCAGGGAGGGGACCCCAGGATCAGGGAGGGGAACCCCAGGATCAGGGAGGGGAACCCCAGGATCAGGGAGGGGAACCCCAGGATCAGGGAGGCAGCAGGATGAGGTTTCAAGGCTGCACTTCAGCCTCACAGCCTGGGCTTTGGCACAGCTCACCAGGCCTGGTCTGAAGGCCCAGGGGGGCAGGAGGAAATTGCACTTTTGTGCCCCAGCAGCATCTTCTGCTGCATGAAGGAACAGGACACAACAAAGCCTGTTCTGTCTCCTGAGCCAGGGAATGATGCTCAGCACAACCCTCAAATCCAGGAACTTCCTGCCAGTGAGAGTTTTGGAGGCATCCAAACAGGAATGTGGGAGGCAGAAGAACAATTCCCACTGGGAATTCCCTCCTCCTCCTCCTCCCCTCAGCCCTTCCCAGCAGGGCCCTTCCCTACCTCACTCTCATGAAGGGGTTGTAGGTGAACTCCTCAGCAATGGTGGAGGGGATGGTGGGCTCCCCATTGTCGTACTTGGCCTGCAATGGGGGACACAGTGCTCAGCTCTGGGGGACAGGGAGTGTCCTGTGCACAACACAGAGTTTCCAATGCCTCCCTCAGGCAGCAAACCGTGGGCACAGCCAAACCCAGTTCACTGGAACACAACATCCTGCAGCTCCTGGCTCTCCACTGCTCCTGTTTGTGCCCAGCATTTCCTCCTGTGCTCCTTCTCCTCAGCGAGGCCCTGTGCCCAGGGAAGGGTGAACAGCTCACCTTGGCCCAGGCCAGCTTCTCCTGGATGCTGGGGTTACTGGGCTCCACGTGCCGAGCAAACTTGAGATTGTTGATGGTGTACTCGTGGCCACAGTAAACTCTCTGGGGAGAGAAGGGACAGTGACACTGGGGGGACTCCAAAGGCACCAAGGGGCACTGCAGGAACAGCACACTCAACCCAGGCAGGCACAAGTGGCAGGACTCAGCAGGCACGACAAGCTGCCAGTTCAACAAATGAGAGAGCTCCATGCCCCAGCTCAGCAGCCTTTAATTCCCAGCCCCTGCTCCTTCCCCACAAAGCACAAACACATTTGGGGCAGGCAAATCCTTTCCAGAGCACTGGAGCCATCACAGAATTCGTGCAAGCACTCACTCCTTGCACACAGCAGAGCCTCTCTGAACAGCAGCACTCTCAGGGAGTTTCTGTGATTTTTGTGGTGCTTTGGGATGGCTCACTCACACAAAAGGAGAGCTTTGTACCGTTTTGGGGTCCAGGCTGCCCAAAATCTCGATCAGTGCCTTGTACATCTCATCGGGGGTGCCCTCGAAGAACTTGCCACAGCCAGCCACGAACAGGGTGTCACCTGCAGGGGTGACACTGCATCAGGCCACAGCAGGATCCCCACACCCAGCCTGGGGCTCAGCACAGCAGCAGGAGCACGGGACAGCCAGGCTGTGCCACACAAACACTGCTGGCCAACGTGCAGCTCCAGAGCCTCACCCTGCCAGCACCTCCTACCTGTGGGCAGCCCCTGTCCCCTGCTGTCCCTCCTGGAGGGGACAAGGAACACTTTTCTTTGCTGTGAAACCGAACAAAGATGAGTTGTCTCTGTTTTCTCCTCAGTGTTCCCTAAAATCTTGTTTAAGCCTCTTTCCTTTCCATGCAGGAGCTTCTGTGAGCTCTGGAGAACACAGGGATGAAGCACAGCCCCAGGGAAGGGGAATCCTTCTCCCCAAACCAGGATCCAGGCCCTGGCCATCAGCAGTGCAGCACCAGCCCTCCCTGACTCCCCTATTCTCTCCTCTCTCGGCTGTGAGCACAGATAGATGGAAAAGCAACAGGGTTTGGGATCAGCCAGTTTGGCCTGAGACAAAGAAACCAACAGCTCTTTTTTTCCAGGAAAAAAAATTGCTGGATGTAGAACTCATCCAGGGCTCTCTCCTGATGCTGCCTGCAGGGTGTGCAGCCTTGGTTTACAAACCCAGAGGGCTTTTCCCAGTTCCACCTCCAACTCCTGCTTGCAGAGGGGAGCAAGACGTGGGTGTTAAGCAGCTGCCCTGGCAGCAAGGGACAGACGCACATCCAGAGCCAGAGGCACCCAGGCAGAGGGGGAGTTTGTGTTTTGGCAAGGGAACCTCCCAACTCCTCACCTGTAAAAACTGCAGGTGGCTCGGAGCTATTTGGCTTAGTCACATAATAACAGATGTGGCCCGAGGTGTGACACGGCGTACTGAGGCATTTCACACTTAGAGATCCCACCTGGGAAGAAGGCAGAACACTAAAGCTGAAGCTGCTGTTTGCTGGTAATTGCATGATTAGAAAAGAATTGCTACTCTTAGTGCTCTAATTCTCCTAAATTTGCCCCAGTCTGGCCAGGAAATGCCAGTTCTGCTCCTGGGAGAGCCCAGGGAGGGAGGTCTGTGGCAGGGAGCTGTTTCCTCCAAGCAGGTGTCCTGACAAAGGGAACTGCCAGATCCTTTCATTTCCATGCACAAGGACTCAAAGCCTGGCTGGCAGCAAGAGCCAAGAGATCCAGAGCAACAGAGAATCCTAAACAAAGCTAATGGAGCGTGAAAAAAAGCTCCAAACAAAAATGGAGCTGAAGGGGAGAGGTGGATGACACTGAGGAAAAAACAAGGATTAAACACAGCCCCATGTGCCCACCTTCCTCCTTTGCTGCTGCCCCTCCAGGGCTGCACCCGAGGCCAGCAGTGCTGTTCACACCTGCCTGCACCTTTCCCAGCACCTGGTGTCACCTGCCAGCTCTCCTGCAAACAAACAGGCTGCTCCCAGCCAGGCCTGGGGCTCCCAGCCAGCACAGAGCCACGCAGGCAGCTGCCACTGCCCTGCTCTGCCCACCCCAAATTCCAGCTGCCACTGCCCTGCTCTGCCCACCCCAAATTCCAGCTGCCACTGCCCTGCTCTGCCCACCCCAAATTCCAGCTGCCACTGCCCTGCTCTGCCCACCCCAAATTCCAGCTGCCACTGCTCTGCCCTGCTCACCCCAAATTCCAGCTGCCACTGCCCTGCTCTGCCCACCCCAAATTCCAGCTGCCACTGCCCTGCTCACCCCAAACTCCAGCTGGCACTGCTCTGCCCTGCTCACCCCAAATTCCAGCTGCCACTGCCTTGCCCACCCCAAATTCCAGCTGCCACTGCCCTGCTCTGCTCACCCCAAATTCCAGCTGCCACTGCCCTGCTCACCCCAAATTCCAGCTGCCACTGCCCTGCTCACCCCAAATTCCAGCTGGCACTGCTCTGCCCACCCCAAATTCCAGCTGGCACTGCCACAGGAACACCTGGATGTGTTCAGTGCTCACCGTGCTCCTGGCAGAGCACAATCCCTGTCACACAGACCCTGTCCTGTCAGTCCCTGTCACAATCTCTGTCCTGTCACAATCCCTGTCCTGTCAGTCCCTGTCACACAGACCCTGTCCTGTCACACAATCCCTGTCCTGTCAGTCCCTGTCACAATCTCTGTCCTGTCACAATCCCTGTCCTGTCAGTCCCTGTCACACAGACCCTGTCCTGTCAGTCCCTGTCACAATCCCTATCCTGTCAGTCCCTGTCCTGTCACAGCCCCTGCCCTGTTCTGTCACACAGTCCTTCCCTTCTCACAATCCCTGTCCTGTCAGTCCCTGTCACACAATCCCTGTCCTGTCCCCCCAGCTGCACAGGGACACCCAGCATGTCCCACATGGCTCAGTGCTGTCCTCACACAAGGATCCCAACAAGGCAGAGCTGTTGCAGTTCCCAGGGCTGGAAAAGGGGCAAAGCTGCACTTCAAGCACCCACCACATCCCAGGGGTGCTCAGAGCTACCAGCTCAGGTGAGAACACACCTGTGCAGCTGTGACACACTGAGGGGATGCCCAGAGTCCTGCAGGTGCCTCCCTTTACCTTGAGAGCTGTCAGGTGGGACACTCTCTGTGTCAGGGCCCCCACCCTGCTGTCCCCCCCGTACACGTGCAGCCCCGGCTCCATCTTCACCAGCTTCTCATTGCCTCCAGCATGGTCCCTGGAAAAGGAAAAAAAAAAAGGGATTTGGAGAGGAATGAACACAGATTTATGGTCACTGGTAGTGCAGTGGTGATCATTTCTGATCCACTCCTCTCCCAGGATCTATCACTCCTCATATCCAAGGATTGGCCATGATAACAAGAGTGGAGATCCTTTCTCCAGTAATTAGGGCAGTGAGAGGGGGAATCAATCCCTGACAATCCCATCCCCAGTCGGGAACCAGCAGCCTTAGGGGCTCCCAGTAACCTCTCCAGTAACTGGGCAGGGAGGGAATGGCGTGAGTGGAAAACGTGCAATCCAGCATCCCTGTGCTGCTGGTTTGTCCAGCTCAGGGCTGATCGTTTCACTCTCCAGCCACAGAGGTGGCTCCACTCTGACCCACGGACAGGTTACTACAGTTAAACATTCATTTTACACCCCTGGCAGAGCTGATTTACCCCTGGGGTGATCCTCCCACAATGCTGACTGCAGGATGCCTCATGGGCCTGTCCTGACACCTCAGCACAATCTGCTCCCTCCCACAGCCCAGAGCTGCCTCCACACCCAGTTATTGCACTGACTCCCTGGAAAAATCAGGATTTTAAAGGGGAAAGGCACTGACACACAGCTCGTGCTCTGCACAAGGCCAAAGGAATGAGCTCTGATCCTTCTCCTCAGCCTCAGCTGCTGCTCAGAGATCACCTGGATGCAGGAGAGCAGCAGCTCCTGGATATGTTTGTGGGAGGGATCCAGCACAGGGTGGTTACCAGTGGTGGTGGGTGGTCAGGACAGTGGTCAGCTTCACACCGTGCTTTTTGACTGCATCCAAAACCTGCAGGATGGGACACAGGAGGAGAGTTACACCTGCCTGGAAAGAGCTGGCAGCACCCCTGGTGTCACCTGGACACGAGGAGTGAGAGCCACAGCAGCAGCTCTGCAGGGAGCTCATCCCCATCCAGGCCGGGTTAGAGGGCAGCACACCAGGTCTGATCCAGCCAAGCCCCAAATCCCATTTCCTCCTTCAAATTAAGGGCAAAATCCCAAACCAGGTCAGCAATCCCTGGGGTGAGGGAGGGACACAGCAAACCCTGGAAGGAGGGAGGGACACAGCAATGCCTGGAAGGAGCAGGGACACAGCAAACCCTGGAAGGAGCAGGGACACAGCAAACCCTGGAAGGAGCAGGGACACAGCAATGCCTGGAAGGAGGGAGGGACACAGCAATGCCTGGAAGGAGCAGGGACACAGCAATGCCTGGAAGGAGCAGGGACACAGCAATGCCTGGAAGGAGCAGGGACACAGCAAACCCTGGAAGGAGCAGGGACACAGCAAACCCTGGAAGGAGCAGGGACACAGCAAACCCTGGAAGGAGCAGGGACACAGCAAACCCTGGAAGGAGCAGGGACACAGCAATGCCTGGAAGGAGGGAGGGACACAGCAATGCCTGGAAGGAGGGAGGGACCGCTCTGAAGGAGCAGGGACACAGCAATGCCTGGAAGGAGCAGGGACACAGCAATGCCTGGAAGGAGCAGGGACACAGCAAACCCTGGAAGGAGGGAGGGACACAGCAAACCCTGGAAGGAGGGAGGGACACAGCAAACCCTGGAAGGAGGGAGGGACACAGCAAACCCTGGAAGGAGCAGGGACACAGCAAACCCTGGAAGGAGCAGGGACACAGCAAACCCTGGAAGGAGCAGGGACACAGCAAACCCTGGAAGGAGCAGGGACACAGCAAACCCTGGAAGGAGCAGGGACACAGCAAACCCTGGAAGGAGCAGGGACACAGCAATGCCTGGAAGGAGCAGGGACACAGCAAACCCTGGAAGGAGCAGGGACACAGCAAACCCTGGAAGGAGCAGGGACACAGCAAACCCTGGAAGGAGCAGGGACACAGCAAACCCTGGAAGGAGCAGGGACACAGCAAACCCTGGAAGGAGCAGGGACACAGCAAACCCTGGAAGGAGCAGGGACACAGAAATGCCTGGAAGGAGGGAGGGACACAGCAATGCCTGGAAGGAGCAGGGACACAGCAATGCCTGGAAGGAGCAGGGACACAGCAATGCCTGGAAGGAGCAGGGACACAGCAAACCCTGGAAGGAGCAGGGACACAGCAAACCCTGGAAGGAGGGAGGGACACAGCAATCCCTGGAAGGAGCAGGGACACAGCAAACCCTGGAAGGAGCAGGGACACAGCAAACCCTGGAAGGAGCAGGGACACAGCAATGCCTGGAAGGAGCAGGGACACAGCTGAGGCAGAGTGTGGCTCCTTCCCTCCTGGACAGAGGAACCTGGAAGCACATCCCAGAGGCAGTGTTACCTTCTGGGGCTGCACAGGGTCAACTATGGCAGCCTCCCTGGTGTCCTGGTCGATGAGCAGGTACATGTAGTTGTCAGTGAGGGCTGGCAGGATTTCCACCTTCATGTCGGCCTGGGTCACTGTGCTGGGCTCCCTCAGCTCGTGCTCTGTGTGCAGGAATTTAGCTCGCAGCTGTGCTGGACCTGGGCACCCAAAAAACAGCCAAAGCTCAGCTCTGGGATGGGGACAGGTGGGAGAGGGCATGGCAGGTGCTCCCAGCTCACAGGACAGCCCAACCTGCCTCCTTCACACAAGAGGAGGAACCCTCAAGGTGCCCTGAGAAGGACAGGATGCTTTGCTTTCCATGCAGGGAAATCTCTGTACTTGGAGCAGAGAGATTTCTAGGGGCAGGAAAGCAAAATGGAGCTGGCCAAAGGTCAGCATGGGGACAGTGACTTTGCAAAAAAAGGCACAAAGGGCATGTTAGGGCCAAAAAAAAAAAAAAAAACAAGGAAGAAGGAAAAAAAACAAATACATGGAGAAATACAGAAAAACACACACTGCTCTGACAGAAATCTCCAGTTCCTTACTGGGGAAATGTCATCCTGCACAGCACAGGGAGAGAAGCCAGGCTCTCCAAGGGAGGAAGGCTCCCCACCTGGCCAGGTAAGAGGCACACACAGGGCTCTTGCTCCTGCCTGCCCTGATACAACACCAGTGCTTCCATGTTTGCTTCTGGTTCAATGTTTAATCGGATCCAAGAAGCAAATTCCAGATGCAAATAACCTGGGCTCCACTGCTCAGGTACACAGCCTCTTGAAAGAAATAACCAACCCCAAGAGGTTTTAGCACACAAACTAAAGGAAGGGAAGCAAAGACAGCAAGGTCCTGCAGCTCAGAGCTGAGCTCAAAGCCTGGCAGGGAAAGAGGTGCCAGTCCCTGCAGGTCAGGAATTGCTGTCTGAGCAGCCCTGAGGTGTGAGCACACCCCAGAGGGGCCTGTGCTGGCTCAGACCCATTTTATTCTGCACCACTGACTCTCCCGAAGGCTCCTGACTTTCCTGCTCGGCCACCTCCCTCCGTGCTGGTGCCACCCTGTCCCACTGTCCCCTGCCACCCCAGATAAAAGCCCCACAGTCCTGCAGATCTGCTCCTGCTGAGCTGGCAGAGCCCTCTGGCACAGCCAGAGCTTCTTCCCCTTCTTCCCTGATTATGAGGGAAGGGAAACCAGTGAGATTAAACACAATGCTCAAAAAAAAAAAAAAAACACCACCACAACCAAAAAACCCCGAAGCACAACAAAACAGGCATGCACTGGGTATTTACAGAATTGGGAGAAGCATCCCTACCTGCAGAGTGTTCCTCTGGAGAAGACTCCTTTCAAAAAAAAAAGAACACCAAAAAAAGCCCTTACTATTATTTGATGGGGAAAAAAAAATGCCCAAAAACCAACTGCTCACCAACAGAAAGAGCTTCTGAATGCTGTCAGTCACAAGAGTTATCTATACTGGGTGTTGAAAAAAAAATACAACCAAAGAAAAGAAAACAACCCAACCTTAACTTTAACTTAAAGGAATTAATCACATGCTTCAAATGTTCCTTTCCTATGAACCATCTCTAACCTTGGCCCGGATCCCACAGTCTCTTCGCGTGTGTAATTTGCAATTCTTACCAAACAAACAAACAAGCTGCACCACATAAGGAAATGTTTTCAAACATGTAATTTCAACAAAGGAATGAGAAAACATCCACCAAGAATGAAATTCACGTGCTGTGAGTTGCCATGTGCAGCTCAGCTGCACCTCAGGAGCAGAGCAGGGAGTTTCTCACGCACTGCTCGCACCCAAAGGAGCTCCCTGGGTGTTCAGCCCCTGCCCCAGAATTAATTTAAGGAAATTTTATTTTCTTCATGAAACCCATGAAGAAAAAGGAGGAAGAAGGAAGAAGGAATAAGGAGGAAGAAGAAGGAAGAAGAAGAATGAAAAAGACACCACCCAAAATCTTCCATCTTGTCCCATACCTATTACTACACTATCAAAACTTCAAATTTAAAACCCTTTACCATGTGAAAGCACACACTTCTATTTAACTACACACCTGTGATTTTAACTTCATCACTCAAATTTAGAAGCATTCTCCAAGGCCTCAAATCGAAAGCAGTGTTCTCCAAAAAATCAATACCTAACAACACAAAAACCTCAAAAACTCCAAATTTCTAAAATCCAACACGGGAGGGTTGATCGGTGCGACTGGGATCTCACCCAGTGACTTCATTTTCACTCAGCTTTGTCCCACATCGCTCCTGATGAGCAGAGCGGTGGCAGAGCAGAGCCAGCAGGTTCTGAATCCCCCCCTTGGGCTCAGGAATGGTTCGAGAGCACAGCTGGAGCGGCCGAGGGGGAAAAGCTTTGCAGCTGGAAGTGTCAATGTCAGCACAGAAACGCGTCCGTGCTGGGGATTGACAGCAGGCTGGTACCCACAGATCCGGGCTGCATTTCCTCCAGAACGTTTGGGGTTACTGTCTTTATTACATAAAAGAGTGGAAAATTCCCGTTTCGAGCAGGGCTGTCACTCAGAAATGACTGCAGGCCCAGCAGCTGCGCTGCCTCACAAGAACCGCGCTCCCTCTACACTGCACGCAGGGATTTTCTGGATACCCAGCGAGTTTATGGCTCCGATAAACGTGCTCGAACCGGGGGCAGCTCCCACCGTGCGATCCCAGGAACTCGGTCTGACATTCCCACCCTGCATTCCCGGAGCAGCGCGCCCGGCTCTGGCACAGAACCCCCAGCGATTCCCGCTCATTACAGCCACGTCTTAAAACCCGAGTGATGTAAAACCACCTGGGGACACTTCCCAGAGAGCCAGGACAGGCTTGGAGGATTTAGGCCCGGAATCAAACGCGAAGCTCGGGCGGTGCGCGGCTGGTTCCACCAGCAGGAGCGGCTGTCAGCCGCCGAACCCAGCCCCGGCCCCGCATCCTCCTCCCCGAGCACCGACCGGGGCTCCGCGGGGCCTCCCCGATGGGCTCAGCTCTGCAGCCGAGCCCGTCCCGCCCCGCTGGGGCCGTGACTCAGCCCAAAGCCCGGCACACCCGGAGGCACAGCCCGAGAGCCCCAGCGCGGCTCCTCACGGGCCCCGGGCCCTGCCGGGGCGCACCCGCCGCACGTACCGGCTCGGAGAACGGCCCCGAGGACGGCCCCGGCTGCCAGGGCGGTGCCGAGCCCCCGCCAGCCCCCGCGGAGCATCGTGCACCCCGCCCGGCCCGGTTACCTTGGCTGCCCGCCCCGAGAGGCGGCGGCAGCGCCGGCACGGCCCGGCACGGCCCGGCGTGAGCGGGGGGCGGTGCTGGGCCCTGAGCCCGGCCCTGGGCACGGCCCGGCCCGCACGGGGGGCGGTGCTGAGCTCTGAGCCCGGTCCGGCCCTCACGGGGGGCGGTGCTGGGCCCTGAGCCCGGCCCTGGGCACGGCCCGGCCCGCACGGGGGCGGTGCTGAACCCTGAGCCCGGCCCAGCGTGAGCGGGGAGCGGTGCTGAACCCTGAGCCCGGCCCAGCGTGCACGGGGGGCGGTGCTGGGCCCTGAGCCCGGCCCTGAGCCCGGAGCCCGGCCCGGCCCGCACGGGGGGCGGTGCTGAGCTCTGAGCCCGGCCTGGCCCGGCCCTGAGCCCGGCCCTGGGCACGGCCCGGCCCGCACGAGGGGCGGTGCTGAACCCTGAACCCAGCCCGGCCCGAACAGGGAGGAGCTGGATCAGCGGCATCGCCGTGCGGGGCGCGCAAGGACACAGCAAGGGCGGTCATGGCCAGCTCCAAACAGCTGTCGCGGTTTTGGGAATGGGGCAGGAATATCGTGTGCGTGGGGCGCAATTACGCGGAGCACGCCAAGGAGATGGGCAGCGCCCTGCCCGCCGAGCCGCTCTTCTTCCTCAAGCCTTCCTCGGCCTACGTGCGGGAGGGATCCCCCATCGTGCGGCCCTACTACTGCCGGAACCTGCACCACGAGGTGGAGCTGGGGGTGCTCATCGGCCGCAGGGCCCAGGCCGTGCCGCAGGAGCGGGCCATGGAGCACGTGGCGGGCTATGCCCTGTGCCTCGACATGACGGCCCGGGACACGCAGGAACAGTGTAAAAAGAAGGGGCTGCCCTGGACTTTGGCCAAAGGGTTCGGCTCGTCTTGCCCCGTCAGTGAGTTCGTGCCCAAGGAGAAGATCCCAGACCCGCACAAGCTGCGGATCTGGCTGAAGGTGAACGGGAAGTTGAGGCAGGACGGGGACACCTCCTCCATGATCTTCTCCATCCCGTACCTGATCAGCTACATCAGCCACATATTCACCTTGGAGGAAGGGGACTTGATCCTCACGGGGAGTCCCGAAGGAGTGGGGTCCGTGGAGGCCAACGATGAGATCGAGGCAGGGATCAGGGACGTGGTGACCATGAGGTTCAAGGTGACACAGGGCACGGAGCCCAGGAGCCCAAAAGGGGTTTGATTTCCATCTCCTCCATCTCCATGAAGGCTTCAGCAAACCCGGAGTCCAGCCCAGCCTGGAGCAGGTGGAACCCAGAATCTCCAGATGCCAAGATTTAATTCCAAAACCATACCTGGGAAACGGATGGAGACATTGGGGAGGGGAGTGGGACTGGCTGTCCTGTGTGTGCTTCCTTTCTCCTGATGCTTGTGCCAATGTATTGCCTTAAAATAAAAATTACTGATCAAAACAATTCAAAGGTTGATGTAGGAGCTGAGGCTCAGTCATGCTGTGGGAAATCAGAGGTGTATGTGTAGATGTTCAACCCTATAAATCAAGAATTGCAGCTTCACAAAGAGTTTACAAGAGAAAGATGTTTGATTTTTTTTTCGATTAGTTTTGTGATTTCTCCCTGCTTTTTTCAAACACACAAATTAAAGGAGAATGGCTTTTCCTCCCACTCCAAGGGGTGAAGGCAGCAGGAAGTGTGCCAGATGTTTGGCAGATTGGTTTTTTCCTAAACTGAGCTTTAAATACGTTCAAAAAGTGAAATAATGCAAAAAGATCAAGAATAAAGAAGCATATGTGTAAAAATCACCACCAAACTTGTCTTTTGACTGATTTTAATGTATTTTTAGTAAAACTGTGACTGCAGCAGTTGGAGTTTTAAGTATTTCCAGCTGCTGAAAGCCATGCTGGGTAACTTTCCCCAGTTCCCAACTCCAGCTGATCCAGCACTCCCCACCAGTTTGCATGACAGCGAGTTCTCTTTCAATTCAACAGAGCAAGTTGTAAAATATAATTTAAAAAATCCTCCCCATGCAAACATCAAAACTTAGATTTTCAAAGGTTGCACAGAACTGGCTCATTGCTAATAAAAACAGATGGATTTTTTTTTTAACATAAATGCAAAGCACCAAAGTTAAACGCTTCCATTTATCAGAGCCAGATCTTAATAACTGCTGGGAAAAGCTTAAAAAAAAAGCTTTAAAAAGGTTTTAAAAAACAGAGAAAAATCCTGTCTCCCAAAGAGAAGCAGCTCTGTGAGAGCACCATGGTCCAGGGTGCTCCACACCACACTGGGAGAAGAAATTATTTAATTTCTTTGGAAGTTCTTCAGAATTAAAACACATTAGGGTGAACAGTTCTGGAAGAGGAAGGATGGAATTAAAGTGTCTGTGCTGTTTGTATTTCCTCCTGCATTCTCTGGCAACAGCAGCAGGGCATCATTTGCAGTTTGGTCTCCAGCCCTGGGTATTGACAGAGTTGGGATTAAGTTATTGGAAACATTCCCTTCAGAATGGGAATTGTTATGGCTGGAAAATGTTGAATTGTTTATTGCTACAAGGAGGGATGCTGTGACCCAACACTGGCAGCATTTTTGGGGTCTTTTATTCCCAGCCACGAGTCAGGGATGCAATCTGGGATTGCTGGTCAGGATTTCCTGTTTGTGGTGGTTTTTCTCTGTGCCACGTTGCTTTAATTAAGGGGTAGGGAAGGCACCAGAAGGATCTGAGGTCCCCAGGGTGTCCTGGCCCAACAAAACCTTTGGCAGAGCAGGGCTGGGGGATGTTCCTCTGTTTGAAACAGTCCCAACGTGCTCAGAAGGTGAGAATGTGACAAATACTCCAGCAGGAGGGGAAGCTGTGGACAGGAATCTATTCAAAATAGGGGAAAATAAATAGAGAAAGGCACAATATACAATATATAATATACAATATACATACCTGGGTTCTTTAAATCCAGCTGTGGTGAACAGAGTCCTGCTTACAGCCTCAGCTTGATTTTTGCTTGTCAGAAATCACTGCTAATTGATTACTCTGCTCTAATTAGACTCAGTCTGCCCAAAGAGAATCAGCCCTGCTGTTGCCCACAGCTCCATGTGTGGCCTCACCAAGGTGCACCACAAACCCAGGCAGTGTTTCAAGGGTTTTTTTTTTTATTTCTTTAACACAAAAGCAGCAAAGCAGTTAAAACCACAGAAGTTCAACAGATCTCTTGTGACCTATTTGTTATTTCTGTTTTTTTCAAAGATCTCAGCTGAGTGAGGAAACCTTGCAGCCTCCTTGAAAGGGGTTGAATTTGGTAGAATTAAAACTTTTAAGCTGAGACCTAAGTACACTTTTTAAAGTACAATCACCCAAAAATATGAACTCAGAAGCCCAGTTAGAGGTATTGTAATGTGCACTCCCTTCTTTACCATCAAAACAGACCTGGCAAAATCCAACAGCAGCAGAATTCCATCTCTAACAGCAGAGTGAAGGAAGTCTTTGCTAGCATTTATTAATCATTCCAGTCTCTTGCCAACAAGCTCTGACTTGCCTCTACAGGATCTGCCAGTTTGCAGGAAAGAAGATTCACTTTTAATCCAGTTCTCCAATTGGGTGATGAAGTGACCTGGAAAAATAATTAAGGATCTTTGTTATCACAGCACCTTGACAGAGAGTATTTTCAGATGCCACACAGCATGTTTGACAGATTTATTTGCATTATTTCCTGTGTGAGTACACATTTATGTCACTGCTGAAGTCAAACACTTTCATTTTGTCCTGGAAGTAGGGACAGAGAAAGGAGAGATGGGAAATTAAGAAGAGTTTTGCCCAAGAGGACAAGTTTAAAAGTGAAAAAAAGCCACTGTTTTGAATTAAACATGAAATACTGACTTTGAAGTAAATCTTGCTTCGTTCCAAGAGGAGTTGCCATTTCAGTGCAGTCTTCTGGTCTTCTTCCAGCATGAGGAATTCCTGCACCTGTTATCAGGACACACAGAACACTTCAGCACATAGTTAAAACATCTCCACAACAGAATGATGCTGACAAGAACATCTTACATATTTTTATCCATTTCTAAGCTGTATTTTTCTGTTTTAACATAGAGCTTGGTGTGATGTGTGTACCAAGACAGTCACATTAACCAGATAAATTGCAGGCTGTTTGAAAATCAGAGTTAGGGATTTCCAGCCACGTTCTCAGAAAAGCAGTGTTCTGAAATGGGGTCACCCTTACACTGAACACAATTCCTGTTGGCATCTGCTCACTTCCAGCTTCTGCCTTGTCACACAGCTCTGTGTGTCCATCCATCCATCCATCCATCCATCCATCCATCCATCCATCCATCCACCCATGCCATTTTTGTAACTCTTGCACACACATCCACAGAACATTTACAGATATTTGTGATTCTCATCGGGCTCCACACGGAGCTCGGTGAGAGCAGCCCAGTTCCCTCCTCACCGTGCAGCCCAGCGTTTCCTCAGCGACACAGTCAGACAGGTAACAGGAGTGCAGGGTGCCCGTGTGATCTGTCACATCCACCAGGATGTCAAAGCTGGCAAAGGTGGACTTGGCCTCTGGGGAGACATCAGTGCAGAAGGTGCAGGTGTTGGACGCTTCACTCACGATGAAGCGACAGATTGAGCTGAAACACAAGGAGACAATTCATGCACATGTGCGATTTCTTCTTCCTCAAACATTTTCCTAGACTGAGATTTCCCGAGAGACTTTGTCTTTAAAAAATGTTTTCATCTCCTAAATGCTTGAATCTGTCTGAGACGAAGTGATCTCTTTATTTTTCACTTTAAGACCACAAAGAGCTTTCACAGAACCCACAACAAAACCCCACGTGGCATCCTCCAGAGGAGTTTTATTTCTTCTCTGGGATGGGATTAAAATCTTGCTCCATCTCATTTGGCTCAGGGGAAGAAGGACAAGCAGTTTTTAGCACATATTGCAGGCACTTGCTCACCATCTGTTGCGCAGGACTCTGGACACGTTCTCGTCGATGTCCAGGGTGGAAATGTAGCCATAAATAATTCCGTGGAGAGGCTCCAGCTTCCCATCACTCTGCAGAGCTTTTTCTTTCAGCTGTTCCACTGTGTAGACATTCACTACAGCCTCCACTACAAGTTTAAAAGGCAGGTTAAGTGTCTGAGCCAGAAATTATTCAAAGAGCAACAGCAAAAATGGATCTTAAGGCAATAAAAAGGAGATTTAAAGCAGCAGGAAAAAAAAAAGTAAAACAAAAGGGAACTCAGATCAGGAATGTATCTGTTATTTAATCTTTGTATCCTCCAAAAGGAGATTTTGACAAAAGCTTTCCCACACTGGTTCCACACACAAAGAACACACCAGACAGGCACTGAAGGTACATAAAGGAAAAAGAAGGGGCAGCCCCAAAAAACCATCCAAGATTTCCATATTCGGCCAGGCTGGAGATGAGTTTTGTTCCTCTGAGCACACAGAGCAGGAATCCTTTCAGCTGCACTATGAAATGACTGTGCAGGTAAATAAAATCAAATGCTCACAGTTAATGGTTTCATTTGCCAGCTCCTTCCCTGGGCTGGGCAGAGCTCCTGCCTGGGCACTCTCCTTGATGAAGCTGAAGAGAACATTTGCTTCTGCTGTTTCTGGAAATGCATTTTTAAAAAAGTTATCAGTATATGTTGCATGTAAAAATCACAGCATTTTTCTATGTTACAAGTTTTTGTTCTGGTAGGACAAACACGTTGAAATTAACCAAGATTTGCTTTTCTCTTTATTATTTTAACTGTTAGTCTTTCATGGAATAAACATATGAAGGCTGCTAAAATGATAAAATAAAATAAAATAAAATAAAATAAAATAAAATAAAATAAAATAAAATAGTCAAAGGCACTGGTCATCACAAAGCAGACAAAAAGCAGGGAGCTTTGTGAGAAGCAGGGAGAAGAAATCACAGTTCCAATAGAGTAATTAATGCATTCTAGCCTAGAATAATTACTAAAAGCAAGGAAATTCTTGAGCAGCTCTTACCTGGGTTAGTTGTAATGATGGTTTTGGATATCACAGTTGCAGTCATGCAGTTCCTAAATTTGTCAAAATTGATTCTCACATCTGATGCAAATATCACTGTGCACAAAACCACATGAATAAATGAGAATAAATGCCACATGAAGAACTACAGTAAAACCATACACCAGAGTGTTTTACCTGTTTCCTGGGGGATCCAACTCTGTGCCAGCTGGATGGATTCATTATCCCAGCTAAATTAAACAAAAGTGGATGTATCAAAACATTTTTGAAACGGCACTCAAACTGTTTAGTACTAAACTATTAAATAATGGAGTTGTAATAAAATTACCAAGGGGACACGACTCCTTTGTGACACACTGAAATTCCAAACAGGATAAAATAAAGATGGGTTTAAATGCAGAATATACCTGGGGAAATGCTATGTTTCAGCTTTTATCACAGACATTTCAAACTGCTTCAAATCCCAGTGAGAGGAGCTGTTTGTGCTGGGCTGTGATTGCTCAGCTCCCCAGATGTTCAGCCCCTTCCAACACTGGGGTCCTTGTGGCTGGGGATGATGAGACTGGGGTGAGGTCAGAAGTATCCCTCAAAAATGGCAATTTCATGGTCTCTTGATAAAATCTCATTTAGCTCCTCCTAAATTTGGCTGGCAACAGCACAGCCAAAGCACAGATTTGTTCTGGTGGGTTTTCTCCTTAATCCTTGGATAAAGATTGAAGATATTTCCTTTTCATCTGATGTTGTTCAGGCTCTGAAATGCCCTGACAGTGCCCAGGTGCCAGCACTGAGACAGAACTGCTGGAGGAGCTGCTCCAAATTAACCCTGGGCTGGAAGAGCTCACCCCACAGATTCTTCTTTTGGCTTTGTGGCTGTGAATTGTGTTCAACATCCCATAATAAACACCACAGGTGATAACACAGGTCAGTGCAGGGCTGGCTGCCTACTCCCCCTGAGGGAACAGAGGTCACTGAAGTCATTTTTTAACCAGCAAACAACAATCCCAGGGCCAGGGAATGCCCACACTCCCCCATGGCCTTGCACGTGGAAATGCCACAAGTTTATTGAACAAACTCTGGGCAAAATGCAAAGGTTGCTGTGAGAGCAAAGCAGAGTTTACAGCAGGGATGGGGTGGGTGGGGTTGTGTTTGTAACAGGACACAGCTTGAAAAAACAGCCAAAAGTCATATCCAAAATGTTTCTGCATTATTTTAAGTCATTCAAAACGATTTCAACCTATTTCCACTCCACTTGCAGTTCTGCTTGGCTTTACAAATGGATCGTGCTCCTCATTTTCCTGCCCTGCTGCTTGTGGGAGAGACACGACAGCCTTTGCAGCTGGATTTAAATGCCATTTCCTGAATTAGCTCAAATGTCACATTAAAAATAATAATAAAAAAAAAAGAATTATTTGGATCTGAGCTTCATTTTGCCATCCATGAGCCAGCAGGCTGTCAGGAAGCCATAAAACTGCACGAGATATATAAGGCCACTCTAATGAATCTCTTTTTAAAGTCTCTTTTCAGTCTACATTGCTGCCTCATCTCAGTTGCCTGCTAAGTAACAACATATTTAAATTAAAAGGCTCATAGTTAATTAGTGTGTGTTACAGCTAATTGTCCTACCCGTGTTTGCATTAATTTGTATTTTTTTAGTGAATTAAAGGACATTTTACCATACTATTGGGAAAGATCTCTCTGTCTCATCATACAGCTTTACTTCACACCTCTGACCTTTCCTTTTGTCTGAAGTCATAAAATACTTTGGCTCTCCAACCTGTAAGAAGAAAGAGAAAAAGTCACTTGTCCTCTATGCAGTGTTTAGGAGAATAAAACTCATAACCTAGAAAATAGAAGGGTTAGAAAAGGGAGGAAAGACTGTAGACTACTAAAAATGGGATCACTTAATTGTTGCTTTAATTTTGTTGATAAAAATCTCATCAAAGGCTGTGTGTGGTTATTGTCACTCTGCTGCCAAGCTGAACAGAAGGCTGACCACTGTGAGGCCCAAAATCCACATTTACACAGATTTACAATGAAATTACTCACTGCCCTCACAGCCCAAAATCCACATTTACATGGATTTACAATGGAATTACTCACTGCCATCACAGCCAAAATCCACATTTTCACAGATTTCCAATGAAGTTACTGATGGTAGAGCAGAGATATCTCCTCACTCAGTGCCATCACAGCCCAAAATCCACATTTACATGGATTTACAATGGAACTACTCATGGCAGAGCAGAGAAATCTCCTCACTCAACTGACGTCACAGCCCCAAATCCACATTTTCACAGATTTCCAATGAAGTTACTCCCAGCCATTACAGCCCCAAATCCACATTTACACAGATTTACAATGGAATTACTCACTGCCATCACAGCCCAAAATCCACATTGACACAGATTTACAATGAAGTTACTCACTGCCCTCACAGCCCAAAACCCACATTTTCACAGATTTCCAGTGAAATTACTCCCAGCCATTACAGCCCAAAATCCACATTTTCACAGATTTCCAATGGAATTACTCACTGCCATCACAGCTGCCAGCACGTTGAGGACCCTGCCATGGAGGCTTTGGCCATTTGCCACGATGTCCCCCAGGGAATAATAATCCTGAGGGTCCTTGACAGGCAGGTGCAGCAGGGACAGGAGCCTGGTGTCTGTGTCGTAGCAGGAGCAGGTTTTTACCACAGAGTGATTCTCACTGAGCAATAATTTGTAGCCACTGGAACAGAACAAATCCCATGGATCAGCATTGTACTCAATCAGGTATCAACAGTGTAAAATGTTAATTTAATTGGTGTGAAAAAGCAACTTGTCCCCGTTAGAGTTTTACCTGAAAGTACAAAAAGTTCTTGTAGATTTTACTCAAATGATTAAATTTGCTCTGTTTATTAACAAAGAACGTTATGACCTACTATTTATTAAATATATTATTTTCTATTTATTAACATATTCTCCTTTGAGATTTAACCAGGAAGGTACAGCTACACAAGAAGAAAACACCAAATATTTCTACCAATTTCATGTTGCTGGAATTAAAGCAAGTATTAACTTTGATCTTTCTAGAAAGAACTACCACTCCATGCTTTACATTTA
Organism: Acridotheres tristis; assembly: GCA_037013685.1. Lineage (NCBI taxonomy): Eukaryota > Metazoa > Chordata > Aves > Passeriformes > Sturnidae > Acridotheres > Acridotheres tristis. The sequence continues at coordinate 13,559,464 of CM072901.1, forward strand.
CCTAGGAGTTACAGGGTTGAATTTTTCTTCTCTTTCTGCTTCCTTGGACTGAATTAAAGGATTTTCAATTGTAACTAAAAGAAAGCATTGGGTAAGTAATGTTAGAAATTGATTACAGGTACAATTATAGATATTATTGTGTAAAACTCACAAGTTTTACCCAAACAACCACGGGCAGCAAAATCTTTCTATGAACTTAAAAAGATAAAAAGCACATCCTGTAAATAAATAAACACAGGATTTTTGTTGTGGTTTTATCAGCAATCATAACCATATCTATAACTGAGGGAAGACAAACACCAAATTGCTTTACAGCTTATTTTTCATCATTTTTAAGAGCTCAATATAATGTAAGATTTGACATTGATTAAGTGCAGGCCAGCTCTGAGCTGCTGCACCCAGTGGGTTTCTTTTGTTGACATATTTACTGGGCTCGAGTTAAAAATCTTTGGAATCTCTTTCCTTCCCTCTTTAAACTGAACAATTTGTTTCCAATTAAGCTGTTTGTGAGTCCTCAGAGCAAAACACAGCAGAGCCACCAGCACAAGCATGATTTCCATGCAAACAGAAACGTGGTGAGAAGAAAGAAAACAAATAAAGAAAATAAAATAAAGAAAATAAAGAACTCACCACAATCCCCAACCCTGAAGCTTTCTGAGAGGGATCTGATGTATTCTTCTCTGCCCCAGGACTGCACATTAATGAAATAAGTTGGGGAATCACGAATGGTAAAATTGAAGGTGTATCTTTCAGTGCCAATGTCTGCAAATAAAATGAACAGGGCTGGAGCAATTGCTCAGCACAGCTTGATTTCTAACTAGAATTGGTGTATAAAAATGACTGGTTTGAGGTTTTCCTGGTGTGAAAAAATGAAGTTTACTTTCTTGGTAAAATTTAAAAAGCTTAATAAAAGACAATAAGAGACAAAGATAATAAAGCAAGGGTGCTTGGCATTCAGCCAAGAGCACACTTATTATCTTCGGAGTTATTCTTGAAATACTTTTTTTATTACATCATCTTGATGCATATTCATAAACTATTTTGCATATTTAAACTTTTTAATGAACTAGTTTACATATCCCAGGAATTGTTTAGCATGACTACTTCTTGGGCCCACCTTTTTAGAGCATGTGCGGTTTTTGGCAGTGGTTTTAGCCCTTTGTTATGCTTAAATATTTAAACTTTTAATATTTAATTTATTTTAATACTATTAAACTTTCTTATTATTTCAGTTTGGGCCTTGGTTTTTACTTTTTTTGCACAGCAGGTGCTGATAGTTGGTGTATCAGTAGCAGGGTCTTCATTATATGTTCACTGCATGTTATCCCAACCAAACAGGCAGTTTAATCACAATAATTATTTATTAGCTATCCCACTACCATGTCTAAGTTTTGTTAATAGCAGAAATAAAAAATATATCTTTGCAGCAAAGTTATTTTAACGTTGCACATATAGTGTTTGTCTTAATATTTGCAAAAGCCAATTTTATAAGACATATTTCTAATTTTATAATATGTATTTATAATTTTATAATATATATTTATAACGGGGATTTGCTCCCGCTAGAGGCCAGCAGGTGGTGCAGGAACACTCTGGTGTTTGGGAATGGGCTGGAATTCCTGCTGGAATTGGACCTCACTTCACTTCGAGCACCGTCCAAATTTCCAGCTCAGCCACGGGAGAACTGCTTCAGAAGAACTGGGAGAGGAGTTAATGAATAGGGAATCAAGCAATAATTAACGGGATTTTTCTAGAGGCTAGAATTAGGCAAGTACTCCAAGTACTTTTTTAACTCTACAAATAATTGTTGCAATTCGAAGTAAATGACAGACACAATCATATATCTAAAATAATCTGCCATGCAAGAGCCCCAGGGTGTGAGGGCAGCCTCTCCTGCTCAGGAGACTATTTACAGCCCCATCAAAAAAACCAGCTCAGAGAATAAAATTGATCTGTCAAAAAATAAAAAAGAAATGCAAAGTCAATGATCATTTCTCCGTGTGGCAGTTCAGTGAAGTGAATAAAGTGTTCCCAGTGCTGTGGAAAATGCAGAATATCAGTGGCTGTAGCCCTGATTTACAGTTAATTAATGAAGATTTCCAGGGATCAAAGCATGAGGCAAGAGATTGGAAAATGCAGAATATTGGTGGCTGTAGCCCTGATTTACAGTTAATTAATGAAGATTTCCAGGGATCAAAGCATGAGGCAATAGATTGGAAAATGCAGGGTATCAGTGGCTGTAGCCCTGATTTACAGTCAATTAATGAAGATTTCCAGGGATCCCAGCATGAGGCAAGAGATTGTTCCTAAGTTCTCAAGGAAAGCTGGAGTGGCAGCAGGATAAATGAGTCCTTCTCCTGGAGCTGGAATGCTCTGTACCAACCCTGACTGTAAATTTGTTATTTCTATTTCCAATTAATGCTGTATTAACAACATACAATTCCCATTTTGTACCACATGAAGCTGTTGCTGCTCAGGCCAGAAATGACTTGTGTCACTCCACAAGACATGTCCTCAACTTTTCTGTTTTGAGAGAGAACAAATATGAAGGCAGCAGCTCCATTCCAGCAGAATTTATGGAAGAGTGGGATCATATTGGTTCCATCTTCAGAGCATGAAACACTTCCATGACAGAGTTTTTCCAATTTCTAATTGATATGGTTTAGCCAAATCAATGCTGCTGTTTCATCTTGCTTCTCAAACAGACACCTTTTTTTTTTTTTTTTTTTTTTTTTGGTGCATTTTTATTCTATCCATTTGACACTGAGAAACGTGTTTATCATTCACATCTTGATTTCTGTCATCTCTGCCAAATTACACCCGTTGAAGAAAATGAAGGAAAAAGAGTTTAAAGGGACTGTACTTTTTCGGTCTGGAAAGCTTCTGACATCTGTTTTGCCAATAACCATCCCGATTACATTCTGAAAAATAAAAAGATTATAGAGTACAAGTATTAAACCCAGATGTAGATGATGAATTAGATTTCATGGAATTATACTCTGCTGATGATAATAAACATATTTCTGACTGGTAATCATTTTAATCTATTTATTCCACAGTACTGTATGAGCTGAAGGGTAAAACATAAACACACACGTTTACTTTAGGAAAAAATTGTGACTAATAAAAATATGAAAAGAAATACATCTGTTTCTGTTTGTGAAGAAAATGAGAGGACAAAAGTTCACCCCAAACCTTCCCAATTTTGGCTGCTCTACAGCAATCTCTCCTCAGGTAGGCAGCAATGTTGTTGTTCCATGCTCTCTGCACTCAGATCTCCTCAAATGCTCCATGGAAAGTCTGGACAGGATTTATTTTACAATCGAGTGTGCAAGGGTTTCCTGGCTGTCAGCACCACGGGTGCACCCACAGGAGCCTGTCCTGGCCTCAGCCAAGCAACCTCAATTTCTACAGGTGCCTCTCTCTTGCTTTCAGTCTTTCAAGTGACTCCAAGGGAGCTGAGACAAGGAGTTTTTCTGTTGGTTCAGTCCAAAATGAATCCTATTCTGCTTTGCTCAAACCTGTGTTTATGATGTGAAAACATCCTGTTCTCAATTGTCAAACACAACTACTGGGAGCAAACACACACATGTAGATAAGAGCTATGTTATCTGTGTATCTGTAATAGAATGGAACAGCTGTGTGGTGGGTTGGGGTTGGTTTTCAGGTCAGGTCAGAGTTTTGCAATGCTCGTTTGGGATTTAGGAGGTCAGCAAGGAAAGTCAGAGTGGGACAAGGGCTGGAAGAGCAGACTGGCAGTGCAACACTGGCAGGATCCTTCAAAATATGAAGCATCCGACATTAATTCCACTTCTCACAATCCTGGAATGGCTTGGGCTGGAGGGATCTTAAAGCCCATCCAGTGCCACCCGTGCCATGTTTAGGGACACTTTCCACTGTCCCAGGATGCTCCAAGCCCTGTCCAGCGTGGCCTCGGACCCTCCCAGCTCCTTTCCATGAGCCCCTCTGGCAGTCCTGACTGTCCCATTCCAGCAGAATTCCAGAGCCAGGTGGGAGGGGCAGGGTCACAGCTCAATATCCCAGCCAGGATTCATTCTGTAAATGTTCACAAAGCAGCGTGACCTGCCTGACTTCACACGCTCAAAAATCAGCTCTCCAATTTCCCTGGAATCACTAGAGGGAGCACGGGAACTGCCTTATCCTGAGGGAAGGAAACACTCAGAAAATGTTGTGTCCAGCAGTGGAATATCCCTTTCCAGACTAACTGCATGCCCACTGCATGCACTGAGGCTGATTAGGATTTTGTTCTTCTATTTTGAGTTTTGCTTCTTAATTTAAAAAAAAATCTATTAAATCAGAGTGCAACATTCCATGTATCTCACCACCAAATGTCAAAAGAGCTGACATTTAGGATGAGTGCCCAAAGAAATTAGGCTGATTGTGCCTAATTTCTGATGTAAATATCCAATTTCCCACAGAAATCTGCCCCAGCTCTGCTGTAAATATTCTCACCTCTGTGTCTCCAACACCGAGGCTGCACGAGGAGCTGGCAGGAGGAAGTGATCTGGCTGGAAACTATTTTGGACTGAGGAAGGAGAAAAACTTCCAGAGATCATTGTCTTGATCAGCTCATTGTGCAACAGCCCAAGCAGTCATTTCCCAAAAAAAAGGAGGGGAACACCCCCCCATGGTGGCTGTTTTGGCAGAGCACTGCTTGAGGCTGCTCAACCAACTCATGAACACACTGCAAGTGTTTACACTTGAATCTCTTTCACTTTTTAAAATAAACAGCAAACTCATAAACCGTGCCATTTTGATACTCCAAACTGTGTGCTCAGCTGTTTGAACGTTCTAACACAACACACACTGATCATTCTATCATAAATTATTATTTTATAGAAATACTTCCATTGCCGTGCCTCGCTAACTGCAATACTCAAGATCAATTTTATTTGCAAAATAAAAGCTTTTAGTTGCAAAATGAAAGCTTTTAACTGGGTTAGTGGATCATTATTTGGGAAGAACTGTGAATGACGGGTTAAATTAGTGTTGCTGAAGATCAGTGTTGGATCAATATGGCTCTAAGGGGGTAGAAAACTTCTCTTAGATAATCCCTTTTCTGTGATTCCTCTTTCATTTGTTTAAAGTTAATGAGGAAAATAATTGTGCCATCCCACTTAAAATGCTGTAGGAATGGGAAAACTCCATGTTTTCACTCTTCAGGAACATCCTGACTTCCCTGGGGCAGGGGAGGGGGGATTCTCTGCTCAGGTGAGACCCCACCTGCAGAGCTGCCTCCAGCCCGGGGGTCCCAGCACAGGAAGGACGTGGAGCTGTTGGGGAGAGTCCAGAAGAAGCTCCAGGATGATTGGAAAGGCTGAAAAAATTGGGATTGCTCACCCTGGAGAAGAGAAGATTTGGGGTGACCTAACTGTGGCCTTCCAGTGGCTGAAGGAGCTGACAAGAAACATGGAAAGAGACTCTTTAGCAGGGATGGAGTGACAGGACAAGGGGAAATGGCTGCTGAAAGACAAGGGGTTTAGGACACTGGGGAGAAATCCTCCCCTGGGAGGGTGGGGAGATTCCCAGAGAAGCTGTGGCTGCCCCTGGATGCCTGGGGGTGTCCCAGGCCAGGCTGGACAGGGCTTGGAGCAGCCTGGGATGGTGGAAAGTGTCCCTGTCCATGGCACTGGATGGGCTTTAAGCTCCCTTCCAAGCCAAACCAGTCTGATTCAATGCAAAATCTGTGTGATTCTGGTTTTTATCCCAAAGAACCAGAACCAACCCTCCCATGGAACTGTGAGATTTTTACTCTGCCTTCCTAGTGAGAGACTGCTGAGGTCACAGATTATTGTGGCTGCATAATGCTGACTCTGTAACGTCTTTAATAATGTCTTCACTAATTCAGCATCCATTTAAAGTGCTACAAAGGAGCCTCTGATACATTGAATTGTCTGGTCAATATCTGTGCCTGTGGTACCCAGAGGCTGTGGGCAATAACAGCATCAATTTTCATTTTGCTGCTTTGCACACAAAGAAGGGAAGGTGCTTTCTACCCAACAATTGCACTAATGCTATCACTACCTAAATCCACATCAATTACATAATTTTTGCAGTAATACAAGACAGTCAGATACAATTTCATCAGGGAACAAAAGGCTGTGAGACTTACAGGACGAGCAAGGTTTGGATGCAGATCTGAAAGTGCAACAAAGTCCCGTGCTGGACGAGAATGAGCCATTCTTTATCTGAAACTTGAGGAAACGGACTTAGATTTTGTAAAAATCCAAACAAATCACTTAAGGCCATTCACAGTGAGAATAACAAGTTATTTTTTAACATAAATGTTTTGACCTAATAGCATCTGTTTTTAATAAGAGGCATTTCAAGCCATCTGAAGTAGACAATTCTTTATTGTTTGGATTTGGCAATGGAAGTTGTGAATTTTACTGTGACAGGTCTACCTAAGCTTCTCAAATAAAGGCCTGTAATTTTTATTTATTATTCATCATTAAATGACTCCATTAGCACCAGGCTCTGAAAAATATTTACCCTCCTTCTCTCTGGGAAGCCCAACTGAATTTAATGAGGCAGCTCATATATAAAAGGCAATTTATATGTGAGGAAAGAGAAGTGTTGGGTTGCAAAACACCTTTAATTGAGGTTTTGGACTAAATATTAAACTCCTTTAAAATGTGAGTTTATTCCTTCCGCAAAATAGAAAATTCCTGAATTTATTAAAACAAAAATTTGTGAAAATTACTTCTTTTGAGGCTGCCAACGTTGCATTTACTGCCCAGCCCTGAGAGCACCCAGGTTCTCTCCAGAGATGCCAAAGTGGGGCCATGGGTGCTTTGTTAGACCCTCTGAATGCCTCTTATTATTTCATGGGCTCCTCAGAGACATTTAGATACTTAACAAATAGTTGTCAGATTTTAGTTTTTGTTGTGAAAGGAACCATTGCGTTGTCCAAATCGTAATAACCTTTAATAGGAGAGAACTGCTGACATTTTTCAGAGGATGTCTGTTCAATCTTTAGAACGAAATCCTGAATGGCTTTCACAGTCTTTCTACCTGGAACCTGGTATGAGAATTGTGAACCATTTCATCAGGCATTAGGATAAAGGTCTGTTGAACTAGAGAACAAATAAGCTTACATTTTAAAGAAAAATAAGCAGTTATCTGAGAACCAAGTGATTTTTCTAAAAGAGCATTTCAAGCTATACTCTCACAGAGAGAAAGCCCAAATTTGCCTTACAGAAACCACTGAACAATGGGGCCCTCAAACCTGTTCCCATCCCATTAGATGGAAAAATTTAAGTTTCCTTCTGCAGGAAAGTCACCTCAGCATCCCTCCAAGGCAGGGTAACCTCAGAAGAAGTCAAATATTGTTACCTGCTGTACCTCACACCAGCTGGGTCGTGTCGAAGGAAGCAGAGCTGGAACACCTGTATGACAGGAAGATTAAAATGGTAATTTAGGATTTGAAATGCTCCAGGTTCTGAGAGCTGGAGCAGAGCTGCCCCACTCAGGGACCCTTCAACCTCCTCAGGAGCCCCTCAGCCCATCATGGACCCACCATTACCCTCAGGAGCCCCTCAACCACCCCTCAGTCCATCATGGACCCCTCCATCCTCCTCACACACCCACTGTTCCCTTCAGGTGCTCCCTCAGGAACCCCTCAACCCATCATGGATCCCAAAGCTCTCCCCACACACCCGCCATTCCCCTCAGGGACTCCTCAACCTCCCCTCAGTCCATCATGGACCCCTCAGCCCTCCCCAGACACCCGCCATTCCCCTCAGGGACCCCTCAACCACCCCTCAGTCCATCATGGACCCCTCAATCCTCCTCACACACCCGCCATTCCCCTCAGGGACCCCTCAACCACCCCTCAGCCCATCATGGACCCCTTAATCTTCCTCACATACCCACTGTTGCCTTCAGGAACCCCTCAGCCCATCATGGACCCCTTAATCTTCCTCACATACCCACTGTTGCCCTCAGGAACCCCTCAATCCCTCATGGACCCCTCAGCCGTCACACGTCTGCCATTGCCCTCAGGTGGCCCTCACTGACCTTTCAACTTTCTCCGAGACTCTTCAATCTCCTCCTGGACCCTTTGGTCCCTCAGGTGTCCCTCACTGTCCCTTCAGTCTCCTCCTGGACCCTTCAGTCCCTCAGGTGTCCCTCACTGTCCCTTCAATCTCCTCCTGGACCTTTCGGCCTCTCAGGTGTCCCCCACTGTCCCTTCAGTCTCCTCCTGGACCCTTTGGTCCCTCAGGTGTCCCTCACTGTCCCTTCAGTCTCCTCCTGGACCCTTCAGCCTCTCAGGTGTCCCTCACTGTCCCTTCAGTCTCCTCCTGGACCCTTTGGTCCCTCAGGTGTCCCTCACTGTCCCTTCAGTCTCCTCCTGGACCCTTCAGCCTCTCAGGTGTCCCTCACTGTCCCTTCAGTCTCCTCCTGGACCCTTTGGTCCCTCAGGTGTCCCTCACTGTCCCTTCAGTCTCCTCCTGGACCCTTCAGTCCCTCAGGTGTCCCCCACTGTCCCTTCAGTCTCCTCCTGGACCCTTCGGTCCCTCAGGTGTCCCTCACTGTCCCTTCAGTCTCCTCCTGGACCCTTCGGCCTCTCAGGTGTCCCTCACTGTCCCTTCAGTCTCCTCCTGGGCCCTTCAGTCCCTCAGGTGTCCCTCACTGTCCCTTCAGTCTCCTCCTGGGCCCTTTGGTCCCTCAGGTGTCCCTTCAGTCTCCTCCTGAACCCTTCGGCCCCTCAGGTGTCCCTCACTGTCCCTTCAGTCTCCTCCTGGACCCTTCAGTCCCTCAGGTGTCCCTCACTGTCCCTTCAGTCTCCTCCTGGACCCTTCAGCCTCTCAGGTGTCCCTCACTGTCCCTTCAGTCTCCTCCTGGACCCTTCGGTCCCTCAGGTGTCCCTCACTGTCCCTTCAGTCTCCTCCTGGACCCTTTGGTCCCTCAGGTGTCCCTCACTGTCCCTTCAGTCTCCTCCTGGACCCTTCAGCCCCTCAGGTGTCCCTCACTGTCCCTTCAGTCTCCTCCTGGACCCTTCGGCCCCTCAGGTGTCCCTCACTGTCCCTTCAGTCTCCTCCTGGACCCTTTGGTCCCTCAGGTGTCCCTCACTGTCCCTTCAGTCTCCTCCTGGACCCTTCGGCCCCTCAGGTGTCCCTCACTGTCCCTTCAGTCTCCTCCCGGGCCCTTCGGCCCCTCACGGACGCTCCGTTCGTGAAGGACACAACATGGCGGCGGCGCAATGGCGGGAAAAGAGCCCGGCGCTCCCTCAGGGCAGACATTGTCCCATCCCAACACTTTCTGTGGGATCTGCAGCAGTCCCTGACGAGGTAACAACAGGGTTAGAAAGGATTTGGGGTGGAATTGTGCCCTGGGAGTGTGGGGAGGCGCTGGCACAGATTCCCAGAATCGGCTGCTCCATCCCCGGATATTAGTGATTATCTTCTTTTTTCCTTTGTCTTCGATCAGAGTCGGGATTGAAGCAGGAGAAACAGGATTTTCATGATCGGACTCGGATGTTTATTAATTCTTATCTATAGTACAGTGAGTGCTACAGCATTTCTAGCTAACAAGCTCAAAATGACAAAATGGAGCTGGATCTTGCTCGTTACAAGGTCTTCTAAGTATCCAATTAAAAACTATCATCAATATTTTTTATACTTTTGACCCAATGGCCAAACACCTGTGACCTGCACTGCAGGATTTTCTATCCAACCAAAAACTACTGCCTGAAACCAAGAAGAAAAAGGAACAAGAAGGAAGAAGAGCCAATGCCTAAGAACCTCCATCTTGTCCTATACCCATTATTATATTCTAAAATTCCAAATCCTTCACTGTGTGATATTACACACTTCTATTCAGACTACACACCAGTGATTCCTACTCCATCACCCAAATTTGGGAGCTTTCTCCAAGGCCTCAAGTCAAAAGCAGTGTTCTTTTAGGGCTCAGTGCCAGAAAGCACAAAAAGTTTAAAATTCCCAGGCTTCAGGAAGTGCCCAAGGCCAGGTTGGAGCACTCTGGGTTAATGAAATGTGTCCCTGCCCATGGAGCTGGATGGTTTTTAACCTCCCAACCCAAAAATCCTGTGATTCTATGACTTACCAGATCAGCAATTTAAAATCAAGTTCATTCTACAAGTATAAACATAGCAGCAAGACAAATCAAATTACAGAAATCTCTGGAGAAAACATTCCCTACTTCCTTTTTTTTGTGGCTATAAGGGAAAAAAAAAGTTGCAGCCTGTATTTTATAAATTAATCAAAATTTCTGGTTTAAAGATATTATTTGTATTGATTCCCACCCAATACTCCTATATTTTCAGGCTCTGCAGAAGGCTGGCTTGAGTTGTTTTCTCCATTTATATAGAATATAAAATTATATTTTATAAAATCAATACCCTTCACTTCTGCATCATAAAAAACTTTACTCCTGATGAGTAATTTTATAACCCCAAGGTCGTGGCTATTGGAAGGTTTTAGCCTGACAAATTCTCTGTGTTGACTCTGTATTACAGGATCTTTCATTTCTTCAATTAAACAGCTGAAAATGGATCCCACCTGTGCTCTCATATTTATTGTGTCACAAAAATCCACGATAATTATCCCGTGCTGATGACAAACGGGATGCCAGGGAACTGACAGCCTGGGTGGGTTTTTTTTCTTTTTAGGTCACCTTTTATACAGCGTGATCCATAACTTTGTTTCATAGGTTTGAATCTCCTCTAAGCTGAAAATGGCAATTTTTTCCTGTCAGTTCTGCTGTTTTCATTATCTCAAGCTAATGAACAAGCAGAAGATAATGAGCCTGGTGGTAGGATCCTAATGGACACTGGCTGGGAAAGGTACTTGTCTCATTCTTACTCAGCCATTGCCGTGACTGCAACGCAAAACAGGAAAAAAAAAAAATCTCTGAAATGAGACCTGTGGGGTGTCCACTGCTGCAGAAGGTGACAAATCCACACCACAGCCCAGGGGCTTGCAGGAATTCAGCTGGCCCAGTATCTCAGCGTGGTTTTGGTGGGACACCAGGACCTGTTGCAGAACCCACCAGGATCTTGTGCGTGGCTAAATTCCCACTTCCAGTGGGGTTTGTCCAGGTAGAGCTGCTTTTCTCCCACAGGCACCAAGGGCAGGTGAAACCCGACTCTGCCATGTCCCCTCCAGGCCTTTTGTTCCATTTCAAAGCCACCAGAACAAGGGTGCTCTTGTGCCTCTCCATAATCACCGGCAGGGTTTGCTTTGTGGTCTGCTTCCACTCCTATTTTCAATGTACATTTCGGAGGGGAAAAAAAAAAAAAAAAAGCTGTTTTTTACTTTCCCAGGATAGCTCCTGCTGGGAAGACGTTATCAGGGCCATCGTGACAGGATGCACAAAGGCAGGGGACAAAGCCAGACCACGATTCTTTCCCTCTGAGATGTCTGATTAGATGCTGAATGTCTGACTGGCAGATACTGAGCCAAGCACTTGTTTGATGTCACCTGTCTCAGGTGACACTGTGAATTCTGCCATTCATACAGCACATGGCACCTCAGGGACAGCCAGGGGCTTCTGTGGTTACTGCAAACAAATAACACCTTTTTGGTGCTTATAACCAACAAATGTCTTACCTGCCTTTATCCCACTGATTTAGGTGCCAGCTGATTCTCCCAGCCAGGAATTTTTAATACAAACACTGGAGGGCGTCTGCAAAAAGAAATGTTACTCAACTTGTATCTCACTTTACTCAAGCTTTCCTCCTCAGCTGACCTCAAAGTGGTCCCAAAAAGAAATCAGCATCCTTATCTCCCTTTGACAACTGGGAAAACAGAGGTGAGAGAAGGGCCAGGAGGGCTTTCCTAAAATCCACGTGCCACACACAACATCTCCCCTCTCCAGCCCCCACGGGAGAGCAACTGTGTTGATTCAGTGTTTTTCTGATCTAGTGTTTGATCCCTGAAAGCTCCAAGTGATTTGAACTCTCCAGCACTCAGCACTCAGCCTGTGATTGGCAGAGCCTTCCCATACACGGCTGCAAATTGCCCAGCCCCTGCTAATTAAGCCTTCGTGAATAGATTTATTTAAATGACACTCGTCGGCATGGTCAAGGAGTGCAAATGCCATTACGTTAGCAATTTGTTACGTGGCCACTTTGTGTTCAGGGGAAGAAAGTCCAGCACTAGCAGGGACATTTCTGAAATCATTTCCAAAACCAGAGCAATATAAAAATATTTGCTCTGTGCGTTTTCCACTGCCCACAGCGTTGACTGAGAGGCCTCATTGAATATTTATACATCCTTAGGACCCAAAGAACTGGTAAAATGGAGAGGGCAGACATGTAATTTTATGTAATTGGCCTGGCTGGATGCATTAAAAGCATCAAATTATTAAAGGTGCTCAGTGGTTTTGGCTGATACCTGAACTGGCAGAGCCTCGAGAGTGCTGATGGAGTAACAATGGACATCTTCAGCAGCAATGCAGGTGCTGATGCAGCCAACAGGTGCTCAGTGTGTGTTTAGGGATATTTAATTTAAATTTCTCTGAGCCTTTGCTCAGTTCTCACTCCAGCCTGGTTCTCCCCTATCCTGGAACCATCCCAGTGCTGTTTCAGTGGGATTTCCTCACTCTGAGCACCACCACCACCACCTGCAGCATGGAAAAAACACAACAACACAACAGGGCCTTGTTGTAAAATGAACGTGGCCCCTGGTTCCCACCTCACCTGGGCTAATTCTGCCTTCTTGGGGCCAGGGAAGGTGCCAAGACCCGAGGCAGCAGCACGAGCCTGCAGGGAGCTCAGACCCCAACATGGGTGTGAGCAAACAGAGCCAGTGCCAAGGGCTCTGCTGGGAATGCCAACAGCCCCCTCTGCACGAGAAAAACTCCATTTCTGCTAAAGACAAAAAAAAAAAAAAAAAGCTTTTTTTTTTGTAAAGGTGTACATCTCTGTGGGCCATGTAGCTGCTCTTCCCATTCCCAGGGCTGCAGCCTGGCATGGCACTGCTCCTCTCCCTCCCTCCCAGGCACAGAGTCTGGGCTCCTGCTCATCAGCAAGCTCAGTTCCTCATGATTCCATCGCTAATTAATCCCTTCTGCAGCCCTGGTGGAGCAGGAATGTCACGAGAAGGATGTGGCACAACCCAAAGAGGAACAGGAGCCATCAGCACCAGCCCCTGCCCCAAAATCAGCTCCCCTCGGGTGCCAGGGCAGAGTGACAGCCCAGTGGAAACGCCACAGCTGAAATCTGAGACCTTCTGGATCATCGCTAAGCAGTCAGTTTATTTTCAGTGAATAATTAGCAAATAAACCTACCCCAGAACTAATCTGTGTATTTTTCCTAGCAAAAAGGCAAAATAAGATGCCCATATAGGAACTCACTGCTCCAAAGCACTGACACAAGGCTTCTTTTCTTCAATTTTCTCACTTTTTTGAAGCTCAGGCTTTGATTGCCCAGGATTTAAAGCCCTTACTCTTCTGTTTAACTTGACTGAGACCACAGAAATTCAAAATTCTTCTTTTTAGAACCTTCAGGCTATAGAGAATAACTTTTCCTGCACATAATTCCAAAATAATGTGAGCTCAATGAAATGACTTGGATTTTCATCACTTTCCCCAAGACCAGAATTTCCTCCTCCCTCTCTGAGCAAACAAGTGATGAATATTTTCCAACAAAACATCATGAATTAAAGCACACAACAATTAAAAATAGTTTTAGTGACAGCTCCCTGACACAGAGGAAGAATGCGTTGAGGGGGGGAAGAAAAGAAGATATTTAGCATTGTTGGCTGCTATTCAGACACTTCCAGCCATTCAAATCCATGAAACCAAACCCAAATTATATCTGGATTTCAGCTGGAGACACTTGAGACTAAGCAGTACCAATTAGGACACACAGGATGAGCATCTCCCAGTGATAATACTGGAAAAAGCCTTCCAAACTCCAGTTGCTCCAGTTTCCATCCAAGCCTAAAACCTGATCCCTGTTCACAAGGAGGAAAAGTGAGGCTATAATTCCCAAAGACATATGATGGTGGCTATAAAAGAAAACTGGCATCTTAGAGTAAATCAAAATTTTCCCTCACCACAGAATTCACAGTGAAGGGAGCACACCAGAGAAATCCAAAGGGCCCATCCAAGCTAAACTTTCCAGTACAAATCCACCTTTGATCTCCTGGCTGAGCGTTTGGCCCCGGCCTGGTGGTGGCAGAGCTCCCACTGCCTCCGAGAGCCAGGACTGCATCCAGCCCTTCCCAGGGAATCGTGTGTCAACATTTCCACAGCCCTCCTGGCTGCCTGTCAGGCAGCTCGTTAGAAAACTCCTGCAGACCCACGCTGACATTTGGAGGGTTTATCCATTAGAAAAACAAAACCTCCCCTCAAAGCCTGTTCAAAGTGCAAAGGTACGAGACTTGATCAAAACACGACTGGATCACGAAATTCTCCCTTAAGAAAATGAACACTAGAGGTCAATCTAACAACTTGTCCCGGAAATATATATCCCTGGAATAAAAGATTACAGACTGCTGCATGCTGTACAGCTCTAACTACCTCCAGACCCACTGGCTGGCCCTGATCTAACAAGGCTTTCCTCTGTTCTTTGGGATTTGCTCTTGTCTCACTCTCCATTAGTGTTTCCTTTCCTGTACGGTCCCTGTCCTGAGTCATGGGGCTCCCTAAAGCACTAAACTCCCTGTTTATAGAGGGAAAAGGGGAATTGGCCTTGTGTGAGGAGGTTGGGGGATTGGCCTTGTGTGAGGGACACACAGATGTGTCCCTGATGGAGCTCCACTGCAGCTCGAGTTCCATTAAGGAGCAGGGGAGCAGCCATGCAGGTGAAAACCCCTCCTGCTCAGGATCTCATCATGGATAAATCTTAAAAGTTGGAAGGGATCTTTAAGCTCACAAAATTCCACCCCTCCTGCCATGGGCAGGGACACCTTCCACTGTCCCAGGTTGCTCCAAACCTTGTCCAGCCTGGCCTTGGACACTTCCAGGGACGGGCAGGCACAAACCCAAAAATGGTTTCAAAGAGGCAGCAGGGAACAGGGCTGGGATGCAAGGGATGGGTTTAGGACTTCCAGACTTCAAGTCTGACTCCATTCCAATGCATCTCCCATCTAACAGCAGCAGAGTGACTTCATTCCTGCACCTCATGCTTTCCTCAACTCTTCTCCTCTCCCATGCTCACATTCTGGAGGACCTTGAGATCACAAACTCCCACAAACTATTTATTCTTAAAATCAGTTTTGGATGGGCTTTTTTTACTTTACCATTCTGAAATGCCCAATATTCCAATTCCAGTGAGTTTCTTCCTCCCCCTTCCCTGCTCTTATCACCAGAAATAAGACACAGCCCTGCCAGCCTGAATCAGCCTCCCCTCACTTACCACTTTCCTCAGCAAATCCCAAATTCTCCTCCTGGCTCCAACAGACCTCGATGGAGCACAGGAGGTTGCCTCCACTGGGAAAGCCAGGGGTGATCCAAGGCACAAAAGTCAAGCCAGATGAAAGCCCAGACCCAGCAGAGAACGAGTTTAAACTCAAGATTTCTGCCGGGGACTCACTTGTGTGCTGCTCCCCCAAGCTCGTGTGCTGAAACGGGGCCAAATCGTGGCTCTTGCTGCCTGCAGCCAGATCCTACAACCCTGAGTAACACCAAGGAGTAACATTTATTCCCACACAGGGGCTCTGTGCAGTGGGGCTGCCAAGCCCTGGCCCCAGCTGAGCTTTTCGTGAGTGAGCAGCTCCATATGGCAACGCCAGCTCCTCACTCAGCAGCTCGCCTGCTGCCAGCTCCTCTCGGTGCAAAAACAGCAGAAATGTTCCAGCTCCACCTTCACATTACAATTACCTTTCCAAACCTGCCAGATGAATTCCTTCAAATTCTTCCAGGGAGTTTCTTGCTGCCTGGATGAGCGCAGCGGTTCTGGCTGCAGCCAAGTCATTCCCAGGTGGAAATGTCTGCCAGGTCATGTCAGGGTGTCCAGTGTTGGTGTCCAGCTCCTCAGAGCCAGGAGGCTGTCACAGAGGTGATGGAAATGCCTCATTTTAAAGCAACCTGACCCTACCACAGAGCTGAAGCTTCTGCAGGGACACATCTCTGAGCCCTTCCCAGATAATGCAGGCACAGGAAAGATTTGGGTTGGGACAGCAAGGGATGCCTCGTGTCACTGGTGTGCATCAACACCTTCTCTTCAAGGCATAAAAACTGGGCAGAACTGAACAGGAAACCTCCATTTTTGGGGCACTAGATGCCTCACCTTGTCAGCTTTTCATCTATCAAAATGCACAAGGTGCAATCCCTTGGCCACAGGAGCTGCCCTTCCCAGTACCCCCATTCATCCCCATCCCCTGGGAGGTGGTTCCCCCAAAATCTGACTGCCCAGAGGCCCTTCCCAAGGACCAACAGCAGCACAGCCCTCAGTGCTCTGAGTCTATGACAGGAAAGCCACACAGGTACCTCAAACGATGTGGCCTTAGCCCAGGCAGGGCTTCACACTGAACCCCAGGTTAGCAGGGAGCCCAATTTCAGTGGATGGATCCATTCAGCCATGGCACGTGCAGTTCCTGCCAAATCAATATGTGCATCTTCCTGGTGAATCACTGTGTCAGTGGGACGTTAATGGGGCACAGTGCTCGTGGTGTCGAGGCATTTTTAGGTTGGTTTTTTTTTTTTTTGCCAACGAAGCAAAGTAATTCGCTTTCCTCCCCCCTTTCCCCCCCACCGCCAGCCTTCCCAAATGCACAAAATGGGCTCCAGACCCACCTCCTACAAGGAAATGAGAACCAGCCTCAGAGGATCACCCAGCAAGAAGCCTCTGTTCGGAGATCTGACGCCTCTTCAAAGCCAGGGGAGCAAATGTGCTCCTACCTCCGCTGATTTATGAGGAACGGCTGCGTCACCCACGCGGGGGAAACGCTTAAACGCTACCAGAGGGAAGGGGAGGGAGCCCTGGCTGCCTGCTCCGAGCAACCCCGCTCTTCAGGAGAGTTTGTTTCCATCTAATTCCATCTCTATTGCATTTTAAAGGAAAATAAACAACGTGGAGACTGCAGCACACGCTGCTGGAGGTTTCCATCGCTAGGAAAATAAAGAGCGGGGTGGCACCACCGAGGTGCCAAGGAGGGGCTCTTAAATGGCACCAGCCAGCCTGGGACTGTCCCCACACATGAGAGGATGTGGGAAAAGCAGGTGGCTTCCCAGAAACCTCCAATATCCCCTCAGCTGGAGGCAGGAACAAAGCCAGGGGCACCCCAGGAAAGGCAGGAGCAAGGTTTAAGTGCGGGGCACAGCCCAGGGCTGGGTTTTTTTTTTTTTTCCCCTTCCTTTCTGTGTTGAAAAATTCAGGGTGTAAATCGTTCTGTGTGTTTGGTTTTAATTTCTGCTGCTGCCCCGCTGTTATTTATGCTCTTGAAATATAACAGCAGGCACACGGAGAGCGTGGTGTCCATGAAATACAGCCCAGTGCCCAGAGTGTTTATCGACCACTGCAGTAAATAATTCCAACAAGCACAACTCATCCAAGAGAGCAGGGCCATGGATGAAGGCTGCCCATCTGCCAGGGCCCTTCCAGGGCTGCCAGGTCTGCTCCAGAAATGCTCTTTTCCATCTAAAATAAAGCCAAGTGCAGCTCCCAAGTGGGTCCTGGTGGCAGCTGTGCCCTGGGCTGGCAGGATCCTGGGGACACCTTTGCCCGCCATGGAATGCTCCCAGTTCATGCCAAGAGGACTTTAACGGACAGCAACTGCTTGGCTGCTTCCAAGCTGGAGCAGAGGCAGCCAAGGGACACAGCCACACCAGGAGCTGCAGCTCCACAGCATCCTCAGCACTGCAGGACAGCCAGGATGTCACTGCTTGAAATGAAAGCTCTCTGCCAGGACCAGATTTGGTTTGATGGTTGAGGAGAAGGCAGCAATAACAGCCCTGGATAAACAGTCACTCAATTAGCATAGGTAATGTCTGTGGAATTTATTCAGCATCTGAATTCTTGCTTTTTTTCCAGGGGAAAGGCCAGAGGGGACTCTATATGATGCTTCCATACAGAGCTGGGTCTCTCAGCCATCCCAAGGATTTCCCTGGATTCTTTCCCTGTCCTGCAGCACAGAGAGCCCTGGAAAGCCCAGCACGAGGCTGAATAGATTTAGTGCTGCTGCACTGGGACTCATTTATCTTCCCTCCGAGGTGAACCCACACTGTCCTCAAGGACAGGAGCTTAACAAGCAGAGAGGAAGACCTGAACCAGATCTTGACCTGATCTGAATCACGGAGCTGTGCTGAACCAAACAGGGCTGATTGATGCCAATGTCCCGGCTCCAGCTCATTCCCAGCTCCCTCTGCCACCAGCAGTGCTGGAGCTGCCTTCAGGCAGAGCCATGAAGGGACAGCAGCACTCAGATTCCATCCTGGGACACTCACACCAGGCATTGCACCACTGACATCATGAAGACCCTCGGGGTACAGTAAAGCCCCTCAGACACCAAACCCTGCCCTGGGTGTCCCCGGGCTGCCCATCCCTGCAGGGCACCGGTGTCCAGGGGAAATCTCCACACCACGGGGTACCTGTGGGACTGATGGAACTCACAGCCAGCTCCTCTGGGCTTTGCTGCCAAAATATCACTGCCCGGAGGGGATACCCTTACATCAAACTCAGGTGTCAGCCACAAAGCCAGGCTGGGAGAAAGCCCCTGATCAGGGATGCCCACAGATGCTGCAGGAGCACCCCCAGTGCTGCTGGCCCTGCTGGTCCCAGTTCATCTCAGGGCAGCATTTCCAAGCAGGGTGGTGCCCAGCACAGCACAAAGGACACTTTCAGCACTTTTACCCGTGGGCAATCCCGATATCCCAGTGGTCTCTCAGCAGGGAACAGCTCCTTCAGTTTAGCTGGAGTCTGGGGCACCCTGGAAACCCAGAATCCCCAAACCCAGGCAGTGTGAGGTGCCAGGGGCTCTGCCTCCAGCCAAGCCCCTCACTTTGCAGCACTGCCTGCACACACCAGAGCCTTTTACCCTCGCAGCCTCCTCTTGCTCCGTGGGGACACAGCAGCAAACACCCACTGACCCCATTTCCAGCTCAGCACCTGCTCCTTCCCACCTCCCAGGACACTCTCCCAGCCCCAAAAAGCTGCGGCACCTTCCATTCCCTACAAATCATCCCAGCTTGGGAGCACAAGTCAGCCCCACACCCCTGGAGCTGGCAGGATTTGGGGGGACAGCACTGCAGCACCCCAAGCCCTGCAGATCCCAAGCACAGCCACTCCACCTTGGCTCGTTCCCCACGCAGGAGCCGCTTGCCAAGTCCAGACTTGGATCTAGCAACAGACTTTTGTGCTTTGGCTCATGGATCCTGCAAACAAGAGCTTTAATCACTGCTTGCTTTTATGTGCCGAGAGCCAAAATTGTCTTGTTAAGTACAGTAAGCGATCAGTACTCGCAGCACAGAACGTTTCAATGGCTGCTTGTGTGGGTAATTATTCCAGGCTTGCCTCTCTTCCCCTCTTGAGGAAAATTACGGAATGTGGAAATTATTGCGGAGCCTCTCCGGCCTTGGAATGTTTTCTGCTGGTTACTCCAGCCTGTGCCTGGGTTTTGCTGCCTGGTTGTGGCCCTTGCTGAGGGATGCCCATCCCTGGGCAGGCTGCTCCAGGATCTCAAGGATCACACCTTCCACAGGCAGGTCCAGAGCTGGGCTTTCCTCACACAGAATAATCCCAATACCTGTCCTAAAGGTAACAGGAGGTTCAGTCTTGGCTGCCCCTCCCTTCCTGAGCACAGCCAAGCCTAGTGAACATTGATTTAATTTGTTTTTCCCCCCATTTTCCCCATGCATCCCTAAATGGAAGCGTGGATCTGTGCTTGGGACCCCAGCTGTGCCACGGCCCCAGGCAGGAGCCTTTCCCTCCCAGCCCTCTCTAATATTACACTATTAAAATTGCCTTTTGGCTTTTATTAGGATTTTTTCCAGAGATAAAAGCAGCCTGTGGGAGCAGAGAGAGCCCCAGCAATATCCATGTCCTTGGAGCTGGCAGAGTGGGGAACCTCAAGCTGGGGATGCTGTGGTGAGGCTGGGACATGCAGAGGAGGAAGAGGAGGAGGATGGTGCTCAGCTGTGCATCCCTCAGCCCCAGTTTGGATGAAGGGAGCAGAGAGATCCTTGCTCCAGTGGTCAGGGGATGCTTTTCTGGAAAAGGGGGAGCAAAACACTCTCAGCACACTGGGGCTGGCTTTGAATCACCTCCTCCTCTGCAAATACAGCTGGAGGCTGAAGCCTCAGCAGATTTCAGCACCAATAAATCTCCTGAAACTGGGACAGGACCCCATAGTCCCCATCCCATGGGCAGCTCTGCTCTTGCCTCCAAGAAAGGCAATTCCAGCATGGGATGGAAGCAGGAAAGGCTCTGGGAGGATTGGGGTGAGCAGATAAAGCCAAAAGAGATGGGATAAATCCCCAGGAAGTTTCAGTAGCAGTAACACCTCTACTGCAGGTTTATGTGCTCAGCAAAGCCTGGCCCCAGCTGGCAGGAGGGAAATGCTGCCACTCCAAAGCTCCTTTCTGCAGCTTCATTCCATCAGGAGAAACAGGACAACAGCTCCAGAGGAGGGCTGGGTGCCCCATGGCACCCCCAAACCACGACCCAGGACCCCACAGCTGCACTGCAGGTGAAGCTTTGCCCCAGAGCTGGTTCCTGATGTCACCAACACCCACCCAGGCTGGATCAGGCATTCCCAGAGCAGCGTTTGGGTGCTGGGTGACATTCACTGTCCCCTCAGGGACTGCCACAGGCACACACCCCCCTCCAACTGCTCCAGGGGAGCTGCCTTAAAGACACTTGGGTGTAGCAACCAGCATAGAAAAAACAGCTTTTCCCCTGGGAGGGTGGAGGGCTCTCCTCGTCCTCTCCAGCGAGGCACGGACTCGTTTTTCTCTGCCCCATTTTTCCAGAGGGGTGAGGACTCATCACACACGCACAGGGCTGACAGGAAGGGAGTCACTCCCTGCTTCTAAACCACTCCAATATGGCAAGGCAATGTTAACCAGCTGGGAAAGCTCTTTAAAGACCCTTAATTAAAGGCTGGCTGTTGCACAGGCCCCTTTCCCATCCCCACCAGGAGTGTTTCCCAGTTTCCCGGCCCCTCTCCCGCTGCCCTCCATCCCTCACACTTTCCTTCCCTCTGGCATCTGCCAGCAGCGTGCTGTGGCTGCCAAGGGGGGTCTTCAGCAATCAGCCATCAGATGGAAGTTAAAACTCGGAGTAAAAGAGAGAAAAAAAAAAAAAAAGGGGGGGGGGGGAAATTCCCTCGCTGTTGATTTCCAGGCGTGGCTGCCAGCGCTGTGCCAGCCTGATCCTTCCCAGCACCCCCAGCCACATTTACTGGGAAAAATGGGGCTGGATCAGCCCTTAGAGCTCCATTCTCTCCTCTAATACCAGCTGTGGTATCACCAGGAGCCACAAACGCTCTGGCTGTCCCTTTCCTGCTGCCCATTCCCTGGGGAAGGAGCAGTGGTGGCAATGCCCCATCCCCTGTGTCCCCTCTACCCCATAGCCCACAATCAGGGCCTGGGGTTCACCTCCTGCCAGGGGAATCCTGCCAGAAAGACATCAATTTATTCTTTTGTGTGACAGAAATTAAGTGAGGCAACACCTTGTTGTTTCAAATCAGAGCATAAATTTGGCATTTGCACACAACCACACTGTGCAGCCCCCCAAAAAAAACCAGCAGCAAGGATGCCCAACACTGCAGTGAGCAGCCCCTCACTTACCAGCCAGTGCCAGCTCCTGCTCCCGGAGCTGGGACAGCCTCTGCACCCTGCAGAGCTGATGGAAATCCTGCAGGGAGGCTCCAGAGCCTCCTCCCAGCTTTTATAAGCCACAGGTGCCTGGCAGCACCAGGCTCACCTGGGCAGTGTGGGGTGGGACAGGTGTGGGCACACACAGGGCAGCAGGGGATGGGCATTTCCAGGGAAGAACAGGACTTCTCCTGTGATAGGTTATGAACACTCGAGATGAAATGTGGGACTGAAAATCAGCCCTGCTGCTCTCCTCATCTCCAGACCCACGCAAAAGCAGGGAAGTTTTAACTTCTTGCTTTTGGAGCTTTTTTTTTTTTTCTTTCTTCCCTATTTTTATTCTTTCCCTTCTGTCCTCCTAAATCTGGTATAACAGAAAAAGGAGTAAATAAAAAAAATTTGGAAGCTTTTCCAGCCCTGCTCTTCCTGGCTTATGGAGTGGAATGGAGAGCGAGGCCCAGAGCACAGGAACCACAAAACTTTGGAGAGCTGGATTTTCAAAACAAAATTAGGTCTAGAAATGGAAACTTTGGTTAACTGAGGCAGGGATGAAAACTTCATTTCATACTTGGCTGCAAAGCTGGATCTTCATCATCCTCTTGCTCTGGCACTTCCCCAAATAACCTGGTGCTCCATTTTTCCAGCTCCACGAGCACAGGGTGTTTTGCCATCATCCCCTGAGCAAGCAGTTGCCCAAACTCCCCCTGTCCCAGAAAACACCAGCACAGCTCAGCATCCTCTCGTTGTAACTTTATTCCCAGAGGTTTCGAGCAGGAAGATCCAGCAGTGACATCTGTCCCTCAGCTTCTGTGGCAATTTCAGAGCAATTCCTCCCAGAGAAGCTCTGGCTGCCCCTGGGTCCCTGGAAATGTCCCAGGCCAGGTTGGGCAGGGCTTGGAGCACCCTGGGACAGTGGAAGGTGTCCCTGCCATGGCAAGGGTGACACTGGATGAGCTTTAAGATCCCCCCAACCCAAACCATTCCAGGATTCCGTGACCCTGGAGAATGCAACGTCCCAGTGCAGAAGTGCTCAGTGAGAACTCAGAATTCCAAGAAATCTCTGCTCAAGCTGAACCCTCCACGACAGCCCGAATGGGACAGGGCTGCTGTCACCATCCTGCACTGAAACACTTTTTTTTTTTTTTTTTTTTTGGAAGCACATCGCTCCACTGGAGCTCTTGAAAGCACCACGAACTCCACCGAGGTGGACTTAAACCCGTGCTTGGCTCAGAGCAGGAGCCGGGAGATTTCATCCCCTTGCTTACCAAAGCTGCTTTTATTGTCTTGATCTAATGAAGTGCAGACTTCACCTGGACAGAGCCATAAGTGGCACCTCTCGGAGGCAATGAATACAAATACTTGACCTCGTGAGCTGCGGGGCAGCAATTAGTTTAAGCAGGGGGTTTGTGTAACACTTCAAAAGTCTTAATCCGTGCGGTCAGCCCTGGCACGGTATTTGCCAGAACCCATTGAGTAGTCTTAATGAGTCTGCAAAGCGAGCTTTCAATACATTTTGGGTCGCTTCAGATGCTTTAAATGGCATAGTCTATATGGTATTGTGCGGCTTTAGAAAGGGCCGGGCTTTAAAAAAGTATGGTTCCCTTTCACAGGGCAGACAGAAACCATCTTTAGAGCCGGGACCCTGAACGTTTTGCATATCAATATGGCTGGGGCTGAATGCAGTCACTCAGCTGAGAAATAGGATCACTATCAGCGTTTCCAGGCTTTCACAGGCACTTGGGAAACTTTAAAGCCCTTGGTGGAGAATAATTTGGTCGAATGTCGTGGCTGGAAACAAAACCTAAACAAGCAGAGCGCAGTCCATCATGCGGAGCTGCCAGCGAGGCTGACAAGGGGCTCCAGCCCCTCCGACATCCCAGCCCCGGTGGGGCGGTGGCCGGGGGGTCACAGGGCTGGGGGACACGGACACGGACCCGGGGGTCACAGGGATGGGGGGACACGGACCTGGGGGTCACAGGGCTGGGGGGACACGGACCCGGGGGTCACAGGGATGGGGGGACACGGACCTGGGGGTCACAGGGCTGGGGGGACACAGACCTGGGGGGTCACAGGGATGGGGGACACAGACCTGGGGGGGTCACAGGGATGGGGGACACAGACCTGGGGGGTCACAGGGATGGGGGGACACGGACCTGGGGGGGTCACAGGGATGGGGGGACACAGACCTGGGGGGGTCACAGGGCTGAGGGGGACACGGACACGGGGAGTCACAGGGCTGGGGGGACACGGACCTGGGGGGTCACAGGGATGGGGGGACACGGACCTGGGGGGGTCACAGGGATGGGGGACACGGACCCGGGGGTCACAGGGCTGGGGGACACGGACACGGGGAGTCACAGGGCTGGGGGGACACGGACCCGGACCCGGGGCAGGGGTCACAGAGATGGGGGGACACGGACCCGGGGGACCCCCACACTGGTCATGGGGTGCTGAACCCATCCCACCACTGATGTTGTTGATGGACAGGGGTCACAGAGCTGAGGGGTCACAGCTGGGGGACCCTAAATTGGGAGTGGGGTGCTGAACCCATCCCAGCTCTGTTGGTTGATGGCCAAGGGTCACAGAGCTGGGGGGACCCCACACTGGCACGGGGTGCTGAACCCATCTCAGCTGCATCACCCTGAGGATTTGGGGATTTCATCCAGTCCTGGTCTGGTCTCCTCTCACTCTTCCTTGGCCATATCCCACTTTCTGCCGGTCACAAAGTCCCCAGGACTGTCACCTCGATGGCCCCTCTCCAACAGGAAGTGGCATTTCACTCCAGCATCACCTCAAGCCTGTCCCGTGTCACTTGTCCTGGGAATGAACAGGAACGTGCCCAACCTCACCTGAACCATGGGACAGGAACCAAACCTCACCTGCAGCATGGCACAGGAACCAAACCTCACCTGAACCATGGCACAGGAACCAAACCTCACCTGAACCATGGGACAGGAACCAAACCTCACCTGCAGCAAGGGACAGGAACCAAACCTCACCTGAACCATGGCACAGGAACCAAACCTCACCTGCAGCATGGCACAGGAACCAAAC
This sequence comes from Acridotheres tristis, assembly GCA_037013685.1. Lineage (NCBI taxonomy): Eukaryota > Metazoa > Chordata > Aves > Passeriformes > Sturnidae > Acridotheres > Acridotheres tristis. The sequence goes on from CM072901.1 coordinate 13,584,265, forward strand.
CTCACCTGAACCATGGGACAGGAACCAAACCTCACCTGCAGCAAGGGACAGGAACCAAACCTCACCTGAACCATGGCACAGGAACCAAACCTCACCTGCAGCATGGCACAGGAACCAAACCTCACCTGCAGCAAGGGACAGGAACCAAACCTCACCTGAACCATGGCACAGGAACCAAACCTCACCTGCAGCAAGGGACAGGAACCAAACATCACCTGAACCATGGCACAGGAACCAAACCTCACCTGCAGCAAGGGACAGGAACCAAACCTCACCTGAACCATGGCACAGGAACCAAACATCACCTGAACCATGGCACAGGAACCAAACCTCACCTGCAGCAAGGGACAGGAACCAAACCTCACCTGAACCATGGCACAGGAACCAAACCTCACCTGCAGGGGCACAAGGGAGGTGCCAGGACCCGGGAGCAGGGAGAGCTGGGTGGGATAAAACACCAGGTGTGGGTGTGAAACCATCCCAGGGCTGGGAGGAAAAGGGATGAGGCTCATTGTACATCCCAGAAGTGGGACCTGCTTCCCTCATCGTGCCAGGTAGTGAGGGGAGGAGGCACTTGAGCAGCATGGGCAGCTCTGGGATGCAGGTTTGGGATGCTGCACGATGGAAGAAACCACAGCCAAAGCCGATTTACAAATAATGCAGGGCCTGAGGGCCCTCCAAAACTCATAATTAGCTCATTAAAGAGACAAATACAAGTCACTAATAAGATCTTCGAGGTTAATTAAATGTTTTCCCCATCTTTAATTAAGGGAAAACTAGTTAGGAGAGATTAAAGTAATTTCTGCAGCCTCCCGTGATGACCCTCGATGGCTGCAGATTTGAAAAACTATTGAGATTATTGAACTGAAAGGGAAGAGTTTGGGGTAAATTGTGGAGAAGCTGGAATTTTCCTCCTGAGGGTTAGAAAGGCCCTGCTCTTTCATGGGAAGGTGATCCACAACTCCATCTCCCCAAGTCCTGCCATTTATTCAGAACTGCTGCTGTTTATTTATTTATTTTTTTCTCAGCTGGGAAATCCTTATGGAATCTGTTCCATCAACAAAACATCTCCCAGGACTGGGATTTGCTGCCCAGCCATCCCCTGGCCACCAGGGACTGTGTCACCCCCAGAACTCGGTTCAGCAAAACCCCAATCCTGCCTGCCCCAGAGATTTCCAAAGGTTTTATTTGGGATGGTGGATCCATGATCCCCATGCACACAAACTCACACTCCCACCTGCCACCCAGAACATTCCCAGTTCATGGAGATCACCAAGGTTTATATGGAAGAATATTTAATCTGCTCAGGGAGGGGAGAGGGCTCATCTGTGGTTTTATTTCTTAAATATTTCTCTCTACTCCAGAAAAGTCCGTTTCTTGCCAGTAAAGGTCCAATATAAATTAGAACAAAGGGAGGAGGGTGCTGGTGGGGTGGCCATGGGCATCTCTGGACCACAGTGACCATGAACATCAGTGACCATGAGCATCCCTGGACCACAGGGACCATGAACATCTCTGGGTCACAGTGACCATGAGCATCTCTGGGTCACAGTGACCATGAACATCCCTGGGTCACAGTGACCATGAACATCTCTGGGTCACAGTGACCATGAACATCCCTGGGTCATTGTGACCATGAATATTTCTGGGTCACAGTGACCATGAGCATCAGTGACCATGAACATCCCTGGACCACAGTGACCATGAACATCTCTGGGTCACAGTGACCACTGGATCCCTGGGTCACAGTGACCATGAACATCTCTGGGTCACTGGATCCCTGGGTCACAGTGACCATGAGCATCCTGTCACGTGCCATGCTCCCTGGCCCAATGACCATGAACATCTCTGGGTCACAGTGACCATGAACATCCCTGGACCACAATGACCATGAGATCCCTGGACCACGATGACCACAGACATCCTTGGACCACAGTCCTGGCAGCCCAGGTGCCAGCCCGGCATGGTGCCCTGCTGATGGGCTCAGTCCCACCCAAAATCCTGCCCCGTCATCTGATAAAACTTCATGTTGAAGGGTCTGTAGAACTCCCGCAGGCGCTGCACCACGTGCCCGTCGATTTTGGGATGCGGCCGCCCCTTGGATTTCCCCAGGCAGCGAGGTTTGCTCCCCCCCTCCGGCTTCTTCAGGCAGGGAAAGCCCTTGGTCTCATTAAAATAGAAATGTTTGTCCGTCACCACCCTCTGGAGCCCCAGGAAGTCCTGGACACGGCCCATCTCCCCCGCGGGATCGCTGACCAGCCTCTCCCCGCTGACAAAGAGGAATTTGGAGAGCGGGAAGTACTGCAGCCAATTATCCAGGTGCTTGGCGTAGATCCCGATCCTCACCGCGCTCCAGCTCGTGTCGATCAGTCCCGTGCTGAGGTTTTTGAAGGCCAGGGCCTGGAAGCTGGGGATGGAGGGGTTTTTGGAGAGGGTCTGTGTGTAGTCTGAGATGGCTCTGGTCACCGGGTTCCGAACCACCACGATCAGTTTCGTGTCCCGGGACATGTTGTGGATGCGCCTCGGGGCTTCCTTGGTGACAAAATAACTCGGGGTCTTCTCCATGGTGATCTGTCCCTCCAGGGTCCGGGGCATCAGGCTCCTGAGGACAGAGGGACACGGTCAGGGCTCAGCTGCTCCCCCCCCCCGATGTCACAACGGGTGAGAACGAGCCCCAAAACCCGGCCAGAAATGCTCAGGGGTGAGGGGAATGATGGAATTTATCTTTCCGAACGAGCTGTGGGTCTGCTGGTGGATAAAACCAGCACTGAGAGATAAAAGGAACAATGAGAAGGGTTCCACTGATTGATTAATAAAAAAAATATAATTTCCCTTTACAAACAAACTGTAGGTTTGCTGATACATGAAATTGGGAATCAAAAGATGAAAGAAGCAATGGGGAAAATCTATGAATTCTGTAAGAATTAAAAATGAGAAGGGAGGATTGTACATTGGAGGGGAACCTCAGGTATCAGGGGTTTGGGAAGTCTGTGCCTCTCAAATACCTCAGCCCATGGGAAAGGAGAGAGGGAAATGCAGATGGGATAAAAAGGAGGCTGCATCCTCCAAAAATTCAAGAGACGCCAGGGGAATGTCCCATGGCCTCTCCCTTTATTCGAATAAAGCAAAAATTACTCCCCCGTCTCATTTTTGGACATAAACCTCTGGTGTTTGTGGATTAGTTTTCCTGACAGGGGGTTCCCAAGCACAGCCACACCTCCCCTTTCCCTGCTGCCCCACCTTGTCACACCCCCCCGGTGACCCCCTCACCTTCCAAAGCCTTCCTGGAGCCCCCCAGCTCCAGCCTCTCTGCCCATCTCAGCATTCCCTTTGTCCCCGAGAAGGAGCTCGCTGGCACTCTGCCCCACCGGCAGCACCCACAGGGCACCTGCAGGCTCTGCTCTTCCCCCTTGGAATTCCCCCCGAGCCCCTTCCCAGCTCTGGAAATCCTTCCTGGCCTTCTCCTCCCCCCCGCTGTCAGTGGGTGATGGGCATCTCAACGCCGAGATTTTGGGACGGGGCTGGTTTTCATCCCTGTCCCCAGGTCAGATTTCATGTCCTGGAGGTTCCAACTCGCCCCGTGGGATTGCAGAGGAAAATCCCATCCCGGGGGTGATGCCCACCAAGGCTCCCTCCTCCTCTGCCTCCAGGCAGGGAGCAGTTCAAGCCAGAAAAAGACTGTTTCCTTTTCAAAAGAAAGGCAGAAAAACCCTGAGGGCCCAGCCATTGTGCCGGCTAAAATTCACTGCTCTGATTGTTCCCTCGTGCACTTTAATGAGGCATTAATTGCCGCAGAAATTACCCAGCCGTGTCACCCCGTGTGACAGAACGGGTCCTCCCTGCCACCAGCACAGGCACCTGCCCCGCTGCCCTCCTCCTCCTCATCCTCCTCTTCCACCTCCAGGAAGAATCAAAAAATCCGGGAATGTTCGGGAAGGGACGTCCCAGATCACCCAGTGCCACCCCCTGCCACGGGCAGGGACATTTTCCACCATCCCAGGGTGCTCCAAAGCCCATCCGAGCTGGCCTTGGACACTTCCAGGGGCAGCCAGAGATTTTCTGGGAATTCCATCCCAGTGCTGGGGTTGTGCCTGGCAGGGATCCGGGTCCCCACAGCGGCTGGGGACAGGGACAGGGCTGTGCTGGGGGAGTCACGGCTCTGCCCAGCAGCATCTGCTCCTTATGTAATGGGAAAAGCTTGAGGTTTCCGGGATTTTTCCCCTGGACTCAGGAAAGAACATTTTATTAAAAGCATTTGTGAGCCGGGTCCCCACAGCTCCCTCCCCCAAACGAGAGGCAGAAACCATTTGTGGCTTTTCCCCTCCACTTTTATTTTAATTTTTGCGTTTTTCGAGCCAGTTCCTGTGCCCTCACCTGGCAGCACAGCCCCTCTGTTTGGCACCAGTGGGATGCCCTTCAAGGATCCATGAATCCCACGGGTGCTTTTCCCATCTCTTCCAGCTCTTTTTCCTCCCCCCTCACCCCAAATGATTGCATTTACCAGAGGCCGACTGGCAGAGCTCCACAATCACCTTCCCAAGCAGGGATTAGACCCATCCCTGTCCCCTCCCTGTGCTGGTCCAGAGCCAAGGAAAACCCCAAGGATCGGGATTTATTGGGATCGCAGCACAGCTCCACCCTCCCTCCTGCTGGGGCTCCCTCCCAGCCAAGCATCCTCAATTTTCATCCCAGTCAGAAAATGCCACAGGGGGTTTTTTTTCCAGGCTGGCAGTTTCCTGAGGCATCCCTGTGGTGTTTCCCTGGATGCCTCCAGGATTCCTGAACGGCTCCTTCCTCTTCCTCATCCTCATCCTCACCCCAGCCAGGGCTGAGTCCTGCTCCTCGGTGGGCAATAAATTGTTTTCTTACCAACAGCAAACTGGGCATGGGAGACCCTGGAGAGTTGACATTAAAGCAGCCTGGACACGTCCAGGGATGGGGCAGGCACAGCCCCTCTGGAAAAGCCCTCTGGAAAACCTCTCCTATCCCTCCTTTCCTCCTGCAGAGGGACCTCAGGGCAGCCACACCATCCACAGCTTAACTGCAATCTAATTAACAGAAGTTTTAATTAAAGCCTCCCAGCCGGGGCAGCAGCTCCTGTGGCTGGGATGGGGTGAAGGGACATCCCAGGGACATCCCAGGGACATCCCGGGATCCCTTTGGGAACAGCAGCTTCCAAACACGAATTGTTCAACTCCTCCTCCTCCTCAGCAGCCCGAGCACTTCCAGCTCCTCGCAGGGTAATTATGCATTTCACATTTTCATTAGCGCCCTAACACTTCCCCTAAATTACCCTGGTTAATTATTGATAACACCCAGCTCCCTCCAGATCTGGCTTAGACTGGCAGAGAGCAGAGCCAGATTTGTTAGGCCCCACTTTAGCCCAAACATTAGGAACTTTAATTAAATTTACAGTTAATTCTTACTGACCTTAAAGAGCACCGTGGGAATGCCAAGCAGTGCCTGCAGGTACAGGACACGGCAGTGGAGGAGCCTGGAAGGAATTGGGATTTCCAGAGGAGTCTGAGTGCCCAGGAGGAGGGATAAAACCCTTTTACCTCTCTATTAAGCTGATAAATTTTTTTGTTTTTAATTAATAAAACAACTTGGCACTTGAGAGGCATCAGAGCAGGGGTCTCCTATGTGGAGACATTCAACACACAAAAATGCTTCCTCGGTTAAGGTAACACACCATAAATTCCAGCAGATAAAATGATGATAAAAATGCAGAAAGCTGCATTAAATAGTGATTAACAGCCACAGCAGGCAGGGAATCAAAGCAGACTTCAAAAACTGGGCCAACATAACTCTGCAGAGTTAATTGGTTCATGACTCCTGATGATTTTTGGAGCAGAACTCCTCCCAGCACCGAGCTGAGAGATCAGGGGATGCACTCTCAGGAGATAAATAAAGTCTCCAGCCCAAAGCATCCCTGAGTTATCACCCACAGCAGCTCCGGGAAGAAAAATTAACTCTGTCCCAGCCCAAAGCAGGAGAGAATTAACTCTGTCCTACCCCAAAGCAGGAGAGAATTAATTCTGTCCTACCCCAAATCAGGAGAGCAGGGCAGAAACTCTGACATGGAGACAGCCCAGGCTGTGCTGGGAGTGAGATGGGGGAGCCCAAAACCTCAGATCAACCACAGGTGGAAATTATGGGTGCTATAGGGTCAGGATAATGGGTGCTATGGGGTCAGGGTGATGGGTGACATAGGGTCAGGATGATGGGTGACACAGTATCAGGGTGATGGGTGCTATGGGGTCAGGATGATGGGTGACATAGGATCAGGGTGATGGGTGCTATGGGGTCAGGGTGATGGGTGACATAGGATCAGGGTGATGGGTGACACAGTATCAGGGTGATGGGTGCTATGGGGTCAGGGCTTGCAGGTTCTATGTCATCACCAAAACGAGAAAAAAAAGGAGGGAAATCCCCTCTCCATCACTGATTTTTAAAAAAATGAACCCTGACAAAATAAAATCCTGGACAAAAGCAGTGAAAGGCAGGGATTTCTGCCGGGGGGGGGACACGGCTGAGAACTTTCTGCAGGGCAAAGAAAGTCACCCTGTCAAGGCACCGAGATGGACCTGGGGACACTGGGGACAAAACCAGCACAGGGGACACCCCCCGAGGGCCAGGACAGGGCTGGGGACGGGGACAGAAGCGGTTTTTGTGTAAATGTAAAATAGTCTGGAAGCGGGAGAGGAGCCAGGGCTCGGGACAGATTTATCCCGTGGCTGCAGACACCCGGTACCACCCGGATCTGCACGGGAATCGTGCCTGGGCTTAGCAGGGACCGGGGACAAGGGACCAGGACCAGGACCAGGGACAAGGGACCAGGGACCAGGGACCAGGACAAGGGACCAGGGACCAGGACAAGGGACAAGGGACCAGGCTGCCTTTGTGCCCCCACGGAGTTGTCAAACTGGACCCAGTTCTGGAAAGTCCCAGACAGAGAAGTTTTCCCTGCAGGCAGCTCAAACAGCAGCACCTCTGCTGGGGAAAGGTGGGAGAGGGCAGGGAGGGGGGTGGGATGTTGGGAAGGGCAGATCCAGCCCCATATCCCTGATTGCCACTGCTGGGGGACAGGGCAGAGCCCCAAAAAAAGGGTGGGCAGCCACCTACCCACTCACCCACCCACCCACCCATGGGGGCTCACCCCCATGCCAGCCCTGAGCTCTTCTCCCACAGGAATCAGCACAGGGCAGGGATGGCTGAGCTGGGAGGGATGGACTGGGAAGGATGGATTGGGAGGGATGGACTGGGAATGGTGAACTGGGAGGGATGAACTGGGAAGGATGAACTGGGAATGGTGAACTGGGAAGGACAGATTGGGAGGGATGAACTGAACTGGGAAGGCTGAACTGGGAGGGCTGAGTTGGGAAGGAGGAGCTGGGAGAGATGAACTGGGAAGGATGAACTGAACTGGGAAGAATGAACTAGGAAGGCTGAACTGAACTGGGAGGGATGAACTGAACTGGGAAGGATGAACTGAACTGGGAGGGACGAACTGGGAAGGATGAACTGGGAAGGATGAACTAAACTGGGAGGGATGAACTGAACTGGGAAGGATGAACTGAACTGGGAGGGATGAACTGGGAAGGATGAACTGGAAAGGATGAACTGAACTGGGAGGGATGAACTGGGAAGGATGAACTGAACTGGGAGGGATGAACTGGGAGGGATGAACTGAACTGGGAGGGATGAACTGGGAAGGATGAACTGGAAAGGATGAACTGAACTGGGAGGGATGAACTGAGAGGGATGAACTGAACTGGGAAGGCTGAACTGAACTGGGAGGGATGAACTGAACTGGGAAGGATGAACTGGGAAGGATGAACTGAACTGGGAGGGATGAACTGGGAATGGTGAACTGGGAAGGATGAACTCCCCAAGCCGCCCGGGACCAAATTAGCCCCCGCTCCTTTTGATCCTAATTACCGAGCTGTTCCCCCTCCCTTCCCCTGCAGGTCCTGCCAGTGCCCCCAGCGCTCCCCATCCCCGAGCTGCCTCCATTATTTTTGATTCTCTCACCGATTCAAAAATGTGCAAATGAGGCCGCGGCTCCCCAATCAGGCCTGGCCGGGAGCTAATTGGCTTTAAGCAGGGAGACCTGAATATGCTAATGGGGGCAGTAACGAGGCAGGGATGCGCCTGCAAGGGGAGCCAAGCCCTGGGCTCCACCACGGGCTGACTGAGACACGTCAATTAACAAGCGGGCAGATAATTTATTAATGCTGCTTTGCACCCCTCTGCCCTTTGCTCCTAATTACAGTTTGATACATGAAACAGCGAGGGGGTTATGGCGGGTCGTGCTCCCAGCTGGAGCATCCCCAGGGGCTCCTCCTGCCCCCCCCTAAAAGATCCAAATTTTCCCCTCATCCCACCGAGAACCAGGGCTGGGGGGTCTCCAGCCCACACAAAGGAGCCTGGAGCTCTCCCAGCGCCACACCGCGGGGGACAGGTTGGGATTGAGGTGGATAAAAGTCTCAGAGGAGGAGGAAAATGTGATGGGTTGTGTCACCAGGCTGGTCCCTGAGCCCCCAAACCCTCCCCGAGGGGCTGCAGAGCAGGGGGGAGGCAGCTCTGGGCTCTGGGGGGGCTCTGGGGGGGCTGGGAATTGGGATCCGGGTCTGGAGATGTGGAGAGGAGGCAAGGGGAGAGGATGGAGCAACATTTGCATTTCTAATGGCACGGCTGCTTTCGGCAGTCACCCAACACCCAGTAATTAATGAACCCCCAAAAGGACCAGGGCTGCCAAACACGGCTGCTCTTCCCATCCAAAAACTCTCCCCGACCCCCTGGTACCCCAGATTTCCTGGTAGGAAGGTGTGGGAAACACCCAACCCCGCTCCAGTTCCCACCACCCAGAATTTCCAGCACCATTTCCAGAATTCCCGTGGCCATCCTGCCCCCGTGGAGGGTTTTTTTCCTTGCACGGTAACTCCAGCCAGGCTGTTAAGGGTGAATTTGGTGAATTGTGGAGAGCAGGAACCAGCCCCAGGCAGGGCACAGCTCCTTCCCTGCACTGGGGCTCTTTGGTTTCTTAATGTGGTTTGGGATGATCCCTCCTCACCTTTCTCCACTGTGGAGCAGCTGCAATAAATGGGGTCACCCCAAAAATGCCACCTGGACTCCCCAGTGGCACTGCCAGGAGCTCCTCACAGCCAGCACTGCTGGGTCTGTCCCTCCTGGGGTCCAAAAAGGGCACCCAGGGACTCCTCATCCCTCCTGGGGTCCAAAAAGGGCACCCAGGGACTCCTCCTCCCTCCTGGGGTCCAAAAAGGGCACCCAGGGACTCCTCATCCCTCCTGGGGTCCAAAAAGGGCACCCAGGGACTCCTCCTCCCTCCTGGGGTCCAAAAAGGGCACCCAGGGACTCCTCCTCCCTCCTGGGGTCCAAAAAGGGCACCCAGGGACTCCTCCTCCCTTCATGGGTCCAAAAAGGGCACCCAGGGACTCCTCCTCCCTTCATGGGGTCCAAAAAGGGCACCCAGGGACTCCTCCTCCCTCCTGGGGTCCAAAAACGGCACCCCGGGACTCCTCATCCCTCCTGGGGTCCAAAAAGGGCACCCAGGGACTCCTCATCCCTCCTGGGGTCCAAAAAGGGCACCCAGGGACTCCTCCTCCCTTCATGGGGTCCAAAAAAGGCACCCAGGGACTCCTCCTCCCTCCTGGGATCCAAAAAGGGCACCCAGGGACTCCTCCTCCCTCCTGGGATCCAAAAAGGGCACCCAGGGACTCCTCCTCCCTTCATGGGGTCCAAAAAGGGCACCCAGGGACTCCTCCTCCCTCCTGGGATCCAAAAAGGGCACCCAGGGACTCCTCCTCCCTCCTGGGATCCAAAAAGGGCACCCAGGGACTCCCTCGAGCACCCAGGGACTCCTCCTCCCTGATGGAGTTTGAATAACTGTGAGTGAAAAATGCAGCTGAAGTCACTGCTTGGGTGAAAACAGGTGGGAAATAGAACAGCTCCATGAATGCCCAAAAAACCCCTCAGAAAATGGGGCTGGAATGTTCCCAACCATAATGGGGCACTGAATCCCTAAAAATCCCTCAGGAAATGGGGCTGGAATGTTTCCAACCATGACAGGGCACTGAATCCCCCCCCAAAAAAACCCCAGAAAATCGGGGTTGGAAGATGCCCAGCTGTAGTGGGGCACTGAATCCCCAAAAACCCTTCAGAAAATGGGGTTGGAATGTTCCCAACCATGATGGGGCACTGAATCCCCCCAAAAAAACCCCAGAAAATGGGGGTTGGAATGTTCCCAACCATGACGGGGCACTGAATCCCCCCCAAAAAAACCCCAGAAAATGGGGGTTGGAATGTTCCCAACCATGACAGGGCACTGAATCCCCCAAAAAAACCCCAGAAAATGGGGGTTGGAATATGCCCAGCTTTGTGAGGCACTGAATCCCCAAAAAAACCCCAGAAAATGGGGGTTGGAATGTTCCCAACCATGATGGGGCATTGATTCCCCCCAAAAAAACCCAGAAAATGGGGGTTGGAATGTTCCCAACCATGATGGGGCACTGAATCCCCCCAAAAAACCCAGAAAATCGGGGTTGGAATGTTCCCAACCATGATGGGGCACTGAATCCCCCCAAAAAAACCCAGAAAATGGGGGTTGGAATGTTCCCAACCATGATGGGGCACTGAATCCCCCCCAAAAAAACTCAGAAAATGGGGGTTGGAATGTTCCCAACCATGACGGGACACCGAATCCCTAAAAGCCCCTCGGGCAGTGGGGGCTGGGGGCTGGCATGTGCCCACCCTGCAGTGCCCCCGGGCTGGGGCAGGTGCCCGGTGAGGACGGGGCTGCCAGGGGGGGAACCATTCCCAGCTCTTCCATCCCTCTGCAACGGAGCCCCCTGAGCGTGGCAGCAATTAGGAATTGTCCCCTTGGATTCCCGGAGGGGACAAACGGTGGCAGGTGTCCCGCCTGTGACCCGGCTCCATCGAGGGCTCTGATCTCCCGGTGACCCTTCCCAGCAGTGCCCGTGTGTCCCGCTCAAACAGCTTGCAGATGAAGGAGCAACAGACTGGAGATGATTTATTCAGGAATTAAAGGTTCAGTACCCCTTTTAAAGGCTGTGCCTCGCCACTGTCAGCCTTCATTGCACACAATTAAAGGGTTTGGCCGCTCCCAGCCCCCGCTGCTGCCTTCCAGGGGAAGGAAATCAAACAAAACCAACCCCTCCCGAAGTCCCCCGGGGGGCTCCTGGAGGATTGGGGAGCTCGGGGCTGGAGCAGCCCTGAGCTCCAGCCTGGGAAGCTGCTCCAGCTCCGTTCAGAGCTCGGGATGGGGGATGGAGCTCTTGGGTTTGGTCCCTCGTTGGCAGGAGGGGATGCTCGGGGTTGGAGCCCTCGTGGCTGCCGGTGGAGACAGAGGCTGTTCCTGCAGCTGGAGCTGCACCGGACACCATTTATCCCTCCTGGTTATCCCTCCTTCCCTTTATCCCTCCTCCTGGTTATCCCTTCTCTTCATTCCTCTTCCCCTCTATCTCTCCTGGTTATCCCTTCTTCCCTTTATCCCTCCTTTTCCTGGTTTTCCCTTCTTCTCTTTATTCCTCCTCATGCTTATCCCTTCTCCTCTTTATTCCTCCTCCTGGTTATCCCTTCTCCTCTTTATTCCTCTTCCTCTTCATCCTTCCTGGTTTTCCCTTCTTCCCTTTACTCCTCCTCATGCTTATTCCTTCTTTTTATTCCTCCTCCTGGTTATCCCTTCTTCCCTTTATTCCTCTTCCCCTCTATCTCTCCTGGTTTTCCCTTCTTCTCTTTATTCCTCCTCATGCTTATCCCTTTTTCTCTTTATTCCTCCTCCTGGTTAATCTCTCCTTTCGGTTATCCCTTCTCTTTATCCCTCCTTCTCCAGGTTATTTCTCCTCCTGGTTATCCCTTCTTCCCTTTATCCCTCATTCTTTACCCCTCATCCTGGTTATACCTTCTCCTCTTTATTCCTCCTCCTGGTTATCCCTTCTTCCCTTTATCTCTTATCCTGGTTTTCCCTTCTCTTTATCCTTTCTCCTGGTTATCCCTCATCCTGTTTTATCCCTTCTCCTGGTTATCCCTTCTCTTTATCCCTTCTCCTCCTGTTTTATCCCCCTGTTCACTGAAGGCGCTGCAAACTCCACCCGAATTCCAAGCCAGGCTCCAGTTTCCCTCTCCCACCCGAGCGGGGAGATCGGGAGAAAACCCGGGATGAATTCTTCCCTTCCGAGCCGTGAGAGCTGCGGGGAGCAGCGGGAATTCAATGAAAAGCTTCCTTCCTCTTAGGAAAGAAAGGGAAAAATCCGCGCTGGCAGCAGCGCTGGGATAATCCCTTTCCAAGGCAGTAAATTTCCCTGCAGCTCCCCCGGCAAGTAATCCGCTGGATTATTGCACCTTTCAGCACTGGCAGCCTTTAAAGAGCCTCTCCCCTCCCCGTGGATCTGGTGCTTTATGACCTGACCTGCTGTCTGAGCAGGGGAAACACAAATTACCCTCCTCTGAACCTGAAATACAGACACTGGTGACAGATTTTATCCCCCTGGGAACTGGCATCCTTGGGAGCACCAATAAATAAGGGGAAATTGCTCTTGGAGCTGCTGGGGAGGGAAGAGGACCCCACTAACCCTGACTATCCCAAGGCTTCTTTAAAGAAAAAAAATCAGAAAAAACATCCCTGAGACCACTCTGGCTAAAGCCCTTGTTTTCAGTTACAAATTAAAAAATTACACTCATTAGTTCTCACTAAATTATCCCCTCACAGCAACAGGCTGCTCCTGCCTGGTTTCCCACCTTGATGGAGGAGAGCACAGGAAAGGCATAAAAAGGTGACAAAAAATCCTTGGGGTTTTCAGCTTTACAGTTACACAGAAGCAGAAATAAGAATTCTTCCACTTCCTGATGCTTGGCTGAGCAGAAGGAAAAGGAAGAAACCCTTCCCACCATCCCAGGTTCCTCCAACTTCCAGGGATGCAGGGGCAGCCACGGCTTCTCTGGGAATCTGTGCCAGGGAAGGATTAATTCCATAAATATGCCAGCCCTGCCTGTGCCCGTGAAGCCATTCCCCTTGTCCTGTCGCCACCATTCCAAGCGCATCCATCCCTTGCTGCCACATCCCAGGGGACGCTGCTGGAGGCACTCCCAGCCCAGGGGCTCCGCTCCCTGAGCCGCAAACTCTCCGCTAATTAGCCCAGCCTAATTAACCAGGGCACAGCGCAGGTGGCAGGACCCACATCCCCTCCCTGGCATCTCTCCTTGTCCCAAATTCCCCGGGGGTGAAGGCGAGGGGCACCCCCAGAATTCCTGCCCATCCATCCTGCCCAGCCCTGCCCTGCCGCAGGTGCGGGAGCAGCGGGAGGAAGGAAGGAAAGAGGAGGAGGAGGAGGAGGAATAATCCACACATGTCTGCCAGAGCCGGCCAATTGACAGCTGCCCTGATTTGATCAGCAGCTGCTGACGAGGCATCAGACAAGTCCCCAGAGCCATGAATAATTTCAGGCTATTTGTGTTTATTTGATCTCAGTATGGGGCGGCCCCGGACCCTGGCGGAGCCACGGGGAAGGGACAGCCAGGCTCTCCAGATGGTCACTGCAAGGCCACCCTGGGCAGGGCTGGCTGTCCCCTGGCTGTCCCCCTCGTCCTGCTCCTGCACAGCCAAGGAACCCCCCCACCAACTTGCAGGGAATAGAAAAGATCCCCCCGAGCCTCACGATTGTGTGCCCAGGCACAGAGGATCCAGGCATTCCCATTTCTCCAGAGTTGCTGTAATGCCTTTGACAGCTCGGGCAGGTGATGGAGGAGCTGCTGCTGCCACGTCCCGGCAGGAACCTGATGGGCTGGAAGTGGCAGCGGCTCCGCAGAGCCCCAGCCTGGCCCCGGGTTAATCCATCCAAAAGTGACAACGTCCCTGAGCCCCGCGGGAGTCACCTGCGAGGACACAACAGGGGTGGAGCCAGGGCTGCCCAGCCCTCCCTGCCACCTTCCCAGGCTGAGCAGGGCAAGGAGCCACCACTGCATCTCCAAACACCAAGATTTTGGGTCCCCAAAAGCTCCCAGGTGAGAACAAACCATCCCCTTGCCCCCTCCCCAGCATCCATCAGCCAAACCCTGCATCCTCCAGCTCATCTTCCTCCTCACCTTTGGGGGCTCACAGGGAAAATGTCCCCCCCAAATCTCCTGTCCCCAGAGCAGGTTCTGGCTCTCACAGACACATCCCACACGTGTCCCAGCTCAGGATGGCTCCAGGCTGGAGGAGCTCATCTGTGCCCCCTCCTCCCAAACCCCGAACTGGGATTTCTTAGTGTTTGTCTCAGGTCCGATGCTTTCATTGGGATGGAAAAGTAAATGCCTCCAGTTTTCCACAGAAACAACAAAAATTCCCCATCTGTGTCAAATTTGTAATCCAGCCTGAGGCAAGATGGGAAACAAATTTAGCTCTTTTTTTTTTTTTTTTTTTTTTTACTATCAGAAAAATCCTCATTTCCTGGTGAGGAGCTTTGCCTGCAGCATGGCAGGGCTGGGAGCCACCATTCCCAAACTTCTCCTTTCCACCCCATCCAGGGGCAGGAGCCAGGAGCAGGGAATTGGGAGAGGATCCTTGGCACAGAGGAAATGTTTCTGGTCTCCACCAACCTGCTCAGCCACTCCCCAGGTGTGTGCAGCCCCCCAGAAACTGCTGCCTGCAGAGGGAAAGGAGAAACCCCACAAATCCAGCCAAGATTTGGGAATGTTGCTGGGAGCCCCCTCCCCTTCACTCCAGGCTCAGCTGGTCCCCAGGAGAAGGAAATCTCCCACCAGGAGGGAGCCAGGGGGGGATTACGCACTTTGCTGCACTAAAAAAAAGGAAATACGTTCCTCCAGTCATGGCAAAAGGAGCTGTGGAGATGTTGGGAAGGCTCAGGAATGTCCCAGGAGGGGTCGGGCAGAGTTTGGAGCACCCTGGGACAGTGGAAGGTGTCCCAAGGTGTCCCTGTCCTTGGCAGGGTGGCACTGGATGGGCTTTAAGGTCCAAAGTGCTCTGGAATTCCAGGATATCCATGTTCCTGGAGCTCTGGGTGAGCCCCAGGTGATGGAGGTGGGGGTTCCATCCATCCCCTCCAGCAGAACAACTGGGAATTCTCTAACAAAACAACTTTTTTTTTTTTTTTTCTGGAAAATTCCAGTTTGTGGCAACTGGAGCTATTTGTGGGAAATAACTGGATTTTGCTTATTTTTAGCTTGGTTTGCTAAGGAAGTGTGGCTTGGGCAATCACACACTGTCTGTCTGTCTGTCTGTCCAGCTGTCTGCCCGTCTTCCCCAGCCCTGTCAGATCCCACCAGCCCGTTCCAGCCAGATCTGGTGGAGGATCAAACCCAGGAATTTCTGCTCATTTCCATGGAAAGCTGCAGCTGAGTGGTGGCCAGGACCCCGAGCACTGCCCAGGGCTCAGGGGGAGGCAACTCCAGCACAGCCCCGAGCCAGCAGCCACACCCACACCAGTCCACACCAGTCCCACCAGTTCAGGCTCCCCAGCTCCCAGTCTGTCCCTGCAGGACGGTTTGTGGAGGGGAGAGAAATGCACTCTCTGCACCTGAATTTGCTCTGGAAAAGTTGGACAGACCCCAAAAAGCCCTTTGGGGTGTCCCTGCTCCCCCCATCCCAACCTGTTCCCCAGCAGGAGAATCCTCCCTGGAGCTCTGCCAGCTCTGGGGCATCAAATATCAAATATCCATCCCAAATCCTGACCCACATCCCAGGGAAGCACCAGTCTCCAGGGTTTGTCCCCACTCTGCCTTTTCCACAGGGAAAAACAATGAGGAAGTGTCCCAGCACATCCCAGCCTCAGGTGTGAGCTCTTCCCAGTGTGGAAAACACCCTGGGATTGGGAAAAGCTGTGCTCCCAGTGAGGAAAACATCCTGAAATCAGACAAATTCATGTTCTCAATGAGGAAAACACCCTGGGATTGGGAAAATCCCTGTTCCCAATGAGGAAAATTCTCTGCAATCAGGAAATCCATGTTCCCAGTGGGAAAATGCCCTGGGATCATCCAAATCCCTGCTCCCAACGAGGAAAACACTCCAAGATCAGAAAATCCATGTTCTCAGTGAAGAAAATTCCTTGGAATCAGGAAATCCATGTTTCCAATGAGGAAAACACCCTGGCATTAACCAAATTAATATTCCCAATGAGGAAAACACCCCAGGATCAACCAAATTCATGTTCCCAATGAAGAAAACACCCTGGGATGGGCAAATCCATATTCCCAAAGAGAGAAACACCCTGGAGTTGGGAAATCCATGCTCCCAATGAGGAAAACATCCTGAGATCCACCAAATCCGTGTTCCCAATGAGGAAAACACGCCAGGATCAGGAAATCCGTGTTCCCAAGGGCTCCTCACTCCCCCTGAGCCCAGCACAGGACCATGGACATTCACTTCTCTATTGCAGCACTGGGAGTGGGTTGGTGAACCAAAATTCCAGCAATTCCAGCAGCCAGGAGGCTGAATCCATTCCCCATGTCCCAGAGCCCCTCCATCCTTAACTCAACACTTGAGGCTGTGATGGATGAGCAGAGGGATGATGGATGGGGAGCCTGACCTGATGGGAACATCGATCCCAGCATCCCTGGGCAGCCCCTCTGGAATCAGGGCTGGAGCCAGCCTGACAGGCTGAAGGGAAGGAAAATTCCTGCATGGAAATGCTGCCCAGGGCAGGGCTGGAGTCCCCATCCCTGCAGGGATTGGAAAATTCTGTGGATGTGGCACTTGGGGACATGGGTGGTGGTCCTGGAAGTGCTGGGGAAGGGTTGGGCTCAGTGATGTCAGAGGGCTTTTCCAAACTCAGGGATTCCAAAGGATTGAAAGGACTGGAAACTCCAAGGGATCCAAAGGACTGGAAACTCCAAGGGATTGAAAGGACTGGAAACTCCAAGGGATTGAAAGGACTGGAAACTCCAAGGGATCCAAAGGACTGGAAACTCCAAGGGATTGAAAGGACTGGAAACACCAAGGGATTGAAAGGACTGGAAACTCCAAGGGATTGAAAGGACTGGAAACACCAAGGAATCCAAAGGACTGGAAACACCAAGGGAATCAAAGGACTGGAAACTCCAAGGGATCCAAAGGCTGCAGCAGCTTCAGGACCAGCCTCTGCTGAGGAAAAGCCCTGGATAGCACAGCCATGGATTCAGGAACAGCAGCACAGTTTGGGTGTCTGGTACCACCCAGCCTAAAAACATCCCCTAAATGCAGCTCCCTGTGCCTGCCCTGGATCCCTGGAAGTGTCCCAGGCCAGGGTGGAAAGGGTTTGGAGAACCCTGGGACAGGGGGAGGTGTCCCTGCCATGGCAGGGGTGGCACCGGATGGGATTTAAGGTCCCTTCCACCCCAAACCTTTCCATGATTCCAGGATTCTACAGATTCCCAGAGCCAACCCCATCCCAGCCAAGAGCAAGGCAATGATCCCAGTTTTCTGTGGGATCAATGGCATCAACGATCCCACATCTCTGTGGGATCAATGGCATCAATGATCCCACATTTCTGTGGGATCAAAGGCATCAACGATCCCACATTTCTGTGGGATCAAAGGCATCAATGATCCCAGTTTTCTGTGCGATCAATGGCATCAATGATCCCAGTTTTCTGTGGGATCAATGATCCCACATTTCTGTGGGATCAATGGCATCAATGATCCCAGTTTTCTGTGGGATCAAAGGCATCAATGATCCCAGTTTTCTGTGGGATCAATCGCATCAATGATCCCAGTTTTCTGTGGGATCAATGGCATCAATGATCCCACATTTCTGTGGGATCAATGGCATCAACGATCCCACATTTCTGTGGGATCAATGGCATCAATGATCCCACATTTCTGTGGGATCAAAGGCATCAATGATCCCACATTTCCGTGGGATCAAAGGCATCAATAATCCCACATTTCTGTGGGATCAATGGCATCAATGATCCCACATTTCTGTGGGATCAATGGCATCAATGATCCCACATTTCTGTGGGATCAATGGCATCAATGATCCCAGTTTTCTGTGGGATCAAAGGCATCAATGATCCCACATTTCTGTGGGATCAATGGCATCAATGATCCCAGTTTTCTGTGGGATTGCCACTGCCCAGGAAGCCGAGGCAGTGCCCAAGCAGGAGCCTGTGTGCTCTGTGTCCCTGGGATGTGAAGGGGAGGGATCTTCCCAAGCCTGGCAGCTGCTGCAGCTCCACAATTTTCCCTTTTTTCCCCCCTTTTTGAATGCAAGGGAGGGAAAATCCGGGGCTGTCTGGAGCTCAGGGAGAGGCAGGGGGCCAGGAGGCGTTCCTGCCATGGCACCACAGACAGGCAGCAGGACACTGGGAGCTTGTTTGCTGCTGGAGCCCTGCAGGGTGCGATGTTCAGGGCTGGCAGGAGCATTTCCCAAATCCTCCCTCTGCTGCTGGCAGCCCCCCCACCCGTGGGACATCCCCTGCAGTGTCCCCATCCTCATCCCTGGGGATGGGGACACGGCACCTGCTGGGATGATCCCAGATTTGGGCTCTCCTCCCATTCCAGGACTGGGAGCAGCAAAGAGAGGGAGGCTGGGAGGTGGGAATTGCACTCACATGTCACGGGGCTCCACATTTCTCCCTAAAAATGATCCAGGAAAGTTTGGGATCAGAGTGCTGGTGCAGGGCATGAACTGGGATCACAGAACTGCTGAAGTTGGAAAATCAACCCAATCCAATCCCAAATCAATCCAACCCAATCCAATCCAATCCAACCCAATCCAGTCCAATCCCAAATCAATCCAATCCAACCCAACCCAATCCAATCCCAAATCAATCCAACCCAACCCAATCCAATCCCAAATCAATCCAACCCAACCCAATCCAATCCCAAATCAATCCAACCCAATCCAATCCAATCCAACCCAATCCAATCCAATCCAATCCAATCCAATCCCAAATCAATCCAATCCAACCCAACCCATCCCAACACAATCCCAAATCAATCCAATCCCAAATCAATCCAAGCCTTCCCCAGCACTGCCCCGTGTCCCCAAGTGCCACATCCCCATGGGCAGCTGTGCCAGGGCTGGGCAGCATTTCCAGGAAGGAATTTTTTCCTAAAATCCCACCTAAACGTCTCGTGGCACAGCCTGAGCTTTGTCCCTCAGGACAAGGGACTGACACAATGTCACTCTGTGACTTCCTGGGGGAAGGAATGGAGCCCTTGGCTGAGCCCCACACACCCCTGGGGACATCCCTCTGTCCTTCAGGATGGAATTGTCCCCTCTGGAAGGACGGATGGACAGATGGACAGGCAGCAGGACAGCCCAGGAAGTGCTGCTGGCTTTTAGTGGAGGGAGAAGCGACCCCAGGGATGGTCTGGATGTGATTTGGGGCTTCTCCCAATCCTGGGAATCCTGGGGACAGTGACACCACAGCAGGGTCCCGGGTTTGGGACACTCACACTGTGCCAGTGGGCACTGGGATAATCCCCCCTGGATCCCCCCTGGAATGCCAAGGACTCCACACAGGCAGCCAGGAGGAATTCTGCTCCAGGATTCGATTTAAATATCAGGGAATAAAAATAGTTCTGAGAAGTGACCTTGCAGCAAATTGGTTTTTCCCTGCACAGCAACAGCTTTAGAGTAAAACAACACAATCCCAACCCTTCTTTAGGCATTCCCAAATAGTTTTATTTCTTTTTTTTTTTTTCCCCAGTTATTGTGAAAATTTAGATCAGAAAACGTGTTGGGTAAAAATATTCAATTCCCCACAGCCTGCAGAGCCTCATCAAAAATCCATTTGAAGTATTACTCTCAAATCCCTCATGGCAATGGGATATTTTAAGGTCAGTTAAACTTATTATTCACTCAAGATTTGCTTTCAGGTCCCTGCATATTTCAAACAGATTTTCCCTCATCTCTAACCCAACTGAGTTACAAAAAGCCCTTTCCTCCTCCCCCCTCCTTTTTTTTTTTTTTCCCCTGAAAAGAAAAAAAAGTTGTCAAAAGAAAAGATCCTAATCAGAAACAGCTTCTGAAGCCTTAAAAGCTGCTACAGTTTGTACTTGTTACCCAAAAACACTGAGGCTATCTCCAGATCCCTAAATCCCCTGACTCCCAAAACACTGAATGGAGCCTGCTTGGAAAAGAGGAATTAACTTGAATTTGTTTTTCTTATTTGCAATTCATTTCCTTGCAACAGGCTTTATACACACGTTTGATTTTTTTTTTTTTTTCTCCTTCTACTCATACAAGGAAAGAAAGCAACTTCCAAACCTGCAGCCTGGCTTAGTTTTGGATTATTTAGGATTTCCACCTTGATGAAACTGCAATTTCTGCTTCCACCATGCCTTTTCTCTCACAGAAACTTTTGGTTGGATTTTTTTTTTTTTTACATAAAGATCACCTAAAAAAATTTTATTTTAAAATTTCTCCTAAACCACAAATCTCCCTTTTCAGCCAGGACAAGGGAAAGCTCCAGGGAGATGTCAGAGCCCTAAACGGGCTCCAGGAGAGCTGGAAAGGGATTTGGGACAGGGGATGGAGGGACAGGACACAGGGAATGGCTCCACACTGGAAAAGGGGAGATTTGGGTGGGATTTTGGGAAGGAATTCCTGGCTGGGAGGGTGGGGAGGGACAGGGATGGAATTCCCAGAGCAGCTGTGGCTGCCCCTGGATCCCTGGAAGTTTCCAAGGACAGGGATTGGAGCACCCTGGGATAGTGGGAGGTGTTGGGATTGGAACTGGATGATTTTTAAAGTCCTTTCCAACCACACCAGTCTGGAATTCCCTAATTCCATCACCAGCCTCCCCCGGGACCCATCTGTGTGGTCAGACCCTGGTGGGACAAAGAGGATTTTGGAAAATCATCCTCACAAACCATCCCCTGCTCCCTGCGTGCTGCTCAGCATTTCCACCCCGGCAGAACAACTCCCCAAATCCCTGCAGGTCACAAACAGCATCAGGAGCTCTGCCCAAAGCCACCAAACGGAGAGGAAGAGATTCCAAGTGCCCTAATCCTGCTGTGGGGAGCAAAGACTTCGGGAATTATTCCCCATCTCAGTCCCTGCAGCCATCTGGCCCAAATTTCTGCACTTACTCCATCAGACATCTGCTGCTTTTCCCATCCCCTGCTCCCTGAAAAACACGTGCACCCTCCATCCCTGCTCATTCCCAGCTCGAGGCCAACCTGGCCCCCTGAGCTGCAGAATTCCCTCCCTGAAAAATCCCTGTTTGCCCAAAACATTCAGGGGGAGGTGGAATCCCGAGCTGGAGCCCAGCACTGCCCCAGCAGAGCCAGGAGGATCCTGGTGGGTCCTGCCAGGAAAGGAGATCTGCATGGGATAACATGGGATAAAATATGGGATAAAACATGGGATAACACATGGGATAACATGGGATAACACATGGGATAACATGGGATAACACATGGAATAACATGGGATAAAACACGGGATGACATATGGGATAAAACATGGAATAACATGGGATAAAACATGGGATAACACATGGGAAAAAGCATGGTATAATATGGGATAAAACATGGGATAAAACATGGGATAAAACATGGGGTAACCTGGGATAAAGCATGGGATAACACATGGGATAAAATATGAGATAACATGGGATAAAACATGGGATAATGTGGGATAAAACATGGGATAACACACTGGATAACATGGGATAAAACATGGGATAACACGGGATAAAGTATGGGGAAAATATGGGAAAACACATGGGGTAACACATGGGATAAAACATGGGATAAAACGTGGGATAAAACGTGGGATAATATGGGAAAAAACATGGGATAAAATATGGGAAAACACATGGGATAACACATAGTATAATATGGGATAAAACATGGGATAACACATGATGTAATATGGGATAATATGGGATAACACATGGGATAACACACTGGATAACATAGGATAAAACATGGGATAACATGGGATAAAATATGGGGAAAATATGGGAAAACACGTGGGATAACACATGGGGTAACACATGGGATAGCATGGGATAATATGGAAGAAAACATGGGATAACATGGGGTAAAACGTGGGATAACACACAGGATAACACATGGGATAAAACGTGGGATAATATGGGAAAACACATGAGATAACACATGGGATAACACTTAGTATAATACTGGATAAAACATGGGGTAACACATGCTATAACATAGGATAACCCATGGGATAATATGGGATAACACATGGGATAACACACAGGATAACACGGGAAAAAACATGAGATAACATGGGGTAAAATATGGGAAAACACATGGAATAAAACATGGGATAACACATGATAAAATATTGGATAAAACAAGGGGTAACACATGATATAATATGGGATAACACACGGGATAATATGGGATAAAACATGGGATAACATGGGATAATATGGGATAAAACATGGGATAAAACATGGGATAAAACATGGGATAACACATGGGATAAAATATGAGATAACATGGGATAAAACATGGGATAATGTGGGATAAAACATGGGATAACACACTGGATAACATGGGATAAAACATGGGATAACATGGGATAAAATATGGGGAAAATATGGGAAAACACATGGGGTAACACATGGGATAGCATGGGATAATATGGAAAAAAACATGGGATAAAATGGGATAAAACGTGGGATAACACACAGGATAACACATGGGATAAAACATGGGATAAAACATGGGATAATGTGGGATAAAACATGGGATAACACACTGGATAACATGGGAAAAACATGGGATAACATGGGGTAAAATACGGGAAAACACATGGGATAAAACATGGGATAACACATAGTATAATATGGGATAAAACATGGGGTAACACATGATATAATATGGGATAAAACATGGGATAACACATGATATAATATGGGATAATATGGGATATTACACGGGATAATATGGGATAAAACATGGGATAACATGGGATAATATAGGATAAAACATGGGGTAACATGGGATAACATGAAATAAAACATGGGATAACATGGGATAAGCCTTCCAGGCTATCCCAGTCGTGGTGTGGGACCCCAAACCACCTTCTCCCCCCAGCCCACTCCTCCCACCCTTCACCTCCAGCCAGGATTTCTTCCCTCTGACAATCAGAACATCCAAAGGGGGACCAGAATCCAGAACTGCAAACGCCAGGATGGAGCAGGACAACCAAAGCTCCTGGAGCTCTGAGACTCCCCAGGGAGGAGGAGCAGGACCAGCAGCACAGGAGACCCAGCCAGGATCTGCCCAAGGGCAGCCAGAGCTGTCACTCCGTGCTGGCCTTGGGGACAGACCCCAGAGCTGCTCTTTGGCTCAGGAAGATTCCAGCCCTGGCTCTCTCCCCACTGCAGGTGATTTCCTTTCCATCCCCCTGCTCCCCACAGCTCCCAGCACAGCCCAGCTTTGTGCTGGTTTATCTTCTTTTTCCAGGGATTAAAAGAGTGGGATGGTATTTCTTGTATTTTGAACTCAGGTATTTACTAGTTCTTTTCTATATTACAGTCCCACAAACCACGAGTTCTACAGCACTTCAAGCTAAAAAACTAAAAAAGGAGATGTATTTCTCTCTCTACAGGCCTTTTAAGGGTAGACTGTCCAATTAAGAAATGACACCAAAATTATTTTTACTTTTAACCCAATAACCAACCACCCTTGACTCTCAATGCAGAGTTTTCTACCCAATCACACAATATCAGCCAAAGCCATGGAGAAGAAGGTGAAGAAGAAGGTGAAGAAGAAGGTGAAGAAGAAAGACAAAACCTCTGCCCTAAAACCTCCATCTTGCTTTATATCTATTACTATATTCTAAGACCTTAAACTCTAAAGTTTTCCACCCTGTGAAATCACACACTTCTATTCAAATTACACACCCGTGATCTTAATTCTGTCATTCAATTTTGGAAGTTTCTCCACAGCCTCAGCTCAAAAGCAGAGTTCTCCTGGGGGAAAGTCGAAAATTCTCAGTGACCAGGCTTCCAAAACCTCTTCTTTTCCAAAACTTTGGCTGCTCCTTCCTCTTCCACCATGCAGGCAGAGCCTCTCCCAGCCCACGGCAGGGCAAGGAGGGAATTACATTTCATTACACACGGCCCAGGGGTTTCAGGATCAGGCCAAGCGTTGCCAGATGTGCAGGGCTCTCCCTCAAAGCCATCCCCAGGCTCCCTGGATATTTCATCTCTCTCTATCTGGGGTGTGAGGGTCAGGGACGGGGTTTCCATGCAGATGCTACAAATCTTCCCCTGCTTTTCCCATCACCTTTTAACGATGCTGTAAATCACCAGGCACTTCTCAGGTGACCCCGTAATTGCCTGTTTGTGTCTCTGCGAGCAGAACCCAACCCTCTTCCTCCTCCTCTGTGCACCAAAGGAGACCTGCTGGGAGCAAACTCTGCCCCTTTCCCTCCTCCAGCAAAGCCATCTCTTGGCATCTGTGCTTCAGCTGCAGCGTGGCAGCACGGGCAGAGGGCGAGGAGCTGAGGCAGGAAGATTTAAAAAAAGGTTGGACGGGTCTGTTCCTAATGTGAGCCTCGCTGCCTTTGATTGCTGCACAAATAAAAGATGGAAAGTCACTGCAGGCAAAGGAATTAATTAACGGGAGAAGAAAGGAGCATCAAGTCTCTGTTGGAGGCCTGGCATCAATTCCGAGCTGGGTTTTGAAGTGGCAACAGTTTTCCTTGTTCTTTTCCAGTTGTTCTCCTCTGTCCTGCACGGTGATGGGGGAGCCTCATCCCGAGCGGGGTGAGGTGGCACAGGACGAACCTGCCCGGCTTTGGGGACAGCCCCGGGCCCTGCCCCAGCACCTGCCACCTCCTGCTGCTCCCCACTGCTCTCATCTGATCCTAAAATCGCACTGAGACACCGTCCTTCATTGGGCTGCCTCCAGTTTGGGGGATTTTATGGCATGGGAGATGGGTTGGGAAACGATTTGGGGGATTTTATGGCATGGGAGATGCTTTGGGAGATGATTTGGGAGATTTTATGACATGGGAGATGGGTTGGGAGACGGTTTGGGGGATTTTATGGCATGGGAGATGGTCTGGAAGGAGGTTTGGGGGGATTTTATGGCATAAGAGATGGTTTGGGAGATGGTTTGGGGTTTTTTATGGCCTGGGAAATGGTTTGGGAGATGATTTGGGGGGATTTTATGGCACAGGAGATGGTTTGGGGTTTTTTATGGCATGGGAGAGGGTTTGGGAGATGATCTGGGGGGATTTTATGGCATAGGAGATGGTTTGGGAGATGGTTTGGGGATTTTAATGGCCTGGGAGATTATTTGGGCTTTTTTTCCCCCCTGGGAGATGGTTTGGGGTGTTTTTTTTCCCTGGGAGATGGCTTGGAAGACGGTTTGGGGGTTTTTATGGCATGGGAGATGGTTTGGGAGTTGATTTGGGGGATTTTATGGCATGGGAGATGGTTTTGGAGATGATCTGGGGGATTTTATGGCCTGGGAGATGGTTTGGGAGATGTTTACATCTCCAAATGGTTTCATAACCTCTGCTGCTGAGGTTTTGCTGCAGGTCAGAAGAACAGGAACCACCTCCAGCCACTTCCAGCTCAAACTGGGATTGTTCAAGCACAGCTCTGCACACTCACACAGGCCATGGCTCTCCTGGTTCCTGGAGTTTTCTTGTCTTCAGGACATGCTGGCTTCGAGTAAAAACTGAAACTCTCCCTGTGCCAAGGCTCCATGACTCAAAAATCATCCAATCTCTGGGGATTCCTAATAAAACCAGAGGAGTTCCCACCCCATCCTCCACCCAGATCGTGCTTTAATTTATGTTTAGCTGCTTGCACAGAGTGAGATCTGTCCCCAAGAGCTCCCCAGCTCAGCTCAGGGGGTCCCACAGCCAGATTTCATTCCAAAGGGCTCTGCTCACCCCTGCTCTGTGCCCATCCACTCAACTCCAGCAGGAGTGGGGTTTTGGGGCTGGTTTTGGGGTCAGGGCTGGGTACATCACACACACAGAGCTGAGTGTGGAAATCATCAGCCCTCGGTGTCCTGAAACCAGAAACCCCCCCAAGATCCAGGTGTGTGGTGACACTTGCAGCAGCTTGTTTGGTTGTGATGCTGACAGGAGGCTCCCACAGCTGGACACAGCTGGAGCTGGGTGCTCACTAAACCTGGGAGCCTTTCTTTAAAGGCGTTTTGCCTACAAAAACACGTTCAGAAAAACTCCTGCACCACCAGAGTGATTAATGCCAAAAGGAATGTCCCCCTCACACTTCCTGTTCACTAATTCAGGTTTTATGAGCCTTTAACATGGCTGAGGCCTGGGTGTGATCCCTGCTCATCCCGTGGATGCAGGACACCCTCACACTCCTCCTGATCCTCCTCAAAGCAGCGAAATATGAATTTTTAATATTCACAGCGAGATCAGAACTGAACAAGGCTGTCCCTCATTATCTGCCTTGTAACGAGATCAAACGGGGCAGGGACACGGTGGCCGAGTGACACCAGCCCCACACGTCCCTTCTGATGGCACAGGGGGTCATTAACCAGCATGTCACACTCAGGCTAACGAGGGTGACGCTCTGGGGGTCCCAGCCTCATCCCCTGCCCAGGGCTGGGGGCTCTGAGGCCACCTCTGCTCCCCACTCTGGGCTGGGCTCCTCAGCAGGGATGAGTTGGATCAATGGGTCTGCCCCAGTTTGGGATGTCCTGTGGGTCTGAGCTCAGCACAGGCAATGTCCCCTCCGCCATCACACCCCAGGGGCTGGGGGACACTGGGGTGATTGTCCCTGGGGGTTCCCTAAACCAGACCAGGGATCTGGGGGGGCAGGGGACACCTTCATCACCGACTGGGACAACGTGAGGGAAGTGATACAAACACCCAGAGAGACACAACCACAGCCCTGGGGACACAACCACAACCCTGGGGACACAACCACAACCCTGGGGACACGAGTGGCCTGGAGCTACCTGCCAGGGGTGACACCAACATGGAACTGTGACAGAACCAGAACCCACCGTGCTTCCATCCATCATCCATCATCCATCCATCCATCATCCATCCATCATCCATCCATCATCCATCCATCCATCCATCATCCATCCATCATCCATCCATCCATCCATCATCCATCCATCATCCATCCATCATCCATCCATCATCCATCCATCCATCCATCCATCCATCCATCCATCCATCATCCATCCATCATCCATCCATCATCCATCATCCATCCATCATCCATCATCCATCCATCATCCATCCATCCATCCATCCATCCATCATCCATCCATCATCCATCCATCATCCATCCATCCATCATCCATCCATCCATCCATCCATCCATCCATCATCCATCATCCATCCATCCATCCATCATCCATCATCCATCATCCATCATCCATCCATCATCCATCATCCATCATCCATCATCCATCCATCATCCATCCATCATCCATCCATCATCCATCCATCATCCATCATCCATCCATCCATCCATCATCCATCCATCCATCCATCCATCATCCATCCATCATCCATCCATCATCCATCATCCATCCATCATCCATCATCCATCATCCATCCATCCATCCATCATCCATCCATCATCCATCCATCATCCATCAATCATCCATCCATCATCCATCCATCATCCATCCATCCATCATCCATCCATCATCCATCATCCATCCATCCATCCATCATCCATCCATCATCCATCATCCATCCATCCATCCATCATCCATCCATCATCCATCATCCATCATCCATCATCCATCCATCATCCATCATCCATCATCATCCATCCATCCATCCATCCATCCATCATCCATCCATCATCCATCATCCATCATCCATCCATCCATCCATCCATCATCCATCCATCATCCATCCATCCATCCATCATCCATCATCCATCCATCATCCATCATCCATCATCCATCATCCATCCATCCATCATCCATCCATCATCCATCCATCATCCATCCATCATCCATCCATCCATCCATCATCCATCCATCATCCATCCATCATCCATCATCCATCCATCATCCATCCATCATCCATCCATCATCCATCCATCATCCATCCATCCATCCATCATCCATCATCCATCCATCATCCATCATCCATCCATCATCCATCATCCATCATCCATCATCCATCCATCATCCATCCATCATCCATCCATCCATCATCCATCCATCCATCATCCATCATCCATCCATCCATCATCCATCATCCATCCATCATCCATCATCCATCCATCATCCATCATCCATCATCCATCATCCATCCATCATCCATCATCCATCCATCCATCCATCATCCATCCATCCATCATCCATCCATCATCCATCCATCATCCATCATCCATCATCCATCATCCATCATCCATCCATCATCCATCCATCATCCATCATCCATCATCCATCATCCATCCATCATCCATCCATCATCCATCATCCATCATCCATCATCCATCCATCCATCATCCATCCATCATCCATCATCCATCATCCATCATCCATCCATCCATCCATCCATCCATCCATCCATCATCCATCCATCATCCATCCATCATCCATCATCCATCCATCATCCATCCATCATCCATCCATCATCCATCCATCATCCATCCATCCATCCATCATCCATCATCCATCCATCATCCATCATCCATCCATCATCCATCATCCATCATCCATCATCCATCCATCATCCATCCATCATCCATCCATCCATCATCCATCCATCCATCATCCATCATCCATCCATCCATCATCCATCATCCATCCATCATCCATCATCATCCATCATCCATCATCCATCATCCATCATCCATCCATCATCCATCATCCATCCATCCATCCATCATCCATCCATCCATCATCCATCCATCATCCATCCATCATCCATCATCCATCCATCATCCATCATCCATCATCCATCATCCATCCATCATCCATCCATCATCCATCATCCATCATCCATCATCCATCCATCATCCATCCATCATCCATCATCCATCATCCATCATCCATCCATCCATCCATCCATCCATCCATCCATCCATCATCCATCCATCCATCATCCATCCATCATCCATCCATCCATCATCCATCCATCATCCATCATCCATCATCCATCATCCATCCATCATCCATCATCCATCCATCCATCCATCCATCCATCATCCATCATCCATCCATCATCCATCCATCATCCATCCATCATCCATCCATCCATCCATCATCCATCCATCCATCATCCATCCATCATCCATCCATCCCTCCATCCATCCATCATCCATCCATCATCCATCCATCATCCATCCATCCATCCATCCATCCATCCATCCATCCTTCCATCCCACACCATCCTAAACAAGCTCTGAGCTCCCCATCCTCCCTCCAAACCTCCTGGCTCCCACCAGCTCCAAATCAACACCAAAGCCCATTGGAATTCGAATCTTGGCTCTGGCAATCAAATCTGAAGCCCATCTGGGATGCAGGATGCAGCCACCATCCCAAAAAACCCCGGGAAGCCAGGGCAGGACGGTGCCTGAGCACAGCAGGTGAAATCCCATGGACCCCACTCCCCCCGTGGATGGGGATGTTCCCACCCGGGCCCTGCCCCACGGACCCGAGCAGCCCTTGGGGACGCCCGTGTCCCTTGTCCCGCTGGCAGCAGCCCAGCCCTGCCCGACGGCTCCTTTGTGCAGGAGCGGCTCCGGCGGCCCGGAGCGGATGCAGGTTTGTCACGCTCGGGGCTGTGACACGGCGGGGGGGACGTTCCGCCCGGCCCTCCCCCCAAAAACCGCCTTTTCATGCACACAAACGACGCCTTCCCTCAACAAAACCCAAACTCTCGGCTCTAAGTACTTGGCAGCGACCCCTCGAAATTTTTTCTCAGGCTTGTGTGGCTTCGGAAGATGAATTTGGGAAGCAGAGGAGGAAGCGACCGATGACTTTGGGGAGGAAGAATTAAAAAAAAAATCCGGTCCCTCCGGCTGCGCATCCCGCCGAGCTGGCTCTCACAGGGATGGGGCTGGGAAAAGCCAGAGGCAGCCCTGGAGAGGCTCCGGCACTCCGGGGACCGCGGGGACATCCGTGCGTGTCCCCTGCCCTCCCTCCCTCCCTCCCCGGCTGCAGGTATCGACAGCGAGGAGCGATCGATGGCCCCGATCGAGCCCCTCCGCGCTGCCGGTAATTGGAGGATTTCTTTCGCTCCCACTTAATGGACATTTCCTCCCTGGCAGGGTGGCCGTGGAAGGGGCGGGGGGGGATTTGTCACTTGGAATTAGCGGGGAGCTCGGGGCACAGGCAGGAGAAAAATATTCGGGCACAACCAGCACCGATAGAAACCTCCGGAGAGGGGGAAATAAAATCAAATTAAATAATCTGATGTAGGGCTGTGAAGATGGCAGAGGCATTTTGGGACCCTGCCCTGATAGGAGCTGGATTTCACCCACAGGAGGAATCGCGGAGTTGAGGAATCATGGTTGGAAAAGTTCTCGAAGATCATCCAGTCCAACAATGACCCAGGGCCCCAAGTGCCACATCCACAGGGCTGTTAAATCCCCCCAGGGACTCCATCCCCGCCCTGGGCAGCATTTCCAGGAGGAAATTCTCCCAAAATCCACCCATAACCTCCCCTGGCCCAGCCTGAGGCTGTTCCCTCTCCTCCTGTCCCTGTTCCCTGGAGCAGATCCCAAATCCCCCCCAAACTGTCCCCTCCTGTCAGGGAGTTGTGCAGAGCCACAAATTCTCCCTGATCCCAAATTTTCTCCAGGCTGAGCCCCTTTCCCAGCTCCCTCAGGAATTCTCCAGTCCCTTCCCAGCTCCCCCAGGAATTCTCCATCCCTTCCCAGCTCCATTCCCTTCCCTGGACACGCTCCATCCCTTCCTGCCATGCAGAACCCAAAACCGACCCCAAACCTGAGCCAAGTCCTGCACTCCCAGCGGGTCCATCCTGCCCTGGCCCTGGGGAGCACTGGGGGGCAGGAGCAGCTCCCCAAGCCCCAGGATTTGGGATGCTGAGGCTCTGGAGCAGCTGGGAAGTTGCACAAGGCAGGAGGAGCCGGCAGCCCCCGCCGAGCAGGGCCGGGCTGTGGCCTCGGGGGACGGGACCTGTCACTTTGCTTGGCCCTCGCCATCAATCACTGGCGCGTCCTTTTATTTATTTATTTTTTATTTGCATAAGGAGGCCGCGAATTCCCGGCTGAATCAGCATGGAGGGTGTGGACGGGGCAGGGAAGGGGATTCCAGTTTTTCATTCCAGTTACACAAAACTCTCCAGGTGTGCCCGGGGCCAGGTGTGCCCACGGCCACGGCCACAGCTTAGAGGTTAAAATCAATAAAATCAAGAAATCAATAGCAAAGTGGTCACTCAGCCTTTCCCTGCCCAAGGGCGTTAACAAGGTCACAGCCTCGTTCTCTCCACACTAATGAGTGGAGATTCCTAATAAGACCTCAGTGACAAGTGACTATATTAATGTAATTCTCTCCTGCTCCTGATCAATTCTGTGTTAAGATGCAGAGCGGCCCCGCGGGTTTGGGAGGCTCCTGCCACCCCCTCGCTGAGGACAGAGGAGTTTGTTCCCCTCGTGTCCCTGCCTGCCACGAGATTTCCTCGGTGGAACACACCAAAGTCACTGCCAGGAGGAGCCCAGCAGCTCATCCCACTCCCAAATTCTGCTCTTACCCCAGGCTGCCTAAATCATTCCATGCACGTGTTTTAACAGCCCAAATTTCTAAATTTCTGAATTTCGACCATTTCCCCCCACATTTCAGTGTGGGACCAGCACTCCACGTGCTCCAGGTCAGGGCTCTCTGGGCCATCTCAGCCCTGGTTCCTCCCTGCTCTCCACAAGCCCTGGAATCACAGGAGCTGGACACTGACCCCGAGCTCTGGGGTGACCTGCAGGACCCCCCTCAGCTGCCCCTGTGCCCCCTCAGCCTCCCAGTGCCCATCCTGCCACCTCCACATTTGCACCTCAAACGAGTCCTCAGCTCCAGAGTGACTCACTTAAGGGATGCTTGAATCATTCTGAAGATTCCTGTGATCTCTGAGCTGTCTCTGAGCCAGAGGGACAAGGAGGGGAAATCCAAGGAGCTGCTGGGAATTTTCCAGCCAGGACCATCACCACAAAAGGTGAGTGTGTAAAATCTGAGTGAGACCTCAACCCTGCCATGGGGAAAGCTCAGGGCTGCAGCCACCACGGGTTTGCCACGGTGGGATTGGGGGGTTTGGGCTGTTCTTCACGTGGGGTGAATTTGGGGAGGCCCACAGGGTGCCCAGAGAAGCTGTGGCTGCCCCTGGATCCCTGGAATTGTTCCAGGCCAGGCTGGACAGGGCTTGGAGCAGCCTGGGACAGTGGAAGGTGCCCCTGCCATGGGTTGATCTTTGAGGTGCTTCCCAACACAAACCATTCCACAATTCCACGAATTCCCACAGGAAACCAAAGACTCATCTTAAACCACTGCCCTGGACCAGCCCAGGCCTCCAACCAAATCCCACAGGAGCCTCTCAGAACATCCCCATGCACTTTAACATCACTTTAATATTTTGGCCACCCCAAGAGCCGGGATGTGAGGATGGAGCTGCCAGGCTCAGGTCCCATCCTGTTCCCAGACCTGGAGCATCCATCCCTGTCCCATCCTGTTCCCAGACCTGGAGCATCCATCCCTGTCCCATCCTGTTCCCAGACCTGGAGCATCCATCCCTGTCCCATCCTGTTCCCAGACCTGGAGCATCCATCCCTGTCCCATCCTGTTCCCAGACCTGGAGCATCCATCCCTGTCCCATCCTGTTCCCAGACCTGGAGCATCCATCCCTGTCCCATCCTGTTCCCAGACCTGGTGCATCCATCCCGTCCCATCCTGTTCCCAGAACCCTGTCCTGAAGATTTGGAGCATCCATCCTGCCCTCCATCCATCCATCCATCCATCCATCCATCCATCCCTCATCCCTCCCTCCCTCTGACACCACGGGCTCCCTAAGCAGGAGGATTTCCACAGCCCTTTGAAAAGCCATTTAGAGCTAAGTCTTGGTATTAAACCTGGCCTTTCCTTGGGCAGGTTTTCAATCTCTGCCCGAGCCTGTTGCAGCAGAAAGTTTTGGAAAAGGTCAGGGGGAAGCTTTTAAGCATCTTTGCCAATTAAGTGCTGGAACCCCCTCCCCGCCGCCAGAGCTGCCCGTCTCCATCCCAGGGGAAGGTAATTACTGTTTCATAAATAAGCTTTGAACTCTCTTAAGTAATTGTCTCTCCTTGCATGAAAGCACCCTCTAAATCCACCGGCCTTTTCCACCTTCTGTCACTTATCTAAAAAAAAATCGACGGGGAAAAAAAATCCACATAATACCTTTAAGGAGAAACTCCCAAACTTTCCTTTACATTGCAGTGATTATTTCTCCAAGCTTTCAATGATTCCACTAACAGAAGCCTTGCGGCTTTCCTGGCTCTTGGTGAATGTTTTTGGCAATATTTGACATATTTTCAAAACTTCTCTGGAGTTACATAGGATTAAAAAAAAAAAAAAAAGCCACGTTTCAATATTTCAACTTCTACCCCCTGAGGTTACAACAGAGAGCTCAAGATAAAGGACAGGAATGAAGAAGCCTTTTCCAAAGGTATTAATTATAATATTAATTATAATATTAGATCTTTTTCAACCAGCCCCGTGATTTCTAGGTGTATTTAAGCATTCTGGGATACAAATCCTGGCAGATCTGAAATCCTTCAGGACCTCAGGTTACTCCTGCCCACCCTGGGTGTAATCCCCCCATTTATTCAACAGAGCCAGAGACAAGGGAAGCATTCCTGAGCCGGGAAGAGCAGGGCTCCTTCCACCCTACAAGTCGCGGCTTTTATCCCCAAAATCCCAGCCAACATTAACACTCAGCTCCAATCACTCGAGCCTGACACGATCTGAGCAAGAGCACAAGGAAAAACCCGACTTCATTTCGCCTGGAGGCTGAGCCAGGCTCAAATCCAGGCTCCCAAACCTGCTTGGGTCAGCAAGAAGCTCTTGATGGGACCGGGAAAAAAACGCGGCCGTGTGGAAATTAAGGAATAAGAGGGTGGAAATGAGGGGCAGGAGGGTTGAGCTGTGCTCCTCACCCCATCACTGACCCCCCAAAACAGGACAGGCACAGCTCCTGTCTCTGCCCAGCCACAGCAATCCCTGTCTGGGAGCCCTTTAAATGGTTTCAAATGTTAATTCCTCATCGTGGCAGTAAAAGCTATTTTTAATCCCACGTGAAAGCAGTTTGCAGAAAACCAAACTTTGCACGAATTATGGATTGCTTCCCAAGGCCGGGCAGAGCTGGGTGTGTGTTTGGGAGCAGAAAACAGGAGCACAACATCAGGGAAATCCATCCGGCTGCCACGGGGGCACCCAGCGCTTAAACCTGATCCTAAGAATAGGGCTGGGTCTAAAACAGTGCATAAAAGCCAATGCAAAACACTACGCCTAAATAAAAGCTTTACAGTATCTTATTCTCAGTTAAAATCAGATTTTTCTCAGGTTTCCCGCATGTTTTCTTTGTACTTGAGGTTTCATTTCCCAAAGAGGGGGGGTGAGGATCCGGGATGGTGAGACAGAAAGGTCTCACTTATGAATGGAAGTGGAGAAAAAAAAAAAAAAGAGAAAAGATTGCAAAGTAATAAAGGCGAGAAGTTACAGGGCTGAGCGTCTGCGAATGCCCCGGGAAAACAAGGGCTGCTCTGAGCGCTGAAATGGAGCCCATCAGGAGGAGAGATTAGCGGGGCCAATGAATTAAAGATCATGTCCCGGAGCAGCTCCGTGCATCCATCCCGCTCCGGCCACATTCCTTCGCCTCTTCCCACCTTGGAGCTTCCCTGTGAAAAGCTGGCGCTGCAAGGGGACACCAGAACGGTGCCAAAAACGCAGCCTGGTGGCTCGGGAGGAGCTGATTTTATTCAGCAGCCCGCGCTATAGAGTGTCTCGATGTGTCTGTACAATCACGGCGCACACAAAAAAAAAAAAAAAAAAACCAAAAACCCCTCGAGGCACCGACTCGGCTCCACTTTTCAGCTGCCAATAAAACTCCCGGCAAAAGTCAAAAGAGCAGCGCCGCAGCCGCGTCCTTCCCCTGTCGCTCAAAGGCATCGGGGTTGCGAGGTTCCGACATAACAAAGTCTGGCTCAAGAAATCCTGGATGCCTTTCAAGAGCGTTATTAGCTCCTGTGAATGGCGTTGGGGAAAGGGAGGGGGGAAAAAAAGCCACAATCAGGGAGTTCTGCTCTCCCTCTGCACCTTCCCGGAGGTGCTGCCGAGCTGGGATACACCAGAAGGGGCACAGAGGGATGAGGAACCCTCAGGGAGAGTTCCTCCTCCCTCCCCCCGTGCCAAATTTCGTGTTGGATGGGGCAGAAAAATGACAACGAAAAGTTAAATTTGGCCTCTGAGAGTGTCGGAGCTCCGGGCTGGCTCTGCAGGGCCAGAGGATGCTCGGTGGGGATCCCAGCCCCTCGTGTCCTTTTATCTTCAGGGCTCCAGCCAGGCCAATCACTAGACATCCCATAGTACTTTTTACTACTTCTGGGTCCAAACCGTGTGAAAATAGGGAATTCTTTACAATTCCCACAAATCCGGTGCGTGCAGCTTCCAGGGCTCAGTCCCAAGGGATGTGAGGGGTGGAGGGAGCCTTGGCCCAGCACCATTCCTGCCTAAATCCTCCTTTGGCTCTTGGAAAAAGCAGGAAGACAGGATGGAAAAGAGGAAAAGAGGGACAGGGATCCCAGATCACACAAGGAAACACGAGACAGAGGAAAAGCCGATTCACACGGAGCCGACCTTGCCGCAAAGTTTTGGCAGATGGGGATGAGGAGATTTTTTGGGGTGAGCTGCGTCAGGCTCAGAGCTTTCCACACGATTCCCTCAAAGCTAAATTCCCTTTCCTGCAGCCCAGGCCCCTCTCCCAGCACTGTCATTCCCCCCAAAAACTGCTGCTCCCTGTCCCGTTCCCCACAGCCCCAAAATCCCCGAGGCTGTGCCGAGCTCCGGCATCCAAAAAGGGAACAAACCCACACAGAGATGCTGCTACGGCCCCAAAGTGTCCCCAGGGGAGCAGAGCAGTGGCACTGGAGAGCCCCAGCCCCACCACACGAGGGGTGAACACGTCCCAAATGTCACCGGTGAGCCCAAACCTGCTCCCCTCACACCGAGGGGGTTCCAGACCTTAAACCCCTTCACCCCACAAATGTTGTTTTTCCTCAATCCCCACAGGCAAAGGCAGGGCCTGGCCCCGCACCCCCCCCAGATTCCTCAAGTTTTTGCAATGGATTTCTCAATATCACCCCGAACAACTCAGATTCAGCTCGGTTTTGAACATTTATCCTCACCTATATTCCCACAAAATGGGAATTTCCCTACAGTCCCAGGCTCCCAAAGGGGACCCCCCACACACCCCAAACCAGCAGCAGACACGCCAGCATCACCTTTTTATTTAGGTTTCCTTCAAGCAGCACTGAGGGCCAAAAAAATTAAAATCGTGTTTTGCTTGAGGAGAAAACATCCCATCACGCTTGCATTAGCCATTAAATCATTTATGCTGCAGCCTCAAAAAGGTGTTTAATCTTCTTAGAATTAGCTAAAGCTGTAGTAACTCAAGGAATTCTGTAGGAGATGCTTTTGCAGAACATTTCACTACTGCTCAAAAAAAAAAAAAAAAAAAAGGAGGCTTTGGGCCATTTCAAATTTAAATTAAATAAAACAATCCAGTAAGAATGAATTATTTCAGTCAGTAACTTAGAGCAAACTACTCATCACCCATGAGGAGATGCTCCTGCCAGAGCAGGGAAATCACTACAGGACCGAGCTACTAAGAAAGAACAAAATAATTCTGGAGTGGTTTTCCAAGGGAAATTTTTTTTTTTCCACATTTACTCAGGACAAGCAACAACCTACAGGTGCCTTCGGGCCAAATATCTTGGCGTGAGAAGCGGTTGGTGTAATTTCAGTTTCCTAGCAAGTTCAAATATTTAAAAAATGTTTACACCGCTTTTGAGATATCCATAGGAAAAACCTGATTTTCTGTCCAGCTTCTCTTTGCCTCCTCTCCAGCACATCCCAGCTTTAAACATTTAGCTCTGTCTGGCTTTCCCGGCGATAAAATCCCTCGGCACTTCGAGGTCTTGTGAGAAGACAAAACAAGAGGCAAAGAGGAGAGGAAGCGAAGGGAAAGAGTTTTGGGTGTGTGTGTGTGATTAAAACCACACTTTATACAGAGTTAAAGCAAAACATCTCCTGATTTCTGCCTCTCCCCAAAGGATGCGGATCCTCCCCAAAAACCTTCCCCGCTCCGTTTCTCCAAATTTACCACAACCACATCATCCCCAACCTGGTGTCAGGCCAGGCTCCCTGCGAGCACTTCCCGCACTCCAAACCCGCAGCAGAGCCATCCCAAATAAGATTTATTTCTTCCAAAATAAGATTTATTTCTCCTTCTCTCTTGCGGGTCCGTCCTGCGAGCGCCTCGCTGGGCTCCGCCGAGCGATATGAAAGCGTTCGATCTTCCCCGCTTTAATTACGTGCTCGCAGTCATTAAACTCCCATTCTGCCAAGCGAGAGCCGTCTCGCAGTCCTCACCACCCCCCCCAAAAAAAAAAAAAAAAAAAAAAAAAAAAGATTAGTGATCATCATTATTGCTCCTCGAGCAGCGCGGACCCGAACGGAGCTGAGGAATGAGCTCATAAATCACGGCGATATTAATGCAGCCATAAAAATAAGCGTCGCTACTTACTGGGTTTTGAAGGTGTGTTAAGTCGTAACTTTACAGCCCAGATGTGGGCTCAGAGAGCTGAAACTCTGCGGGTAAAATTACCACTAAAATTACTCTTTCCATTAAACACGCTGCTTTTTCACAGGTTGTTACTTTAGCGAGGATTGGGAAGCTGCAGCCTCCCCCCAAAAAAACACCGAGGAAGAAATGCGGTTATTCCCGCGGGGCTCGGGGAGAAGGGCACGGAGAGGCAGGAAGGACAGAGAGCTTCTCCTCTGATTATTTTCAGATGTTTCCCCGAGAACACCACGGCGCTTTCATACATCCACACGTTTGGATTGCCTTCAAAATAACGGAGCAGATTCCATCCCCGGCTTCAAGGGGACTTATCGCTCCCGACTCCGCTTGGCCCAGCCGCTCTGGAGCTGGCCGGGAGACGCGAGTTTAATACACTCCACATGCACAGTAGCTGCTCTTCCGAATGCTTTATCGCCTGAAGAGTTCAATCCCATCGAAACGCTCAAAAAACAAACCCCTTCGGATCGCTCCAGCTCTGCCCTTTGCCACAAACCCACCGAGCATCCCACGGATTCACCCCTCGCCCGTTCCCCAAACACAGCCAGGACCAAGCCCGAGGTCCTCACTCATTTCTTTCTTTTTTTTTTTTTTTTTTTTTTTTCCCTAAACCACACGAATAAAACAATTCCTAAAGGAACCCGGTGGGGAAACGGGGGCACGGCTGGGGATAAAGCGCTAAAGGTTAAAATCGCAAAGCTGGGGAGTTAAAACGAACTCGGCTTTTGCTGCCGGCTTCATCCCTGGCCGGGTGGGATGCGGGATGGGAGGAGCGGGGACAGAGAGGACGCGGGGACAGTGGGGACACGGGAGCAGGAGGGAAACGGCGACACGGGGACAGGGGGACAGGGGGGACACGGGGACAGGGGGGACACGGGGACAGGGAGAAAACGGCGACACGGGGACAAGGGGAACGGGGGGACACGGGGACACGGGACAAGAGGGACAGGGAGGAAACGGCGACACGGGGACAAGGGGAACGGGGGGACACGGGACAAGAGGAACACAGGGACAAGGGGGCAGGGGGGACAAGGGGACAGGGAGAAAACGGCGACAGAGGGACAAGGAGACTCTCAGCGCTCCCGACTTCAACAGCAACCCCGCAAAAGCAGCGCCAGCCCCTTCCCCAGCCCAGGCGAGGGTCGCAGCTGCCGGGACCCCCACCCTCCCCAGCGCGGGAAGGGAACTCGACCCCCATTTCTCTCCCGGGACCCGCCTGTTGCAGAGCCGCCACATCCCAACCCGGGCATCAATTAACACATCTCCGCGCTAATTACCGACTCCCCCCCGCTCCTCCTTACCTGTACCAGCGCAGCCCCTTCTCGTAGCACCTGTCGAAGAAATGGGGTTCAGCACCCACCGCCCGCACCCCGGGGTGCGCCCGCAGGAACTCGAGCAGCGCTCGCGTCCCGCCCTTCTTCACGCCCACGATGATGGCTTGGGGGAAGCGGCGGCTTCCTGAACCCCCCGAACCCCCGGAGCCCCCCGAGCCCCCCGCCGCTTCCCCCGGCCCCAGGGGCAGCGCGGCGGGCGGTGGCAGCAGCAGCGCGGGCGGCAGCGGCTCGCAGGGCCCGGGCAGGCAGGAGAAGAAGTAGGTGAAGAACAGGATCATGGTGAGGAGCAGCGAGGCGCGGCGGCCCCCGGCGGGTCCCAGCAGCCGCCCGCTACATCCCATCGGGGGCCGCGCATCCCCGAACCCCCCTCTCCGAGCATCCCCGCCCGGCCCCGGGGCCCCCCGAGTTCCCCCCACGCCCACCCGCGGGGGCGGGGGAGGGCGAGGACACGCGCGTGGGGCGGTGACGCCCCGAGGAGGGGAAGGGAAAGGAAGGGGAGGATGGGGAGGATGAGGAGGGAGGGGATTGGGAGCGCCGAGAGGGCGCGGCACACGCCGGGAGCCCCGCGGGGACAGGGCCACCCCCACGCGTGGCTGTCACCGGGATGGGGCCAGCCCGTGCCCAGGGCACAGCGGGGACACGTTTGCCCACGTGTTGTCACATCTTTTCCCTGTATTTTCCCTTTTTCCCCCCCCCACGTTTCCCCGTGTTACTCCGTGTTTTTACTCTTCCCGCATTTTCCCCTCTATTTCCCCACATTTCCCATGTTTTTCCGTATTTTCCCCACATTTCCACACGTTTTCCCATGTTTTTCCATATTTTCACCCATTTTCCCACATTTCCCCATGTTTTTCCGTATTTTTTTCCACGCTTCCTCACACTTCCCCATGTTTTTGCACGCTTCCCACATTCCCCTGGGTTTTCACACATTTTTCCATAATTTTTCCTCATTTTCTCTCTATTTTCCCACATTTCTAGACACGTGCCATGTTTTCCATATTTTCCCCATTTCCCTCTATTTTCCCACATTTTCCCGTGTTTTTCCATATTTTCACCCATTTTCCCTCTATTTTCCCACGTTTTTCCATATTTTTACCCATTTCCCCACATTTCCACACATTTTCCATATTTCTACCACACTTCCCCATGTTTTCACACTCTTCCCCCATTTCCCTGCGTTTTCACACATTTTTCCATTATTTCCCACATTTCTCCATATTTCACCACGTTTTCCATTCAATTTTTCTTCTTTTCCCTCCTCCTCTCACCATTCCAATGGGTGTTTTTGGGAAGGGTCCCAGGCAGGCACCAGGCTGGTGTCTTAAATAACCTATTAATGTAATTAACTCTTTTTAGAATTAAAACCCCCCAAGTTTTCCAAGAGAGAGTGAGGAGAGGGATCCACGGCCTGGGATGGGGAGGGTGGAGAGTGACAAACCTGGAGGGTGACAAATCTGCAGGGTGACACGGTGACAGGGTCACAGGGTCACAGGCTGCAGGGTGACACGGTGACAAACCTGCAGGGGGACAGAGGGACATGGCTGTGAGGTGACAAATCTGCAGGGTGACACGGGGACAGGGATGTGGGGTGACAAACCTGCAGGGTGACACGGGGACAGGGATGTGGGGTGACAAACCTGCAGGGTGACACAGGGACAGGGTGACACTCTGACAGGGTGACACAGTGACAGGGTGACAAACCTGCAGGGTGACACAGGGACAGGGTGACACTCTGACAGGGTGACACAGTGACAGGGTGACAAACCTGCAGGGTGACACAGGGACAGGGCTGAAGGGTGGCACAGTGACAGGGTGACAAACCTACAGGGTGACACTGTGACAGGGCTGCAGGGTGACAAATCTGCAGGGTGACACAGTGACAAGGCTGCCTGGCTGCAGGGTGACAGGGTGACACAGTGACAAACCTGCAGGGTGACACAGGGACAGCGCTGTAGGGTGACAAACCTGCAGGGTGACACTCTGACAGGATGACACGCTGACAAGGTGACAAGGCTGCCTGGCTGCAGGGTGACACTCTGACAGGGTCACACAGTGACAGGGTGACACTCTGACAGGGTGACACAGTGACAGGGTGACACGGCTGCCTGGCTGCAGGGTCACAAGGTGACAGGGTGACACAGTGACAGGGTGACACGGTGACGAGGCTGCCTGGCTGCAGGGTGACACAGTGACAGGGTGACACAGCGACACGGTGACAGGGTGACACGGTGACACGGCTGCCTGGCTGCAGGGCTTTGTGCCCTCTCGTGGCTGGCCGCTCCTCCTGTCCCGCAGCGGCGCTTCCAGAGGGAGGGAACAGCCCCGGATCCCTCCTGGGGACAGCGGGGACAGCGGGACAGCAGCGGTGACACCGAGGGGCCACCAGAACATTTCCATCCAAAGCGTCACTCGCCAGCCCCGCTCGGGATTTTGGAAGCGATTGGGAACAGGAGCCGGGCAGGAGCGGCTCCAGCTCCTTGTTTGGGTTGGGACGGGCAATGTTGCTCTTGGAAAATGCCAATTTGTCAAAATGGAAACGTTTGGCAAGAGCAGATCCATCCTGACAAATTTCTGTCCAGACACCGCCAGGGAGACTCCGGGAAGGCTGGAGGAGGGGGGGGGGACTCGCCCTCCTCATCCTCGGTGGCAGGGCTGGTGCCACCGCGGCTCTTGGCACTGCCAGCGGTGCACTCAGAGGATTTCTTTCTCACCTTCAAAATTTGGGGGAAAGGTTTAAAAACATGAATTTGTGGCCAGGGCCAGGCGCCGAGGGCTTGGGATGTGCCCAAGGTCACCCCAGCCCCGTGTCTGGACGAGCTGGGGGGGCCCTGCAGGAGGGTCCCTGGATTCGGCTCCGGACAAGCAGCTCAGGCAGCCGAGGGCGAGCAGCTCACGTGCAAGTTTTTAGCAAAATCGGGACATTTCGGTTGAAATAAATGAGTTCTGCAACGTTCTCCCTGTGTTTGGTGTCCTTGGCTGGCGGTGGCCACCATCACACCTCTGTGGCCACCTAGGGGTGGCTGTGCCAGGGCCTCACCAGCCTCGATTGTCCCCAACAAGGGACACAACAAGGCGTAACAAGGGTTGTTTTACCTTCCTTGGGTCCTGGAAAGGGTGAGCAGCCCTTGGTGGTTTTTCCTTCCTTAGGTCCTGGAAGGGGTGAGCACCCTTGGGAAGTCCCAGGGCCAAGCTGGTGGCTCCAGCAGGGGAACTGTGGCCATGGGGAGGGAGATGTGGCCATGGGGAGGGAGATGTGGCCATGGGGAGGGAGATGTGGCCAAATCCAGGTCATAGCAGTGGGATCAGCTCTTCCCATAAATCCTGGCATGGTCCTGCCCCATCCAGGACAATGCCAAGTGCCACCAGGGGCCAAACCCAGCAAAATCAGCACAGCACCACGCGTGAGCTCCATGCTCCACCCTGTTCCCCCATCCCCAAATCAGCAGGGTGGCACCTCTGTCACCCCCCTGGTCCCCCCAGAAGTGTCACCCTCCCCCAGACCCCCCCTCTGCCCAGCATCACAGGCGGGCAGGAGCCGTAGCGCGGCTGCTCTGGGATTTCTGGGATTTCCCCGAGTTTGTTATTACAAAGAAAGAAAGAAAAGGGCTCGGGGGATCAGCGGGGATGAAAAAATGCTTTAGAAACACGGGGGATCATTTAGCAGGTCACCTCCACAGGCGCAGTTTGCCAGGCTGATAAAGGCGAACAAACTTATTAAAGGCGCGCACAGCTTGATTGGAAACGGCTGCTCCCAAACACCAATTACTGCGGCCGTCCCAATCCAATTAGGGAGAATGTTTCCCTGATTGCTGCGAGTGTTGGACAAATACAGCACAAGTGCTCGGGTTCAAAGAGCAGCCCATAAAAGGCAGCTCGAGGCACGGAGGAAACCCCATCCCTGAGGGATGCGGGGTGTCCCAGCCTCAGGCACGGTGACCTCGGCTGGGAAAGCAGCGCTGGGAGTGTCCCTAAAGCCACACCGAGCTGGGAGTGTCCATAAAGTCACACCGAGCTGGGAGTGTCCCTAAAGCCACACCGAGCTGGGAGTGTCCCTAAAGCCACACCGGGCTGGGAGTGTCCCTAAGGTCACACCGGGCTGGGAGTGTCCCTAAAGCCACACCGAGCTGGGAGTGTCCCTAAAGCCACACCGAGCTGGGAGTGTCCCTAAAGCCACACCGGGCTGGGAGTGTCCCTAAAGCCACACCGAGCTGGGAGTGTCCCTAAGGTCACACCGGGCTGGGAGTGTCCCTAAAGCCACACCGAGCTGGGAGTGTCCCTAGAGCGACACCGAGCTGGGAGTGTCCCTAAAGCCACACCGAGCTGGGAGTGTCCCTAAAGCCACACCGGGATGGGAGTGTCCCTAAAGCCACACCGAGCTGGGAGTGTCCCTAAAGCCACACCGGGCTGGGAGTGTCCCTAAAGCCACACCGGGCTGGGAGTGTCCCTAAAGCCACACCGAGCTGGGAGTGTCCCTAAAGCCACACCGAGCTGGGAGTGTCCCTAAAGCCCCACAGCCCCACCAGGCCAGAGCACAGGGTCACTCTCTGCCGTCCCCACCATGAGTTGTCCATGGGGTTTTCCAGACAGGGATGTCCCCAGGAGCTCTGGCAGTGCCACCACCCCTCTGTTGTCCCATCCAGGGTCTCAGCAAAGGCCTTTCCCCAAACTTTGAGGTTTATCTGCTGGGTTTTGGGGAAAAACCATCATTAATGTCATGGTGCAGGGGCATTTCTGATCCTGCAGTGGGGAAAGGCAGGATGAAGAGGGAGAAACCCAAGCGGGACCATCAGGGCTCTGCCAGAGCTCTCCAGAGCCCATCAGAGAGCAGGATAAGAGCAAGGAGGAGGAATTTATCTCATCTCCCACCAGCAGAGCTGATCCCCCTCCACACCCACTTCCCCATCACCTGGAGCAAAGGACACACCAAAAACTCATCACCAAGGATTGAAAACCAAGCCACAAACCCCAGCCTCGCTCCAAAAGGCTGAGCTGGGCTTAGCCACAGCTCCAGCAGCACCGCAGCCATCCCAGGGCTCACCACAGCCCCTCCAAGGGCTTCTCTCCAGAATCCTGGCACGCAGCCACCGCTGGGGTGGAGCCCAGCCCCTGTTATTAAAATGTGTGACAGCAGCTCAAGATGGAAAGTGAAGTTGTACATTCTCCATCTGAAACTCCGGGAGGAATTTCAAGCAGGGGAATGCAATTTCCAGCCTGGAGGAGAGCCAGCAGCGCCAGGGCGAGATTTTTCTTAATATGGTTTTGCAAAACTCGAACAGAGAAAATTGCCCGTGGCTACAGCGATTCCGGGGAGCTGGAGACAGGAGGGAGGAGAGGGGTTTGTGCAACAAAACCAGCCCCAG
Organism: Acridotheres tristis; assembly: GCA_037013685.1. NCBI lineage: Eukaryota > Metazoa > Chordata > Aves > Passeriformes > Sturnidae > Acridotheres > Acridotheres tristis. The sequence continues at coordinate 13,628,722 of CM072901.1, forward strand.
CTCCACCAGGCTGCCGTCCCTGTCACCACCGGGACCTTTGGTCACCTCAGCTCCCCCCTCCAGCCCCGTCTGTGCTGGGGTTTGGGGGCTGAGCCACGAGGAGCCTGCGTGGACACAACAAACTCATTCTCCTGGCTCGGGAGGGCAGCAGCATCCCAGGAGGGAGGGGTTTGGCTGGGGCACCCCCACCAGCCCAAAAAGGATGTGGGTGCACCGGCTGTGTGTTATGGTGCTGATGGAATTTTGGGACAGTGACCTGCAGGAGCCCCGGGCACCCTCTGGCTCCTGCAGCCAGGGCTGGCTCCCATCCAGCTGGAGTCACAAAAGGAGCCTCCCCCCCCATTTCTGCTTTTGATTTAAATAATCCCAGTAAGGGGATAAAGCAGCCAAAACCCACTGGTTTGGGGTTTTTTTTGTGTTTTTTGGGGTTTTTTTTAAAGCTTCAATTTAAAAAATAAAATACATGAAATGTGCAGTTTTTATTGAGACAGGCAGAACCACAGAGTTCAGAGCAAACCCCATCCCTGGGACTCTGACATTGTCCTGAGCCCAGTCCCCTCCTCATTTCCCATCTTGCACAAACTGGGAGCAGTTATTCCCTTCGTGGAGCCCTCCTGGGTGGGGACACACGAGTGACACAAATTTCCCATCATCCTGGCAGTGAAAAAATTCCAGGGATGGGAGGAGGCACAAAAGCGACTTTTTGTGTGTTTAATTTGCTGTAACCCAGTGCCTGGGCACGCAGGTCTGTGGGACCAGAGGGATTTGTTTATCCTGGCTGGATGTGGGGAGCAGCAGGGGCATTTCCAGCAGGGAAAATCTCCTTTGGAAGGAGCCCGGGGATGGCATCAGTGGGTGATGGATGCAGGCCTGGAGCCTGTCCAGCTGCAGGCCACAGCTGGATTGGGAATTCTACAGCGCCCTGGTGGGTGTTACAGCTTAAAACCCCAGGGATGAGGTGGGTTCAGTCCCTGAGGATTTCCTGGGCTCACCCTCATCAGCCTCTCCAGCATCCCCGTGGTTTTTCCTGCTCCTCTGCTCATCCCCCTGGCCCAGGAGCGTGGCTGAGCAGCCAGGGCTGTCCTGACAGCTCCTCACCTGCTCCTCAGCAGCCCAGTGGCTCCTGGAACCCTAATGACATTTGTGTTCATCGCTGCTCTCATTTAGAGTTAATTACACGGCAAACAGACATCTCCCTGATGAGCCTGGAAGCATCCCAATGATGGCTGGAGCAGGGATGGGAGTGCAGGAATTCCTCCTGCTGCTCTTCCAGCACCCGGGGCTCGCTTCCAGAGAAGCTCCAAATCAATAATGTCATTTGGGGTGGGGGGAATGAGGCACCAGCTCAGCTCCCAGGGAGGAGGGGAACATCAGGGCACCTCTCCTGGTCACAGCAGGTGAGATCCAAGGCCAGGCTGGACAGGGCTTGGAGAACCCTGGGATAATGGGAGATGTCCCTGCCCATGGCAGGGGTGACACTGGATGGGCTTTTAGGTCCCTTCTCACCCAAACCACTCAGGGAATTCCCGACCCTCTCATTTCTTGTTTAAAATACATCTACAACAGGCTGCCATTAGGGTCACTGCATGGTTTAATCACAGTTTTTTATCCCAAAACCTTGCTCTGGAGAATTTTTCCCTGGTGCAGGGCTGGGGGCTGTGCCAGAGGCGCTGGGACTGCACCAGTGAGGGACTGGGGAGCCTGGAAGGTGCAGCAGCAGCCCCTGAAGTGAGTGAGGATGGCAGAGCAGGGCTGGCAGCCCCGAGGATGCTCCCCCAGCAGTGCAGGGGAAAGGCAGGAAGGAGGGCACAGGCAGGACTGGCTCTGTGCCCTAAGACAGACCCAGCTTGTCACCTTGGAGGGCAGGGCTGGAGAATCCTGTCCCAAAGTGTCCCCAGAGCAGCTGGGAACCTCACAGAGCTGTTCCCAGTGCAGCAGCTGGGACTCATCCTCCTTCCCCTGAGTCACAGCCACGAGCTCCCCGAGGCCGTGCCCAATCCCTGTGGGAAATGGCTTTTTCCAAGCAAATCATTTACAAGTTTCCTCTTTTTTTTTCTTTTTCTTTTTTTTTTTTTTTTTTTTTTTTTTTTCTAGAGGGAAAAAAAAACCCCCTCAACCCATTTAGGAGCAGGGAGTGTTTTCCTTGTTTGCCATTAAAAAATTCTCTTGCCAGGTGCAGATGGCCACGTTTATGAGTCCGTGGAGGTCTGGCATGCCCACTGCTAATTCCATGCACAGGTGGGGGGTAGCTTTCGTTTGGCTCTGGTTCAGCCAAATATCCAGTGGCCAAAGGGAGAGAAAGGTGTGGGATCGAGGGTTGGGACATCTGGAGCAGAGCCCAGCAACAATGAAACACAAAGTGAGGTTTGGAGGAAAACGTCTCAGATGGATGGAGGGGGAAAAGGGGATTCAAAACACGCCCAGTGTCCTTCTTCAGGGGTTGGTGGGGATGGGAAACAGGAAAAAAAATGTGGGGTCAAAGAGGGACACAAAAGCCAGCAGTGGATCAAACCCTGGCCAGCTGCAGCCCCAGCCAACCCTCCTCTGTGGGTAATGCAGATTCCAGAGTTTAAGGTGTTAAAACCTGGATTTCAGAAGTAGCAGCAGAATCGGGCTCCCACTTCAGGTCAGAATCCTGAATTTTCACCCTCAGCATCCAGGGATGGTCCCTGGGCCAGCCTGGAGCTCTCATCCCTGGAATTGTCCCAGGCCAGGTTGGACGGGGCTTGGAGCAGCCTGGGATGGTGGGAGGTGTCCCTGCCATGGCAGGGGGTGACACTGGATGGGATTTAAGGTCCTTCCAACCCAACCCACGCCAGGATCCCGTGACACTCATTCCCCAAAGCCTGGGGGCAGCAGGTCCTGCTGCGGCCACAACCTCACATTCCGGGTGAAAAACATCGAATTTTCAGCAAAACCTTGCGTCTCCCCTGGGAGCGAGGAGCAGAACGGGAGCAGCGGAGCAGGGCCAGGGGCCGGGTCCAGCTGCAGAGCCCCACCCAGCCGGCAGAGCCCATCCCCTCATCTCTCATCATCTGGGATGCACATGCCGGAGCAAACAGCGGGGAAAGGCTGGAAAGGCTCCAGAGCGGGAGAGGGCGTGGGGCACATTCCCCCCCCCGGGCTGTAATTCCTCGTGTTCCAACCATCCGGGATTGCCCACGCACCTCCGGCACCGGGATCTGCCCGCGGGCATCCCTCCCACCCCCGGGGAATGCTCAGGGGGTGATGGGGATCCCCTTCCCCACGGGCTGTCCTGGTTCCCATAGGATCGGCGCTGCTGGGTGACCCCACGGGTCCTGTCCCTTCCCATCCCCTCCCCAAAAAAATCAGGTCAGGACTCGCCAGAGCTGCGGGAAGGAGCCAGGGGTTGTTCTGGACGACAGAAGCTTTCAGGAATATCAGCAGCAAAGCTGAGGCTCCTCAGGCCAGGAGAGTCCCAGGGACCCCAGGGCAGCATCACGAGACCTCCTGGTACCCACCAGCATCCCCACACCTCAAATCATCCAAATATTTGAGTGACACGATTTCTCCTGGCACTCCCCACTGGAGCAGCAGGTCCCATCCCCAGACCTGGCTTATCCACCTGGGACCTGTCCCTCCCCCTCCTGCCAGACACATCCCATGGAATGTTCATGGATAAAGGGCCTGGAGCAGGGCAGAGCCAAGAGCTCTCTCTGGAGGGAGCACAGGACCCTGGAGATGCCTGTCCCCACCTCAGACCCAGCTCCTGAGCACAGATAAAAACAGAAATCCGAAATGCTGGGGACAGGTTTTAGGGTCGCACCTCAGGGGTGAGACCCTGGCAGACCCAAATTCCCTCCTGCACCAGGGCTCGAGTCCCCACGTGCTGAGGGGACCGGGACATTTTCCAGGCACTTCCTCAGGATCTCATGTGGCCACACACAGGATTTGCATCCCAATGCCGGAGAGCTGTGGGGACAACATCCCAAAGGCAGTCAGGGGTTTAAATGCAGGGCCCAGTGCTGGAACTGGGACAAACTTTTGGGATCTGCCCTGATGTGCCTCCCAGAGCATCCCTGTGCCTCCTGTCACCCCCATCTCCAGCTCTGGTGGATGTGGAGCATCCTCTGCCTCCCCAGAGCACCCAGGGCTGCCTGGTGGGGCGTCAAGGACCCTCCTTCAGTGCTGGGAGTGTCCCACCCCACCCAGCACAGAGCCAGGACACGGGGCCAGCCCCCCCCGGCCCCTGTCCCACCACCCCCCAGCGGGCCCGGGGGTCACATGAACGCCCCGTGGTCATTTTTAACCTCAGATCTTTGGCGTTATTAACAACACACGTGTGGGTCTGGCCTCCCCTGCGGGACAACATCTGGGGCAGAACATCTGGGGGATATTCATCACGGCCACCGCGGGCTGCAGCCCCCGGCCCCCCCCGGCCGGGGATGGGTCACATCTGAGCGCTGAGCGCTTGATGTGGAGTCATTACCATCACAAACTTCCAGCCCAATTACCCGACAGATGAAATCAAGATCCCGTGGCCTCATTGTTCGCATCTGGAGCGCTGCAAACGCAAACCCTCGGCCTCGTCCCCCGGCCCGGCCGCGGCTCTGCCAGCGGTGCCTTCATCTGGATGCGGTTTCCCTCAGCCTGGCACATGGGAACACATCAAACACAGCCTGAGGACGAGCCCTGGCCCTCAGCTCTACCCACAGAGAGGAGGACGTGCCCATTCCCCATCCCAGCAGCTCCACAGGAGGTTTCCTCTCCCCGCCATCCCCGAGCCCAGGTGGGTCCCACCCCAAACCTGTTTGCAGCTCCGGTTTTGCAACCAAACTGCTGCGATTTCCCCTCCGACTGATCTCACACAAAAGAGCAATTATGCTCCGTTTCTACCCATTAACACATCGCGTTGGCTTTAGGAGGGGAATAAAAGGAATTGCATCAGAAATATTTGAGGTGCTGAAGTCAGCACGCAGGTGTTGGGTGACTCTGCCAGCGCCAGCCCGAGCAGAAAACTCCTAATCCCGGTGATTGCAGCACGTAAACACGGGGGTGGGGATGGGGCTCACACCCCGGGCAGCCCCCGGGGTCGGCCCGGCCCCGGAGCCTCTCCGGGAGGTGTTGGTTGGAGGAGGAGAGGTTTGTTCTCTTCTCGTGTCCCTCGGTTTGCTCTCCTTGAGGAGCAGCTCCGCTGTGGGATGGGAACACAGAGGAGCCCCGAGTCCTCCAGGGCCAGCAGGGCCAGCCTTGGGCAGGAGCATCATCCCCTGGGCAGAGTTCTGGTGTCCATCCATCCATCCATCCATCCATCCATCCATCCATCCATCCATCCATCCCCTCAGCACAGCCCCAGCAGGGACGAGGCAGTGCCCTGGAGGCAGGCACCGAGCAGCAGAAGGAATTTGGGTTTCTTTTTTTCCCCCCCTCTAACCCATCTGTCCTTAATTTCTTTGGGGGTTTCACTCCAAATTCTTCAGATTCTGCAGCAAATGCTTTGCAGTCCTCGGCCCCTCCGCGGCTGCCGGAGCAGAGGGAAGGGAAAATCCCAACCCTGCACATTCACCAACAATAACCCGAGTCCAGGGGTTATTTCTTGATCCGTGGGATATATATATTTTGTTGTTGTTGTTGTTGGTTTTGTTTGGTTGGTTATTTGCTGTTCTGTGCCAGCCCGTCCCTCCGTGCCACAGCAGGGGACAATAAATTTGGTGGCAGGGGACACCAGCCCACGTCTCTCCGTGGCAGATGCCGCCTTGCCAGAGCTCTGCTGGGAGGTGTTTCCATTTCCTCTTATCATTCATAGCAACAAATCCTTTTTTTGTTTGTTTGGTTGGTTTTTCCCCCTAATTTTGTAATTACGAGGTGGCAGCTCTGGACTACGCGAATGTCTGGGGCTGGGGAGGAGCCCGCGGTGCGATGTACCCTGCAGTCGCTGCTAATTAGCCGCTAATTTTACAGACTGCTTTATGGTTTTGCAGTCCTTGGAGCTCTCCCGGGAAGCTCAGCCGGGGAGAGCCGGGCGGGTGGAGCTGGACCCCGGCGCCAGATGAGTTATTTCCCCAGGATGCTGCGAACAGCCCGGGGAGCGTCGGGAGGCGCTCCCAGCCTGGCCTGAGGATGAGCTCAGGTGCTCACGGCTCCCTTTGGATGTTCTCGCTTCCCTGGGATGCTGAGATCCAAAATCCGGGATCCAAAATCCATCCCGCCATCACCCTGCTGTCACACAAAGCACAAACCCTGGGTGAAAACACTGCTGCCTCAACAGTGACCCACTCAAACCCACACACAAGTTCAATCTGTGCCAAATTTTAAGGATTTAAATGATGCCTCAGATGAACAGGCGAGCACAGCTCCTCCCCGCAGCCTTGGTCCAAGGTTTGATGAGCATCAGGACACGGCGCTGGCCTCAAACGGAGAAATGAAATAAATACCTCACATATTTGGGCGACTCACACACGTGAGCAGCTGCGATTGAAGGCAGGATCCGTCTCGCCCCGATCCCCCTCGCCCCTCGGCGGGTATTGGCAAATCCCAGCCTCTCCCTGTTCCCGTTTAATCCCCGCCTGGCACCGCCCCTCCCTGCTTTGGGACCCCTCACACCGCTCACCTGCACCCCCAAACTCTGCCCCGAATTCCGGGAAAACGAGCAGAGCGGCCCAGTTTTGTCTGTCCCTCTACCCGGGGTGAGTTTATCCCGACAGACAGACAGACATGGGATGTGCTGCGAGAGGCGGCACCTCCTGCCTGGGTTCCACCCCTGCCAAAGCCTCGGTGCTTCACCCATCGGAGCCAGCGGTTTAAATTAATCCGAGATTAACTAATTTGGAGCCTGGCTTTGAGCGGGATGCCGGCGCGATTGGGTTTAAAGCAGGGAAGCTGATTTCCAGCAGAGCTGTGGCGCTGCTGGCAGCGACAGCCCCGGCCATAAAATCCCAAGACGTCAGAGGGGAACAAAGATAGACTGTGATGCAGAAAAGATGCTCAAATTTAAAATAATCTGGGAGGAATGAGCCCAGCCCTGCAGACACAGCCTCGCTCCCGAGCTCAGCTTTTCCTCTTTAAATAAACTCCACCACTTATCCCCTCCTGGTGGCTTTCAAGTCTTTATTTTCCACCTGATAATGAGAGTTTAAAGTCCTTTTACCCTCCCAGGTGCTGTGGGGAGCTCCCACCTCATCCCAAACATAATTTGGAGGTGGCCTCTGAGCACCCGGAGTCAGAGCAAATGTGAGTTCTGCAGAAATTCTTGGCAGTCTTCCCACAGCTCCCCTACTCCTGAAATTAAAGAACCGAGCCACAACAACCTCAGCATCTGAATTAAAGTGAGCTCTATTTACTGGTCATGCTAATTGAATTCGATGAACTCCAGGCTGGAGGATAAGCAGAGCCTGCCCTCACGGTTCCTGGGTTTATTCTAATTTACTGTTCTGACAAACACTCACCAGTGGGGCTTCAAAGCAGAGGAATTTGGTCCTGGGTTGTTTTCATCCTGCCCTGACAAGGCTGGGTGGGAATTCGGTGGAGTTTTTGGGAATTGTGGTGTGGAAGTGGTGGTGGATCCAGTGCAAAGGCTGAGTTTCCTGCTCTGGAGTTGGGATGCAGAGCCCCAAGGCAGTGCCAGGCTGTGGTGGCAGTGCCAGGCTGTGGTGGCAGTGCCCGGGGTGACACCAGTGTCACAGAGGGTGGTACCAGGGACGGGAGCAGCTTCTCAGCCCACATCTCTGTGGGGCAGGACCCAGCCTCACCCTTGGCTGCTGCAGGATCCGTTCCCTCGGTGCCGTTCCCCATCCCCACCCAAAATTTGGGGGCAGCCAAGGGTTCCATGAAGGGACAGGCCAGAGGTGTGGGTAGGGAAGGAGAGCACACCACCCTCAATAACACCATCAAGACAAACTTAATTCAAAAAATTCAGGCAGGAGGCTTCAATAAGCCCAGAGGACCCTGCCAAGAGTCACACTCCCCATATCCAAGTGCACAAAAGCTGGACATGTAAGACACGAAGGAAGCACTGTCAGGGCAGGCCAGTGCCAGCCAGCAAATCTGTAACAGTGGGAACATGAAATATTAATCACTGGTGCATAAAACAATAGGAAAAAGCTGCTTTTTGGGGCAGCCATCCATCCTCACTCAGCAGGGAACATCAAGAGACACTAATACCATACAGGTTCTGCTTAAATATTTGCCTGCCCTAATGGTCACGCAAGAAGCATTTGCTTTGAAGTTGAAAATAGACTGTAAATGTCTTTTGTGTGAGATGAAACATGATAAGACATGAAACCAGGAGGCTAAACTGTAGTTAATCACGGCGGCTTTACAAGCAACAAATCATTACCGCAGACAGTCAAGTGGATCGTTTGAAAGAGCAGCCACGTGGGGAGAGAGCCCCGGCGGGCATGGCCCTGGCCGCGGGGGTTTGGGCTCGTGGCACTTTGGGGTGGCCTCGGGGCTAGCTGGATGCTCACAGGGCTGGGATGATGCTGGTGAAGGGCTGGGATGATGCTGGGAGGGCTGGGATGATGCTGGAAGGGGCTGGGATGATGCTGGAAGGGGCTGGGATGATGCTCTCAGGTCTGGATTGGTGCTGGAAGGGCTGGAAGAGTTCTGGGAGGACTGGGATGCTGCTGGGAGTGCTGGACTGATGCTCACAGGGCTGGGATGATGCTGGTGAAGGGCTGGAGCAGTGCTGGGAAGGCTGAATTGGTGCTGGAAGGGTTGAACTGGTGCTGGTAGAGCTGGACTGATGCTCTCAGGTCTGGACTGATGTTGGCAGGTCTGGATTTACACTGACAGGTCCGGATTGATGCTCCCAGGTCCGGATTGATGCTCCCAGGCCTGGATTGATGCTCTCAGGTCCGGATTGATGCTCCCAGGCCTGGATTGATGCTCTCAGGTCCGGATTGATGCTCCAGGTCTGGATTTACACTGTTAAGGCTGGACTGGTGCTGGCACAAGCCTGACTTGGCTCTCCAGGGCCAGGGTGATGCTGGCACAGGGCTGGAGTGACGCTGGCACAGCCTGGAATATTTTCCCTGGTGAACCCTTCCCCAGGGCCACGGGTGATGTGGTTTGGGGTCACCCAGGAGCAGGGGAGGGCAGCAGAGCTGTGACATTCCCATGTGACATTCCCATGTGACATTCCCGTGCTGGCTCCATCCCACGGCACAGGGGGGGTCGGTCCCACCCCAGCCAGATCCTGGGACACCCACAAGGAACCCCCAAAAACTTGGGATGCTCCTGGGATGAGGGGGGAGCCTGTGGTGGACACAGCTCTCCAGGCACGGAATATGGAATTGTTAAGGCTGGAAAAAACCTTTCAGCTCATCCAGTCCATCCAGCAGCACCACCCATGGTCACTCACATCCTCCGGGGCCACATCCACAAATTCTCAAACTCTTCCAGGGCTGGTGGCTGCACCAGCCAGCTCCAGGGCTTTACAACCTGTTCCTCAAAAAGATTTTCCTATGATCCCACCTAAAGCTCCCCCGTGCAGCCAGTGCTGAGCACAGGAACACGCCTGGGACAGGCATTTCCCACATCAAAAAATGAAGCTCATGATTGCAGGCGATGCTCACTTGGGAGCAGGAGATGAGACCCCAAAGCGAGTGTCTAAGTATGACTGATTAACAACTAAACCCTCACTAATTGCCTTGAAGAGTCAGATCTCGACAGCCAGGGAAGGGGGAAAAAAAAAGGATTAAAATTTTCCTTGGGCTAAACATTTTTCTGGCGTGCTCAGACTCGCTCTGGATGTCTCCAGTCATTATCTCCCTAATTAACACACACCACAAACCGAAAACAAATTTCCCCACCTTGTGGCTCTGGGAGGTTTAGGCCAGACTTGGGGAATGGGATCAGGCAGTGAGAGGTGGGATTTGGGATGGGGAGATGAAGCTGCTATTGGTGAATGAACTGGAATAAACCTCGGATTTTCTCCAGCTGGAGGTGCTGGAGGACAGGTGAGGCCTGGCATGGAGCAGGTGAGGTGATGGAGGCTCCTCTCCTCATTCCAGCCCTGTGTCACCAGGAAATCATGATGGGGTAGGACTTTTCCTAATTTCCACCCCTTTATTTCCTGTAATTAACGCAAAACCTGCATTTTCATAGCCCCCCAAAAAACCCAAATAATCCCTTTGAAGCAAACTGATACCAAAGGCCACCCAAGGGATGGGACCTGGCCCAGCTTGGGATGAAAACAACGTTTGCTGGGAATGCCAGAGCATCCCAAATCAGGCTGTGCTCCCTGTCTGAAAGGATGTGTAACTCCCCAAAAAGTGCTGCTTTGAGGTCTTGTGTTTTCATAGTGGGAAAACGTGTGGCTCAAAGGATAAAATTAAATAAAATCGCACAAATATGAAAGGAGTGATGCTGGGCAGCCACTGGAAACGCGACCGGGAATTCCAGGGATGCAGGAGGAGCAGCCAGGCACTGGCCCCAAGGAATAGCGGTAATTAGAGCTTCCGAGTGCCTCCAGGTCATTTTCCTTTTCCTCGGATAACATCATTTCTATAGGGCTCGTTGTCTTATTAGAGAATTAATCTAAATCTTGGCGGGCTCTGGATGCTTTGCCGGCGGCTGGAGCCATCCCGAGGAGGGTCAGGGGCAGGTCCCGTGCGTGGCATGCGGGGGAAAAAAAAAAAAACAAACCGACAAAACTCAAAAAGGGAGGTCAGCTGGAGGCTACGGAGGAGGAAATGAGTGATTTCTTAAGCAATCAGGGAAGTTCGTGTCGGCCTGGAAACGTAATTTAATTTGTGTCGTTAAAGCCGGGCTGGGGCGGCTGCTCCCGACTAAGCAAAACCCTCTCGTTAAGGCAGAATTGTCATTAGTGGGATAATTAAATGAGGAGGAATGGCAGAGGGAATGCCCGGGCCATGGAGTGTGGGGGGGGAATGAACAGAATTTTGAGTGTCCAGGGGTTCGGGGAGATGGGATGGGATGGGATTTATGGGATGGGATCCATCCTGCGGGATTGCATCCTGAATCCTCAGCACCAGGCGCTGCCTGGAGCTCTCCACCCTCAGCTCTTTAAAATTCCTGCTAAAATCCCGTCTCCAGCCAGATTTCCATGAAAATATCCCACTCCTATTTACACCATCCCCGGGGGGTTTTGGCTCCGGGGATATTTCCTTGTTGCTGCAGGGGATCCCACAGGAGCGTCCTCCTCCTTCCCTTCCCTCTCTGCAAGGGTTAGGAAAGGCACTTGCACCCTCCCGTGCCCGCATCCACAAACTGCAAGGAAGCGTGGAATTCCAGCTGGATTCTCCCTGGAAGGGCAGGAATGGAGGAATTCCAGCTGGATCCCCCCTGGAAGGGCAGGAATGGAGGAATTCCAGCTGGATCCCCCCTGGAAGGGCAGGAATGGAGGAATTCCAGCTGTATCCTTCCTGGAAGGGCAGGAATGGAGGAATTCCAGCTGGAATTCCGGCTGGATCCTCCCTGGAAGGGCAGGAATGGAGGAATTCCAGCTGGAATTCCGGCTGGATCCCCCCTGGAAGGGCAGGAATGGAGGAATTCCAGCTGGATCCCCCCTGGAAGGGCAGGAATGGAGGAATTCCAGCTGGATCCCCCCTGGAAGGGCAGGAATGGAGGAATTCCAGCTGGATCCCCCCTGGAAGGGCAGGAATGGAGGAATTCCAGCTGGATCCCCCCTGGAAGGGCAGGAATGGAGGAATTCCAGCTGGATCCCCCCTGGAAGGACAGGAATGGAGGAATTCCAGCTGGATCCCTCCTGGAAGGGCAGGAATGGAGGAATTCCAGCTGGATCCCTCCTGGAAAGGCAGGAATGGAGGAATTCCAGCTGGATCCCTCCTGGCAGGGCAGGAATGGAGGAATTCCAGCTGGATCCCCCTGGCACACGCTGCCCACCATGGGGAGGATGCTCTGCCATCCCCTCACCCCTGGCATTCCCAAGGTTTCCTCCCACTGCAGCATCTCAGGGGAAACCACTCCAAAAATCTCTTCCTTCCACACCTCCAGGGCTCACCTGGGTGTCCCCCTGATCTGGGAGAATCCTGGGATGGTTTGGGTCCAAAAAACCGTCCATCCAGCGCCACCCCTGCCATGGGCACAGGGACACCTCCCACTGTCCCAGGCTGCTCCAAGCCCCATCCAGCCTGGCCTGGGGCACTGCCAGGGATCCAGGGGCAGCCAGAGCTGCTCTGGGCACCCTGTGCCAGGGCCTGCCCACCCTCACAAGGAAGAATTTCCGTTCAATATCCTAAAATCCAAGGATTAATCAGTCAAAAAGCAGACTGGACCTTCGGACTGGAACCTGGTGAATAATTAGAGCTGGAGGTTGACCAGAGGTGAGGGCAATGGGGACAGAGCTGGCACCGCCTCCTGAGCTCCAGAGGAGACTTCACCACCCTGGAGCAGGGAACTGGAGTCTGGCAAAGCCCAGCTCAAACCTCCAGGCTCCAGGGATCCGGGATCCAGCTCCAATGGGGTGAAAATCCCGTGTGGGGCTGAGGGTTGTGGCTTCCAATCCTGTACAGCTTTGTGTGGGGAAGTTCTGGTGAGAAACTCGGCTGCCTGTGCCCAGAAAATCCTGACAGCCCAGGAAGTACCAAGAACACACTTGGAACTAAATTAAAACTGGCTTCATTTGGGAAAAAAGTGCTGAATGGAGTGAAAAGGAAACATTCCCAGTGGAGCTTTGGCTCTGGGAATGCCCAGAGGCCTCCAGTGCATCACAACCTCCTTTGCCACAGCAAACTCTGAGGAAATGGGAGCAGATTCCAGGTAAAACCATCCCCATCCCACCCCTCCAGCCTCCCATCCCTGCAGCCACAGAGCAGAGCAGGAACCCACGGCCCTGGGATGCCATTCCCAGCGTGTCCAACACTCCAACACAGTGAATCAGTGCTTTATTTTCAGCATGGAGAGGTACAAGACCAGCAGTGAGCTCCAGGGAAGGAGCTGGTGAGGCAAACTTCCCCTGGTGCCCTCGGATCCGTGGGGTTGAGGCAGAACACGTGGAGGGAAAAGCCCCCAACGTGTCCCTGAGTGCAGCACAGCCCCTCTAAACCCCACAACAGCCTTTCCCCTCTTCGGAGATCCTCGTGTGTCCATTCCAGAGGAGCATTTGGCTCCTGGCACAGGGAGGGAAGGCCACCAGTGAGGTGTTGGATTAAGGAGAATCAGTGTGGCAGCCCTTGGGGGCACTGGGGCAGCACAGTCATGATTCCTGGAGCCTGAGCAGTGCCAAGCACAGCCTCCCTCCCACCAGGGCACAGCCAGGAGGAACCTGAATGCCCCTGGAATTAATTGCACAGTGCTCAATCAGGTGTAAGGCCAGAGCAGAGTGGAGGATGCTGACGTGGAACCGTCCCTGCCGTGTGCAAGGTGGGCACAGGGGGAAAACACCTGGATGCTGCCCAGTGGGACCATAAAACATCCCTGCCCCAGCACCCTCGGAGGTTTATATAGGGCAGTTCATACCATGATCCCAGCCCAGAATAGCTCCAGGGATTAACCCAGCCCCTGACCTCAGCTAATCCCGAGTTACTCCCTGGAAGTGCCAGCAGAGCCTGGATTGCATCAGTGCCTGCCTGGGGTCTGGACACTGTCCTGCCTCGCTGAAAAGAGCAGCAAACCCTCCCCAGAGCTGAGCACAGGCACAGGAGCTCCTTGGATGGAGCTGGAACAGCCCCAAGGAGGAGCTGGACCAGGGAAACCAGGAGGGAACCGTGACAGAGAAATCGAGGGGAACTGGAACAGGGAAAAAAACAGAGGCAACCATGGCAGGGAAATCAGGGAATGAAAGCTTGGCAGGGAAATCAAGGGGAAACCGTGTCCAGGAAATCAGGGGAAAACTCGAACCAGGAGCTTCCCTGGGGTTTCCCTGCTGTGTGAAGCCAGGAGTGAAGGCAGGATCAGCCCAGGGCAGTGCCAGGCACAGCAGCTCGCTTACTTCTCCTTCAGGTCGTTGTCAGCTTTACCTAAAAATGGGGAATGGACACTCAGGGCTGGTGTTTCTTCCTCAAAACCACCAGCCCTTTTTTTTATCTGGGGATATTGCTACACCACATCACCACCATCACAGCCTGACAAGCAGGCCAGCAGCTCATGGCTGGAATTTGGCCTCCTGAGGCTTTTCCTCGAAGTCTTTTCTTCCACAACTTCCCCAGGGAGTGACCAGCAAATCCCCCTCAGTGCCACCACAGAGCCTCCCTGCCCTCGATTTGCACCCCTAAAAACTCAGCCACCCCTCAAAACCCACGGAGACCACTGAGGTCACAGCCAGGAGCTCCAGAGGGAGGTGGGGGATCCTGGAGCTGAGCAAACCGAGCCGGATTTATTCCACCAGCACCTCCCTGGTGTTATCAGCACGGCCAGCGCTGCAAGCAGTGCAGCGCACACAGCGTGCCCCAAAAACCACTCCCCGGGCTGGGACAGCTGCCAAGCCGCAGCCGGTACCTTTCGGGACGAATTTCAGCGAGCTGCTGAATATTCAGAAGCGGGACTGGCCCCTCTTGGGCCCATCGTTGAGGAACTCGTGGCCCAGCCCGTTGCCACACTTGCCACACGTCACCTGCAGAAGCAAAGGGAGGGGTTGGCAGCAATGTGGCTTTTCACGGGCTCGTGGAAAACAAGCCCTGGGGCTGTTCCACCACCGGGCGTGGATTTTTGTTCCATCCCAAGGGGATCCGCACCTTTAAAGCCCCCGGGCGCTCCTCGCGTTTGGCCACGCTGTCCCCGCGCAGGGTCTCGGTGAACGCTGGCCACGGCGACGAGTGCTCGTACTTGGCTCGGCTGGAGAACAGCTCATGGCCACACTTGGCACACACGTAAATACCTGGGGAGGGCGGCACGGGGCGGGTCAGGGCAGGGGACAGTGCGGGGACAGCACAGGGGACACGGGACACCCGCCCGGGATTTTTGTCACTGCCGGACCCCACGGCACCCCCAGGACCAGGCAGGGGGGTGCAGGAGCAGCACCCCCATTCCCCAGAGGGGTTCCCGCAGGGCAGGATCCCCCCTCAAGGGGCTCCTATAGGGACCGAACCCCCCCGTCCCCATCGGGGAGGACTCCCCCACCCCAACAAGGAGCGCAAAGGGGGGACCCCCACCCGGATTCATGGCTGGAAGGATGCTCCGCAGACGGACAACCCCCCTAAACCGCTCACCCGGGGGGTTCCGCCTTGCCCGGGGTCACCCCCTGCCCGCCCCGCTGGGGATCCCCCCCGGCTGCACCCCCAGAGCCCGCGGGGAGCCCCTCACCCGGCTGGAAGTGATCCTTGAACACCTCTCCCCCCAGGAAGGAGCAGAAGGACATGGCTGCGCCCGCTGCCCCGGCCCGTTCCGCCGGCCCGGCCGCGCCCCCCGACACGCCCATACAGCGGGGCCACCCCCCCGTGTCCCTCCCCTCGCCCAGGGCCACCCCCGTGTCCCTCCCCTCGCCCAGGGCCACCCCCGTGTCCCTCCCTCGGTCACTCCTCCGGGCCCGCCCCTGTCGCTCCGCCCCGCCGCCCGCAGAGGGCGCTGCGGGCCCGGTGGTACCGGGGGGGGGGGTCCCGGTACCGGGGGGATCCCACTCCGAACCCCCTTTTATCCTCTGGGGACCCCCGGCCCGGGATGCGGGAGGGAGAGGGGGGAGATGCGGGGGGGATGAGGGAGGGGATGAGGGAGGATGTGGAGGATGCGGGAGGGGATGCGGGACGGTGAGGGGAGATTCGGGGGGATGCGGGGAGGATACGGGGGGATGCGGGAGGGATGAGGGGGGATGCAGGGGACATGCGGGGGGAAGTGGGAGAATGAGAGAGGGATACGGGAGGATGGGGGGGGATGCGGGGGGGATGCGGGGGGGATGCGGGGGCGCGGGGCGGAGCGCGGAGCCGGCTCGGAGCTGCGGATGCTCCGGCACCGCCGGTGTGAGCGAGGCGGGCGCCAGCCCGGTTCTGGGCATGTGCAACCGGCAGCGGGATCGCGACGGAGGCTCCGGTACCGGCTCTTCACCGCCAGAGGAACCGGTACGGCACCGGCCCTGCTATCCCGGCACTGGCATCAGTCCTTGGATCCCGGCACCGGCACCGACCGGCCTCTACCGGGACTGACACCGGCACCGGCACCGGCACTGGCGCGGGCATCGGCTCTTCTTCCCCGGCACAAGGTTCGGTCCCCCCTGACACCGGGACTGACTCTCACGTTATCCTCCCCCGGCACTGGCATCACTCCGATTCCCCGGCACTGCTCGTCCTTCTCCATCACCGGCACCGAGCGACCCTTCCCGACCCGCCGGGCCCCCCCGCCTGCCGCAGGTACCGGCGCTGCGGGGCCCGGGCCGGGCGGCGGGGCCGGGCAGCCCCGGTTTCCTCAGAGGGGATGGTGGGTCTGGAGGGTCCCTCAGGTACTCCCAGGGCTCTGAGGATGGGTTCGGGCACGAGCACAGCAGGGACCACCCGTGCGGACCCTCCCACAGAGGATGCGGGGCCCGTGGTGGGCGCGGGGGTCCCGGAGAGGAGGAGGTGACAGCCCGGCATGTGACAAGGTGAGGGCTTTCAAGGTGAAGCTGGGCAGGTTCCAAAGGGGCTGAGCTGCTGCAGCTTCCTTCTCCTTCCAAAAATCGGCACCGCAAATCCCTTCTTTGTGTAGTTTATCCAAAACCTCTCGGATGAGAGCCGGGCTGAGGCTCTGGTGGAAATGACAGTGCTCTTCCTTGGAGCAAGAGGAAAACATTTCGGTGTCCTTCCGACAAAAGCTGGGGTCTGGCTCTGCTGCCCTGGCCCTGCCGCCGCAGCAGGGATGGATCCCCAATCCCAAAAGCCAAGGGACGTGTCCGGCTGCCCGGAGCTCCCCCCGGGGTTGCCGCTGCCCTCTGGATGCTGCCGCTTTGAATTAGGTCAGGCTTCATCCCGGGCGGGCTGAGCTCCCGCTGCAGCCCCGGGGATTGATGGCTCGTGGCAGGAGCCCGGGCAGGGGGAGGAAGGGGCTCCGAACCGCGGGGAGCTGGGGACGCGCACCGGAGGGAGGGAGGGAGGGGGATGCGATGCTTTGAAAGCGCCTCCCGTAAGATCCACCGAGATCAGAGGAGCGGGATGTCAAGGAAAGCTCCAAATAGACTCCGCACACCTTCGAGGTGTGGATTTCCAGGCGGTGGAATGAGCTGCAGCAGCCAGAACGTCTCGGCAGCATCATCCACCGGATAACTGCTGCTCCCTGCAGTTCCGACCCTGAGGCTGTGCCGGTGTGCATGGGATGGATGTTGGAAGTGGCTGGATCCTTCCTTCCCCGTGGCTCTGAGCTCCCGTGAGCTGCAGGGGCCACGCAGCTCAGGAAGACGAGCAGGGATTGGGAATGGCTGAGACACGGGAGTGAAGCAGAGTCCATAGAGAGGCTGGGCTAGGCTCCAGCCCTGGATGCACAGGGTGCTGTAGAGGCTCTGAGAACTGGTCCTGGGGCTGGCTGGCTCTCAGCATCCTGCTGGAGGCATTCCAAAGCCCACCTGGCTCCTTGCTCCCCCAGCAGCACAAAACCCACCCCAGTATCCACCAGCAAAATCCCTGAGAAGCAGCGATGTGACGTGGAACTGGGAGCAGAGGATGGGGCTGGGATCCCAAACTGCCCGGCCCGTTGGCCAAAGTTACATTCTGAGCTTGCAGAAATCCCTCAATTATCTCGGGATAATGCAGAGAGCTCCAGGGACAGCGTCACAGCCGGGTTCTGTCACGGTGTTTTGTGCAGATAATTAGAGAGGGATTTCCAGCTCCTTTGGCTGCGTGAGGAAAGCGCTGCTGTGGTGCCACGTCCCCGCCTGCAGCGCCACTGCCACCCTAATTAACCCCGCAGGACTGAGGGAAGTTAATGAAGTTGATATTTCAATTAACTCCCTGATTTTACAACCAAAGCAAACAGCAGGCGGGCAGTGCCCACCCGGGAGCTCCCGCCGTGCCAGGCTGTGCCGTGCCACACGTGAAGGGAATGTTTTAGGGGGAAACACTCCAGGACACCAGCCCAAGCTGGTCTCTGTCAGGTCATGTCAAGACCTGAATTTGAACCGAAGCTGGGAGCAAGGAGCGGAATTTTGGAGCTGGAATCCGGTGGAGAGGCTCACTGATGGTCATGGCTTTGGTGTGTCCACACACAGCGAGGGGGGACACTGTCATTAGGGGTCTTGTGTCCCTGCCCAGCAGGGATGTGACCATCCTGGGCTCTGTGCCCCAAGCACTGCTCCTCAGTCGATATCCATCCCCCTCAACCCAGCCCTTCCCAGGGATGTCCTGGAAGAGCTGGGATCACCCCTGAGAGCCGTTTGCTGGCACCTCCAGAGCCACCATCATCCCCAAAACCCTTGCAAGGAACTTCATGTCCAATTTATCCTGGAAAGAGCAAAAAGATCCCCCCAGGATCCTGCAGGGCCACAGGCTGGGGATGAGCTGCAGGCTGGGAGAGGGGTCAGTGCTGGGGCACCTCCACACTCAGTGCTGGCTCTCTGAAGCCTGAGGCAGCAGCAAAGCCTCCCCCGGGGCTGTACCTCCCTCTCGGGGTGCTGGTGGTCCAGCCAGGACACCCAGCAGGGTCTGTGCTCTGCCCACACCCTCCCCAGAGGTGGCTGCAGCTGCAGCAGCAGCGTAGCCCCCGCTGTACTCACCATCCCTGCCAGAGGAGACCTCCCATACAAACCCAGGCTATTATTATCTCTGTCTTCCACCATGCTAATGGTCTCTCAGGAAACAGACTTTTTTTTTTTTTTCCCCTCCTTTTTTTTTTTTAGCTTTTAAAACCCACGAGTACGGGAGCGGTGGGAACAGAGAGCTGGGCACGGTGGAGTGGAGCACAAGGAGCAGCGCTGGGGTGACCCTGTCCCCCTGACCTGGCAGGGACACGGAGCAGGGACCAGGCAGGACCCTCCAAGAAGCAGCCCAGGAGCGCTCTGGTAGGAAGAGCCAGGGGTGATGGGCAGTACTGGGGATACTGGGAGTGGCTGCGATGTGGAGCCATGCACGGCGAGGGGCAGGGGCTGCCCGGGCTGCAGTGCTGCCGTGGGAGGTGGACCTGCGGTGTCAGGGGAGGGATCCCTTGGAATCACGGAATCATGGAATGCTTTGGGTTGGGAGGGACCTTGAAGACCTTCCCCTGGAGCAGGTCCCCTCTCAGGCCCAGCTCCACTGCTCATTTCCCTCTGCTCTCTCCTCGTTTGGTTGTTTCGGTGCCTTGCACCGTGCCAGAGGTGCCAGCAGCGCCACAGCCCTGCCCACGGGCTGGGCGACACCAGCCAGGCTCTGCCCGGAGCTGGGAGCACTGGGACAATCCCCCGTGGATGATTTGGGGTTAACAAGTGGCTCCTATAAAGGAAGAGCTGAGATTATATAAAGGGGGCTGGAGGCAGCTGCGGCACAGCCTGTAATTAATTCCTGGCTCTGAAGGAGCTCTGAAGATGCAGGGCGGCGCGGTGCGAGTGTGAGGCAGCCCCGGGGTCCCTGGGATGAATTCCTGGTGCTGCTGTGAGGGGAAGAGGGCAGGGAGGGGCTGAGCACTCCATGGACCTGCTGGGAGCTGACTCAGCACTGCAGATCCCTTCTCCTTCCCAAAATCCCGGCGGGGGCACGGCTCAGAGCGGGTCAGCCCATGGTTTTGGCAGGAGTGCAGCACCGAGGGGTGGTGGTGGCTGCTGGGGACAGGACAGCGCTTCCTTGAGGCCAGGGACCCCCTCAGGACAATGGAAATTTGGTGTTAGAAAATTTTTTGTGCCCCCCACCTCCGGTAAAGCCAGAGATTGCTGACTGTGCTTAGGGAGCATCCCCACGCTGCACTGGGACTGCAGCTCGGGCTGGCTCAATTTTGGGCTCATGCAGTGCTTGAAACAGGGCCCAAACCAAGAACTTTTAGAGGAGTCAGGGAGTGCTGCCCTCTGGCCTGGCATCCCCGCTCGCACTGGGACCACTGGAATATCCTGGTGTGGAAAATCGCCCTGGTTTGGCTGCAGCCCCGGCTGGCAGCTCCGGGCTCCCGTCGCTAATTGCCTGGCTGAGGTTTATTTTATCCTCGTTAGACAAGCGCAGCTATTGAGCTCATCCCACAAGCCATCCCAAAATAGGCTGGGAGGTGCCCAGCCCGGAGTAAGGGTCCGGGAGATGCCCCGGGGCGGTGCCGATGGGGGAGGCAGGAGCAAACCTCAAACACAGGATGCAAACACAGGATGTTGTGTGCCCTGCGGTGACACGGAGCTCTCCCAGCTCTGACAGCCGCCCCCCTGTCCCTCGGCAGTGCCACCGGCGATGCGAGCCATGGCAGACCAGGCTGCGGTGGCAGCAGAGGCTTCTCCAGCCCTGGCACCGTCCCCGGGCTCACCTCGGCGTGGGGACATCGAGGGACCGACGCCGCACGCCGGTGGCACCAGGGAGGACAGCGGCGGCCGGGATGGCTGCGGGCTCCTTCCCGCGGTGGATGGGGACACAAAACGTCCCCCCTCGCCCCAGCCCGGGGGGATGCTCCTGTCTGACCTCCCACGGGTCCCCCAGCCCCGGCTGAGCCCGGCCAAGTCGCGCACGGCTCCGTCGTCGCCCAGCGTGTCCCCATCGGAGAGCAGAGCCGCGCTGCTCCGGCTGCGCGATGCCAGGCTGGAGGACACCAGGAGGAGGCTGTCGGAGGCCGTGCAGGAGCCCCTGAGCCGCCTCAGTCGCCTCATGGCCGAGGACAGCAGCCCCACGGGCCGGGCCAAGGAGCCGGGGGGCAACCCCGGGGGCAGCCGAGGGGCCGGGAGCCGCCGGCTGCGGGACTGGACTCCCTGGGAGCCCACCCTGAACTGCCGCTACGAGATCTGCTCCTACGGGGACGTGATCCAGGTGGTGGAGGTGGCACAGAGAGACACGGAACCCCCGCTGCCACCGCCCGAGGAGCCGCCACCGGCTCGCTCCGGGGGCTCCGTGCCGGGCAGGGCACTCGCCTCCATCGCCCTGCTCGCCTACGGCTACCTGGTGCTGCCGCTGCCGCCCTACGCCGCCGGGCTCTGCGTGGGGCTGCTCTGCGGGATGCTCCTGGGCTTCCTCGCCATCCTCCTCCTCGTGCCCAAGGCTCCGCCGGCCGCTCGGGGACCGTGGGGCCGCCTGCGCCCCAAGCTGCTGCCGGGGGAGCCGCGGGAACCCCCGCACCTCCAGGTAGGAGAGGGGTGCTCCGGGATCGCAGGGTTGGAGGTGGCCGTGGTGAGCGGGAAGCAGCCGGATTTTCCCTTTTTTTTCCAGGGCTGGATGAACCAGTTGCACGTGTACGACCCCGAGCTTTTCCACCCATCGCTCACGCACTCGGTGCTCGCCGTGCTGGACGGAGCCACCCTCAAGCTGTCCTACCCCAAGAGCAACATCCCGCGCCGAGCCACCTTCGAGGAGGAGATCCTGGACACCGTCTTTGTCAGCCACCGCTGCTACGACCTGACCGATGCCAAGGTGAGCCTGGAGGTCCCCAGGACCCTCCCGTGGGGTTCCCCGCACACCTGGCCCGGCCTCACCCCGCTCTCGGTGCTGCAGGTTTTCCTGTGCCCCCCCAGCCTGGCCCGAAAGAGGACGTGGAACAAGAAATATCCCATCTGTGTGCTCCTCCCCGAGGCGGCCGAGGGACAGGGCAGGAGCAGCGAGGAGCAGGACGCGGAGCTGCAGGGGGATGAGGGGAGCAGGAAGGTGCCGGTGGCCGGGCAGGACATGCCCGGGGACAGCAGGGACAGGTGCCTGTACCTGTTTGGGAGGACAGGGCGGGAGAAGGAGGAGTGGTACCAGCACCTCGTGCAAGCCTCCCGTGGGACACCCAGCAGCCACGGTGACACCAGGACAGGTGAGGGGCAGCCACCACAGCCTCTGCTCTGGGCCAGGATTGATCCAGGAACATAATTCCTTGGTGGGCAGCAGTGAGGGACGGAGGAGGAGGGACGTGGAGGAGGCCAAAGTGTAGCCAAGAGGGTTCAGCTCGTCAGCACAGGGTGGGTGGCTGTCCCTGGAATCATGTCACCCCCGATGCCATCCTGACCGAACAGACTGGGTATTAGGAACAATTCTTTCACCAAAAGGGCTGCCCAGGGCAGGGGTGGAGTGTCCATCCCTGGAGGGACTTAAAGCCATGTGGATGTGGCACTTGGGGACACGGGTTAGTGCTGGCCTGGGCGGTGCTGGGGAGTGGTTGGATTGATGACATTAGAGGGGTTTTCCAAGTGAGATGATTCTGTGATTCCACATCCCCAGGTATGGGATCAGCTTCACAGAGCAGCGGCAGCAGCAGCGGGGGCAGTGCCGAGGACATCCCATCCACAGATCCAGGCAGGGATGTGTCGGGAAGCACTGAGGAGATTTACCTGGATTACAGCACCTACATGGCTCGATTCGTGCCAGCACAGGGGGCACCCAGCCCTGAGCAGAGCCCCTCTCACGGAGCTCTGGGCAGCCCCACGCCCACCAAGGTGAGTGGGGGAGGCTGATGGAGCCCGGCCTGTGTTTGGTTGAGCAGCCCTGGGGCAGGGGAGCACAGCAGAGCAGGTCCCGCTGCTCACGGGGCCACCTGGCTGCAGGGGCTGGTGGCTGCTGTCCCTCCCCAGCTCAGTGAGGACACGGCCAGCATGGCCTGGATGAACGCGCTGGTGGGACGCATCTTCTGGGATTTCCTGCGGGAGCAGTACTGGGCTGAGCAGGTGTCCAACAAAATCCAGAAGAAGCTGAGCAAGATCAAGGTGAGAGGCAGGAGCATCAGATCCCTCGGGGAGCCCAAGGCCCCATGGCAGGTGGTGACTGTCCCCCATGGGGGGTTCCCTCCATCAGCTCCCGTATTTCATGAATGAGCTGACGCTGACCGAGCTGGACATGGGCACATCCATCCCCTCAGTGCTCAGTGCCTCCAACCCCACCATCAATGAGCGAGGTAAGAGCCCCACAGAGGGACAGGGACCCCAATGTTGGCTCCAGGATGGCTTTATGGAGCTGCCAGCCCGGTCCCCAAAGCTGGGAGGGTTTGGCAGTGCACAAGCAGCTCTGTCCCCTGTGGTGCTGACCTGATTTTGCCCTGTCCCTCTCCCTGGCAGGGCTCTGGGTGGACATGGAGGTCACCTACAGCGGCTCCTTGCAGATGACACTGGAGACAAAGATGAACCTCAGCAAGCTGGGGAAGGAGAGCTCTGCAGAGGAGAGCGGCCCTGCAGAGGCAGGCAGAGAGGGGTAAGGAATCTGTCCATGGATGGGCTCACCCTGCTCCTCCTGCCCCAGTGAGGTGAGGCTGCTGTCCCCAGAGCACCCCGTGATCTCCTGGGGCTCGCAGGGCCAGGCCACGGCTGATCCTGCTGGCAGACAGCGATGCCGAGTCGTCCAGCGCCGGCTCCTCCGACGAGGACGATGTCACCACTGCAGAGCCCCTGGGAGCCCCGGGGGAGAGGGTCCCCCCACCTGGCACCGAGGGGTAAGGGGGTGCTGGGGATCTGCGCCATGGGGGGCACAGGGAGGGGCTGGGGATGCTCAGTGCCACATCAGCACAGGGGCACGGGGACAGTGTCCCCAGCAGGGCACACACAGCACATCAGGGCAGCTTTCAAAGGGGACTCTGTCCCTCTAGAGTGCTGTGGCAGAGGGTGGGGGGACCCCAAAACCCAGCAGGGCTGAGCTGGAGCCCCTCTTGCTTTAGCCACATCAGCAGCAACAGCACGAGCCGGAAGATCCTGCGCTTCGTGGATAAAATTGCCAAGTCCAAGTATTTCCAGAAAGCCACAGAGAACGAGTTCATCAAGAAGAAGATGGAGGAGGTTTCCAACACGCCGCTGCTGCTGACGGTGGAGGTGCAGGAGCTGGCAGGAACCCTGGCTGTGAACATCCCCCCACCACCCACCGACCGTGTCTGGTACCAGCTCTGCTTCCCCCTCACTGCCGCCTCCTGCTCCCAGCTCCCCCTGCTCCCTGCAAGGAGCCAGCTCCAGGGCTTGGGGCTCATCTTGGCCACCAACAACCCAAGGCTGCTCCCCAAAGGGGCTCACAGACCTCTGGCTGATTTCTCTGAGTCTGCACCCGGGCCAACACACATCTGGGGACCCTGAGCTGTCACCCTAAAATCCAGCAGTGGGGCTGTGCCACATCTTCAGCAGGTGATGCTTTCTGCCTTTTTCCTTTCCCCTCACAGGTACAGCTTCCGAGTGCCCCCACAGCTGGAGCTGAAGGTGCGTCCCAAGCTGGGCGAGCGGGAGGTGACATTCCTGCACGTCACCGAGTGGATCGAGAAGAAGCTGAAGCACGAATTTCAGGTGCCTGGGTTGTTGTTCAGGGGCTCAGCAAACCCTGCTGAGGCTTGGGCATTGCTGCCATCGGGGAGAGTCAGCCTCAGTTCAGGCCAGGTGTTTCTGCAAAAAGCCAACACCTGGTCTGGTCTGGCCAGCTTGGAACAGTGAAGACACAGAACCCAAATAACGAGCTCAAGGGCTGAGGGAAAGTGATTTCCTCTCAACATTTGCAGCCCTGCCCCAAGCAGGGACGGTTTGGGGTGTCAGGCAGTCACAGGAAGGGTTTGGGGTTTCAGGCAGTCCCAGGCAGACACCCTGCAGAAGGGCTGAATCCCCCTGTCTGTTCTGATTTGGGGATGTTTTGGAGATTTTCCCTCCCAAGAGTTTGTGTTCAGCCTCTCACCTCTGCTCATAGAGCAAAAATGTCCCCACAGATATTTAGGGCTTCCCAAAAGCTACCCATTTGGATGGCTTCAAAATGCTGGTCCCTCCCCTCTGCTGTGACCACCCTGGCAGCCACAGAGGTGGCGAGGGAAAAGAAAAATTATTCCTGCTTGTCCCCACCCTGATATCCAGAGCTGGAACCCTCCTGGGTCTGCTGCTGCAGGGGTTGGAGCCCAGGACCTCCAGTTCACATCCCCCTCTCTGACCTGGTGTGGCTCCTGCCAAGCCCCCTCCAGGCAGTGTCCCCGTGGTGTTCAAACCCCCTGATTTGTTATTCTGGATTCCTCTTTGCAGAAAATTTTGGTGATGCCGAACATGGACGATCTCATCATTCCCATCATGCACTCTGGCCTGGATCCTTGGCCACCCACCACGGCACAGGACCTGCCAGCCAAGGGGGACAGGAGGCTCTGAAGCACAACCCCAGGGGCAGGGACACTGCCCAGAGCTCAGGGACCTCGCTGGGACACAGGGACAGCCAGGGCTGTGCCTGGATTCATCCTCATCCTCTGCTTCTGCAGAAGAGCCTCCTCAAATCCTGCAAGCACACGTTCAGGGCACAGCCAGGCTGCTGGAGACCCAGGAATTCCATGGCCACATTGCCAGGACTCCTGGTCAAGCAGGCAGCTCTGGACAGTGGAGGGCTGGGCTTCCCACTGTCTGGTTCCCAAAGAGGGTGCAGGACACCTGGATCATGGCACCAAAGGAGCTGGGATCATCGCTGATCCAAAATTTCCCAGCTCCAGGGTATCCCCCCCTCCCTGCAGGCAGCTGGGCTGCAAGGAAAGCACGGGTGGGAAAGGATCCCAAGTGAATAAATCCATCACTGGCCAGCCCTGCCTAGCAGCTCTGGTGTTGTACACGAATTCCCACTTTTGCTGAGGGCTCCAGCCAGGATCAGGGGGCTTTGAGCAGGGAGAAGCCCTTCAGCTTGGCAAAAGCAGTGCTGGATGTGTGGGAGAGGCACTGAGGGCACAGTCGAGGGGAGGCCCTGTATTCCCAGTGGACACTGGTGCAGAAGTGCTGGTGCTCTGCTCTCTGCTGGGTGAGAGGGAGTTTTTGTGGTGATTTGGGTGAGTGGGAAAAATTCACTGGGCAAAGGAAAGGGAGGATCCAGAGGACAGAGCAGGCACCTGGCTCTCCCAGGTCCATGTGGGCCAGTCCCAAGTGCCACTTTTCCCATTCCCACCTGCTGAGGAGCCTGAGAACACACAAGACATCCCAGCAGAAGGAGAGAGGGAGCAGGCATGGCTTGGAGCCCCTTTATTGCAGGTGCCCAGTCAGGCAGCCTTGGATCTCCATCCTTAGAGCTCTTCCTGCACACCTGGCTTCTCCTTCACCAAATGTTTCTTCTGGGGGCCCTGGAAAAGAGAAGAGAGTTTGGATTTAGGGACACACAGACCTGGCCTGAATGGCTCTGTCAAACAGAAAGGCAGCTCTAGCCAGCAGCTGAAAAATGAGGTTGTCCCCAGAAAATCAATCCTATGGGAGCAGGTGGCAGGAATTACTTATGTCCCTCAACTTCCAGACAAATGTGGTGGTTTACCACAGAATCCATGGGACAAAATGGCAAAGAAAAGAGCTGCACTCGAGTCAAACTCCCTCCTGTCACCAAGCTCCTCGTCACAGCAGCTCAGAGCTGGCAGTGACACAACAGTCTCCTGACCCTGAGCTGAAGGAAATCAGCTTAACCTCTAAGGAGCTCTGCAAAGGCAGTCCCTAACCAATCCCCCTGCCAGCACTAAGGAGGCTTAGCCAGCTTCACATGGCATTTCTGGCTGACAGGCCAGATCCAGACCCAGTTTATATCTGCATGGGACCCGGGCAGTTCTTTCTTTCCCTTCTCCTTCTCCCTCTCCTGGTTTACTCAGTGCTTCCTCCACTTCAGTCTCAGACTCACACCAGCCTGGTGAACGCTTGAAAACTATTCAGGAAACTGCTGTGTTTGGATATTTTTTTTCCCCCCTGGATTTAAGGAAAATACACTGCTTGGCCTTCTTGAGAGCTTCTGACAAAAACACCACAATTTTGCATCTGAATTTGACCCAAGCTTTTTTCCCCTAAGAACATTAAAGCTATAAATCATTCCAAACAAATCAAAGCAGTGCACAATTCCAAGTGAAAGGGACCATATGGCCAAGACAGTGCCTGCCAAGTTAACTGCTTGTTTAAAACTTCCCGTGGTGAATGGGAACTGGTTGCCCATATGGTCTTTTTATTTGTTGGTTGAGTTGTCTTGGATCACTCACACAACCATCCTGTTCCTCCTTAGCATCATTTCTGCTGTGTGAACTGAATTCATGGCTGCCTTCAGGCAAGAGAGTCTCAAACATTCATTTGACTGCTGTGGTAGCAAGAATCAAATCACAGAATCATGGAATCATAGAATCCTGGAATGGTTTGGGTCGGAAGGGACATAAAACTCATCCAGTTCCACCTTCCTGCCCATGGACACCTGGAAGGTTTGGTTGGAGTCAGTTGCTGTGGCTCCATGATGAGCTGGAGGCAGCCCAAGGAACTCACCATGAAAGCTCTCTTTTCCTGAGCTGTCTGGAAACGGCCATGGCCAAATTTAGAAGTGGTGTCAATGAATTTGAGCTCGATGGCTTCATGGGCACGGCGGCTCGTGTGCACCAGGAGGGACTGGGGAAGAACAGTCACAACATCAGGAGAACCATCACAGAAAGTCAGGACAGCTGGTCTCATGGAAGCAGGGTTGGAATATCCTCTAAACAAATATCTCCTCAAAAATCTGTGTTCCCAGAGCAACACCCTGGTGCTCAGGTGGTGGAGAGCTTGCAGAGCTGCTCTTTGCTCAGCATTTCACAGAATCACAGAATCACAGAATCACAGAATCACTGAATCAACCAGGCTGGAAAAGACCTCTGAGATCACCAAGTCCAACCTATCACCTGACACCACATTGTCACCCAGACCATGGCACTGAGTGCCACATCCAGCCTGTCCTTGAACACCAGTGGCTCCACCACCACCACCCTGGGCAGCCCATTCCAATGCCCAATCACCTTTCTGTGACAATCCGAGGTTTCATTTCCGAAATGAACCACAGCCCTCAGAGCTCTGAAGCTCTCCAGCTCCATCCACCTGCCAATGGCCTCAGCACTACACTCATGTGTGACACAGCACCAGTGTCCCTGCCCAGCATTTGGAGGGCTGTCCATGTGGGGAACGTGTTCCTGGGGAGCTGCAGCCCACGCCAGCCTGGTGCTCTCACCTTGCGGAGGGTGAGCACGCGCTTCCTGGTGCCCACCACGCAGCCCTTCAGCATGAGGAAATCGTTGTTGACCTCCCCGTAGTGAGGGAAACCACCCTGTGGGGAGAGCAGAGGGGTTGGTGGGCAGCAGAGCTGGCTGGGACAGGCAGGAGGGTCACAGCCCTGCCACCCCTCAGCCCTCACCAGGGGTGTGATGGTCTTCTCGGTGATATCGTAGTGCGTCGAGGCGTTGTTCCTCACCACTTTGCCATCCTCCACGTGGATCCCGTGGCCAATGCGGTAAATCTGGGAACAGACAGGCAGTGGACATGGAGACTGTCCTGCCCCTTTGCTGAGGAGCTTCACAGGGTGACAGGATCCCCCACAGAATCGTGGGGTTTTCACCAAAGTGTGCCCTCGAGCAGTGGAAAAGCAGCAGGAAGGACATGGAGATATCCAGGGAAACATCCAGGAGGATGTGGAAGCTGAGGGAAGGAGGATGGTGATGGGATGGGAGGCCTGAGGGACCCCCCTGGCTCCTCCCCCTGGGCCATACCTTCTTGTTGATCTCGGTGCGGTGGTGGTAGCCCTTCTGGCCAGCCCGGGCGATGGAGTAGCCCACGCGGGCCGGGTGCCAGGCCCCGATGCAGGCCACCTTCCTCAGGCCCTTGTGTGTCTTCCTGGGCAGCTTCTTGGTGTGCCAGCGGCTGGTCACCCCTGGGAGAGTGGGAACAGTGGGCAGGGTCAGCAGGGAGGGGTTGGGGCTGGGGAAGGACAGTCCCACTGATCTCCTGAGGGACATTCCCATCATTCTCCTGAGGGACATTCCCATCATTTTCCAGAGGGACATTCCCATCATTTTCCAGAGGGACAGTCCTATTGTTCTCCTCAAGGACAGTCCCACTGCTCTCCTGAGGAACATTCCCATCACTCTCCCGAGGGACATTCACACTGTCCTCCTTAAGGACAGTCCCACTGCTCTCCTGAGGGACAGACCCATTGCTCTCCTGAGGGATATTCCCATCACTCTCCTGAGGGACATTCCCATCACTCTCCTGCAGTTCTCAGAGGAGGCCGTCTTGGGAGGAGATCAGGAGCTGTTCTCACTTCCCATGGCTCTGGTTAGACTGGGAGGTGCTCCATGCACAAGTCCAGGGACAGCCACAGCACATGTGGGGTTTGTGAGATATTCACACCCTCACAGGATGGTTTGGATTGGAAAGGACCATAAAGAACCTTCTAATTCCAGTTCCAGCCTCTGCCATGGTTGCTTTATGTACTGACAGTGTCTCTGAGCCTCCTGGAAGCCTCCTGGGCATAACAGACAACACAGCTTTCACTGGCCTTAATCTCAGGGAAAATCTTTCCACCTTGTCAGCTCCTTTGTATCTACATCACAGGTGTTGAATTTTTCCCTTGCTGGTATCCCTGAGATTAAGGAAACCTAGCCCTGCCACAACAGAACTGGATGTCATGCTTAAGATCCTGAGGCTCTTTTCTACTACCTTTACAAAAAGTTAGGGGTTCTCAGGGTGGTTTACACTCTCCTACCCTAAAAGCACAGGATGGGCAGAACCATGTGAGAAGGACAGCCCCAAACCCCTGTACCTTTCATGCCATGCCCCTTGGTCACACCGATGACATCGATCATCTCGTTCTGGCTGAAGACACTGTGCACTGAGATCTGCCTCTCCAGCCTCTCCCGGACCCAGTCCACCTTCTCAGCCACCGTGCCCCCATTCAGCTGGATCTCCATGATGTGGGCCTTCTTCTGCCTCAGTGGGAGCAGCCTCATCTGCAGCACACAGTGCTTTAGGGTGACACGTGGCCCCTCAGCCCACAGGCAGGAGGGTGCAGGCCTGGGTCACTCACGATTTGTCAGTGAGCAGAGCCACTGCTTCACCCCTCTGCCACAGTCACCCTCTTTCATAGCAGCCCTAGGTCAGCAGCTCTTTATGTCTGGGATTTTATGGAGCCAACTTCTTGTCTTTGAGCCCAGAGACCTTGTCTGGCCTTGAGCCAACTTAGCTCTCCCCCAGACTCCAAAGCAGCCCTTAACTGCAGGGACCAGCATTAAAATGGGCTCCTGTGTATCCAGCAATCAGCATCTGGCAAAACTGTGCCTGCCTGTGGGGTTATTTTTGCCCAAAACACTTGACACCAGTTGCTAATTTGAGGTGATCATGAGGCCCAAGGTCCTTTGCTGACACAGGACTCAGGACCTGCCCAGGCTCTGCCCTCCTCCTGCTCTCTCCCGTGGAGTGTGGGGGTTTCCATTGGGATGTGGGGGCTCCCCAGTGTTCCCAAACCACAACCCCCACGGCAACCCTGGAGCAGAAAGCTTTGGGAGGGGACTGGGAGGTCAGGAGGCAGCAGGAAAAGTCAGCCAACACCTCCTCACACCCACTGCTCTCTCAGCCTCTGTGACCCCCCCAAAACACCCCCTTGATTCCACTTCCAGGCTCTTCAGAGCTGAGGAAGCCCCCGAGCCCCCTGCCCATGCTGGGGGGGGCTCTGACCTGTGTGTGCATAATGACACGGATGACTTTGCAGTACTTCTTCATGGCTGCAAAATCCTTCTCCAGCTGCTTTTTCCCAGCCTCATCCTGCCATTTTTTGCAGTACTTGGTGAACGCCTTCTTCTTGCTCTTGTGCCTGGGGACAGAAGTGGTTTAACATCCATCAGAGCTGAAAAAAGGGCTTGTGACAGTGCAGAGAGGGGACAGGTCACCTTGTCAGCCACCTGTGGATACCTGAGCCTCACCTGGCTGTCAGGACCTTGAGGTGGGAAGAGGGAAGTGAATAATGAGCCGTGAAAAGGGCTTGTTCAAGGGTAATTCAAACCTTTCTGCATGAGGAATGCAGTTGTCTCCCACTGACTGACTCAGCACCATCAAAACACAAAATCAGAGGCAAAATCAGAGGCAGGAGAAAGCAGGGATCAGAGGCTGGTGGTGGGTGGGTCTCCATGGCACTGTTACAGGAGACACAATTCCTACAGCGAGGAAATTCGTGTTTCCACTTCCCTCCCTGCTGAAGGGTGCTGATATTTATGAGGGCCAGGGGCCACATTCTGCATCAATTTTCCCCCTGGCAAATCTGGTTTCAGTCCAGCTCAAGGATTCCAGTTAACTGGGGAGCTGACGAGCCTGAGCTGCACGAGGGAAAAGGAACCTGCCATACGATATTGTGGGAGAGAGCTAACTTGGTTCAGCTATTAGAATAAATTTACATATGCAAACGCAGCTCCCCATCATCGGGCTGTTTGCAGTGTCTCTGTGCATGACTAAATAGGCAGCAATTTCACTCCACAGGAGCTGAGCTGTTTGGACATCCTGGAGAGGCTGTGGAATTCCTGCCAGAGATCCCTCCAGGCAGCCCCCCAGGAAATCCCCACTCTGGGAATCCCAGAATCATTAAGGTTGGAAAAGCCCTCCAAGATCATCGAGTCCATCCTGTGTCTGATCCCCTCCTTGTCACCCAGAGCACTGAGTGCCACATCCAGGGGTGCCTTGGACACCTCCAGGGTGGTGACACCTCCTTAGGCTGCTCCAGTGTTTAATGACCCTTTTTTGGGAGCACCCACCAGTTCTTGTAGAAGCGCCGCCGGCACTCGTCACTGATGTGCTCAGCAAAAACAGTCTTGAAATTCCTCAAGCCTTTGGGTGTCTCGATGTAGCCCACGACCCCCACCACCACCATCGGGGGGGTCTCGATGATGGTCACAGCCTCCACCTCCTCCCTCTTGGAGACCTCTGCAAGGCAGCAAAGGGAAGTGCAGCAAAGGGTTCTCTTTTGGGATCAGGTCATTCCCTGGAGGATTCCTGCTGTCACAGAGAGTGCTGGGGGCAAGGTCATGTTCAATCTCAGCCAGCCCCAGCCTTCCCACCTCCCAAACCACCACTGGCCATCCCAGCGTGGAGAGTTCCAGGAACCCCCAAACTCAGCCTGTGCTGAGGTGGCCTTTGACCATCCAAGATCTGGATAGCCAGGATTTAACCTAGAAATAGGATTTAACCTAGAAATAGGATTTAACCTAGAACTCTGGGTTCCACCACCCCAGCCATCCCCAAGGAGCCTTTTCCCTCCTTTCCCTGGTGGATGTGGCCACTGCAGCCAAGCCTTACTGAGCCCAGGCCGGTGCACCTCCCGCACAGTGTGGGTCATTCCAGCCTTGTAGCCCAGGAAAGCTGTCAGGTGGACTGGTTTGCTGGGGTCATCCTTGGGCCAGGCCTTCACCTTCCCTCGGTGCCGGCGGCTCCGTTTGTGGGGCAGGAAGCCCAGGTGGCCGTGCCTGGGAGCGGAGAACTTGCGGTGGGACTGCGGAGAGGAGCAACAAGGGAGGCTTCACTCTCAGCTCCCCAGGAAATGGGGTAAAGGGAAACACAACAAAAACACAGCCAAAATCCCCTCCTTTCAGATGGGAGTGCCACAGAGATTCTGGGATCTTCCCTGAGTTGTAACACGGAAGGATTTTCTTCAAGCTTCTGTCATGTATATGGAAAAATGGCATAGAATACTGGAATGGTTTGGGGTGAGAGAGACCTTAAAGTCCAACCCAAACACCACCTTCCACCATCCCAGGGTGCTCCAAGCTCCATCCAGCCTGGCCTTGGACACTTCCAGGGATTCAGGGGCAGCCACAGCTTCTTGGAGCACCTGTGCCAGGGCCTCCCCACCCTCACAGGGCAAGGATTTCTTCCTAATACCCATTCTAAATCTACTCTCTGCCAGTGTGAATTTACTAAATTTCTGAACAAATGAAATAAATAAAAAACTTAACATGATCTCCCTCCTTCAGTTTCTTCTGAAGGACTTTGAAAGAGAAATACATTTTTTACTAGTTCTGTCCTCCCGTGCTCTTAATTATAACAATTTATTTTGTATCCTGTAGCACCAAAAAGGCCTTGGAATTCCTGGACTTCGTGTCATCAAGGCAAATGGCACAAAACAAGCACAGCCAAGGATGGGGAAAACGGGGGAAAGGATGCTCAAAGGAATGGGTAACAGGAACATGCAACAGGCTCTACAGGCACCTTGAAAGCCAGATGTGAAGAGATAAACACATAAACCTCAACCACAAGCAGCGAAGGGTTAGTCCTGCACCCACTGCAGCTTTAGGGCAGCTCAGATCAGTCGCAGCTCCTGGCTGTGCTTTCCACCAAGCTCATTTTCCAGCCCGAGTGGAGCTCTGAGGATTCTGACCCCATTCCAGGAGCACAACCCAGCCCTGCTCGCTGACCCTCGCCCACCAGCGACTCCAGCAGAGCTGTACCAACCATGGGATGTCTTCAGCCCGGGGCAGCAGCAGAGAGAGGCTGTCAGGGAGTGCCTCCCCAGATTAATACTTAAGATGGGTATGGGTCTGAAGACACAAATTTAGCCGCTCGCTTCACCCGCTGCGATATTCATTTCATTCCTGGCAGGTTGGACACGACAGTTGTGGTGTGATAAAGGTCAATTGCTGCTGGCTCAGTTTACGCTTCTCCCTCCTGAACAAGTCAGATGTGAATGGCAGGAATTAGGGCGGTTTCTTGAATTAGGGCAGTTTTCAAAAAGGATACCACACACCCAGAGTTGTGAACACCTGCACCAGGTACCCCCAGCATGAACTGAAAATCTCTCTGTGAGCCCAGGCTTTGTGATTCTGACCAGAAAAGAGATCGAGACAATACATCTTGGAATCACAAAACAGTTTGGATTGGGACTTTAAAAATGATCCAGTCTCAACTGCTGCTATGGGCAGGGACACCTTCCCCAGCTGAGAGGGCCCCTCGGCCCTGCGTGTCTCTGTGTGCAGGGCCCAGGCTCTGCTTTGGGGACCCAGAAATGGCACCAGAGGAACGGGCAGGGACTGATCCCAGCAAGTTCCACCCGGACATGAGGCAGAACCTTGTCCCTGTGCGGTGACCGAGCACAGATCCCACAGAGGGCAGGGAGCCTGGCTCACCGGGGATAACCCAAAGCCACCTGCTCACAGTCCTGTCCCTGCTGGGGATGGCCCTGCTGAGCAGGGAGGTGGGACAGACGGACACACTGTGAGCTCTTCCAACCGACCCATCCCAGGGTTCTGGGATCCCCCTCACGGAGGAGAGACTACAACTCCCGGCGTGCCCCGGGGCCGCCGCCATGTTCAGCGCCCGGCCCCCTCAGGGGTCGCCGCCATATTTCCTCGCTCCCGCCCCCAGAGGTCGCCGCCATCTTTCTCCGTCCGCCGCCGCCGCGATGCCGGAGGATCACGACTGGGAGGCGTACAAGGTACCGCCGACCCGCACCCCTGTCTCCGAGAGGACCACATCGGTGCCCAACCCCGTCAACTACTTCCAGACCGCCTTCAACTATGTCCTCGACACGCCCGTCACTTTAGTCCGAGGTACCGGCGGGACGAGACCGCTCCCCCCGTCCCCCCGTCCCCTTCCCCGTGGGGGTTGAGCACCGACGCGGGGACGGGGACACCGGGATGGGCACACCAGGGCACGGGGCAAAGGCGTGAGGACATGGGCACGTGGACAGGCAAAGGGCACACGCAAGGACACAGGGACACCGGTTCTGACAGCGACAGCTCGGGCAGAGGGACAAGACACAGGGACATGGGATATTGACAAGAACACAGCATGGACATAGGGACAGGACAAATACATGGACACGGACAGACATGGACGGGGACACACAGTAGAACACACAGTAGAGCATGGACACAGGGACATGAGACAGACAAGAACATAATGGGACAGGGACATGAGACACAGCATGGACACTGCGACAGATAGAGCGACATCAGGACAAGGGACACAGCTCAGACACTGGGAGAGGGGATACAGGGACACAGTGTGGACAAGACGTAAGACACAGCACAGAGGGACAGACACACAGCTGGGCATGAGCTGGACGCAGGAATGGAGCCACTGCTGCTGCCTGGGAAGGTGGCACTGGGCAGTGCCAGCATTGGGGCTGTGCTGGCCCTTGGAGCTGGGTGTGTGACCGGGCTGTCCCTGCAGAGTGGATCGAGAAGTGGCAAAACAAGAACAAATCCTACTACTACCACCAGAAGTTCCGCCGTGTGCCTGACCTGAGCGAGTGCTTGGAGGGTGACTACCTGTGCTACTATGAGGCCGAGGCTCAGTGGAGGAGGGACAGGTATGGCTGCCCCTGGACTGTCCCCAGGGAGGTCACAGCAGAGCACACAGCTCTGGGACCTGCAGCATTTTGGTGGGTGCTGGGGTGCTGAGGCAGCATCACGCATTAGGAACTGGGACCCTGAAAATCCCGGAGCTGACATTGCACAGGGTGTCCTCACCCTTTGGTTCAGCTTTTCTGTCATCTCGTGGCTGCTGTTACATTCCTTGCTATCTTTCCCGCAGGATGGTTGATCAGGAAATCGTGGAGATAGTCAGGGAAAGGCTGGCTGCGTGCAAGCAGAGGGAAGGGCCCAACGAGTTCCAGAACTGTGCCAAGGAGATGGAGCTGCTGGCACAGGTCACCAAGGCTTACCAGGACAGATGTGAGTGTGGCAGCAGCACACAGGGAAAGGGGGGTCTCAAACCACATCCCACACTGGCAGGGAACACAGGTTTGTGGGAGGCACTGCTCAGGCATTTCCTTTCTTTTTCAGATGGTGAGCTGGGTTACCATGGCAATGCACGGACATGCCTGATGAAGCAGAAGCATAGGATGATGGAGGAGAGGAAAGCAGCACAGGAAAACCAGGAGAGCTAGAAGAATTCCTCCCTCCATGGTGCTGGCATCCAAGTGCATGTTTCTTCCTTGACCTCTGGTGGTGTTGCCTCCACAATAAACAGACACCTGTACAGCTGGGATCTGTTTTCATTCTTTGAAGAGCTCTGCAAGCCCTCAGCTCCAGGCACTTGGGGCTGTCAGGATTGGGGTTTGCCCTCTGGATCTCTTCCTCTCCTCCATGAGCCAACAGAACATTGTGTGTGCTACTCTGCCCTGGCTCTCAACTCCCTGTGAGTAAAGATTATGTGCCCCTCAAGTGCCCAGGCTGGACAGAGCTTGGAGCAGTGTTGTCTAGTGGAAGGTGTCCCACGGCAGGAGTTGGAACTGGATGAGTTCCAGGTCCTTTCCAACCCAACCCATCCCATGGTTTAACCCCCCTGCCCCGAGCACCAAGCCCCCAACACACCAAGCACCCATCCTGGTTCTCTGATCACTTTATTCTTGTAAAAAACCCATTTAGGTGGTGGCCACAGCGGCTGCCTGGGTCCTCTGCACCGACACTCTCGTGTGGGTCTTGGCCAGATGATCAGTGAACTCCTGCAAAAAATAACAGTGGGTTATTCCCTCATATCCCTCTCACAGCTTCCTCAGCACCACTGCCTATCCCTGCTGTGCACTGGGCCTGGGGTAGCTCAACTTTACAGCTACCAAATTTTTGGGTACAGAAATCTAAATTTTAGGGGCAAGAAGGCTAAGATTTGAACTGCAGGTTACCAAAATGCTCTTACCTGGTAAGGAGACTTGGTGAAAACAGTCTCTTTCCAGAGGTCAGGAGTCAGGTAGCTGTAGGTTTTGGAGATGGCATCGAAGGTGGCTTTAGCTGCAGAGAGATGTCACACACTGCCTGTCACACATTGCTGCAGAGCCAGCCCACTGATTTTATCCCCCAAAACACCCCCCAGTTACAAAAATGTGGAATTTTGCAAGGACCAGGGAGACCACGGGAGGGCCCCTCTGATGAACCCACAAAACTCAGGTTTCTCTCTCTCTCCATTTACGACAATTACACTACAGGACACAAGTGCAATCGCGCAGATTGGGAGATTCAGGAGTGTAAAATTCAGCGGTACAACCCCACATTTCTGGGATTACCTTTGACAGAACCTGTACAGCCAGCAGAAGCTTCTGCTTCGCTGCTGGGAGCACAAACCTCTATAAAATGGAGGTGCTGTGCCCCATCAGTGACCAAAAGCTCCGTGCCAGCCCCAGAACTCACCGAAGTTGCCGAGGGTGGCCGTGCAGCCCCGTGCTGACGTGTAGCAGTCATCGATGCCAGCCATCATCAGCAGCTTCTTGGGGACAGGGGCAGACACGATCCCAGTGCCACGGGGAGCCGGGATCAGACGCACCAGCACAGAGCCACAGCGCCCGGTGACCTGCAGGGACACAACGGCTCACAGCCCCAGAACACAACCCCGACAGCGCCGGGGACAGCAGGGGACACGCACCTTGCAGGGCACAGTGTGTGGCTTCCCGATCTTGTTGCCCCAGTAGCCACGTCGCACAGGCACGATGGACAGCTTGGCCAGGATGATGGCCCCGCGGATGGCCGTGGCCACCTCCTTGGAGCACTTCACCCCCAGCCCCACGTGG
Organism: Acridotheres tristis; assembly: GCA_037013685.1. Lineage (NCBI taxonomy): Eukaryota > Metazoa > Chordata > Aves > Passeriformes > Sturnidae > Acridotheres > Acridotheres tristis. Next base: position 13,665,849 of record CM072901.1, read on the forward strand.
CCGTTGTAGTCCCCGATGGCGACAAATGCCTGCAGGCAGAAGTTTTCACTGCTCACTCCAGTGATACTCTGTGGTGTGTGTGCTCAGCAGAACTCACAGCTCACCCCCAAACCTTACACACAGTTTTTGAAACCTGTTTTTCCCCTCAGAGTTCATCCTTCAGTCAGAATCAGCCAAGGTTAAAGCACTGGCGTTCTATTCCCTGCTGTAGCCTCACTCTGGTCAGAACTCATGATTTCCCAACAGCATTCCCTTTTTATACCCAAAACTTCTGAAAACCCAACACTGCTGTGCAAGAACGACTGAATTGTGCAGTGCTAGACGAGTTTGCTTAAGAAGTTTAAGTCTTGCATTCCAACTTTTGGGCCAGTGCTGCTTCAAGGAGCATCTGCATGCATCACTGGCATTTTAAAGTTAATGCATTTAACAAACTACTAACGGTCCTAACAGCAAAATATTTACTGGATGTGACAGCAAAAGGGATTTGGAGTGATTAAAATGACACTAAAAATGCAGGAGGGAAGTTGTGAACAGGAGGATCCAGAAAAACGGGATTACCTTGAACCTGGTACGCTGCCCAGCACGGGTCTGTTTCTGCACAGGCATAATCTTCAGCACCTCATCCTTCAGCGAGGAGCCCAGGAAGAAATCGATGATCTCCGACTCCTGCAAGAGTGAGGCACTGAGCACAAAAAAATCATGGAATGGTTTGGGTCGACAGGGACTTCTGCTGATCCACCTCCCTTCAAAGGGCGGGGATATCTTCCACCATCCCAGGTACTCCAAGCCCTGTCCAGCCTGGCCTTGGACACTCTCAGGGATCCAGGAATAGCCACAGCTTCTCTGGGAATCTGTGCCAGGGCCTCACCACGTTTAAGGGGAACAATTCCTTCCTAATATCCCATCTGATCCTATCCCACGTCCCTCTCCAGCTCTCCTGGAGGCTCTGAGGCCTCCCCGAAGCCTTCCCTTCTCCACCTGAACAACTCCTGCTCTCCCCGCCTTGCTCCAGCTCCTGGAGCATCTCCTTGACCCATCACTTCCATGTCCACAGCAACTTACCTTAATGGGAAGCGAGAAGAGGTAAATCTCCTCAAGAGACTTGATCTTCATATCCTTGACCAGGCGACCGAGTTTGGTGACTGGAATCCACTGGCGGAGAAATCCATAGACAAGAGTCACGGGGTGCCAGCACCCGCCGGGACCCGGCTCTGCTGCTCCCTGCTCGGGACTGGCAGCACCCCCGTCCCCGGGTCCCGACTCACCTCCTTATCCTCGGCTTTACCTCCGCGGGCCCCGCGGCCTCTCCCGCGGCCTCTTCCGCGGCCACGGCCGCGGCCTCGCAGCCCGGTCCCGAATCCACCGCGGAAGCCCCCGCGGGCCGCTCCCGCTCCTCCCGCAGCACCGGCGTCGTCCGCCATTTGCTGGAACAAAGCGGGACATCAGGCGAGCCGCGCCGGGCGCGGATGGCGCCGGATGGGCCGGGCCGCCCGGTGCCACCGCCATGGCTCCCGCCATACTTACGTGATCCCTCAGCGTAGAAGGCCGGGCTACGGGGCTACCCGGTATTTATAGTGCGAGAGCGTCTCGCGAGGGCAGTGCGCACCCTGCGAGCTGAATAAGGAATACACCCCGGCCTAGAATGAGTGATTTATGCTAAATTATACAGAGTACGGGGCAGCAGGGCCCGGATGTTCCAGCCCTATAAGCTGAATGAAAAATACACCGCGGGCTGGAATGAGCGATTTATGGTAAATTATACAGAGCGCGGGGCGGGCGCGGCTCCTGGAATAAATGCGCGCACACATCCGGAGCCCTCAGAGCGCGTCCGGGCGGCGGCAGGTGAGGAGCTGTGATGCGTGAGCGGGAGGGTACTGCCGTATCTCTCTCCTTCCGTGCACCTTTAGCCTTTCTAAAGCTCTGGTTATGGCGCTTCCCGAGTCGGAGCCTGGCCGGGTGGGGTGCAGGGAGCGTCCCGGGAAGGGGCTTCGGGGATCGCGGAAGCGCCCGGCGCGGTCTGAAAATCATTCGGGGTCTGCTTGTGGCCCCGGGTGAGATAACGGCGCCCATAGCATCGGGAACATTAAGCTTATTGCCCACGATTGTGTGTGGGCAATAAAACCCATGTTCCCATAAGCCCCGTGCCCGGCGGGTACCGGGACTGAGGGGTTCTAGGGGCTGTTCCTCAGAGCTTTGTTCTCTTGTAGCAGGTACCGTTCCTGGCGCTGAGAGCTGCGGCCCCGCCATGGGCTGGGCTCACACTTCCACGGCGATCCCTTCCCCGGCGGAGCTGTGAGGAGCGTGGGGATGCCGTGACGGACTGCGACACGGGAGCCACAGTTGATAACGATTCGTTTTGTATTTTGACGTGCAATAAAAGATGAAATGATAAAAGACATAAAGCATGTCTCTTCTTTCTAATTGCCAAAAGTCCTGCTTTACACTGTGGTGGGACCCGGCAAGTCGGTTCCTTGGGGCGGGGATGGGTGGTTTTGCTGGAGAACGCTCTGGATCGTGGAGAAGATGCAGCGCAGGAGCTGCCCCGGGCTGGACTGGCCCCGCTTTCACGGACGAACGGGGAATTTCTATCCCGTGCTCCGGAGCCCGCGGCCCGCGTGGCGCTGGTGGCGCCGGTGGCGCCCCTCGCTGACGTCACTGAAGGGACAGGAAGTGTTTCCTTAACTTCCCGGAAGTGGCGCCGGAAGCACGTGTGCCGTGGCCATGGCGGACACTGACGCGGCCGCCGCCGCCACCCCCGTGCGCTTCAAGAGCAAGTGAGGGACCGGTGGCACCGGGCTGGGGCTGCGAGGGCGAGCGAGGGGCCGGGCCGGGCTGGGCTGGGCTGGGCTGGGCCGGGCCGGGCCGGGCCGCTCGACCGGAGCCCCCGGGCCGCCGCCGCTCCGCTTTAACGGCGCCGCTTCGCACGTCTCTTTCCCTTCCAGCTACGCCGCGACGCGGAAGATCGAGCCGTTCTACAAAGGAGGGCGAATCCAGGTAATCGCGGCTCTGGAGGGACGTTTGGGAATGTCTTCTTTCCTGGCTCTAACGTTGCCTGTTCCCCATCCCTTTTATTTTCAGATTAGCCAGGATGGGAAGTTCATGTTCTGCCCATGTGGGAGCAAAGTCAACGTCATCGATGTGGAAACGGGAGCTCTCCTGCACAGCCTCCAGCAGGTGACGGGGATCGGCCTCTCCTGAGCGTTTTCTGAGATTCCCGGAGGGTTTTCTCACTGTGGATGTGAAGCTCCCGGGAGTGAGGAGTGCAGGGAGGGTGGGAACGCACCCAAACACAGGTTTTGTGTAGTGCCCGAGCTGTGCTCGGTGTGAGCAGAGCCGCGTGGAGAAGGGAGCTCTCAGATCTCTCCAGGGATGCTTTAACTGTGGGATTTCCCTTCTGTTTACCCAGGATGAGGAAGAGGATGTCACAGCATTCGTGCTCAGCCCTGATGACGAGGTGGGTTTGTGCTGGGGGCCATGAGTAGCCTGGGACAGGCTGAGCCAGGAATGGGGGGAATTTTGGGATGTCTGTGCAGGGCCAGGGCTTGGACTCGATGATCCTTGTGCATCTCTTCCAACTGGGGATATTCCATGGTTGTATTCCACACCTTGTGTGCTTTTGAGATCCCCCTGGAGCTTTCTCAGGCCCTTCCCTGTGGGTCAGACTCAGAGCTGCCCAGAGTCTGAGCTCCAGCAGCAGCTCCTTGTGCTGTGTGGGACCAACAGAACCCAATCTCCATCAGTGAGTCTGTGAGAGGCTGACCTAGAAAAGAGGCTAGACAGTGTTAAAGGAGTAAATTAGGTATTTATTAAAAAGGCCTTCAAAGGATTCACCTTGTGCAGTATAAGAACCTGGTCAAGGCTCCACCCAAGATGGATGTTAGGTCAGGAGTTTTCACACTTTTATAAGTTTTGGTCCATTTTCATTTTGGGGTTCATTGTCCAATCCCAGCTCCAGGTTCTGCAGTCCCACCCTCCCAGATTCTCTCCTCAATTCGCTGCTGTTTGCACTTTTGGGGGCTGAAGCTGCAGCGTGTCCTTGGTTGTGGGGCTGGAAAAGAATTGTTTTGTGTGCCTGAGCTGTGAGGAGAACTTGGGACGCTATGTGAAATTCAGAGTTATATCCTAATGCAGTGCAGAACCTGGAAAATATGAGAGCAAAACTTAAGGCATCGGTTAAGGGGTGCTGTTGGTAAGCTGCCCCTCTGTCCCCAGGTGCTGGTGACAGGGAGCCGGGCGCTGCTGCTGCGCCGCTGGCACTGGAGGGAGCCCAGGTGTGAGCGCACCTGGCGAGCCGTGCACACCGCGCCCGTGGCCACCATGGCCTTCGACCCCACGGCCACCCTGCTGGCCACAGGTACGAGCCACCTCTGGCACCTCAGGGGTTTCCTGCTCCTGGATCAGCCCCTGAGGGCGGGAGAGGTTCAGAGCTCTGGTGCCGTGCACACTTTGGGGGTCTGGATTTCCCCGCTCTCTCCTCCAGAGTTCACTCCAGGTGTGTCCTTCTGTTCCCAGGTGGCTGTGACAGCACCATTAAGATCTGGGATATGATCAAACACTACTGCACACACAACCTGAAAGGATCCTCTGGAGTGGTACAGTAAGGACCAGTCCTGCTTGTCAGTCCCTGGCTGGGCTGGGATACTGGGATTGATGTGGAATTCTTGAGTTAATGGAACAGGAAGGGCCATTCCAAGCAGGTTCTGGGCTCTTCTGGTTTTTGAGAGTGGGATTAAGGATGATTCTGCCCAGAGAGTTTGGTCAGGAATTTTCATGGAATCACAGAATTGCTGGGCAGGGACACTTCCCACTAGGCCAGGATGCTCTGAGCCCATCCAACCTGTCGTGCTGTGGGATGTGCATTATTTCAAGGCTGGGTGTTTTATTGCTGTCCTGTCCCTCTCCTCCTGCCCAGCCTGGTGGAGTTCCACCCCGACATCTCCCGCCTGCAGCTCTTCTCCTCCTCCATGGATTACAAGATCCGCATCTGGGACCTGAGCTCCAGCAAATGTGTGGCACTGCTGGATGGGCACTTCAGTGCTGTCACCTCACTGGCGTTTGCAGATAGGAACACCCTCCTGAGGTACCTCCTGCGGGACTGGGGGATACTGGAGGGTCTGGGCAGGTTCTGCTGTGAGGGGAAGGGGTGGTGCAAGTGCTCAGTGGGTGTCAGCACCTCTACATTGGAGTCATGGAATGGTTTGGGTTGGAAAGGGCCTTAAAGCCCATCCAATGCCATGGGCAGGGACATCTTCCACTGTCCCAGGGTGCTCCAAGCCCTGTCCAACCTGCCTGTGTTTCTGGGAGTATCCTGTGCTGGCACAAGGAATGCTGCTGCTCGCTCTCCCATGGCCTCTCCAGAGAGATGTTGAACTCCCACAGTGCCAAATTCACACCCAAGCTGAACAGATTTAGCACTAAAACTGAGCTTTTCATTTGCAGCTCTGGCCGTGACAAGATCTGCATGGTCTGGGACCTGAACACCAGGCAGAGCAAACGAACCGTCCCTGTCTACGAGGTAAAACTGCTTTTTGTTTCTTCCTTTGAGATCCTCTGTAGTTTCTAGGCCATGGTCTCCCTCTCTGGGGTCTGTACATTGTGAAATCAGGTTTCTCTCCCTTCCCAGGGGTTTTGAGCTCTGGTTCTGTGTCTCTCTGACTCTTGCAGACCGTGGAAGCTGCTGTGTTGTTGCCTGAAGAGGGAGATTTCTCTCAGCTGGGTGTGAAGAAGCAAGGGCTGCACTTTGTCACAGCTGGCAGCAAAGGTGAGTGTCACTTTTGGAGCCTGAAGGGTGGCACTTTAGTCACTTCACTGCTGTTATTGCTGGGCTGTGTGTTCTCCATGTGGCAGAAGCCTTGGGTGGAGAGCAGAGCCTGCTCCTGACTTCCTTGGGCAGGAGTGGATGAGCAGGATGGAACAGGCACAATCTGATCCATTTAATACTCAAACACATTTTCCTCTATTTCCAAACTCTATGAGTTTGATTTCCACTGAAGAAGCAAAACTCTGAGGCTTTTCCAGTCACTGCATCCTGCCCCAGTCTTGCCCTGGAGCTGTGTGGCTTTTCCCAGTGTGGTTTGGATGATATTCCTTGGACATCCACTGTGTAAAGCAGTGGCTCTGCCATGACTTCTCCTGTTTTTTCCAGGCATCCTGAGGGTGTGGGAGGTGGCCACAGCTGCCTGTGTGCACACCCAGCCCGTGCCCTTCGTGCTGCAGGAGGAGCCCAGCGAGCGCAGCCTCTCCCAGTGCCAGTTTGTTCCTGCCAGGAATGAGATCCTCACCGTGTCCATGGAGCACAACATCGTCTTCTATGATGCTCAAACCCTGCAGCTCAGGAAGCAGGTGACACCCTCAGCCTCTCTGTCCCTTTATCCCTGCTCCAGGATCAGCTCTGCTGCTGGAAGAGCTTTGCCCAGGGGCGCTCTGGGCTCCAGCTTGGTCTGGAATTGTTCCAGAAAATTCCACTGGTTTGGGGGAATGTTGCCCAGGGACCAACACAGGAATGAGAAGGCAGAACAGATTTAGCCAGAAATGGCTCCTGTGTGTAGAAATGACACCCAGTGTGAAATGAGAACCAGGCATTGTCACCTCTCCTCCAGCTGCCTTTTCCCCCTTGGACTGTTCCCCTTGCAGCTCGCAGGATACAATGAGGAGGTTCTGGATGTGAAGTTCCTGGGCCCTGGTGACTCTCACATTGTTGTGGCCACCAACAGCCCCCAGCTGAAAGTGTTTGAGCTGGCAACATCCCACTGCCAGATCCTGTATGGCCACACAGGTGAGTGACAGCTGGCCTGGGGGGGACGTGGGCAGCTCTTCCCTTCTCCAGCTTCTCCTGGAATTCTGCTGGAGAGGAATCCGTTGTTGGTAGAGCAGCATCACAGCAGGTTTGGGAGTTGTGTGGAGAGAAGATGTGTCCCATTGTCCCTGTCAATGTCCCTTCAGTTTAAGCTGGAGCTGAAGGTGGAGGTGTGTGACAGGCTCCAGGGGTGTCGTGTCCCAGGCCTGTCCCCTGTCCCATTACCTGGGCTCATTAACTCACTCCATTCTGTTGTCTCATCTCAGCATTGCTCTGCATCCACCAGCTTTTATTTCTTCTGTTTAGAAACAATCCTGGCTTTGGATGTCTTCAGGAAAGGCCTGATGTTTGTCAGCTGTGCCAAGGTGTGTCACTGTTCTCCATTTAATGAAGCTCTTCATTCCTAGTGATCCTTGTGGGCAAAATTATATTGTTTTTGGAACTCCAGAAAGGGCTTTTTGTTCATACAATCCCTGCTGCTGCCTGCCCCAAATACAAGGTTCTTCCACTCTCCTTTTTTTAACGTTGACCCTGGGAAAACTGGTTGTATTTTATTGGCCTGAAGGAAATGTTTCCTTTTCCAAACATCCTGGTCTGGTGTTGGAGTTCAGAGAAGTCGTTAGTGTGAGAATGATGAGGGGAAAAGGTGCCAAGAGCCCTGATAGACCCAAAAATAAAGGTCTAATAAACCAGAAATAAACCTCCATGCTGGAACCCCAGAGTGGGGGCTGATGTTGTCACCTGCTGTGACAAAGGTAAAGGTTCAAGCTGGAGCATCAGAGACCAGGCAGGCTCAGGGATGGGATGAAAGCACAGGGAGCTGATGACTTCCCAGAAAACTCAGGAATTTGTGTCCTTTCTCCCCAGGACAGGAGCATCCGGGTGTGGAGGATGGGCAGGGCTGGCAGGGTGACCTGTGTGGGGCAGGGCCTGGGCCATGCCCACGGCGTGGGTGCTGTCTCCTGCTCCAGGTAACACAGCCTGGGGGAGGGAGGGGGGTTGGGGAGTGTCCTGGTGGGTGCTGTCCCCTCCCCAGCTGTGCTGCTTCTCATCCCTGCTCTCAGCTTCTCATGGTGCCTAAATGGGAAGGGATCATGGAATGGTTTGGGTTGGAAGGGGTCTCAAATCTCATCCAGTGCCACCTCCTGCCATGGGCAGGGACAGCTCCCACTGGCCAGCCTGGCCTTGGCTACTCCCAGGGATGGGGAGTCACTCTGAAATGGAAGAGTTTGGAAAGCCATGGAACCACTTCTCCACATGCCAGCAGTGGCTGAGTGTGGAGATCCCAGTCAGGGAGGAGAAACCAAGGAAATTTTTCCCTGCACTCGATGCCTCCATTCCTTTCAGGCTGAAGGAAAGCTTTGTAGTGACCAGCAGCCAGGACTGCACCATCAAGATCTGGAACATCCCAGAATCTCTCACTTCCAAAGCAAAAGCAGCTTTGATCTCCAGCCCAGAGCCCCTCCATGCCAGGGTGACTGAGAGGGGCCATGACAAGGTACAGCTCCACCTGATCTTTCAGTTCCTCAGTCTCCCTCCTGTGCTGCAGCCTCTGTTTGTTCTGTGTCCCACACACAGAGCTGAGTCCTGACCCTCTTTTTTCTCCTCTTGTGGCTTCCCCAGGACATCAACAGCGTGGCAGTGTCCCCCAATGACAAACTGCTGGCCACAGGCTCACAGGACAGGCTGGCTAAGCTCTGGTCCTGCTCTGACTGTTCCCTGCTGGGGGTTTTCTCTGGGCACAAACGTGGAATCTGGTGTGTGCAGTTCTCCCCTGTGGATCAGGTCTTGGCCACCTCCTCAGCTGATGGGACCCTGAAGCTTTGGGGACTTCGGGATTTCAGCTGCCTGAAGGTGATGAGAACTTTGCCTCTTGCCCTGGGCAAAACCTTGGGGTTTGTTAAGGATCCTTCCAAAATCTGGAGCTTTTTTTCTTTGGGCTTTATGAGGAAATTGCATCCTTTTGGGTCTCCCTGAAGGCCTGGCACTGCTGAGCTTCCTTTTTGTTTTGCAGACCTTTGAAGGCCACGATGCCTCCGTGCTGAAAATCATCTTTGTGAGCCGAGGGGCTCAGCTGCTCAGCAGGTTTGTGCCTGCCCAGGGATCTGGGGAGATTCCAGAATATTCCAGGGAATATCTGAGCTCATCAGCAGCACCAAGAGGGAGCAGTCTTGTGCCCAAAGAATCTTTGGGAAGATTTATAGCACGATGCCATGTTTAGGCCAGGCTTTCTGTAGAGGTTATTTTAATCTTGTTGTTCCATGGACTCCATGTGGCTGCTGTGGCAGTGCTGGGATGGGACAAACACAGCAGACAAAGCTAAGGGTGCATCTTTCCCTCCACATTTTGGGTTAACTCTGCTCCTGTTTGGAAGGAATTGGGGTGGGACAAGTTCCTCTGATATTCGAGGTGGGACAGAGCAAGGATGGATCTGTCCAGTGATTCTTTCTGTTGTGCTTCTCTTCCAAAAGTGGATCTGATGGTCTCTTAAAACTCTGGACAATTAAAACAAATGAGTGTGTGAAAACATTAGATGGTCATGAAGATAAAATCTGGGGCCTTCACTCCAACAAGAAGGATGACATGGTCGTGACAGCCTCCAGTGACTCCTGCATCACCCTGTGGCAGGTACAGCACAGGGCTTGGCTCCTCCCTGGGTTAATAATTGGGGTAATTGCAGAGCTCAGGGTCTCAGGCCTTGTTTTTCATGTGTTCTCCTTGGCTGCAGTTTGAAATTAGGTCAGCGAGGCTGCCTGTGGGGTTTGGGGGTATTTTTTGGCCATCCTGTATTTCCCCAGAGCAGCAGCTGAGCCTCAGCACTGGAGCTTTGGAGGGAAGCTGGAAATTGCTGGATTTAACATTTAAATGAGTTGACACTGAGATTTTGCTGCAGAAATAGGTCTCCACATCACTTGATGGCTAAATCAAAACCCTTCTGTATTAAAACAGGATTTGATAAAGTTTTATCCTGTTTTTTTTTTTTTTTTAATAGGATGTTACTGAAATTGAGGAGAAAGAAGCACAGGCTAAACAGGAGGAGCAGATAATCAAGTGAGTATTTTTATTTATGAGATAAAGAGCTGTGAAAGGCAAACCTTGCAGTGGAACTGTGGAGCCACCTGGTCCCAATACTGAAGTGAGAGAATTGAGTCATTTATTGACGAGCACCAAGAACTTCTTAACTGTTATTGCCAAATCTGCTGCTTTTTGTGTCATTTTGGGTTTTTTCCACCACCCAAAGATTGATCTTATTCTTGCCCTGATTTGTTTTCCAGAGAGCAAGAGCTTTCTAACCTTCTCCATGAGAAAAGGTACCTCAAAGCTCTGGGCCTGGCCATCTCCCTGGACCGGCCACACACGGTGCTGACAGTGGTCAAGGGTGAGTGCAGAGCCTGCTCTGAAGCATTTCCTGCCCTTTCCCCTTTCCTGTTCACTTTTCCAGCTAATTCAAGGCTGCAGGAATTAGTCTGAAAGCCTCAGTTTTCCCTGAGTGACCTCACCCAGGGTGTCCCTGCTGTCATTTCTCTCTGCAGCCATCCTGAAGGAGCCTGAGGGGAGGAGGCAGCTGGAGGAGAACATTGTCCGGCTCCGAAAGGATCAGAAAGGTTTGTGGCAGGATTAAAGTGCTGGAGGAGGCTCAGAGGCTCGTTCTGTCAGCTGAAATTGGAATCCTACAATCCTGCAGTGGTTTGGCTTGGGAGATTGTCCAGGGACACCTTCCCCCAGACCAGGCCGTGCCCTTGGACATTGCAGGGATGGATGGATGGGGAGCCTCAGGTGCTGGGTGGGAGCTGAGGCTCTGTGAGAACCCAGGGATGTTCTCCAGTGTGGAGTCTGCTGTGTGCCAGCCTGGCCAGGCTTCCTTCCCCCCACAGAGGCAGTGCTGGTGTTCCTGGTGACCTGGAACACCAACTCCAGGAACTGCCACGAGGCCCAGGCTGTGATGGAAACGCTGCTGAAGCACGAGGCACCCGACAGCCTCCTGCAGTTCTCTGGAATTAAATCTGCTGTGGAGTCCCTGCTGCCCTACACAGGTGAGGCTCTGTGGGGACAGGGGGGGCTGCACGTGCTGACTGGGATCAGTGATCCTGGAATGGTTTGGGATGGAAGGGACACGTTAGTAAATCCACACCTGCTATGGCAGGGTCACCTTCCACCATCCCAGGCTGCTCCAAGCCCAGTCCAACCTGGGACACTTCCAGGGATCCAGGGGCAGCCACAGCTTCTCTGGGAATCTGTGCCAGGGCCTCTCCACCCTCCCAGGGAGGAATTCCTTCCCAGTATCCCATCCATCCCTGCCCTCTGGCAGTGGGAAGCCAGTCCCTGTGTCCTGTCCCTCTGTCCCTTGTCCCAAGTCCCTCTCCAGCTCTCCTGGAGCCCCTTCAGTCCCTGGAAGTCTCCCTGGAACGTTCCCTTCTCCAGGCTGGACATTCCCAGCTCTCCCAGGCTGGCTGCACAATCTGAGGCTGGGTTCTGTTCCCTCCTCTCCCCTTCCCCGTTTTTCTGAGCCCTTCCCTCCTTGCAGAGCGTCACTTCCAGAGGCTGAGCCGCCTGCTCCAGGCTTCCACCTTCATCGAGTTCATGTGGCAGAACATGAGGCTGGCAGATGTGGCCCAGCAGGACCAGGGGACTTTGTGACACATCCCCCCTCCCACCAGGATGGCAGCTGGATTTTTAGTTTCCTGTATTTTATAATAAATGTTTTAATTTCTAAACCGTGTCCAGCATCTAATCTCCTCAGGGATGAATGAAAGGAAAAGATAATTTCTGGGGTTTGTGTTTTCACACCCTGAAATTTCAGAGTCACAAACAGCAGTTTGGGAAAAAAAGGCAGAATCCCAACAAGCAGTTGGGATTTAAAGGATTCATAGAGCTGGGAAGTCTGGACCAAGGCAGGGGTCTCACCTGTGCCCACCCCAAATTTAGCACCTGGGAGGGAGAGAAGCACAATTTAAATTCCCCCAAATAGCAAATTTTAAAAGCATAAAACACAAGCAGACTTCAGAGATATTTACATGTATTTTATTTCATAGTCACACATGTATAAAATTCAAACAATACAAACACCTCACAAAGTTCTTTATAAATATATTAACAAATAGCCGGGAGAACAAGTACAATTAAAGTCATCAATGTAGAGAAAAGTCTTAATTTTCCTCTAACTGTTTTTCTAACTCAGTTCTAGCACAAGAGTTTAGGATTAGAAATGTGAGTTTCAGTAACTACCCAGTCCCCTGGAAAGAGGAATGTGTTGTCCATGAAAGTTGTCTGTTCCCATCCCCAGTTGGGACACAAGCTGTGATTATCTGGTTGTGTTCCTGTGCCTGCACAGACGTGGCTGGAGGGAACAGGGATGAGGTTTTTTATTCTCACCACCAGTCAGCAGATCCAGCCCCTCCTGTATTTCATGGCCTCTACACTAAACGATATAAAAACCCCCAAACCGACCCCAAAAGTCAAAAAGTTGAACAAATATCTATAAAACAGGGGGTTCAGTAAGGCCATCACACAGGGGCATCATCCCATCCCTCCCCAGTCCTGTAAGCAGCTCAGGGTGCCAGGGGTGACTGAGGCACTGTGGTGCCACTCCTTTGTCCTCCACGGTGTGCCAGCTGTGCCAGCTGTGTGGGGAATAACCCAGCCAGGGCTGTGAAATGAACACCCGAGTTCCTTCCCAGTGACCTCCAGCTCTGCCACATCCTCCAGTGACCCCACTCAGTTCTCCCCCAGGAGCTCCCTGTGGAAGCTGCAGCAGCAGTGGTGCTGCCCAGGGAGCTGATGTCCCTTGGGAAGGGACAATCCCAATCCCTGAAGCTGCCCAGGGAGGTGTGCATGTGTTTGTGTCCCTTGGGAAGGGACAGTCCCAATCCCTGATGCTCTAGTGCTGCTCACAGCTCCCAGGGGACTCCAGCAAGCGGGGTGTCAGGGCTGTGTGTCCCCTCCCCAGGGACACTGGGGTGTCAGGGCTGTGTGTCCCCTCCCCAGGGACACTGGGGTGTCACGGCTGTGTGTCCCCTCCCCAGGGACACTGGGGGGTCAGGGCTGTCCCCAGGGACACTGGGGGGTCAGGGCTGTCCCCAGGGACACTGGGGGGTCAGGGCTGTGTGTCCCCTCCCCAGGGACACTGGGGGGTCAGGGCTGTCCCCAGGGACACTGGGGTGTCAGGGCTGTCTGTCCCCTCCCCAGGGACACTGGGGTGTCAGGGCTGTGTGTCCCCTCCCCAGGGACACCGGGGGGTCAGGGCTGTCCCCAGGGACACTGGGGTGTCAGGGCTGTGTGTCCCCTCCCCAGGGACACTAATTCCTGCCGGGGATGGGCAGGCCGGGCTGTGGGGCCGCTTGCTGCAGGGCTCTCTTGGTGACGGTGCTGCAGCGCTGCAGGATCTCGTGGGCCGAGGGCCGGGCTGGCACCTTGGGGACACCCGTGGGCAGCTCGGGCTCAGCGAGGGACGAGCTGAGCTCGGTTCTGGAGGACTCCACGAAGCCAGAGTCGCTGCTGGCCCTGGCACCGAGCTGTGGGGATTTGCTGCTGTGCGTGGCCGGGCCAGGAGAGCTCGGGGCCTGCTCCACCTCGGGCAGGGATCGTGACAAGTCGGGTTTCCAATCCCCGGCATTGCTGCTCCCCGAGCTCAGGGAAGAGCTCTCCAAATCCAGATCCAGATCCAGCTGTGGGGTGGAGCTGGCCCTGGGCAGAGAGTGGGATCTGCTCCTGTGAGAGCTGCTGGGCTGGGCCACAGGCTCGGCCCGGGGCTGGGGGGAGCTGAGGTTCGGCGTGGAGGAGTTGAGGCTGCAGCTCAGGATGGTCTGGAGCTTGTGGTGAGGGTTCTGGTAGGGCCTGAGGCACAGAGAGGGCATGTAGCCAGTGCAGCCATTGTACCTGAGGGCAGGGATGAGAAGAACACTGAGAAAACCCTTCCAGCACCTCAGTATTTACCTAGATCTGAATCCATCCCACCCATAACACTGAATCCTCCCAAATCTACCAAGGGCCAAGGGGGGAGAGAGCATTTGGGGAAGCAGGAGGGTGCTGTACACAGGGTGTGAGGACAGGGAAACCATCCCCAGCAAGGACATGCAGCTCAGGGGGCTCCTGTGCATCCCACAGCAAGCAGCTCCCTGGAGGAGCCAGGATTTTGGGAAAGCCTCCTTACCTGATCAGCCACCAGCCATTGTGGGATCTCCTGAGCACCTCCACGACCACCCCCTGGTTCAGTGAGAGCTCGTCTGAGTTCTGAGCCTCGTAGGCCTGCACCACAAAGTACAGGCTGCCTGCAGAGACACAGAGAGGTTGGGTTTGCCTTGTGGAGAAAATGCTCTGATCCCTGGGAGAGACCAGCCCGGCTGCAGGGCAACTCCCTGGAGTGACTGGTTTGCTCAGGGACACCAGTCTGATCCATTTAAGGTGGATATAAAGAAGTTTTTTACAAAAAGGGTGTAGAGACCCTGGTAGAGGTTGCCCAGAGAAGCTGTGGCTGCCCCTGGATCTCTGGAAGCATCCAAGGGGCTTGGAGCAACCTGGGACAGTGGAAGATGTTGGGGTTGGACTGGATGGGCTTTAAGCTCTGTTCCAACCCAAACCACTCCATGATTCCAGACCCACAGGTGGTGGCAGAGCCAACCAGAAGAGTCAGAGGTCCAGGCAGGGACTGCAGGCAGTGGATTAGGTGGTGAGGTATTGCAGAGCTCATCTTTTGAAGGAGGAACAGACTCACCCTCCTCGTTGGAGCTGAGGGCAGTCTGGATGTCCTCACAGGCATCGAGCTCTTCCAGGTATGAGGCTGGGAACCAGGCTAGCTGCTTGTCTGCATTTTCCACCAGCCACCAGCCTACAAAGAGGAAAAACACCCAGATTTTAACAGCCTGCAAGTCAAGACATGACAACAATCCCTGAGTAGGGGACACAAGAGACAGGAGGGGCATTCACTGTCCCCAGGTAAGCACACAAGTGCAAACCCTGACCTCCCTCAGCATTTGCCCAGCTGTGAATCCATCTGCCCATCCACCCCTGACACCGAATCCTCTCAAACCCACCAGTCATGTCCTTGATTAGCACTTCCACAATCTCCTTCTGAGCCACTGTGAAGGGTTTGTTCTTTGTGTCTTTGGTTTCGAAGGCCTTGATGCAGCGGTAGCTCTGCGACGCCTGGGGGAGGGTGATGGAGAGGGGCTGGGGGCTCTTCTCCCTTCTGAATACTGATGGCATGATCACAACGCTGAAAAGTGAAGGTGCATGTCAAAAACTCGGGGGAAAGGTTGAGTTTAGCACTGATTTTGGTAAAATCATGTCTGCAGTAGGATGAGGAAAGCTTCAGGCATCAGAAACAAAATGAACGTGGATTGAACACCCAGCTGAACTGGCCTGAAGTGTAACTGGTGTTTCCCTTCTATCCATATCCCAACATTTCTGCTTCATGAAAGAACAAAAAAATACAACTCCTATTTCATACCTGTTTTCAGGGAAGGATGGATCGAGGTCTTGAGTCTGTGCCTTGAAAAACTGATTCACCTCTTCCCCCCGGGAGATTTTCACATCTGTTTTCAGCAGCTCCTGGGAATACGTTTCCAGCAGTTTCAGGATCTCCAGGCACCTGTTCAGCTTCCCACCCTTCCTCTGCTGCATAGTTATGCCTTCAAAATACCAAAGGCACAGTTGGGATAGGACAGCAATGGATCTGGATCCCAGGGAGCAGCATCTTTTCCCTGAACACCAGGGTGCCCTCACCCACCACCCTTCCTGCCCAAGCCCAAACTGTACAAAGTCACTGTCCCTGCCTCCCTGATAGGATTTTTTTAACATCTAAAATTTCTCTTTTTTTTCACATGTAAAGTTTCAAGAAGCTCTAGGTCAATATTTGAAGTGTAGCATTAATTTGTCAAGTGCAGCTATCTATTAAAAAAAAACTTTTCTGGGTCATTTTAAGTGTGTGCTAGACCCAGACATGCTGATGTGACCCAGTGGTGCCATGGCAGGAGCAGGAGTGAGCCCCTGATCTGTTCCAGAGGAAGGTCAGACTCAGAGGTTTGTCTTTGTCACGGGTTATGATTTCTTGTGTTTGTTGGTCCATCAGAGATTTGTCCTTACCTTTAAACCTGGGTAAACTCCTCAGTGACCCACTCTCAGTGGGGAATTTTCTCTTCAGCTCTTTCTAAAAGCAAAGAGAAGGAGAGAACAGTGATTCCTCACAGCTGACACAGCCAGGCTCCTTTCCCTCCCCAGGACACTAATCTTGACATTTGAGGAATTGAAAATTCACTTACGTGGAATTTCTTAAAGTCTTCAAACGTCCTGTAGATGAGAATGTTGTTCTGATCCGACCAGGACACAAACATCATGTAGTTCTGGGAAAAGAAAAGCAGTTTAACCACAATGTTCAATTTTGGATGCTTCCAGGCAACCAGTATTTGCTGTGATTTAGTTGAGGCTTTTAACATCTCATTAAAAAATTAATTGAAACGTTAAAACTACAAAAATATTTCCTTAATTTCGTAGTCCCAAATGGGTAATCATTGCTGAAACCAGGAAGATTGTATGGTGCTGTGACACAAAGAGAACAAAACCCAAAAATTAAGGCCATGAAAAAACAAGTCCTCTTGTCCTAGACCCTTAGGTTCCAATCCCAACACTGTGGGAAATGAGCAAAATATCCCTGGAAGAATAACTCAAAATCTTCAAGTCTCCCAATTTGTAAATTATATTTAAGGAGGGGGAAAAAAAAAAAAAATTAAAGTACCTTCTGTTTTCTGCACTGCATGAAGCCAACAGCTTTCACATTCACGGGGTACCTTTGGCAGCTCATCTTCCCCACGGCTGCTGCTCCTCCTTCACAGGGAGCCAGAGGGGTGGGAGGGAAGGATGGAGGTGAAGGGATCAAAACTGGAAGGATGAGAGCTGGAGGGATGGAATTGGAAGGATGGAACTGGAAGGATGAGATCTGGAAGGATGAGAGCTGGAAGGATGGAATTGGAAGGATGAGAGCTGGAAGGATGGAATTGGAAGGATGAGATCTGGAAGGATGGAATTGGAAGGATGAGAGCTGCAAGGATAAGATCTGCAAGGAGCAGAGATGCAGCTCCAGCCCCGAAAGCCGAGGTTAAATACTCTGGAGAAGGAGGCAGGGCAGAGGTGTTCCCGAGCTTCCTCCTCCGCCCAGCCAGCGGCAGAAGTTCCGTGATTTGCCAAACTACCTTTTACCTTTCCCCCCGCTTTTCACATGCAAATACTGCCGGGTGCAGGCGGGACACAGTTCAGGGCGCTGAGGATGAGAAACACATTTTTTTTATTCACATCCTTACTAAGCAGTGCCGGGAAGTGAGCCGGGGCTGTTTGCCAGCGCTGGGTGGAAGGAGGTCACAGGGGCAGCAGCACCTGCCCCGAGATATTTCCGGGACACCTGAGAGGTTTTTATGGCTGTATTGCACGGACTCAGCTCACTGCAGTCTCAAAAACTGATTTAGAACATGAGTTGTAAACACCAGATCAGGCACCATTTAACGTGAGTAATATTTGTCGCGAATATTTGGTTTTTTCCCTGCTTTGTCCCACCTGTCGAGTTACTTTAAATAGACTTCTGAGAGTTTTGTCAGTATCTCCATGGAGATGCCGATCTTATGAACAGGCACATCTCCAGGCTGTAACTAAAAAACTGAGAGCTCCTCAAGGTGTAAGTATGTGATGGAAATTGAGCTCTGAGTGCTCTGTCCACACCCTCCCAGCCACCAGCTTTTCCTAAGGAGCAGCTTCACTGCCCAGAGGCACGGCAGGAGAAATAATTCCAGCCTTGGACAGCCTGTCCTCTCCCTGAACCTCAAGGCTGATGGGCACCGTGTGATCAAACCGCCTCTTCTTTGAAAATGCCTCAATGGAACCATTATTACTATAATTATCTTTATCTTTATCATTGTTGGAACTCAAACTGAAAGGCTCAGCCGTGCCTCCCTTTCATTTCCCAGCTACACCTGGTGGTTCAAACCCTCAGCAACGGCTGCAGGTGATTTTTAATCAAACAAAAAAACAAACAAACAAAACAAACAAACAAAAAAAGAAAACTTCTAAACTAAACTAAAAAAAAACAACCAAAAAGAAAAAGAAAAACAAACAAACAAAAAACAAACAAACAAACAAAACAAAAAAAACCCACCAAAAACAAAACCAAAAAACCCACAACAACAACAAAAACAAAACTAATTTTAAAAAAAAGAAAGAAAAAAAGAAAATAAAAACCCAGAACTGGACCAGGGAGCCAAACCAGATTCCTTCTGGAAAACACAGCCAGGAGGGTCTTGGTTTGTGTTCCGTGAGCACAGGAGGCTGCTCCCACACAGCAGTGTGGCAATTTCTGAGGAAAAGGAAAGCAGGTTTATTGCAGTGGGATTTATTGCTGCTGGATATCTGTCCTGCTTTAAAAAGGGAAAGTTATGCAAAGAGCACTTTGGTTCAATGTGGATTTTGGAGAGAAGATCTCTCCAACAGCATCTCCAAAGCATCTCGTGGCTCAGGAAGCCCAACAGGAGCTGCCCTGTGGAAAAGGGATGTGGAGCAGCTCCCTGCCCTCCCCAGCCTGCAGTCAGAACCTTCATCCCTCTCTTACAAAGGTTCCAGCCAGAGCATGTGCTGGCAAATCTCCCCAGATCAAAGAGAGAGGATTTTATGGAGTCAGAGGAAATCACTTCATCCAGCAGATTTATTTAGAAAGTTCCAGTCTCTGAGGTGCCAAAACTCTTTGCTGACTCCGTGTCCTCAATCCTGCACTCCTTGGCTTCTCCTTGGCAGCCAAACCAGAGCCAAGCCCACCTTCACATGGCTTTAAGTGGCTCTTGGATATTTTTGTGACCAAGACTCCCAGTGAAGCACCTGGGGTTGGTTTCCTGTCTCAGAGTAAACACAAACCACACCGTATTTCCAAGAATGTAAAGGTTTAAGTGTATTTATCCTGACTGGGAAAAGGCAAAGACAAGGAAAGCCTTGGAGGAGCTGCAGGATGAGGAGATGGAGGCTCAGAGAGCACCTTGATCTGCAGGTGCCATAAAAATCAGAAGAGTAGGAAACAGCCTTGGTCAGAGACTTTGCTGTGTTTCATGGTTCTCAGGGAATTCAGGCAGAAAGGGGGGCGTGGAGAACACCTAATGGAATGTTACAACAGGAAGGTGAAGCTACACAGGGGTTTATAAATCACCCGAGGCAGAAGGAGCAGCCATGCAGTTTGGAGAGCTGATCTTCTGGAAAAGATTGGACTGACTGGGAGATTGCTGGCGATTAGCAGTGTTGTATAAAACCAAATATGAGCAAAACTGCTCAGAACTCAAGAATTGGTTATTTGAGAAAACATTTTGTGGAAGTGAAGGTCACTGTGACGCAGAACTGAGGTGCAGGGAGGGAAGGGAAAAGCCTGGCAGCCCTGGGAGTCAGCAGCACCTCTGGAGTCACCTGCAGGCTCAGTTCCAGCTCTGCAGCTGTCACAGCAGTATCGGTGCCCTGCAGGTGTCAGGTGTGATGTCACGAAACTTTCTGCTCCAGAATGACCTCAGGAGCCACGTCGTGTCTGCAGTGACACCGCCCACGACACCAGATGGCCTTGGATGGGGACAGTGCTCCTCAGAGCTCCCCACACCTCCCAGCCATGCCAGGGCCATTCCTGGCAGGAAGGATGGCTAACCCCACTTCTCTGCTGGATACATTTGAACACACTTATAGAAAACAAGACAAACATTGTTTTTCTGGCATTATCAAGGTTACTTTGTGTCTTTCTACAGCTTCTGTGTCATCCTGCCATAAATTAGTGCCCACTCATGGGTAATAATTAATGGCAGGGGAGGAGGGGCCTGCCCAGAAAATGTGAGACTCAGCAAGAATTGCTGGATGCTGCTGTTTCATCATTCATATTTATTTACACAGCTCTGAGGGCAGCAGTTAATTTTCCTTTCGTTGTTTTACAAGGTACTAAAGAGCTCATGAATTAACAGGTAAATGTAGGAGGGCACTGCCCAGATTTGCACGAAACACGGGATGTTTTCTGTAATGGCTCCCATCATTTTGTAGTCTGCTCCAAGAGAGCCTCCTGCAACCTCACCAAGGGGAAGTTCTGCTACTCAAGAAGCATCACTGCAGCCATAAACAGCTGCCTGGGGACAGAAACGCTTGTGTCACAGCAGGTGACTGAGGCATTGTCACAGGGAGTCACACCAGACTGCCTGCCCCGCTCTGGGAACACACAGGAGGTCACCCAGAGGCTCCACAGTCACCAGGGCTGTCCCACTGAGTATTTCCATCCCTTCCATGACAAATCAACACACATGCTCTGCTTTTCTTTTCATTTCAGTGTGGATCAGGAGGAACTTCTGAGAATCTGAGTGCACAGATGCTCGGGGGCAGCCAAAGGCAGCTCCTCTCCAGCTCCTCCTGAGCCATTTTCCAGGTCCAGCAAGAAACAGCCTTGTCCCAAATCCTTGGAGAGGAGCAGCTGGGTTAAATCAGCTTTCCCACACACAGAGTCATGTCTGGGCTGGTGGGTGACCTGTGCCCCTCATGGCTGACCCTCATGGGGACTCTGAATCAGGGATTTCTCCTTCTGTGGCCAGCACAGGGAAGGCAAAGAGAGGAAAAGTCCTCAAACCACCCTCAGGACACTGCAGCTGCAAGGAAGAGATACAGAAAGGAGCTGTGGGCACAGCCAAGGGGGGCCTGGAACAAAGCTGGTGGAAAAGCTTCATCTTTCCCTCGCTCACCTTCAGGATCAAAAACTGCCCTTTACTGTTCTTGAAGGTCACCCGCGATGACACATGACCTATCAGCACCTTTAATGAAAGGCCCAGATGCTAAAAGCCGATTTTAAAAGTACAAAGAGGTTTTAGACTTCTAATAAGTAGAGAAACAGACCTTTATTTAAAAAGAATAATAAAAAACCCAGCCACTGGAGTTGACAAAAGTCTCCTTCACCTCATGAACAAAGGAAGCAGTTGAACTTTCACACAGGCTGGGATGAGAGATTTTACAGTAACTAGTCCAGAAGGAAGTATTTAATTTCAGCCTCATTTCAGCAGCTGCTGCAGGCACTAAAGCATTTCTCTGCGGCAGACCCAACCCAGCAACCCTTTGAGGTTCAGCCCTTTCCCATTCCATCACGGAGCTTCCCAAGGTGCACATCCCTCCTCAGTGCAGGGCGTCACTCACTCCTCACAGGCAGCTTTATTTCAGGATCCAAAATCACAGCATCGCATCTAACTCCCTCAAACCTCATTCCCGAGGTGTCATTTTCTTTGCAAATCCCTTGGGATGGCCCCACCCAGCCCAGGGAGAGCTGTGTCCATCTCCAGGGTTTGCTCAATGCTAAGGTTATGCACAGCGGACTGGCTCCTGTTTACCAAGCATTTGTTGCCATGATTTCATAGCTCTTTTATAAAAGTGACATGTTTTGTTAAGGTTATGCAAAGGACAAAAGTGTGATTCAAGAGGGAATCTTCCAGAGAGGTTGAGAATGTAACTTAAGCTGCTTCAAGAAGAGGAGGTTCCCCGAATTATTTTCTGGGGAAAAAGTGATATTTGATGAGTGCATGGCATGAGGCCAGCGCTGTGTGGACATGCTGGGACCCAGGAACGGGGTGTGAAGGAAGGGAGGAGAAAAGCAGGGTGGAGTTTCCAAAGGGCTTTGAGGCTCTGCAGAGCACAGCCTGCCCTACACATTCCTAAATCCAGCGGGGGGGGGGAACATCCCAGCAACACCAATACAGCCAACAGCAAGCACAGAGAACCCGGAGAAATATTGTTTTCACTTGGGGAAAATCTGCTCTTACATCATGCTAAATATAGTAAATTGATCAGAGACAAGATCATTGTGTTCCTTGCAGATTAGTCAGAGATGCTCATCCCACTCTTTTCCCTTTCCTCATTCCCCAAGGCCATCGAGGAGCAGAGTATGCAAAGCCTTATCTCTCCTGGGGATTCCAGCAGCACCAGGAGCTCTGGGTAAAAGTTCACCTGTATTTCAGAGCAAAGACAGCAATTTGTGTTCCTCGGCCCCTTCAGAAACCAGGTAAAAAACAGATACAATCTTCACTCACAAGCTTGGTGGGAGAGGAGCAATGTGGAAGGAATTGTTCTGTCATTTATGTTTCATTCTTACCGAGTCCAAACATAGCAACTGTTACCTGAGGAAAACTTCTTCCACCGAAGGAGATTCCTGTTGAATTCCTTTGACCCCAAATCAGGGGCCACTCTCCTTTTGCAAAACCAAGAGGAAAAGGAGCTGCTCACTGAAGACTCTGTCCTTCATTTTTCAAGAGCACAAAAGGAACCCCCAATTTTACTGTGTTTGTCCTCAGAATGGATGAGCTGATTCCAGGGGTGCCCAGAGAGGGTCTGGGAAGGAGGAGATAAATGGGAGCACGGCACAAGCAGGATCACCTGAACCAACCTGCAGAAATAATTTGGTTTTCTCCCTGTCCCTGCCATCACCATTAGTCATTGATTCTCATTTTAATCAGCAAGAGAAAAATGGCCCCAAATTTAAAAGAACAAACTCAGTGTCTGGTGTAGATGCTCAGATTTGAGCGAGGCAAAAGTGAGATTTTGAGCTCAGTCTTACACTTCAGACTGTTCTGAACACATTTCAACATTTCTGGATGGATCTGAACCGAGATCAACATCTCATGCACTCCCTGGCATGCAGGGGAATGCAGGCTCCTTCCTGATACCTGGGGAATAAATTCATATTTTGGGAAATTTTGCAGGTGATAAACTTCTACACAAGCAGAGAGAATCAATATGATTCACTTGCCTAGAAATAAATGTTTTTATTTTGTTGCTGCTATTTCCTAGTTGGCTGTAATTTCTCGAACAAGTCTATGACTAATTCCTGGAGCTGGCTCATCACTGGTCAGACTTTAGGCTCACATTCTTACATGTAAACACAAGACAGCTTCCTGCTGTATTCCCCTGCAGAGGGAAAAGTTACACTCAGCTGGAACTACCTACAAAAACATTTGGTAGGGATCCTGAGAGGCACAGGGTACATTTTTCCCCCCCCCCAAAAAAATTCAAAGAATCATGGAATGATTTTGGGTTGGAAAGACCTTAAAGCTCATCCAGTGCCACCCCCTGCCATGGCAGGGACACCTTCCACTATCCCAGGGTGCTCCAAGCCCTGTCCAACCTCACCTTGGACACTTCCAGGGATGGGGCAACCAGGCGACCCCTCTGGACAACCTATTCCAGTTGCCTCATTTGAAACTTTAAATAAATTACTGGATATTCAGTGGTGTTTAGATTCCCAAAAGAAGAAGGGCTCTGAGAATGTTATTCCTTATCCCAGTCCATAATGGCCAACCTGCAGGAACCTGGGCTCACACTGTGTGAAACCTCCTTGGGATCATCTCTCCTCGGGATCATTTCCTCTTGTGTCTCTCCTCCTTGTGGTCACCTGCTTTGCTCAGGGGCTGTATTTAAGCTGAGACCTTTGTCCTTGCCCAAGCTCACTGTGAGGATCCCTGTGCCATGGATTTTGCAGGGTTCAGAGGGGCAGGGAGGGTGTCCAGCCCCATTTCTTTTTCCTGCCCCAAGCCCCACTGCCAGCTGTCCATTCCTGGCTCTGCTCTCGAAGGCACAAAGGTAAGAGCAGAAGATCAAACAGCTCTGAGAAAGGCAAACACAGCCTTTCAATCTCTCCAGCAGGGGTTTTACTGCTGCTTCCTGGTGAGTGCTGTCATGACCCCCTGAGCTGCCCCATTCCAGGCACAGCTCTGAGGAAGGGGGACATACTCAGTGACATCTGTGGCCTCAGTGGGCCCAGTCTCACAGACACCAGCAGCTGAAAAAACTGTGCTTTGCTGGCAGCACTTGGGCAGGGACACCCTCCACCATCCCAGGCTGCTCCAAACCCCATCCATCCCAGCCTTGGACACGGCCAGGGATCCATCCAGGGGCAGCCACAGCTCCTCTGGGAATCTGTGCCAGCCCCTCCCCAAACCTCACAGGGAAGAATTCCTCCCCAGAATCTGATGTGGGTGAGGAGTTTGTTTGGTAACAGGCTGTAGCACACTGCAGCTCCTACATCAGTGCTGGAGCAGAGGTTGGGTGGGTCAGGGCTGTCCAAGGGGAGCAGCAGGGAATGTTCCCTCATCCTTCCTCAGCTCTGCACCACATTCCTTCCTTTGGATGGAACTCATTTGGCTCTGCCAAAACTTGGATTCCAAAGGAATCCAAATCTTGGAATCCAAACGAATCCAAAACTTGGAATCCAAACTTGGATTTATTTACAGACAGTAAAGTGAATTTCCTTGCTCTGACTTGAACTGGAGCATTTCTCCATTTTTTAAACTGTGAAATCCAAGCTGATGCTGGACCTGAAGGCAAGAGGAGAAAACTGGGAGGACCATTTCCTAAAGAGCCAGCTCTGCTCCTAGAGCTGAGCAGGAGAGGGGCGAGGGGAGCAATGTGAAGCACAAATCTTTGTAACCAACAGCCTCCTTCTAGGCTGTGGGCTTTTTCTTTTTCAATAAAAATGCTAATATTTTAACTGACTCCATATATTAAATTACTATCAAGGAAGCAAAGTCTGCTAACGGCCAAAGCAGGGATTGGTGTGACTTGGAAACATCTCTGCAACTATTTCATTGTTTGAAGACCAAACAATAAAGTTCTGAGGAAATTCCCTCAGTATTTCATTCTATTTTTCCTGACTTTACAAAAATTAACAACGTCATGAGCATCAGTTAAAACATTTATTGATGGGCAAGGAAAACAGATATAAAAATGTCACTGTCCCTACTTGATCTTTCCTTTGCATGTGAAATTTATCTTTATAGTTGTGTACAACTTTAGGCACAGCCATTCCAGCAGCTCCTTCACGTGTCTTCTCCCTCCCTCACAAAAATCAGCAAAGAAATATTCCCAAGAAATTGCAAAGAAATAAAAATAAAGGAGCACTGGTAGAGACCCCAAGATGGAGATCCAGACCATCAGCTCAGTGCTCCACAGAGCAGGAACAGCTCAGCCATTTCCACATGAAACACACCAAGTAGTGAAGTATTTTTGAGGGCAAGTCTTTGAGGTATTTCTCTAAAATAATGCTTTTTCTAATACACATTTTACACCACTCTGTGTTAAATAAATCACATTTTTTAATTTATTTATTTAGGGATGTTTTGGTCCAGCTCCATCCTGGACGTCTATTTGTTTGTATTAAACAAAATAAACATGTTTTTCACTTGACCTACAGGTGATAAGCAGGAGAAAAGTTGAAGTGGATACAAAATTCACATTGTTCATGGTAGGAGACTTGTGGCTCTCAGTCCTTTAAGAGCATGACAGAATCAAGCTGAAAAGAAGGATGAGAGGAAGTCTGTGCTGCTCTCCAAGGTTTCACCCTTTGACCTCTATTAAGAATTTCGTAAGGCCACAGCTAATTTATGTTTTCAAGGAGTGAAAGAGCAAGTCCAAAGTCTGATGCCAGGCTGGACCATTGCCCAGATCACCACTCTCATGTGCTCCCAAGCTTGTGGCGCTCTAAGAATAAAAGAAAAAAATGCCAAATGTCCACTCTAGGCCAAGGCCTTGGGGCCAGGTCTGGCTCTCCATCATCCCAGACAGAATGTGCCCTGGTGAGACACGTGCCAACACTCTCAGAAGGAGAAAAATCCTCCCTAAATATAGATTTAGAAGCATGTGACAGATGTTAAAAACATGGAGAACTACGTATGGGCGTGTTGCTATAGAATAGCATGAGTTGAAGGGAGTTAATCACTTGTTTGTCCATAAAATCACCCTGTTGATTGTATGACTCTGCTGGAGATAACGCTGAGGTGCCTGTCAGCACTGCTGGCATGAAGGAGAGCTGCTGTGTGCCATGGGCTGTGCATACACAGCATCTACACATCCCACAATCCCAGAATAGCTGAGTTAGGAAGAGCTCATCCAGCCCAGCCCCCTGCCCAGGAAGGGTCACCTGGGACAGGTGACACAGGAACGTGTCCAGGTGGGTTTGGGATGTCTCCTGAGTGTTATAAATGAGAAACAAAAGTCTCGATATTCAGAAAAATTTAGATTGCTTTATATCATATAGATAAAGGAAGCAGCGCTGGGGAACGTGAGGACTCAGTGCCCACACCACACTCCACCCAACCTTGGTTTGCAGCCTCTTCTCATACTGTGGTTTCTCGTTATAATTAATAATTTTTGGTTTTTTGCTATCATAATTTTGCCAGGTAAGCAGTGGTGGTCAAATAAACATCCGTATTCCAATTCACAAAGCCTCTGGGCTATAGTCAGTCTCACAGATAACCATCTGGTCCTTGTAGATAACCACCAGTGAAGTTCTGGAAGTCTGGTCCTTGAGGTAGGCAGCATTGATCAGATAAAAGCAGCAAGGGCTATTGGGAAGTCTGATTTTGCAAGCTGGTAGTCTATTTGGAAAACATAATAGTCATAACAAGGTGATTTGAAACAGAATTATTTAATCATGTATTTTCCTTTATCCAGTGCCCATGCTTCACTTCAGGCCTTAGTATTCGGGTTTATACAAACCCCAAAACTTTTGTGATTAACACGAATCTTTTATCAATTATCTCCTGAGGGAGACTCCACACCCTCCCTGGGCAGCTGTTCCAGGCTCTGCCATGTCAGGGCTCTGCTCTTGCCTCTGCCATGGAAAGAGGTTCTTCCTCATGTCGGGGTGGAACTTGTTGTGTTTGAGTTTCTGGCCACTGCTCCTCGTCCTGTCCCTGAGCAGAGTCTGGCACCATCCTCTGACACCCCTGGAGGGATTTGTATGGATTGAGGGGATCCCCTCTCAGCCTTCCCTTCTCCAGACTGACCAGGCCCAGCTCCTGCAGTCTCTCCTCACCACAGAGATGCTCCAGACCCCATATAAACATATATTTATACATATTTTTGTGCTCATTTGGGCGGGCCATATGAGGAGAACTGCTCTTTGACACCCTCAGCTGGGACATGGCAGAGCCCCCTCACGGACCTGTGTGCCCACCCTGAGGGTGAGCACAGCTCCGCCACAACCGAGGGGCGATGCGAAACGCAAATCGAGGAAGGACAGGCGGGACTGTCACGTTCTCCTCAAACACAATATTTAAACACAGAATTCGCTGCTGTATTTTTATTAAAACACACAAGAAACGGCACTTGGGCGAGTGCCGGCTCCGAGCCCCCTCACGGCGCCCGGGCGGGAATGGCGCCGCCCCGGCCCGTCCTGCACCGCGGCGCCAACATGGCGGCGCCCAGCGAGGGCCGCGCGGGCCGGGGCTCCGCGCCCTTCCCGGGCACCGACAGCGGCTCCTTCCCCTTCCCCTTCTCCGTCCCGCACGGCGCGCCGGGGGAGCCACCCAAGAAGCCATGCCGAGCTTGCACGGATTTCAAGAGCTGGCTCCGCGAGCAGAGGAAGCAGGCGGCCCCGGGCAGCGCGGTGAGGAGCGGCGGGAGCCACCCCCGGCGACTCGCGGTCCCTGCAGAGCTCCCTCAATGCTCCATCCTGCCCCTCTCAAGTGGGATGAGGCTGCGTGTTCCCTTCAGGGTGTGAAGGAGCCGGGGATAGGGTTTTCTTCAGTGGGATTGGGAAGGGGGTCCCCATCTTCTCCCTGGGGGTGTGAGGGGGGCTCTGCCATTGCCTCCGCTGAGGGTGTGAGGGGGACTCTGCCATGTTCCGATTGAAAGTGTGAAGGGATTTTTGCCATACCCCCGAGGGTTTGAAAGGGTCTTTGCCTTGTCCCCAGAGAGAGTGTGAGGGGGGCTCTGCCACGTTCCCATTGAAGATGTGAGGGGCGCTCTGCCATATCCCCAGAAAGGATATGAAGGACCTGTCCCCCCCCATCTCACCTTCCCACCCAGCTCAAAAGCGCTGTGTCCGCACCAACCCCGGTGTCCCCTCACACCCCTGTGTCCCTCTGCAGGACGTGGCTGTCACAGAGGAGAAGGAGCCCCCTCCGGACTGTCCCCTGGACAGCGAGCAGCTGGGCCGCAGCACCTGGGCCTTCCTGCACACCATGGCTGCCTACTACCCTGAGCGGCCCTCGGGGGCACAGCAGAGGGAGATGAGGGAATTCATCAACCTCTTCTCCAAGTTCTACCCCTGTGAGCACTGTGCTGAGGACCTGAGGGAGAGGTGAGTGGCCTCAGTGGGTTTTTTGAGGATCTAAAGAACAGGTGAGTGACCTCAGCACGTTTTGTGCTGGAGGAGCTTGCCAGAAGTGCTGGGCTGCAGCAGCTAGTTTGCATATCAGCAGCTCTTCCTGCACCTGGGGTTTGTAGCTACCTGAACTGGTTTCTTCCATTATTGCATCAATCACAGGTGCACTCACTCAAAAAACAAACATTCGTCCTCATGCTCTGTTCTATGCTGCCTCCAAGGCCTCCCTGAGGCGATTTTGGACTTTTCTGGTTCAAAACAGGCTTGTGAACAGTTGTGGAATTAGACTGGGACTTGGAATAATTTGGTTTTCAGGAGACAAGTATTCTTCTACCCTCAAAACTGTATTGGCAATCTCAGTAGTGAAGGCAAAGACTGAAATGGGCTGAGGTGGTTGATTTGGTAGAAGGTGTCCCTGCCCATGAGATGATCTTTAAAGTCCATTCCAACCCAAAACAATCTGGGATTCTGTGACAAAATTTTCTGCTGCTTTCCGCTTCTTTCTCAGAAGTTCCAAATAATTTGTTCCCTGTTTGCAGATTACAGACAAACCAACCTGATACGAGCACCAGGAGTAACTTCTCCCAGTGGCTGTGTCTGCTCCACAATGAAGTGAACAGGAAGCTGGGAAAGGCAGAATTTGACTGCTCCCGTGTGGATGAACGCTGGAGGGATGGCTGGAAGGATGGCAGCTGTGATTAACCCCCAGGGATTGCTCTGGGAATCCAGCAGAGCACTTCAGTCCATGGGGAGTCACTGCAGGGACAGTGGGAGTCAATAACTCTGATTGTGTGGGACTGATTCAGAGCTGAACCAATAAGAATTGAAAATTCTATCCCAATGGTATTTTGATAAGTGGTACCAGTAATGGTACTTGAGGGGTTGAGGCTGCCAGAAACTTCTGAGGTTGGGTCACTGACAAATACATTTCCTGATTTTGGGAGCATTTGCTTATTTTTGTGGCTAGAATTCACTTGCCCTGAACACAGTGGTTTTCTCTGCAGGCATTGCCTGACGTTTTAGAAACTGCATCTGATTAATTATCATTTTCATTTCTGTTGTTCTGATGGAGAAAACTTATGCTGGGTTTTGTGCCAAGTCTGTACCCCTGGATTTCTCCTTCCAGGATCTCCACCATTTGTTGTTACTCTTGCATCCAGTTGCCTTGATAAAAGTCCTGAGGGCAGGTACATTTAATTGAAACACTAAAATCATGGAGCCCAGATTTCTCAGTTTGGTTTCGTGTTTCAACTTATTACATCAGAGGACAAATCAGAGTCAAAATCATTTCAAGTTCTTCACATAGGTTGTCATCTCATCCCTTCCTGCACTCCTGGCTGGGAGAAGTTTGCACAAACTCTGACAACAGCAGGGTTTTTTTTTCTCTTCCCTGTTTCCTGCTCAGGTTTTCTTGCATGTTTTATTGAGCTTCCTTATGTCATCCCCCACAGCACACCTGTGAATTTACCCTTGGATTTTTTTTTTTTTTGCAAGTTGACTGGAAATGTTAATGATGCTGTTGTAATTACAACAGTGGCACTTCTTATCTGGGACTTTAGTCCTCACACCACTCTGTGGGACTCCTTATTGATAAGAACCAGTAACACCTTTGGAAACACATTTTAATATTTTGTAGGGCAGTCAAAGTCCTTTCAAGTCAGGCCTGTTAGTTGAATATGAGACTTTTATGGACTAGTGACTTATGAACTTTTTATGTCATAACATTTCTAAACACAAATGAGCTGATAATGAAGTGTTGCATGAGGAGTGTGGTTGAAGGTGTCATTCAGGCTGTTAAAAGTGCTCAGAAAATTTCCCTATCACCATATTGAGGTTTTTAGAACAACCAAATCCCAGCTCTTGGGTTTTATCTTTTGGTAATAAACTCAACCCCCAAAACAAAGCCCATTGGGATCCACTAGAGGGGAGAGGACCAACAAAAGGGCTGCAGCCCCCCCCTTTTTTTGCAGGTAGGACCCAGCTGACTCAGTTCTGTCAGGACACTTTTAGCAGCTGGGGGTGTGGGCAGGCGTTTCCCTCTGGGTCTGCTTGTGCTAAAGCAGGAATTCTGTGTTCTTCCATTCCAATCTGCCCTCGACTGTTCTCTGTGACAATTCCCTCGCCCACGGAGCAGATGATGAGATTTCTGCCTCATTTGTTGCAGTGTCAGTGAGCAGGTTGGTGAAAACATCTGCCCCATCTTTTGTCACCTTCATCTACCAGGGGACCAGGCTGGGGGTTTGTACTGCCCTGTGCCAGGGTCAGGGAGCAGCAGGGACACCTCCCACCACCCCTGTCCCCTCCCTGAGTGCAGAGAGGGAGCTGGGGGTGTATCCAACACATTCTGGGCACTTTGTGAGCTTCAGGGAGCTGGTGGTGGAGTGCAGGAGCAAAAGCCAGTCCTGTCCTTGCAGGGGTTGGGAAGATCCTTCAAGCTGAGTCTGTGTCTTCAGCAAATCCTGCCTAAAAATGAGGCCACCAGCTGTGGCCAGGAGGCTTTTAGGGCAGTTTCTGTCTTTGCCAAGTGGCCATTTGATAAAATCTGTGCTTGCATTCTGTTCTCTCATGTTTTTGGCTTGGCAGAAGAGCTCTGATGTAGTTGTTTCTCAGGCATATCCTCACCTCTGTGGACTTGGCCATGTGAGAGTGGGGGAATTTGTTCTGCTGCTTATTTGTACCACAAGTTTTAGTCTTGGGTAAGGAATTTCCATTGGAAGTCCTCATACTCCTGTACAGAAAATTGTGAATTCTCTACTAGCTGCACTTGATTAAATCTACTTTTAAAAATCTCTGTATTCAAATTACATTTCCTGTTGATGTAAAAATAATAAAGCAACTGAATTCACTCCTGGTTCACTCCTGCTGCATGGGATCTAAGGAAAAGGGATCATACTGTGCTGGTGGGTCTGACCTCTGCATGCCAAGATACTACTGTGTATATATAAAACAAGATATATAAATGACAGTTTGGTGGCTCAGGTAAATGGTGTGATTGTGTGTGGATTGATCAGACAACGTGGGGCTGCTCCTGGTCCTTCCCTCTTGTGCTGGTGAATTGATGCAGTTTTCTGTTAGCCCTACAAAAATGCAGGAATTTGTACAGCAGGTCCTGTCAGGTCAGAGTTTGCTTTTCTATGGGGAACAGTGGGAATTTTTACAGGATCTCAGTGATTTTTTGGCTTGCTGACAGCCTGAGGGGCAGCATTAGAGCTGGGCTTAGCTCAGCTCTTGCTGGTTTGGGGCAGGGTGGCATCACTGAGGGGCAGGGTTTGCAATCCCATTTCCTGGAATGGGGAAGCTGCTCCCTCTCCATATGAGGAGCCCTTGTGAGGAAGAGCAGAGTCAGGAGCAGCTGCTGCCTGAGGAGCTTTGTGGGACCTTGCTTGAGAGCTGCTGCTGTGTGACAGGTACCTGACCAGCCTTGCAGCTTCCCAAATTCCTCACTGTTTTCATGGACTGCTTTGCATTCAAGCTGTACTTCACTTTTATTTTCTTCTTTTTTTTTTTTTATTTTTTAAATTTTTTTTTTATTCTCTCCCCAAAAGCAAAGAGCAGGGAGCCCTGGGGGAATTGTGTGTTCCATGGATGGCAGGCACACTTGCAGATGCTGGCAGAAGCAGCACTGTGCCTTTGACATTTTTCCAGGGATTAGCTGTTCCTTTGCAGTGCTTTGGGTGTATGCAGCCTCCTGTTTACAGTAGGATTCCCAAGAGTTGCTTTGTTTTCTCCTGTCTTTTGCTTCAGTCTGTTCCAGGCAGTGTGAGAGACTGTTGGAGTTTTGCAGGCTTGGAGAGGGAAAGGTTTGGATTTTTTAGAGTTTTTCTTTCCCCTCCCTGTAAGGAGTGATTTTGTTGGAGTTTTATTCCATTTCTGGAATGGCTGCTCAGGGTTTTTGTCTGAGGATCGAGAGGAGCTGTCCAGTATTTTTTGAAGTCACAATTAAGCACAGCCAACAAGGTGATGTGACGTCAACTCTGGATTTTGTAGGGTAATAGAGGAAGTAATAAAACACGAAAAGCAAACCACAGGTAAGGGCACAGAAACAAATCAGTTAAATTGTAATCCAAGGGGGTGAGGGTCAGCCTTGGGACCACAAAGAAATGCTGATGAATGCCAAATCTTTATTCCAGGCTGGGCACTCCTCAGTTCAGGTGTTAAATACAGTCCAGGAAGGTGAGGATGTGTGACACTGTGAAAAAAACTTGTTTGCTGAGGATAAATGAGATTTGATGCTCTTCTCTGTGATGATGTATGCAAAAAAAAATAAAAGAACTCAGTTGGACCTGACTTTTCTGAATCTTTGTAATTGCTCTTAAGATTTCCACAAGTAGAATCACAGAATTCAGATTCAGAATCACAGAATCTCCTCAGTCAGAAGGGACCTGCAGGGATCACCCTGAGTCTGACGAGCCACACCAGTGTTTGCCAAGCTCTGAAACCACTGTGCTCCCCTTGGCATGGGACAGTGCTGCTCAGGGGTGGCTGCTCCAGCCTGGAAATTCTGCTGGCATTTCTCTGGGCTCAGCATCTGGCATGGGCTGGCACCCTGACAGTGGCCCTGGCACTGAGACCTGCCCAGTTCTGCCTTTGCTTCCCATGGAAAGGTGCCCTCCCCTCCCACGTGCTGTGCTAGTGCAGGCTGATGCTTTTCCTCCTGTGATCATTGATAAAAGATTCGTGTTAATCACAAAAACATTGGGGTTTGTATAAACCAGAATACTAAGCTCTGAAGTGAAGCATGGACACTAGATAAAGGAAATTATATGATAAAATAATTCTGTTTAAAATCACTATGTTATGTTATATTATATTGTATCATGTTACATTATGTTATGTTTTCCAAATAAGTTGTATCGGCTACCAGCTTGCAAAATCAGACTTCCCAAAAAGCCCTTCCTGCCTTTGTCTGATCAATGCTGCCTATCTCAAGAACCAGACTCTGAGAACTTCTCTGGTGGTTACAGATGGTTATCTGTGACTGATTATCACCCAAAGGCTTTGTGAATTTGTGTAAGGATGTTTATTCAACCACCACTGCTTATGACAACAAAAAACCCACAAATTATTGGTTACAACGAGAACCCACAGTATAAGAAGGGACTGCAAACCAAGGTTGGGTGGAGCGTGGAGTGGGCGGTGACCCCTCACGTTCCCCAGCACGTTGCTTGCTCTGTCTATATCAAATAAAACAATCTAAATTTTGCTGAATATCGAGACTTTTGTCTCTCATTTATAACACTCCTGAGCACTCCAAATCCAGAATCCCCTCCTGGCCCCAGTTTTCCATCCAGCACATCCCATGATTGCCCTTGGTGTCTGCATTGTGCTTCCCACGGGGAGCTACCGGGACAATTCCCTTCACATCTGACCAAGCCAACAGCAGAGGGCAACAGAGGATGGATTTCAATGCATGTCCATGTAGGTCCATGCATTTCCATGTATATCCAGTATTTCCATGTATGTCCATGTATGTTCATGTATGTCAATGTATGTTCATGTATGTCCATGGATTTCCATGCATGTCCATGTAAATCCATGTATTTCCATGTATGTCCATGTATGTCCATGTATATCCATGTATTTCGATGTATATCCATGTATGTCCATGGATTTCTATGTATGTTCATGTATTTTCATGTATTTCCATGCATGTCTATGGATGTCCATGGATTTCCATGTGTGTCCAGGTGTGTCCAGGTATTTCCATGTATTTCCATGTATATCCATGAATTTCCATGTATGTCCATGGATTTCCATGGATTTCCATGTATCCATGTACGTCCATGGATTTCCATGCATTTCCATTTATGTTTATGTGTGTCCATGTATTTCCATGTATATTCATGTTTGTCCATGTTTGTCCACGTATTTCCATGTATGTCCATGCATTGCCATGTATTTCCATGTGTGTCCATGTATTTCCATGTATTTCCATATATTTCTGTGTATTTCCTTGCATTTCCTCGAGTTTTCCACCTCTTACCCATCTCTGGAACAAGACTGTTCCAGATACCAAATGTTTTACCTCATCCTAGTCCTGTGATTTTGGCAGATTTTGGTGCCTTCAGTTACTTTTCAAACTAGTGTGCAAGCCTTTTGTACAATTACCTAAACAAGGGATGTGTTATTCCTCTTCCTGCAGTGAAATCTGCACTTGGAAGCAGAATAAATCACTGGATGCTGTTTCCAGCATTTACTACCCGATTTTCAGCCCATAGCTGGTGATACACGGAGATGTTCTGGGTTTTTTGGTCGTTAACAGATTAGAAAGTGTGAATTAACTTTTTGAAACAGTGACAGGGCTCCTGTAGAGACCAGAGGTGGGTACAGGAACAACACACAGCACTCATGGAACAGCAAGAGAAGAGATCTGATATCCCTGGCATTGTTGTCACCTGCTCTGCATGGGAAAAGGCAGGAGGAAATCCCACAGATTTCCATGGGAATTTTGCTTTGGGTTAACAGATCTCTGAGAAAGGAAAGAGCTGAGTTAATTTAATGTCTATCCCACCAGGCATTTCATGCAGCCCCTAAAACCTTCCATGTTTCCCAGAACACCAAGTTTTAGTTCTAAACTCAAGTCCCAGTTCTTGGAGACTTGCCCTGTGAATTCTGAGTATGGTCAGGAAAAGCTGGGCCTTCCCTGCTTTTTCCATCCAGGTGTGCATAAAAAAAAAAAAAAAAAAAGTGGATTCTTTGACTGTGCCTCCTGTTCTGCTGCTTAGATTTGGTAAAAGTTATACAAGGTATAGAAGACAATGCCCACATGGTGAGAGCACATGAATGGAGGCTCTAGAGATCAAAATTCAGTTCTTTTTTAGTCATAAGCTTCTTGCTAGACACCAGGTAAGTCACTTCATCTTCTGCAGCCACGCTTCCACTTCGGCATAAGGGGAGTAAAAATAGCTGTTAGGGCAGCCTTTGCATGCATTTCCTATTTAGATGAAAATCTCTTTCAGGGAGGTTGTTTTAATGTGCTTGTAAAGCCTGGGCTGAGAGTATTCACAGTTATAAAATCTCTCATCTCCATCCATCCCACAAATCTCTTTTCCATCAGATTGCATCCTGCTCATGAATCTGAGGACCTGTTAGGGTTGTGTTCAGTTAAGAAACAAAGCTTTTTAAAAAATTATTTTTATTTTCAGTGTATTTTGGCAGCAAAGCTTGATGTAGAGAGCTGTGGAAGATCTTCATGTCCAGAATGGCTTGAGCTGCCCCATGTCCTTGTCCCTGCCAGCTCTGCTCACCTGTGCTAAGCTGCAGGTGACAGCACCAACCTCAGCTCTTGGCTGGCACGTCCCCAGCACCTGGGACTTGCCAGTGTGTTCCTAAGGAGGCCGATTTGGGGAACAGCAAGAGACCTCGTTCCTCTTTTTCAAGCTCCTCCCAAAGTGGGGAGCAATGGCTGCATTAGATTAGATTCTGGTTTGCCAAAATCCCCCAAACTCTCATGCTGTGAAATATTTGGAGGAGCAGATGCTGAGTTTCCTCCTGAGCCGTTGAGGCTGCACCACCGAGAGGAGTTTTGAAACCTTTTGGGGTTTGGTTCAGTTTGGGTTTTACGCAAGGATCGAGATATCAACTCCCTGTTCAAAACCAAAGCTCCCTCAACTCCCTGAGCTCTGTTATCCCAATCTTCCCTCGGTGATTTCACTTAGCAAAGTTTTCCACAGTTTTTTCTGGCACACTTACGCTGGCTTTATCCAGTACAGTATGTGCTGAATCCCACCTGAGAAACCTTTCACAAATTGATGAGTAACCAGCTGACAAATGATCTTCCAGATATTTTTGGATCTCTTAGAGTGTAAAGCACGAAGACAGGGATAGTGGGCTAAGATATTGCTCATTAGGAAGCCCATTCTCTCTGCCACTGGGCCCTATGGACTTGTAAGCTCCTCTCAATATTCCCATCAACTCTCATTTCCCTGATGGCTGAAAGCAGCACCGGCCAAGCTCTAATGAACAGCAAGCAAAGCATTTCAGAGCAACAGCTACACGAGCATCGATCAAAGTGCTGCTTCAGGCCTGCTGCCCAGGGAATGTGAAGGACAAGCTGTTTTCCCACCCACGCCCATGCCCGGGCAGGCTCAGACCAGGGAGCTGCTGAAGTCAGTGACTGGAATCTGGATCCAGTCTGGCTCCTTTGGGCTGGGCTCAGCAGCCAGGCTGGGATTGCTTCACTCCAAACACGCTTTGGTGGAGCTGCTCCCACAATAAGGAGGTTTCACGTGGCTTTTCCCACCTGGAGCACTCTGTCCAGCTCTGGGACCCCGCATACAAGGAAGATGTGGATCTGTTGAGGTCACTGATCACAGGGCTGGAGGAGGCTGGGGGAGTCCAAGGAGACCTTGGAGCCCCTTCCAGTACCTAAAGGATCCTGATCAGCCCTTGGCTGAGTGGGTAGGGCTGACAGGAACAGGTTTTGAAGGAGAAAGCCTCACATCTTGTCTCCTCCAGGTTGTCATGTCCACACACTTAGCCCTGAGAAAAACTTATGGGGTTTTTTGTCACAGAGATGAAGGTAAGAAGTTGGCATGACCAGCAGAAGCAGAAAGCAAATACAGGGTTTCCACTACCTTTAATTAAACTCATGTAAAGTCAAAATATGGGCAGATCTTGGGCAGTTTTCTGCCTGCTGCTCTGTCTGTTTCCTGTCCTTGTTCCCTGTCCCAGAAATGCAGTGGGAGTGATAAATACAGACAAAACTTGTTCAAACTGAACAAATGCTCTGGGAAGTGCCATTTCCAAACGCTGCTGTTCTCTATTTGATGGGGATAATGTGGAAGGTGCAATATCCTTCCCCATTATTGGCTGGCTCTGTTTATCTGCTGATTTGCAGCAATGGGAAGCTGACAGAAAGACAGTTTGTATGTGGGCTGGAGGTACCTCCTGTGCTTTATCTGAGCTGGAGCAGGGGAAGAAAACTGGAACCCCATGATGTGGGCAATGGTTGTATAAACACTGCACACAGCAGAAGTTGGGGGGATGAACCCCAAAGAAAGGACAAATGTAGGAACAGGGATTTCTGTGTCTGGTCATGCCATGAAGGGTATAAACCACGTACCTGTCTGGAAATGGTCATCATTTGTTCCAGGGTAACATCTCAAAGATTTAAGCAGTGTCCTGCTTTGCATTATTGAATAGGGCTTTGCATTATTCAAAATATTCCTGCTCTAGCTGGGACAGATGAGCTGGGCAAGACACATTGGAAAAAGGGAGAAAGAAGTGGCTTTCCCAACGTCATCAGAAAACCAGGAGCAGACCCCAGAGGTGCAGCTGATTCCCTGTGCAGTGTCCCTGGAACTCCCTGCCTCCCTGGCACTGGCCACCCTCGAGGAGCAGGGCAGCCCTTGGCATCACCTGGAACTCTGGGCTGATGGGTTTGGGATGTTTTGTTCCCAGAACATGAAACAGATTTTTGAAGATGCTGGAACAGCTGCTTCTAAACTGCTGAAACTGATTGAAAATCCCACCTCGGGTAATCCCTTCAAGATAATTTGGTCTTTGTTCCTGACCTGCAATTCAGGGATGAGCTGGCAGTGATGCTCTTGGCACTGGGGTGCCATCCCTGGCCAGCTCCACGAGCCATCCTGCCAGCAGAAAGCAGGAGGGACCAACCTGCCGTTCTCTTCCTGGCCATTT
Organism: Acridotheres tristis; assembly: GCA_037013685.1. Lineage (NCBI taxonomy): Eukaryota > Metazoa > Chordata > Aves > Passeriformes > Sturnidae > Acridotheres > Acridotheres tristis. The sequence goes on from CM072901.1 coordinate 13,703,411, forward strand.
CGGATTTGCCTAGAAAAATGTGCTGGTTACTGAGCTGGTGGCATTGAGGAATGAAGGGTTGAATTCTGCTTTTCCTGCTGGGAGTCAGAAATAGACCTGGAGAGATGATGACTCACCTGTAATTGAGAAAAAAACTGCGTGGCATCATTATGAGCTTCAACAGTTAAATCCTGACTCCAACCTGCCAGAAAGAACAGATTGAAAAAGCTGCAAAAGGCCGAAAGGAGCTGGAAAGAGGATCCAGCACACGGGAATCCTTCTCTCTGTGGCTGCATCGTGTGTGTGAGGGGTGTAACACACCTGCCCCACAGGTATACCCTGCGAGCTGGGGTCCCTGCAAGGGCCACGGGGCTGCAGTGGGGCAGCAGAGCTGTGCCGGGGCCAGGAGATGCCCCCAGCCCCACCAGCCTGTGCCAAGCCCTGTGCCAGCAGGGCGGGCGTGCTCCTCCTCCCTGCGCCTTTCCCTGCAGCTCCCGTCCGGAGCAGGGATGATGTCAGGGTTGTCATGGCATCGGTATCTATGGAACCGGGATCAGCATCGCGGGGCTGTGCAAACCAACCCAGGACATGGTCCTGGAGCCGCGGGGGGAACTCCCTCCGCACCAATCGAGGGTTTCCCTCTAAGGTTCTTCTTTTTCCTCCTTCCTGCTGTCCATGGGGAGGGAGCAGGGATGGGGCTTGGTCTCCTCCCGTCCCGTGGCAGCTCTGGGTGCCTCCTTCGGTGCGTGAGGAAAACGAGAGGTCAGCCCCAAATATTTTCACTTTCCTTTTCTTGCGCCAGCCGTGAATGTGCAACAGCAAAGAGCAGCTGCCAAAGCTCGCCCTCTGCTCTTGGCCACTGGCCCCGGTGAGTGGCCAGCAGAGCCCTGGCTCGTGCCAAGTCTGAGAACCTCTGAGGGTGCCCGAAGGGTGACAGCCGCTCTTTCTGGGGGGTTGGGCACAGAAGAGGCGTTTATTTTAGGGTCAGTGTCTGCAACGTGGTGACCTCCCTGTGCTCCGGGCCATGTTGCCCTCCTGCCAACAGCTCAGCTGCTCACAGGGCCACAGCTCTGGCAGCCTTTGCCACCGCCCGGTGACACTGGCATGGGACGGTGACCCTTGACAGGACACCCCACCCCTGCCCATGGCTATCCCCACAAGCAGCATGGTGACCACAGGACGGTAACTATTGGAACAACACAGTGACATTGGCAATGGCAAGGTGTCCTGGCTGTTCTGTGGTGTCCCCAGCCATGGCACAGTGACCATGGCCACAGCGTGGTGACCATGGCCACAGCACAGTGGCACTGGCCATCCACTGTGCCCACAGCTGTGCTGTGGTGGCCATGTCCGAAGCTCAGTGACAGTGGCTGTGACAGTGCCCGTGCCTGCATCTCAGTGACAGTGGCTGTCCCACTGTCACACTGCCCATGCCCATATCCCGGTGACAGCGGCTGTCAGAGTGTCACAGTGTCCATGCCCATATCCCGGTGACAGTGGCTGTCCCACTGTCACAGTGTCCATGCCCATAGCTCGGTGACAGCGGCTGTCCCACTGTCACAGTGTCCATGCCCATAGCTCGGTGACAGCGGCTGTCCCAGTGTCACAGTGTCCATGCCCATATCCCGGTGACAGCGGCTGTCCCAGTGTCACAGTGCCCGAGCCCCATCCCGGTGTCCGGGTCGCATCCCGGTCTCACTGCGGGGAGAGCGCGCCCCGCGCCGTCCGCGCGCACCTGTCCGTGCCCACCCCCTATTTCCTACCCCCCCCTCACCCGGCGGGTGGTTCCTCCCGCCGCCCGCACGCGGCGCTGCGGACGAGCCCACGAGGGAGGGGCGCGGGGGGGGGGGGCGGGCGCGCGGCCGGCGCGGGGCGCGCACGGCTGGGCTCGGCTGGGCGCGGAGCGGGCGCGGGGGGAAGATGGAAGGAGCGTCCTTCGGAGCGGGCCGGGCGGGGGGGGCCATCGACCCCGTGGATTTCCTGAAACAGCCCCAGACCCTCCTCCGGGTGACCACCTGGGTAAGGCGGAACGGCCGCGGGGGCGCGGGGATGGGCAGCGGCGGTGCGGGGACAGCGCCCGGTGCGGCGGGCAGTGATGGGGAGATGGGCAGTGACGGGGAGATGGGCAGTGACGGGGAGATGGGCAATGACGGGGAGATGGGCAATGATGGGGAGATGGGCACTGCCAGGGCGATGGGCAGCTCAGGTGCATCGTGCCCTCAGCCGGGGCATCGTTCCCGGTTCATCGCTCCCGGTGCTCGGTGCGTTGCCGGTGCCGGTGCTGATGTTGATGCGGTGCCAGTGCGGTGGGCACTGCCCAGTCCCGCGGCTCCCGGGAGAGCTGGCAGGAAATTTCCTCGGGAATGGTGCCGGGATGCGCCGCTGCCCGTCCCCTGTGCGGTGCTGGAGGATGCGGCTCGGAGCAGCAGGCAGAGGACATTTTTCTGCCTTCCACGCTCCGTGCATGCGTGTGTGTGACAGAAATCCGGGAGCCAGCCGTGCCCAGCTCCCCCGTGCTGCTGAGAGGATGTCATGTTTGTTGGACGTTTCCCATCTGTGAATTCCCACCGTGGAGCGGGCAGCAGGAGGTGGGATGGGATGAGATGGGATGGGATGGGATGGGATGGGATGGGATGGGATGGGATGGGCTGTGCAGCCGCTCCGGGAAGGCTCTGGGGGTCCGTGCCCGGGGAGCTGTGCCAGGCTGCCCCTGGAGTCGTGGTGCCCCGATGCCCAGGGCTAAGGGCAGCCCCTAATTTGCCTCCCCCGGCTTGGCTTTTTGCTGAGATCTGCAGATGTGCAGGGCCTTGGGAATCAGGAATGCCGGGTCCTTCCCCAAAATCCCCAGTGGGAAGGGTCTGTCCGGCTCTCACCTGGCTCCAGTGCTTGGCTGGAGGCTGTGGATGAGCCTGGGGCGTGTCCTCGATCTGTGCCACACCTGTGCCGGCTCTGTGTCACCTTTGGCAGTGCTCAGTGAGCAGAGGGAAGCTGTGCTGGGGAGGAGCTGCCCCAATCCCAGCAGGCACAGCCGCTGTGTCCGTGGGGCTCCCCGGGCTGGGATGCCCTGGCCGAGGCCCTGAGCAGCACAATGTGCAGCACATGAGCAATTCCAGCTGCAATCACATGCTCAGAGTTAAACCACATGCTGCAGTGTGTGGCTGGATGGGAGCTGGTGTCCTTCCCAGGGCTTGGAGAAGGCTCATGCTGGGGAAAAACAGTGGCCAGGGCTGGATCTGGGGCATCCAGCTTGGTGTGGATGGGGCATTTGGGGCAGGGTTGAGATGCAGTTGTTTCCTAAAAGAAAACTTGCTCTGGATCCTCCTGGAGTGGCAATGGCAAACTGCTAGCAGTGGTGCAGGGTTTGGGTACAGTTAAATAAATCTGACTCACTCTTGGTGAGTTCAGCCCCCTCCTAAAATAAATGTGTCACCTGGCACCCATAGGGCTCCCCATCCTTGATCCATGGAGGGGGCTGGACACTGCTGGGAAGCAGGACCAGAGTATGGAATACAGGTCCAAAATAAAAATCCCACCTTAGAAAATAGTCCTGTATATATTCAGTGGTGATGTCGCTCTTTCCTGGCTCTGTGTTCACAGGGAATCAGGAACAAACGAGTGTTTACAACTACAGAAATGCATCAGCTTAACTCCAAACAAGTGCAGGGGCCACCAGTGTGGACAAACATGGCACGAGCATGGTGCTATCCCGTCAATGTTTGCAACATTTCGAGTTGGCTCCAAAGCCCACTGAGCAAAATGAAGTTTTTTGCTCTTTTCAGCAGGCTGGGGGTTGGGAGCTCCCTTTGGAGCCCTTTTCCCAGGTCTCACATTTGCTGGTAGAACTGTCAGGGTGATGTCAGGGTGTTCATCACCCCTCTAGCCTGGGGTTTCAGAGCCCCAGCAGGGTTGTCTCAGTCCAGCTCCCTGTGTCTCAAAGCACTTATGGCTCCTCTCCAGTGTGAGCTGGGGCTGCAGTCAGTGCGAGGTGGGAGTGGATTCCCTTCCCTCTGCTGTGCCTTGTGCCTGGGTTCCAGACCAAACCCATGCCAGGATGGAGAGACTGGATGGGGGAGGCAGCCAGAGGCTTTGCTGAGGTCTGTGCTGCTGTCCTGGGTGAGGGTGGCAGTGCTGTGGTGTCACTCTGTGCCGGGGGCCAGGCAGGAGCTCAAACCAACGCCCACCGTGCCACTCCCTGGTTCCCAGAGCAAAGAGAACCTTGCCAGCCTTGCCTGCCTGCTGTCCCAGGGGACACGAGCTGCCTGTGCCAGCACAGAGCAGCCCTGGGTGGTTGTTGAGCAAGCCCTGGGCTCAGGTCAGGCTTTGGGGTGGGCTTTCCTCTCGTGGTTTTCCTTCCTGTGCCTCATCTTTGCACCGTGGTTAACGTGAGCAGCCGGGTCCCACGCTGGGGACGGGACCCCTGCTCTGGGTGTGATGTCAGCTTCTCCGGGGAAAAGGAGGCAGCTGGGCTGGGTGGGGGTGATGGAGAAATCCCACAGGGATTTGGGGCCAGCTCCAGGTGCCTGAGGTGAGTCACTGGTGCTGATCTCACTGATGGCTGCTGGGGCTTCCAGTTCATTTTTGTGGCTTCAGTGGCTGCTTCAGGGACCTGGTGCTGGCAGACGTGTGAGGGACTGGCAGGTGAATGGAAACCAACACAGAAATCCCCAAATGTCAGCCGTGGCCAAAGGGGATCCCTGGTTCTGCCTCCCCCTGACAGAACAATTCTGAGTATCTGAGGGGGGGGGAAAACACTCCTGGCTTGAGCTGTAAAATCAAAAGCTGGAAAGAACCATTTAACAGTTCCTCATTCATCTCTTCCCTCTCTGTCTGATGCAGTTTGTCAGATGAAGATGTGATCCCTCTTGTGGTTTCCTTTTGAGACATTTTTTTGCACAGCCAAACAGAGTCGATATTCATGCAGAATCATGAGTTCCTTTCTCTGTGACTGCCCGTGCCAGCCAGACTTTCAAGTGGCCACTCAGCTCTGCAGGGCAATTGTTCATTTAGCATTTAACATAGGCTTAGGTCTGGCTTTTAAAAGCAGTTTGGGAAAACATTCTGGTAAACTTTTTCAGCAATTCCTGTGATTTCATGCAGAGCAGCAGCAGAAGTGCAGTGCTGGGTCACAGTGCACCCTCATCCCATCCCATCCCATCCCATCCCATCCCATCCCATCCCATCCCATCCCATCCCATCCCATCCCATCCCATCCCATCCCATCCCATCCCACTCTCTGCCTCCCTGGAGCTCAGCAGGAGAAATGCAGGGAATAAGCTCTGGATGCTCCTCAGGGGTTTCACTGACTCCGGAGCACTCAGGGCTCTTAGGGAAGAGCTCCAAGGCTGCTCTGGCACTGCAGGAGCCCCCAGCAATGCTCAGAGTCATTAACATGATCTGAGCTGCTTCAGACTTTGGTCCTGACTTCCCAGAAGGGTCATCAGATTTCTGTCTTAATTTTCTCTTTCTGCAGGCTATGGATTAAAGGCAGAACTTAAACTTAACGTTTTGGTAATGGAATTATAGGGAAGCTTTGCTGCATCTGAGCTTAAAATGATTCTAAATTGTCATGCTCCTGTCATCTCTGGTTTCAAGCACTGCTGGTGTGCCATGTGCTCAGATTGCAGGACCAGATTAGGAGCCTTGAATGGGCTCTGTATCTCAGCCAGCATCTCTTACCACATCAGAAAAAGTAATTCAGGAAAAATCAGTCATGTGCTCATCAATAGACATCCTCCCAAGCTGATTAGCCTGGTGGACGTGGCCCTAAACCTATTAGAGCATCAGACCACCCCTTTCTGTGCCAGAAACCACGCCAGGCCTTTCCCTTTGTGGTCATCTCCATGTCCCATGGGAGATCTGTGCTTAGAGCAAAGCTTTGATCTTCACAGCCTCCAATAAACGGTGCAGATCAGTTCTGGAACCTTCCCCTGACTGCCAGCTGTAAAGATAAACTGGAGGGAGCCCAGGGGCTGGTTGTCCCCCTGTGCCAAGGGTCCCCTCATCCCTGAGCCAGGATCTGTGCCAGGCTCATGCACAGCACAGGGGCTTCGCTGGGCTTAGGGAAACACTCAGTGCTGAGCAGGATTGGGCCCGTGCTAATTTGACCTCAATTGTTTTCCCTCCTCGTTTCTCCAGGAGGGCAGGGAGCTGAGCATGAGCTGGAGGGAGTGAGGGATCACCCAGGGCTTGGCTCTCTGCATTTGTGGGCTGTGCCCAGCACTGCTGGTCAGGAGCCACGGCAGAGGAAATGAGCTCTGGGTTGTTTTTCCTGGTTCATTACGTTTCCTCCATGCTGACATTAATGGTTGCTTGCCTGTGTAATCCAAGCTGGGTTCTGCAGTCTCCTACAACCCCAACACCTTCTGGTGGTGGTTTTTTTTATAGGTCCCAAATCCAAGTGCAGCTCCTCAGCAGTGGGAACATCTCACCTTAAAATGGCTGACAGCTCTCAGCTCGTGTTCTCCTCTGTTATTTGCTTTTTGTTTTCCTTGCCTGGCTCTGCTCAGGCTGTGAGATCTCCTGGAGCACATTTTAGGGGATGGGCTGCAGAAAGCTGAAAGCAACAGGGAGGAAAAAATCTGTGTGTGAGTGCTGGGGTCCAGCCTGCTGGAGCTTCAGGAGGGAACAGGAATAATTCCAGAAGAAAGGCAGGCAGCCTGGCCAGCCACATCCTCCAGATGGCAGAAATGTGGTGGAGAGAGGGCAGGCACAGCTCCAGCTTTATCCACACCTGAAAGGTGTCTCCATGGTGGGCACATCAGGGTCCTGTGAGGGCCTGATGGGTCCAGCAGAGTTACAGAATCCTCAAATGGTTTGGGTTGGAAGGAGCCTCAAAACCCCTCCAGTGCCACCCCTGCCATGGCAGGGACACCTTGCACTGTCCCAGGCTGCTCCAAGCCCTGTCCAGCCTGGCCTGGGACACTGCCAGGGGTCCAGGGACAGCCAGAGCTGCTCTGGGCACCCTGTGCCAGGGCCTGCCCACCCTCTGAGCAGAGAAGACCTGTCCCAGTGTCCTGTCCCACTGTCCTGTGCCATTGTCCTGTTCCATTGTCCTGTCCCATTGTCCTGTCCCCTTGTCCTGTGCCATTTTCCTGTCCCCTTGTCCTGTCCCATTTTCCTGTCCATTGTCCTGTCCCTTTGTCCTGTGCCATTGTCCTGTCCCTTTGTCCTGTGTCACAGAAGTGCTGCCTGCCCTGCCTAAATGTCTCTTCTTGCCTGCAAGCAAACTCTAAACAGGTGGAACTGTTTTCCCTTAACAAGAGAGGTCCCAGTTTCCCCTGCTGTGGTGGAGCCCAGCTCCCTTTGCACCAGCAGCCCACCCAAGGTGGCTCTGCAGGCTCCTGAGCTGTGCTGTGTCCCCTCCAGGGTGGGACTGAGCTCCTCTGGCTGCTCAAGGGCAGCTCTGGGTGGGCAGGGTGGGACACAAGGGCACTCACGTGTGGCCACAGGCACAGAGAAACCCCTCGTGAGAGCTTCTCCAGTGCAGTTTTTTTAGGCTTAGTTAGGGGTTTTTATTTTAAAATTAACTTCCTTCCTCTAATGTAAATGTAACAGAAAAATTAATGACAGAGATAATACATCTATTGGATAAGTGTGAGAAGCAGGGGAAAGAGGTGTCACCTTCTCTGCACCAATCAACTTTATCCTGTCTCTGAAGTTACAAAAAAACTCTACTTAAGCTGTTTTAAAATAAACTGGTCTCTTTCCTACCATGAAAGAGACCGTGTAGCTGTGTCTTTATTTCCTCTGCTCCAAAGAGTGAAATCCTTAACCCACAGCTCCATTTGGAGGTTCCACTCGTGGGCTGTGCTGGATTTGGGGGCTCCCAGCACTCAGGAACCCCCACACCAGAGCTGCCACGACATCCCCATGGAACCTCTGGCAGGATGGAAAACACAATTCAACAATTTCCCATTGGGGTGGCTGGGGAGAATCTGCTTTTCTTGCTGTGTCTTGCACCGGTTCCTCCAGGAAAAGCAGAATTTGTTGCTGGTGGAATTGGGTTGTTCAGCTGAAAAATGGAGCGTCCTGTGAAGGCTCCTTTGGAAATCCCCCGAGATTCTGCTCACAAAATCTCACTCACAGTGGAAAATCTGACCCTGTGTTTTCTCTTTCACGTCTCTGATGATGGTCGGGGCTTTGAGCTGCTGTGGTTTGTGAAGGTGATTGGGAAAATTCACTTATTCTGTGTGTGAACTTTAAAAAACACGGGGGGTTTATTTTCCTGCCCACATTTATTTCATCTACCCCCGTTTTCCTAAAATAAAAGCACTTTTTCATCTAAATTTAGAAAGGCAACACCAAATTTATTCTCATTTAAATATTTCACCAGCACCAGTGGGTTTTTTTAAGAAAAACCATAACATTACAGTCTTAGGGTGAGGGAGAGAAAACCCACGGAAAGGAATATTTGTCAGGACTATTCCAGGCAGTGCTGGTGTTTTTGAGCTCTTCTATCAAACGTGTGCACTTGGAATTCGTTGCCACTTTGACGTCCCAAGGAAAAACTGCATGTCCTGTGTTTTGTACATTGAAATATTTTGGGGATCTCATGGTTTGAGCCACTTGGGAAGGATGTTCTGCTTTCCAAAATCCTTTGGGACTGGAAGTTAATAATAAAACATCCTTTAAAAAAAGGTGTGCAAAGCTGGTGCAGGCACCACACACCTGTGCTGTGACATCGTGAATTGTATTTTTGGGAGCTCTCCCTCACCAGCAGAGCTCCCAGCAGGCTCCCAAAAGCTCAGGGAAGGTTGTTAATCCTGGGAGAGCTGAGTGGAACTTCTCGGAGAAGCTGAGCACAACTTTGCTGGCCTGCCAGAGAAGTCATCGTGTGGAATCAGAGGCCCTCAATTATTCATGTTTTCCAGAATCACATTACTTCTTCCCAAGGCCTGGTTTATAAATGCTGCTGCTATTTCGGATGGTAAATAACAATTCTGCATTATTTATGAGCAGATTTTTACAACTGCTGATGTTACAGCTGCTGCCAAAGCTCTGGGAAAACTCTCAGTGGTGTTTGTTGTTGTTTGTTCCTTACACACAAACCCTCCTGTTGGGAGTGAGATGGGGATGAGGATGAGGATGAGGATGGGGATGGGGATGGGGATGGGGATGAGGATGAGGATGAGGATGAGGATGGGGATGGGGATGAGGATGGGGATGAGGATGGGGATGAGGATGAGGATGAGGATGGGGATGGGGATGGGGATGAGGATGAGGATGGGGATGGGGATGGGGATGAGGATGGGGATGAGGATGGGGATGATGGTGATGATGGGTGATGATGGTGATGAAGATGATTGAGATGATATGATGGTGAGGATGGGGATGATGGGGATGAGGATGGGGATGATGGTGACAATGACAATGATGACAATGATGATGATGGGGATGATGGAGATGGTGATGATGATGATGGTGGTGATGATGATGGGGATGATGGTGACAATGATGATAATGAGTATGATGATCGTGGTGAGGATGATGATGATGATGGTGATGAAGATGGTGATGGTGATCATGGGGAAGATGGTGATGGTAATGATGATGATGATGATGATGATGATGATGATGATGATGATGATGATGATGATGATGATGATGATGGTGATGATGCTGTGCTCTCTAAGCTCCCTAAGCACAGCACCAGGGAGGAGCAGGGTGCAGGTGCCACTTGGGTGTCCCCTGAGCTCATGGCTGGTGCTCAGGGCTGAGCTGAGCCAGCCATGGATGTGGGACAGGACCCCAGGCCGGGTTAAACTCCAGAGGAGGAAGAGCAGAAGCTCTGGCCCAGTGTTGGACCTTGGGGGTGGCTCTGCTGCATTTCCCCTGCCCTGTGACACGGCTTCCCTGGGAGCTGCAGGAGGTGGCACAGGTGACACAGGTCACACAGGTGACTGTGAGAGCCACCAGCTGGGTTTCATCCTGTGGCTGCTGGGCTGCTACCTGCGTGTCACCTGTCCCTGTCTCGTGCAGGTGCAGCTGGAGCCAATCCTGCCCTGTTCCCGTCCCCAGCTGCTCCTGGGGGAGCTGCAGGAGCCTTTTGTCCCTGCTGCTCCTGCCTGGCTGCAGCTGTGTCCCAGGAGGCAGCAGGGACGGCAGGGATGAGATCAGAGATGTGCCTGCCCTCCCCTCCCTGCTCACAGCCTGTTCCCAGGCTCTGCCCGAGCGGGATCCAGAGGGGACTGTGCTGCTCCTGCAGCTTCCCCTGCAGCCTTTGGTGCCAGGAGAGGAGGGAATTGCTGCAGGGCAGTGGTGCTCCCTGAGGCAGCTGCTGCCATCCAGCTCCTTCCTGCACCTCCAGTGCCAGCATGGTCACCTGGGCAGCCCCAGCCCCTCTGTCCCCCTGTCCCCCTGTCCCTCTGTCCCTCTTGGGCCCAAGCCAGGTCACTGCATCTTTGATTCAGGAGCTGCATCTTTCAGCCCCTGCCAAGCCAGCTGTTGCTCCCAGGTCAGCCTGTGCCACCTCCCCACACGTGTCCCCTGTCCCCTCCACCAGCAATCCAGCCCTTGCTGGGCTCAGCTCAGTTATCCCTTGTCCCTTCCTTCCTCCCTGCCCCACAGGGACACCAGGGGGTTTTTGGGGCACAGCCTGACAGCAGAGAGCAGCTCCAGCACAGACACTCTGCAGGCACTGCCCCATCGGGTTATTTTTTCCCTCCCCAGCCTGTCTGGAGCAGAAGGTTCTTAAACTAAAGGCTCTTAAAGAACTCTGCCCAGCTGGAAGGCAGGAGAAGGTTCCACCTCCCAGAGGAGGAACAGCCAGGTGCTGCTTGGAGCCACCAACCAGGGATGTGGCTCACAAAGGCCACGTTGCCATGGAGTCGAGGATGGGACTGAACCCAGTGACGCTGCTGCTGGAAAATAGAGTCAAAAGCAAAAGCAACGAGTTGTGTTCTGTCCTCCCTCCCTCCTGCAGATCTTCTCCATCGTGGTGTTCGGCTCCATCATCAACGAGTGCTACGTGAACAAGGACAGCCAGCACCCCGAGCTGCTCTGCATCTTCAACGAGAATGAGAGTGCCTGCAGCTACGGCATCGCCGTGGGCGTCATCGCCTTCTTCGGCTGCATCTTCTTCTTCGTGGTGGATCTCTACTTCCAGCAGATCAGCAGCGTCAAGGATCGCAAACGAGCCGTGCTGCTGGACCTGGGCTTCTCAGGTACCTCTGATTTACTCTGCTTTACTCTGCTTCACTCTGTCCTGGTCTGCTCTGTTCTATTCTGTTCTGTTCTGCTCAGCTCTCGCTGCTCTGTTCTGTTCTCTGCTCTGCTCTGTTCTGTTCTGCTCAGCTCTCCCTGCTCTGTTCTGTTCTCTGCTCTGTTCTCTGTTCTGTTCTGCTCAGCTCTCCCTGCTCTGTTCTGTTCTCTGCTCTGTTCTCTGTTCTGTTCTGCTCAGCTCTCCCTGCTCTGTTCTGTTCTCTGCTCTGTTCTGTTCTGTTCTGCTCAGCTCTCCCTGCTCTGTTCTGTTCTCTGCTCTGTTCTGTTCTGCTCAGCTCTCCCTGCTCTGTTCTGTTCTCTGCTCTGTTCTCTGTTCTGTTCTGCCCAGCTCTCCCTGCTCTGCCTGGCTCTGGTTCCATGGGGTCACTGCTGTGCCCTGCCCCTCCTCTCTGCCATGGCCTGACAGGGCTCGTGTGCCGTGGCTGGGGACAGCAGGGGTGGCAGGGGAGTTGTCCCATCCAGCCATGGGCTCAGTGAGCTGAGGAAGCCAGGGGACAGTGCTTGGGGACAGTGGCGTGTCCTCCCTGTGCAACTGGAGGTGTTTGGTGAGGTCACCCCCGGGGTGAGGCTTGGTGGTCACATCTCAGAGCCCACACTGGGTTTTTACCCACCCACATCTCCTGTTCTGGCTCACGAAAAGCAAAGGTGATTTCAGCAGCTGCCTCGGGTCTGGTTTCACTTCGTGCACGAGTTTGGAGCAGAGCAGGAGCAGCTTCTGTGCAGCTGGGGCTGCCCTGGCGTCTGCTGTGCCCCCCTGAGCCCCGAGCTGAGGCTCATCCCTGCAGGATGCCCCGGGCTGGGAGGGAACACTCTCTGCTCTGCTCTGGGAACTGCCTGGCTCCGTGTGCAGCTGCTGCTCTGCACTCCCAGGCTCTGTTAGCAAAATCTGAGGTGATTTATCCAGCACGAGCATCACTGATGGCTCTCTGTCCCAAATGAACACATCCATCATCACCTCCCTGCCTTGCATCTTGTTCAGGCTGTTCTCTCCTCGCTGCAAAGCTCATTTCCACGCTGCTGGAGCATCCAGCCCTTGTTAGATAAAATTTACAGCCCCTTCCGTGAGGCTCAGTGACTGAAATCCTTGGATTCAGGCAGAAGGGGGGACAGCACATCCATCTTGTGTCACAGGGCCAGGCTGGGATCCTGCCTCTCATCCTGACAGCCCCTGCTCCCTGCCAGGCACAGGGGAGCTGCCACTGCTCTCAAATTCTGCCTCTTCTCCTTTTCCCTGTGATGGATCCACTGAGAGGAGAAATGAGAGGATCCCGGAATGGTTTGGTAGGAAGGGACATTAAAGCCCATTCAGCTCCACCTTCCACTAGACCAGGATGCTCCAAACCCAGTTAAACTCCTCCAGGGATCCAGGGGCAGCCACAGCTTCTCTGGGCACCCTGTGCCTGTTCCACCCTGGGTGGTAACTCTGGGGCACAGGTGGGGGTTCAGGCAGGGCCACCACACTGCAAGCAGCATTTACAACCTTCTCTTCCAGCTGCTCTTCCAGCTGTTCCCACAGGCAGGAGACCAGGCTGTGGTCAGGGTGGTTACACACCTTCCCTGGTGTTTGCACTCTGTTGTCTGCAGATCCTCGAGTGATCATCGTCTCCTGGCTCTCTCCTTTTCCCCTGGGTGCTGCAGGGAGTGGAGCTGCTGCTCCAGCTGGAGCTGGGGCTGCCACAAGCAGCCTCCCCCCATCACTGCCAGCTCAGATTTTAAAATCCCTGCCAGCCCTCCAAACATCCCAGCACACCTGGAGGTGTTGCTGGAGGTGCTGCCCATGCCTGACCCCTTCTCCTGCACTGGCAGTGATGCCTGCTGTGCCCATGGCACTGGAGGAAACCCTCCTGCTGCCCAGAGCTGCTCTGGAGGGAAAATTGCATCCCAAAACCTCCTGGAAGTGCCCATGGGTGGCAGCAGGAGCGATGCCAGGCGCTCCTGGCTGGAGGTGCTGATGTTTTTGGGACGGGGAAGGTCAGTGCCTGGCAGAGCTGCTGCTGCAGAGGGATTTGGAGCTGCAGTACCCAGCGCAGCCGTGCTGGCTCCGGGCTGTGCATGATGTCATTTTAACCCCTGCCATGCCGGGGGTGCCACCAGGGCTGGGGTGGCACTGGGGACACGGTGGCAGCGAGGGATCAGTGGCAGTGTCCTGCCAGGGAGGGCGAGCTGCACTGGGTTCAGTGTTACCCACAGGAACAGCGTCCCCCTGCACAAACCAGTGCCAGCCCCATGTCCCCTGTGCCATCCCCGTGTCCCTTGTGCCAGCCCCATGTCCCCTGTGCCATCCCCATGTCCCTTGTGCCATCCCCATGTCCCCTGTGCCAGCCCCGTGTCCCTTGTGCCATCCCCGTGTCCCCTGTGCCATCCCCGTGTCCCTTGTGCCATCCCCATCTCCCCTGTGCCATCCCCGTGTCCCCTGTGCCATCCCCGTGTCCCTTGTGCCATCCCCATCTCCCCTGTGCCATCCCCGTGTCCCCTGTGCCATCCCCGTGTCCCTTGTGCCATCCCCATCTCCCCTGTGCCATCCCCGTGTCCCCTGTGCCATCCCCGTGTCCCTTGTGCCATCCCCGTGTCCCCTGTGCCATCCCCGTGTCCCTTGTGCCATCCCCATCTCCCCTGTGCCATCCCCGTGTCCCCTGTGCCATCCCCGTGTCCCTTGTGCCATCCCCATCTCCCCTGTGCCATCCCCGTGTCCCCTGTGCCATCCCCGTGTCCCTTGTGCCATCCCCATCTCCCCTGTGCCATCCCCGTGTCCCCTGTGCCATCCCCGTGTCCCTTGTGCCATCCCCATCTCCCCTGTGCCATCCCCGTGTCCCCTGTGCCATCCCCATGTCCCTTGTGCCATCCCCGTGTCCCCTGTGCCAGCCCCGTGTCCCTTGTGCCAGACCCGTGTCCCCTGTGCCATCCCCATGTCCCCTGTGCCATCTCCGTGTCCCCAGCCTTGTCCCTGAGCCATCCTGCAGCCCCCACAGTGTGAATTAACCTTTGGGAGCTGCTCCTGTTTCACCTCTGGGCTTTTAACTCCCGAATTACCCCCAGTGTGATTCTGAACAATGGCTGGGGTCCAAATTTCGGGGTTGGAGCTGCTTCCCATAGCAGGGAACAGCTGCTGGTGAAGCCCCCTTGTAAGAGCAAGGGAACAGAAAATATCTCTGAATTCAAGGGTGACCTTTAAGGAGTAAACCCCAGATGTGTCTTTTAATGCTGGCAACAAGTCACCGTCCTGAAGGGAAGTGAAAATGCTAGTGCAGAGATTTGGGTGGGTTTGGTGACAGGATTGGCTGTCTTTGGTGAAGTGTTTGTAATTTGGAAAAGGAAACCTGACTGATCCTTCCTGCAAGGCAGCTCATGGCCAGGCCTGATGGTTGGGAATTCCCGACCCAGCCATGCAGGAGGAGACAAGGAATGTGTCCTAAACTGCAATTGGGAGCAAATTCTGAATTAAAGGCTTTGAGCCCTGTACCTTTAGCACTCGGTGTGCATGTGGATACAATTTTATATTGTATTTAGGGATAACTGGGAAGATAAATGGGAATAAATGGGAATGAAGGAAGGTTCTTCTCTCCCTGCAGTAGGACAGGGACTGGCAGCCTGATGATCCTTGGAAGCTGCTGGGCAGCTCAGCATTCCCAACATCCACAGAATGTGAGACATCAGCAGTGATGGAGACCCTGCAAACAGCGCCATGGCAGGGTCCAGATTGTGCAGCTCCTCTTCCCAGTGCTGGAAAACAACCCCTGCTGCTGGCCCTGTGTGCTCCTGGCTTTTCCTTCACTCTTCCCTCAGCTCCTTGGCACCGGGCAGTGCTGGTGGCTGGGGATGGAATTAGGGCAGCTGGATCTTGTTCAGCCAGCTTTGCTTCCAGGCAGGAACAATCAAATAATCACCAGAGTGCTTCTGCTCAGTTCCACAGGCCCAGGGGGATTCTCTGCAGGGACGAGCAGAGCTCTCACGTGTCACGGAATCACGGATTTACAGAATGGTTTGGGTTGAAAGGGGAATTAAAACTCATTTCATTCCACCTTCCAGGCTGCTCCAAGCCCTGTCCAGCCTAGCCTTGCACACTCCCAGGGATCCAGGAGCAGCCACAGCTTCTCTGAGCCTCCCCACACTCCCAGGGAAAAAATTCTTCTTAATATCCAATGTAAATCCACCCTCCTTCAGCTTAAAGCCAATTCCCCTTGTCCTGTTATTCAATGCCCCTCTCCAACAAGTCCAAGGAGGATGTGCTGTCCCTGAGAGTCACTGAGATCAGGCTGAGGTGCAGCTGAACTGAACTTCAAGCAGGCAACACATTGAGATGACCCCACAACTTTCCTTCCATCTCTGTTTATGTTTTTAAAAAACTCCTTTTGGGGTCACGGCTCCCAAAATCCCCGTTCCAATTGGAAACCTGGGTGCTCCGTGCTGCAGCAGAGAGGTGCTGGGCAGGGGCAGCACTGACCAGCTCTGTTCCCCTGCAGGTTTCCTGGCTTTCCTGTGGTTTGTAGCCTTTTGCTTCCTGGCAAACCAGTGGCAGAGGACGACGCTGACCAGGGGCTTCTCGCAGGGCGCGGACGCGGCGCGGGCGGCGATCACCTTCTCCTTCTTCTCCATCATCATCTGGGTGAGGGCCACGGCAGGGACCCGACCCGCTGAGCCGGAGGGGCGGGCTGGGATTTGGAGAAGTGAATCCTGCTGGGGAAAGCTGAGTGGAACTGGTGGTTTCTTACCGGGGAAGCTGCAGCTCAGCCCCCGCTCGCTGGGGGAATTCCAGGCTTCCCTTTCTGCCCAGGCTGGGAGGTTTTGTTCCCGTCGAAAATGTGTTGGCAGCCACGAGCTGCTCTGGTTTCAGGACCTGGCTGGAGGCAGAGAGTCCCCAGGAGCAGATCTGTGCCCTGAGCAGGTTCATGGGGGATTTTGGGAGCTCTCAGGGTCATCAGTTCCCTCCTGGGACAAGCCAGGCTGGCCCCTCTGCTGGAGAAGGGACTTCTAGAAACCCCCTTTGCTCCCATTTTTGGCTCCACATGGGCACGGGGACTGCAGCCAGGTGAAACCCTGGGGCTCACCTGGACCCCACATGACCTGGGGGGGTTCTGTGCCCCCTGGGGGACTCTCATTTGCAGAGGCTGTGTGCGCAGAGGCAGGGATGGCCCCGTGTCACCTCCAGCTTTCCCTGGGCACAGAGCCCCGGGATGTGCTCTAATTCCACATTGCCTTCAAAGAATTGGGGCAAAAGCCAGCCCGAGGCTTTCCCAGCAGCAAGTTGTCCCCCAGTTTAACTGCTCCCTGCTTGATGATTATCCCAATAAATCTCTTTTAATCCCAGCAGCTCTTCCCCACCCACAGGGAAGGGCAGTGGGGGGATGTTCCCCATCCCATCAGCATCTGCTCCCACCCCGACAGGGCAGTGGGGACACACCAGTCCCCGTCACATCCCAAAGATGTTGGGAATGGTTGGGAAGCCATTCCTGGCTTCTACAGGCATTTTTTAGCCTCCTCAGCTCATTATTTACAAGCTAATTGAATTGTTAATGAAGCCTCGTGGAATGAGAGAGAGCTCGGGGCCCTCCCGGCTTTGCCGCCCACATTTCCCACCGTTTGCAGCCTCAATTCCTGCAACCTGGAAAAGGGTGAAGGAGTCTCGGCAGAACTGACCTATTTTCCTGGGCTGGCACTCGGCAGCTTCCCCTCCCCACAGCAGATGGGTTTATTTGGGCCAGCAGTGCCAGAGCTGCTCAGGCAGGATCCCCCAGCCCAGGCAGAGCTCTGGGGGTCACCCTGTCCCACAGAAATGATTTCTGGGGTGTCCGGGTGGGGTTTGGGGCTGGATTTGGTGCAATGGAATGGGGTGGAGTGCTGGGTGCTGCCATGGGCTCGGTGCTTTGCAGGGAGAGGGGGGATGTGGGGTCTGGGGGGATGTGGGGTCTGGGGGCGTGTAGGGTCCTGAGGGGGACATGAGGTCCTGGGGGATGTCAGGTTCTGGGGATTTGGGGGATCCTGGGAGGATTAGGGAGTCCTGGGGGGGTTATGGGGTCCTGGGGTAACGTGTGATGCTGGTGAGACACAGGATCCTGAGAGTCCCCGGGGTCTTGGTGGGAATGCAAGGTTCTGGGGGTTTAGGAGATCCTGGGGGACATGGAGCCTTGGTGGGATGTCAGGTTCTGGGGGTTTGGGGGATCCTGGGGTGATTGTGGAGTCCTGAGAGGGATATGGGGGTTCCCCTGAGGGAATGTGTGACACTGGATCTTGGGACGGTTATGGGGTCCTGAGGGATGTGAGGTCCTGGGAGCTTGGGGGATTCTGTGGGGACGCGGGATCCTGGGGGGATTGGGGAGTGCTGGGGGTTTGGGGGATGCTCAGAGGATATTTGGGGTTCGGGAATGTGAGATTCTGAGGGTTTGGGGAATCCTAGGGGTATGCGAGGTCCTGGTGGGATTGTGGAGTCCCGGGAGGGTTCTGGGGTCCTGGTTTGATGTGTGGTGCTGATGAGGCACAGGATCCTGGGGGTACAGGGAATCCTGGTGGAAATGTGAGGTCCTGAGGGTTTGGGGGATCCTGGGGTGGGTTATGGGGTCCTGGGGTGGGTTATGGGGTCCTGGGATAAGGTGTGAAGTTGGTGAGACACAGGATCCTGGGGGGACACAGGAAGATGTGAAGTCTTGGGGATTTGGGGGATCCTGGGGGTACAGGGGATCCTGGTGGGATTGTGGAGTCCCGGGAGGGTTCTGGGGTCCCTTGGAGGGACACGGGGGTGCTGTGGGGCGGCATCCCTGCCCTGTGTGACGCTGTCCCTCGCTGTCCCGCAGGTGGTGCTGGCTCTGCGGGCTCTCCAGCGGTACCGCCTGGGCACGGACATGTCCCTGTTCGCCACCGAGCAGTTCGGCACCGAGGCCAGCGCATCCTACCCCGGCTACCCCGGCGGCAGCGGCGTGGAGAGCACGGAGACCTACCAGAGCCCCCCGTTCACCGAGACCTTAGAGCCCAACCCCAAAGGTTACCAAGTGCCAGCGTACTGAGGGGGTGCCACCCCCGCCCGGTCCCAAATGTATCCTCCAGTCAGTGCCGGGTCCCTTTATTAGCTCGTTGTGCAGTGAATTCTGTACAGTGGTATTGGTTCTTGTCTTACCTGTCCCAGGGTTTCTAAAAGCAGTGTTCCCTCTAAGCCAGGAGGAAGGAAGGTTGGTGCCACATCACCTACACGTGGGGAAGGAGGAGGAAATTCCCTCTCTGAGCTCTGCTGGGAAAGCCCAGGACACCTTTTCCTCTTAGAAAGCAGCAGCTGAGGAATTATTCATGATCTCGTTCTTCCAGAGCTAACACAGAATCCATCGAGGGTGGGTGGGTGGGTGGCCCTGTCTGCTCCTGCTGTGGAGTTTCCAGTCCAGGTTCCATGGAAAGTGCCAAATTCACAGGGAAATCAGTGGTGTCTGTGTTATCTTTTTTTTTTTTTCTTTGTATATATTTGCTGTACAAAACAAATATCCAAACAGGTGTTTCAAAACTTGGTTTAGAGGCACAGGGTTGGGATCAGTATCCAGATTGCTTCAGCAGGTTCTGGTTGAGGATTTTAAAAGTTACTGTTTGAAATGGAAACCAGCAGGAGCTGGTTGCTAACTGGGAATAGCCTGTGACCAGTGGGAACGTGCCTTTGTGGTTCTGTTCCTTCCTGGGGGATTGGGAAGTTTGTAAATTCCTAAGGAATTTTTGGTTGGCAGCGCTGACACATCCTCACCCTGGAGGGGTGAGGACCAAGGTGAGGGGCTCAGACTCGGCATGCGAGGCCATTAAGGAGCAATATTGGACTTGTGTTTTTATTCTGGGAGGAGCCACCATCTGTCAGCTGCAGCAGAACCCCGGCTGGGGACACGTGTGTCACCCTGCAGCCTCCAGAAATTCAGAAATTCAGGCAGGGAGCTGGAAAGGCTTCACAAGCCATTAGAGCCCATCCCCAAATGATGTGGGAGGAGAATCAGTGAAAAGCATCCAGGAAAGAGGCTCAGGTTGGGGGTTCAGCTGCAAAGAACAAAAACAAAAAGAACAGAATGTGTCAAATCCAGCAGGTCCTTGCCAGCTTTCCCTGCCCGTGTGGCAGCTGATCCAGGCTGTGTCACTGAGGGCACAGGAGCTGAAAACTGAATTCCCAGCCCTGTTGGTGGCAGCTCCATCCCTGGACACTCCTGGTCCTGCCTTGCCCGTCGGTGCTGGCAAAGCCACCGCTGCCTTCCGACCTGCTGAGGAGCAATAGCCACCCCCTGTCACTGTCCCCTCCCTGTCACAGCCCCTGGTCGCCATCACCACAGCTCATTCCTGCTGCCGAGGCGCACATCAGCGCACTAATTAACGATAAATGCACTAATTAAGCAGCCAATCATCCCTAGAGGTCACTGCCAGTGGTAAAGTGCATTCCTTGCCTTGGCTCCAGGTCCTGGCTGTGCCCAGCTCCTCACAGGACACCCCAGCCCGGTGCAGGATCAGGATCAGCCTCAGTGAATCCCGGGATCTTTGTGGTTTTGTGAAGTCAGTTTTGCCGGGAAAGAAAAAAAAAAACAAAACAAAAACCCCGAGGATTTGAATACAGGTACGGTAGAACTGTAGCAATATTTTCCTTAGAGGGAACACTGAAACTTTAGCAGCACAAACAGTACTTGTGTTAATATTTTAGCAAAATTATAATCAATTTAAATGTTTAAATTGATTGTACGTGAGATAATGTTCGTTGGGTACAGTGTATTTTTTCTAACTATAATATAACTGTTCCAGAGTTTCCGTGTAACCGTAAAGAGCTAAAGCTGTGTCTGCCCGCGGGCCATGTCCTGCCCCGTGTGCCCCCCATGCTGAATATTACATATTACACGCTCTGAATGTCCCCCCCCAGGCCTGCATTGCCTTTCTTTGCACATCCCACCACGCTGTGACCTCTGGAGCAGCAGCAGGGACACGGGGATGGCACCAGCACTGGTGATTCCCCGAGTCAGTGTCACCTTTTCCTTGCAGGAGACACCGAGCTGCTGTGCTGGGAGGAGGAGGAGGAGGAAGGGTTGGGTGCCTGAGGGGTTTCCTGGCAGCACAGGAGATGTTCCGTGATGAAACTGGGAATAATAATAATAATAACGTGTCCAGCCTCATCACTCAGCAGGCACTGGAGGGGGGTGAGCCCTGCTGCTCTGCACACCAAGTGCAGGGAGGGGTGGCAGCCCTGTGGGGTGGCACCGGGACAGGCAGGAGCCCACGGCTGGGACATTTTCCCAGGGAATAGCACTGGGATTGTGTCTGATGTGGCCACACCAAGGCACAGGGACAACCCCAAACTCCCTGGTCGTGCTGAGAGCCTTCAGCCAGCTCAGCCTGCCTCAGCCAAGCCCATTTTGGGGATTGTTGGTGCAGCTCCCCAGCCCCATGGCGCCCTGGCCCTGCTGAGTTAACCCTGCTCAGAGGGAGGGTGACACCCGTGCCTGGAATCCTGCCCCAAATCCTTTGGGAACCCCACAGTGTCCCCACAGCTGTCAGGTGTCCCCAGTGCCCTGCAGTGGCAGCACCATCGGGCAGGGTGTGCTGGAAATGTCACCAAACACACCCAGAGGGGGCCCTGGCTGCAGAACCAGAGGCTGCAGTAACTGTGGGGTGCTGGGGCTTCCGAGATTTGCAATAGCAATTTTCATCTTTTCTCCTCTTTTTCTCCCAGCTGTGCTACAGCAGCACTCACCCCCTTGTAACCACATCCTAAGAGGATGCCAGGGTTGTCCCAAATTTGTCCCAAAACCATGCCAGGATTGTCCTGAGCGTGACAGGGCTCTGCCATCCTCACAAGCTGTTTCTAACCCTCTGCTCTCCCCATAAATCAGCAGCACACAGAGCTCACAGAGGGCAGGACCTCGCTGAGCTCAGCCCAGCCCAAAAACCTTCTGCACAGCGTTAGCATTAAATTTGGGTGTAAAGAGTAGAATTCCAGCATTCTGCCTTTCCTGGAGCTGCATCCTGCCCCATCCTCTTGCTCCAGGAGGCTCTGTCACAGCACTGCTGTTCCTCAGCACTGAGGGAACCACATCATGCACTCTGCAGTTCAAGTACATTTAAAGATTTGGATTTTTTGCCAACATTTCAAGCTGTTCCTAGCAAAGGTGGAAGCTTTGCTTAAGTGATGTTTAGTGAAAATTGTTCTCTCCCCTGCATTACCTGCTGTGTGTCAGGGGCTGGAGCAGACCCTGAGAGCAAACCCCTCCCTTTCCAGGACATCATTTGGGATCTCACTGCTCTTGTGCCTGGACACTGGGATGAGATTCCCATCAGTTGATGCCACAACAGCAACGAGTGACAACACCCACAGCTTTTCTTTTCTCCTGTGTTTTGCACCTTCCCTCCCAGTGCCAGCCCCCCAAAGGCACAGGGCTGGCTCCTGACTCTGTTCCTTAGGAAATCCCATCATTATTCCATGCAGTGGGGATTTCTCTCAGTAAAAACTGCTGTGTATTTTACAGACCCCTCCCAGGCTGTGCTGTCCCCAAGCAGGTGGCTCTGGTCCCCTCTGGTCCCCCCTGGTCCTGTTCTCAGTTGCATTTTGCCCCTCCGTGTGTCACAATCCCCTCTCCCCCCTCAGTGAGGCTCACACCCAGCCCTCACTGCCTCAACTTGAAACCCCAGTTCAGCTGCCTGGATTTTGTTGCAATACACATTCAAACCTCAGCTCCTTTTAAGAGTTTTAATCTCCAACAGTTCCCACCTGAGGGTTGGGAAGTTCAGTTTCTTTGCAGATACCTCTGTCCGAGCAGACGCTTCCAGGAGTTGCAGTTGTCACTAACCTCTGTGCAGTGTAGTATAAAGTGGACTGTGTATGGAAATAAGTTTAAAATGTTTACAATTTTGTATATATTATATATATAAAAATATCTTTTGAGAGAACCAATCTGTGATTCTGTATTTTCGGTGTCTGTGTAACCAACTGCAACTTATTTTCAATAAAGAGCTAAAAATGAATAGAAAAAAAAAAAAAAGATTTGGTAATAACTTTATTGAATCAGGTGAGCACAAGGAACAAGGAAACTGCAACATCAGCAGCTCGAGGGAACTCCCAGCAGCAACTCCCAGGGAACTCAGAGCTGCTGATGGAGAAATAACTGAAACCCAAGGGAAGACAGAAGATGCTCCTGCAGGGAAGACATTTCACTCCCTGAACTTTACAAACCAAAGGGGTGAGGGGGAATTGCTGACTGGAAGGTGGTGGCAGCACCCAGCCCCCTCAGGGGTCCCTGCTCCAGGATCCTGAGCAAGGCAGGAACAGGGACTGCCAGGGACTCATGCAGTGGATGAACAACCATGCAGCAAATCACCTTCCCCAGCCCCTTCTGGGCCAAATCCAACACGGGCAGGTGGGTAGAACAGTCTTAAATACTCAAGAAAAGAAACCCAAAGCACTTTGCAGCCTGAGAGCAAGCAAAAATAACACATGTAAGGCAAGGAAGAGTGGCTGTAGGCAAGAGTAGCTCTTGGGTAATACTCTGAGCTCGATTTCATAGAAATGATGCTGCTAGAAAAGCTGTGTTTTGTCACTACAAATTACATAAATTAATTTCAGCTTTATTCCTACACATTAGAAATAACTAAACCTGGAGATGGGAGAGAATCAAGACACTGAACTACAGCCAAGGGGGGAACTCCTGGCACTCCATCACCTCAGAGGAGGAAGAGATTTTCCCCCCTTCCTCAAAGGTGGAATTTGGGGGTGCCAGGGAACACGAGCAAAGCTACATCAGCCTGGTGTTACCGAGGGAGGTGCAGGTATCAGACCACTGTAAACAGATAAATGCACTTAAAGGCACTGCAGAAAACATGGTCAGTAATCAGCAGCATTTAATGTCCCAGGATGCTGTTGGGAGCTCCCACCAGTAATACATCCAAGAAATTAGAAACATGGAAGTCATTAAATAAAATTCCCGTGTGCTTTACGGAGAGTAAAGCCTTAATGCTGTTACTGTACATGCAGGGCTACAAAAACCAGTTTCTTGAAAGAACTTTACAGAAAAAGTCAGAGGCAACTTCAAATCTTGCACAGATCAGCCCAATTCTTCAAGCAGCAGAATTGACTCTGTTTGCAGAAAGGAAAACTCTGCAGCCCAGTGTTTGCAGCTCTCCTGGTCACACCCCCCAGTGAGCAGCACTCTCTTGCACCTTTTACCCCTGACTAGTGTGATCTTCACTGAAATAGCACACAAAAAAAAAAAATCAGAATGTTATAAGGGAAGCCACTTCCATTCATTTCAGTGATCCATAAACTTCCCCCACCCCAAAACCAGAAAGAAACCCCCAAACCAGAAGCTTATTCCCCTATTGTGTCCCCTGTCATTCTGCAGATCCAAAAGGATTCCCCAGCTATTGCATGTTCCAGGAGGAAGGAGCCCTGCCTGCCCCTCCTGCAGCTCAGCCTAACCCCAGCCCAGATTTGGGAGCTCAGACAGTGGGTGGGGACGAGCTCTGGCACATTCCCGTGATCCCTTTGCCCAGGAGGGCTTTTCCCAAATCACCTGCTCCTCGCTGCCTCAAGGGCACCAGCCCCCAGCTACTGCCAAACCTCAGTGCAAAGTGCACAGCCCCAGGCAGAGCCCTGGGGAGAGCTAACTGATGATCCTGCTGATTGCCTGCAGAGAGGGGAACTCCTCATCCTCGATATGCAAAGCTTTGTGGGTGACCACGTCCTGCTGGGTCAGCACCTGCCTGCACGTGGGGCAGATGTAGCAGTCGAGCTCGGCGGGGGAGTCCGTCTGCCAAACATTCTTTTTGTTCTTTTTGGGTTTGTTGGAGCTTTGTTTCTCCTTGATCCTGAAGTCGTTGTGAGCAGAGAGCAGTTCCTGCTGCTTGGCTGTGTCTGGCAGCAACACCAACAACTCCTTGAAAATCTTCTTGAAGTTTTCGCCCAGCAGCTCCCGGCAGCTTTTGTAATACTGAGCTGCAGAGATCAGCCCCTGCAGGGGACAGGGAAGGGCAATAATCAGAGGAAAATAAATATTTATCTATTCAAAATGCCACTGGAATTCAGGCCTCCCAGAAAGGGAGGCTTTGGGAATCCACTCACCTGTCTGAACTGCCCAGAATGAGTTTTAAATTTATTGAACTTGGACTCGTCACTCTGAAGAAACTCTTTAATGGATTGGATGAGCTGGATGTTCCTCTGCTGGAAGTTCTCAGGTATCAAGTATGATCCATGACAGGATTTTGGCCTGTGGTAGAAAAAGACCAGAAGTGACCCTGACACTGGTTTGTGTCACACAAAGATGATATCATCGTAAATCCCATAAATGGGACATAAATCACAAGGCTGTTCTGGTTTACAGCTGCATGTCCTTCTTCCACCCAGCCACACAAAAGCAGCACACAGCTGTCCTGTCAGGGTAATAAATTATGGGATTTCCGTATCAGATTCCAGCTTTATACAAACAGAATGTTTAAAATCCAAGCTCAACGTGGTCCCCACGAGCTGCTCTGTGAGCTGGGTGCACTCAAAAGAGCTGAGCAAAGACCTCACCATGAATAAACCAACAGATAATGCAGGTTCTGTATTAAACTGACACGAAGTTTTCCCTCCCCTTTTCCCAAAAACTCCTCTTTCTGTCCCAAAGGGAACCAGACAGCAGCTACAGGAAAGATCAGAGCAGTGAAGTCACCAAGGAGAACAAACCTCAGCACCTTGCTGCTGGGACTCCCACAGAATTAATGGGAAGTACAAGAGCTGCAAATTTCCAAATTAATCCAGAACAGACCAAGGTCTGAGCAGCCAAAACATTGCACAGGTTGCAGCTTCTCTGTGTTTTAACTACACAGGGCTGTTTTATCCAACCACAGCACCCTGGCACTTCCCAAGGGGAATCTTCCCCTGGCTGGCCCTGCTCAGAGTCACCCCCACGTGCTGTTTGAAGGCCCTGTGACAGGAGTGAGGTGTCCCACAGCCCCTGGCAGGCCCTTGACTCACTCTTTCAGAGCTGTAGTGACGGGTTCAGAGATGGTGGAGGATGGGATGACAGCGAAGCCCGGGGGGGGTTTGCTGACAGGCACCGACAGGCCCGGAGGCGGAGGAGGGTTCTTCAACAGCACCACGGAGTTAAAGCCTGAGGGAAGCACAGAGGGGCAGGAATTAGAGCAACCCCCAGACCCCTGGCTAAAACCCACACCAGTGCCTGACACACTGCAAAAGCACCAAGAACAGCTTGCAGTGCAGACATCACGATATTGGAGAGAACCTAAAAAAAAAAAACTCTTCAAGAAGCACTTGAGAGCGGCTGATGTTCCTCTACAGAGAAAGTGCTTTAATTATTCATTTACTTTCTGAATGGAAAATAATTTTGAAAGCCCACTCCAAGTCACAATGAACAACACTTCTGCATTATTAAAATGAACACAAAGCACAGGAGGCGGCAGCAGGCCTGGCCTGGCCTCTCCCAGCAGGAGCTGCACAAACAGCGGTGCCGGCGCCTCCTGGCGGGATCCCACCGCCACGAAAACCACTCCAAGTCACGTTTGTTGCTGTCTCCCTGCTTTGACAAGGTCATGGCTAAAAGCACAGCAGGAAACCTCTGCCAGCACAGCCTCCAGTGGCTGAGGAAGTGAAGTGACAAGTGCCAGCATGGACAGGACCCAGCCAGATTCCCTTTGCCTGCAGCGGTTTCCAAGGCAGATCTTGGAGCACAACACATGGATGTGTCAGCCCTGGGGACAGGGAAAAATCAGCTCTTCATCCATGAGCCACCCCCAGCGAGCAAACACCTCCAGCTGTGGGGCACAGGTGATTCCCAGAGGACATTCCAGCCCCCTTGTGACACCCAGGCTGCCTCTACCTCTTGAACCTGGTACCTGGTGGCAGAACCTCACACGAGAGCCAGAAAGAATTTACAGAACACATCCATGTGTTCTCTGGGCTCTCTCCAAGCAAAGTTGGCCATGCCCAGCAGTGCTTCCCCATCCCTGGAAGTCTCCAAGGCCAGGCTGGAGCAACCTGGTGTAGTGGAAAATGCCCCTGCCCATGGGATGATCTTTAAGATCCCTCCCATCCAAACGATTCCAAGCCTGTACCATTCATTCCCTGCTTACCTGGTGGCGGGGGCATCCTGGCTGATCCTGAGCTCCCAAGAGCTGGGAAGTCTTCCTGAGGTAAGGGGCATTTGTTAGTCACTGGGGGCTTTTTAAGGCCAGGAGGCTCTTTGGGTGCAGCACAGCCAGCTGATGGTTTCTCGGAGTGCCCATTGACCACAGCCGTGGCTCTGTCGGGGCCGGGAGCAGCAGGGAACACCTTGCAGGGCTGCTCTGCCTCTGGGGCCTTCTCTGTCCCTGGCCTGGGCAATGGTGTCTCCTGGGATGAGCGTGGGGACAATGGGCTCTGCTTCTCAAGCCCCATCTTCTTTTTCTTGCCCACTTTTGTGAAAGTTTGTGAGGTAGAAGCTGCCAGCAAGGACGACACGTCGAACATGGTCGGGGCGCTGCGGATCTCCTGGGTGGTGAGGCCACCACCACCGTCCTCATCATCGGACTCACAGAGTTTATTGCTCTTCTTGTTTCCTTTGGAGGTGTTCAAGGATGGTTTTTTGGCTGGCTGGTTGACACAGGGGCTGCTCATGGCTTTGACCACGTTTTTACTGGAACAATTGTTCCACGCAGATGTGATGTGGGTCACTGACTTATTGGTGGGCTTCACTTTGGACACCAGGGCTGGGAAATCCTCCTCCTGGAAGGCTGCTCTCCTGGCAGTCGCTGTGTATGTCAGAGACATCCCTGATGAGATGGTGGGAGCTGCAGAGGAGGACAAGCTTGGGAAATCTTCTTCTTTAAGCTTAACCAGTGCTGGCTGGGCAGGGCTGTGGGGAAGGGAGAGGGTTGGAGTTACCGAGGCAGCAGAACCCCAAGGGACAGCACAAACCCACAACTCTGCACTCCTCCTCAGAATGTCACTCAGGGTGGCACAACAGGAGTTGGACTGGATGATCCTCATGGGTCCCTTCCAGCTGAGGATTATTCCATGATTTTATTCTGTTATTCTAAGATCAAGCCAGGAGCTGCAACAACACCCGATGCTGCTCATGCTGGTGAGAGGCACAGAAACAGCTCCAGGCAGGAGGGGACAAGGCAGGGGAAATCTTGGAGGGACCAAATGATCTGGAAAATTATTTTCCCCAGAAATGCAGAACACATCAATCAGCTTCTAAATGTGCTTTGTCCCTGCTGCAGCCCTGCACAGACTCACCCTTGGAGAGGTCCTGCTGCAGAGCCGATTGCTGGAAAGTCATCCTGGCTGAGCACTCCATTAGCAGCTGCTTCTTTTGGAACAGGGACAGAAAGAGCAAAGACATTGTTTTCAACCCAGACCCATTCATTCCAGAGCACGGGCTATCAATGGCCACGACAGCAGCACTGCCAAGCTGATGATGTCATTAACTGACATTCCAGAAGAACAATTTAAATCCATGCATCACTATTTCCTTCAATTAACTGTGCTGCCCATTATGTCATGGCATTCAGGAAATTCATGACACTTTAAACGAGTAAAAAACATGGGTAAGGCAGAACTTTCTGAGGGAACCTTCCAGAGATGCCCTGGAGCTACAGGACCTGTCCAACACTCACCTGTGACATCGTTTGAAGACTTTGGCACACGTTTGGAGCCGAGCACGTCGGGATCCCTCAAATCCTCCTTTCTCCCCCTGCTGCTGCTGCCTTCCTCTTTATCCTCCACCCTCTTCTTCTCCTCCTGCCGTTTGGCTGCCACAGATGCCCTGACTGCTGCTGCAACATCCCTGTCTTCTTCTTCCCTGCAGGACAGGGCAGACTCCCTTGGTCAAACAGCAAGGATCACGGATCACTGCCTCGCTGCGGTGTCACCTCTGCTCTGCCAGCTCCAGTGACATCCCTGATCTCGTGCTGCCACCTGCTGAGAAGCCCAAACCAGCCCCACCACTCCACTCCACACAGTATTTTCACCCTAGATTTCCAAGTTCCATGTATAGGAAAAACAATCCAGGCCAGAAGAAACTAGGATGAACTGGGAGAGACAGCACCACGAATGCAGGGGGCACGTGTCTCTCCTGTTCATTTCCAAACGTGTGGAATCGTTCTTGGAGGCCACAGGAATTCTCTGGGCATGAACTCTCAACACATGCACGATCCACATGCCACACCAACAGAGGAGTGTTTTGGGATGGACTTTTTTCCCCACTGGAATCACCAGTAATGAACCAGCTGCCCATCCAGAGAGAGAAAGAAAAGAAGATGTGCAGGATGTTGGGTCTGGTGTGGGTGAAGAGACATAGAAATGCAAAGTTTCATTTCAACACGTAACCCTCTTCCTTTTCCAAAGCACTCAGTCTGGCCACACAGAGATCTGTTAGTTCAATGAAAAGCATGGTCCTTAGAACAGGAATTTCATGATTACCCAGACCAAAAACTCCATTAAACCTGCACGGACTTGTCACCTACTTCAGAAAATCCCATTTAGAGAAGTTTGCAAAGAAACAGCTGCTGGAATTAATTTAGGGTTCTGAGTTTATTTAATCCACAAGTTGAGGGTTACACTGTTTGCTTCCTGAGCTGAAACCTCACACAAAGTAATTCCATGATGACCAAGTACATAGCCAGGACACAGGCTTGGACTGGAAGCTCTCAGCTAAGGATTCACCACAGAGACCTCCAAATTTTGTACCACTTCATTCCTCCTAATCCACCAAATTATTGTCAATTGGCAAGTAAAAGCCAACGTTAAATGGGAATAAAACTCCACACAAGGATGTGCTACTCACCTCTTGTACCTCCAGCTGCCTCTCCTGTTCTGCTGGTTCCCTCGGCTGCTCAACCTGCCTGCCCTCCCTTGCCTGTTGAACCTGTCAACCTCCTCGTAGTCTTCTGCACCTACAACACCTGAAACAGGGAGGAGGGATGATCACAGTTATTTCTCTAATGTGGGCATCACACTGTGCCTGAAAAATGCAAAAATATACTGGTACAAATAAATTATCTTCATTTCTTTTTGATGACTAAGTCAGGAGTTCTCCTGAAATTACCTTATTAAACTCACACAAAGGGAAAAAAATCCTACAACAATTCAGGCAGGAAGGGATGTCTGGATATCACCTCCTCCAGCCTTTTACTCAAAGCAAGGCCAGCTCTGAAACTACATCAGAGGGCTTTGTCTGGGCAAGTTCTGGTTATCTTCAACCTCTGCAATTGTCAGGGTGGAGGAGCCTTCTCAACCTCTGCAATTCTCAGGTTGGAGGAGCCTTCTCAAACTCTGCAATTGTCAGATTGGAGAGACCTTCTCAAACTCTGCAATTGTCAGATTGGAGAGACCTTCTCAACCTCTGCAATTCTCAGGCTGGAGGGGCCTTCTCAAACTCTGCAATTGTCAGGGTGGAGGAGCCTTCTCAAACTCTGCAATTGTCAGGCTGGAGGGGCCTTCTCAAACTCTGCAACTGTCAGGCTCGAGAGACCTTCTCAAACTCTGCAATTGTCAGGTTGGAGAGACCTTCTCAAACTCTGCAATTGTCAGGTTGGAGAGACCTTCTCAAACTCTGCAATTGTCAGGTTGGAGAGACCTTCTCAAACTCTGCAATTGTCAGGTTGGAGAGACCTTCTCAAACTCTGCAACCCCTCAGGCTGGAGAGGTCTTCTCAGCCTCTACAACCCCTTGGAGCTGTTCAAGGGCTTGTCTACCTTCTTTGAAAAAAAATTTCTTCATGGCTACAAAACATCCACCAGCTATTCACGCAAACTCCTAACGACTAAAAACCACAGAACCATTTGCGCGGGAGGGACCTCAAAGAGCATCTTCCCTGTGAGCAGCGACACTTCCACCACACCAAACCCCACCCGACCAGGGCCACTCGCAGGGGATGGAGCAGCCCCAGCCGTGCCCTGCCAGCCCCCCAGGGTGCCCAGCTGACCCTCGGTGCGGCGTGGGTGCCGGGGGGTGTAGGTGAACTGCAGGTCGATGTGGCGGTTCTGGCGAGCCTCGGCGCGGCTCTTGCTGTGGCAGGAGCTCTTGTGGGCCTTGTAGTCGATCTCGGTGCGGAAGGCGTGAGTGAACTGCTCCGAGCTGCAGCGACCCTCCTCGCACAGGAAGTGCTTCTCCCTGAAGTGCTCCCGCAGGTACTCGTAGTCACTGGGAAAGGAAAACACAGAAATGATTCTTCCCACTCTTGTAGTCACTGGGAAAGGAAAACACAGAGCTGATCCTTCCCCACTCTTGTAGTCACTGGGAAGGGAAAACACAGAGCTGATCCTTCCCCACACTTGTGGTCACTGGGAAGGGAAAACACAGAGCTGATCCTTCCCCACTCTTGTAGTCACTGGGAAGGGAAAACACAGAGCTGATCCTTCCCAACTCTTGTGGTCACTGGGAAGGGAAAACACAGAGCTGATCCTTCCCAACTCTTGTGGTCACTGGGAAGGGAAAACACAGAGCTGATCCTTCCCCACACTTGTGGTCACTGGGAAGGGAAAACACAGAGCTGATCCTTCCCAACTCTTGTAGTCACTGGGAAAGGAAAACACAGAGCTGATCCTTCCCCACACTTGTGGTCACTGGGAAGGGAAAACACAGAGCTGATCCTTCCCGCTCTGTGACACAGTGTTCTCGGTTACAATGTAAAGATGTACCCGAAAGTTTGGATTCTATCAGGGTGTGTTAAGCCAGGTGGGGCAGTGATCCTGATCTCTCCATGGGAGATATCTGCTGTTAATGGGCCAGCTGTTAAAAAACAGCTGGGGCAGTGATTCTTATCTTTTCCAAACCCATCCTTCCTGCAGGAGATATCTGCTGTTAATGGGCCATGGAGTCCCAGTGCAGGGCTGATCAAATTCCATCATCCCATTGGGTCCCAGTGCAGGGCTGATAAAATTCCATCATCCCATTGGGTCCCAGTGCAGGGCTGATAAAATTCCATCATCCCATTGGGTCCCAGTGCAGGGCTGATAAAATTCCATCATCCCACTGGGTCCCAGTGCAGGGCTGATAAAATTCCATCATCCCACTGGGTCCCAGTGCAGGGCTGATAAAATTCCATCATCCCATTGGGAGATGCTCCACCAGGGGGAGGAGCTAAGCCTTTCCTACCCAGATAAAACCTGAGATTTGGAACACCAGATCAGCCTTTTCCCACTGGATTTCAAAGGAAAATCAGATCTTTCCACATCATCACTGGACCATCAGGGGAAAACTGCACCTTCTACAGGAGCAGTGCTTCAACAGAACCACATCTGTCACTGCAGGAGGATGCAGCCACTGCAAAATTTAATTACTGCAACATTTAAGCTGGGGAAATGACTCAATTCAAAGCAGGCCTAAGGAATTTTACTGCAAAATTTAAGCTGGAGAAAGGACTCAATTCAAAGCAGGCCTAAGGAATTTTACTTTGAAATTTAAGCTGGACAAAGGATCAATCCCAATGATCTGCTTGCCTGTAGTACTCCTGAGCCCCCTCAGAGTCACAGAAGTGGCAGAAGTAGTGATCCCTGCGCAGATGTTTCAGCAGCTCGTCGTTGTCCAGGTAGCGCTCGTCACAGAATTTGCAGAGGGGGTGGCCCCGGTGGGAGGTGTCATCAGGGTCCCCATGGATCCTGTGCCTGGCCAGGTCCTTCCTGGAATACCATTTCCTCTCATAGGTGAAGATCTGGAGAGCAGGGATTGTGTTAATACATTTGTATTTATAGATTTGTGTTGTTTCCTACAGACACAGAACTAAATGGAACAAGCCAGGTTGTGTCCAACTTCTCCATCTCCACCAACACCTAAAGTTTTTGGTGGACAGGAAATAAAATTCAAGTGATGGATTCCTTCCTGGAATACCATTTCCTCTTGTAGTGAAGACCTGGAGATCAGGGATTGTGTTAATAAATTTGTATTTATAGATTTGTGCTGTTTCCTACAGACACAGAAACAAGCCAGGTTGTGCCCAACTCTTCCATCTGCAAGGGTGGAAGATTTGCTTCAAAAAGATGCAGTTTCACCACCAACACCTAAAATTTTTGGTGGACAGGAAATAAAATTCAAGTGATTCTAACTTGCATTTCTCTGAACACTGGAAATGAATTTAATTCACTTTTTTTCCCCTTTGGAATCTTTTTATGCTGTAATGAGTTTAAATTAGAATCCCTGCAGTGGAAAAATCCTAACTACGTATTTATCAGCAAACACTGTTTTGCATTCTCGAATTTAAAAAGCCCAAGTGAGCTGTTTTGCTTTCCTCTCACAGTAAGCACCCCAAAATAGCTGCACACAACACAGAGGATCCACTTCAGTGAACAAATTGTGCATCACAAGCCAAGGCTCTGTCCCCACTGCCACGTGAGCTGTTTTGGTAGGAAGGGTTCTGGAGATGCCAAAAGGATCAACCCAGCCTAGAGAACAGAATATCCTTTATTTCTGGCCTACACAAGGACTGGGAAATGCTCTGGGAAAAGGTTTGTTTGGCTTTGTGAAGGCTGATGGACTGAAGCTTCCACAAGTTTAAGAGTTTCTTTGCAGTGGGTACAAGTAACATGGGACTTTTTTCTTTGAAATAAAAATAAAATCTCTACAACACTCTGAAATTAAAAAGCAATAGTTTTAATACTGTTTGTGAGAGAAAATGGCAAACACGTTCCCTCAGTGCTGGCTACACACACTGAGCATGAAGCACCTCAAGGGATACCAGAAACCAAAGGATGTCCTGCCCTCCTTTCCCACTTCCCTTCAATCAGCTCCAGGGATTCCAAGACCACAGGAAAGACTCAGCTCAGTTCCCAAACTTCTTAGGGTTCATTTAGGTCAACCTGCTCACTCCTGGATCCCATCCCTTTTGGCAGCAAACTCCAGTTCACCTGGCACGAACCAATTGTGGCACCACCACTGTGGGGTTTAATTTAAAATCTGGAGAACCTCCAGGCCCTCTTCATTAATCAGTTTATGGAAGGAGAAAGGCTTAAAATAAAGCAACTGGCCTCACTGCAGGAAGAGGAGACTGAAATAAATCCTTCTTGTTCTGCCTTCCCATCTTCCCACGAACTCCTGGAGGTCATGGAGGGAAATCCCCTCCTTCCCACACATCCAAGCACAAGCCCAGCTCACCTTTAAGTGTTTAACACAGAGTTTGCAGCAGAAGAGCTCGTGCTGCTTCCTCATGTGCTGCTCCAGATCTGCAAAGGTGTTGAAGGGCTTTGCATCCGGGCACAAGTAGCATTCGTGCTGCAGCAGCTTCCTGAGGGATGAGAGAGATTCCCAAAAATGATCCAATTCCCTCTCAGCACCCCAACAACACCTTCAGCAAAACATAAATGTTCCATCCCTGGCAGAAGGCTCCAGGCTTTATGGCTGCCCCTGCAATGTGCAGTGAGGGCTGTGACCTGCTTATTCCAAGAATTCTGCTGGATGGCAGGAATGGGATGGAACCAAATTACACCGAGGTTCCAACTGCTGGAGAAGAGCTGGGGAGGAACTGCAGAAGTGAGTGAACTGAAACAAACCCATCCCCTGCTGGAGATTCAGCTGATTCCTGCAACATTCACATCCAGCTCCATGACACTTCCCACTGTCAGACATTGAGGAATACAGTGGGGAGAGAGAAAGAATTGTATTAGGAAAGGAGGGAAGAGCCCTGTCCCAAAACCCCACCACACAATGGTTCCCAAGAAGAGCTGAGCACTGGTCTCACTGGGAGACTCCCACTCCCTCATTCCCATAAATATTAAGCTATAGAAAACTGTGAATGCACCAAAGTTACATTCTCAGCCCAAATCAGGGTGAATATAATGCCCAATTCTCCAAGCAAAAGGTTCCACTGCCTGCATTGCTTCACCTTTTCCACTCCTCTTTCCATTACCTCAAACCCTCCTATTTAAGATCGTTATGAAAAATATTTGTAGAACATGATGCCAATGCCATGTTTTTATTCTGCACTTCACCTTTTTTCTATCCCATTCAGAATTAAGATCTTTGTTTGAAGACAATGTTACTCTTCTGCAATACTTGGCACACCTGGATTTGGTTAGTCCTTATTCAGCACAGCAGTAATTACAATTATAACTGTAATTAAGTCTGTATCAATTTCCACAGCAGCCATGCAAGGAATGGGAAGGTTTTCAGCAAGTTTGCTGCTGTTAAAGATGCCAAAAACGACTTTTATTGAGAGAGCAAAGTTTGTGCATTGTGTTGGTGAACCCAACACCGCAGCCCTGAGGAGCTGCCGAGTGTTCAGTGCCCTGCTCCAGGTTGTCACCTTGCCAAAAACACCTGCACGGCAGGTGACTCATGTCCCCAGCTCCACAAATCCCAGGAAACCACAGCACCCCGCCCTCCCACAGCAGCATTTCCTGCCACGTCCCGTGCACCACCACGTGCTCGGGGGACATTCCAGGGAGGAGCCAGCGCTCACCTGTACAGCGCATAAACCTCGGCATCCATGAAATAAATGTCGTATTTCTTCTCATGCTGCAGCTGGTGCAGGGCGATGGAGGAGAAGGATGGGAGTTTCCGCCCAAACACCACCTGTGGGTGGGAAAAGCACCGGGATTCCAGGCAGGCTCCTGGGTACAAACTCCCCACGCCCACAGCCTTGTGCCAGCCTCAGCTGTCACCTCCCCCAGGCACTGTCCCCTGCTGTCACAGGACATCTTATCAACCCTGCAGGGAAACGTGGATTGGCCCAGCCTGGCCTCTGGAGTTTGAACGAGGTTAGGAAACGTTCCTGGTGTGTTTTGCTCGCACAGCTGTTCCCAGAGTAAATATCCTCCAGCACCACAACCCCTTCCACAGCCAATGCCTGGCAGGAGCCCTGCCCTCGGCTCCTCCCCATCTCCTGGAGGGAACCTGGAGTCTCCAAGTGACAAGTGACTCAATGTCTAAGGGTGGCAGGGAAAGCACTGGCTCTTCTTTCCTTAACTCCCAGGAAAGCGAGCAGCTAAACACACAACACTTGCTGAATTAACTGTACCACACAACCCTCTTGGGGCATTTCCTTGCTCCCAGCTGCTCCAGCACACATTCCCAGCCTGGGAATTACTGCGGTAGCAGCAACATCGAGTTACAGCTGGAGTTACAAGCCCCAGCCCAGAAAGGCTGAGACATAAATACACTAAAGAAGTTCAGTTCGTACAGCAAAAGCTACGTTATAAATCTACAAATAGATTCCCACAGAAGCAGTGGCTGCCCTTGGATTCCTGGGAGTGCCCAAGGCCAGTTTGGGGGGCTTGGAGCAGCCTGGGACAGTGGAAGGTGTCCCTGCCCATGGGATGGGATGGGCTTTAAGGTCCCTTCCCAAACTATTCCAGGATTTTACGATCTCTCCCAAAAGCAGATAGGTCCTGCAGCAGGGAGCAAAGACTCCGCTCTTCGCTGCCAGAGAGAGCCTTGCTGACTTCACACCATCAACATCCACTCTAAACTCCATTTTCTTCACATTTTGTTTCCCACACGCCCAGGCGGAGGGGACAGAGGGTGGATAACTCCGTCCGTCCGTCCCCGCCGGTTCACCGAGCACATTCCCCGTCCGCCCCGTGCCCCAGCGCTGCCCCGCCCGGCCCGAGGCCCCCCCCAGCCCCAGCCCCGGGCCCGGCCTCACCTGCCGCAGCTCCTCCCGGCACACAGCGCAGTACCGGACACCGCAGAGCGCCCGCATCCGCACGGAGCAGCGGTAGCAGATCGGGTGCTCGCAGCGGCCCAGGGCCACCACGTCCAGTTCCCCGCAGCACAGCACACACGGCCCCTCCGCCGGGCCCGGCCCCGCGCCGGCCATGGCGGCCATGGCGGCCTCGGCCCCGCGCCGCCCCGCCCGCACCACTGAGCGCGGGCTAGAGCGCCGCCCTACCATAGAGACGCGCGCTCACACAGCGCTCAGCGGCCATAGAGCTCCGCCCAGAGCGCCGCCGCGCTGCCGGAATTGATTCCCCTCCACGGTGACAGCATCACCCCACGGATGTGACGGCGCGGTCCTCCAGGGGCCGCCACAGAGACGCAGAGCCGTGACCATAGAGATGCGCGGGGCGGAGCGGAGCGGCCCCGGCTACGCCGCTCTGGCTCCGTCTCGGTGGTGGCCGTGAGGTGGAGGAGGATCCCGCGGCTGTTTTGACGGATTTGGGGTCCCCAGGTCCTTCCTGGCTGTGGGGACTTGGGGATCTTGGACACTGCAGCTCAGTCTGTGGGGACATGAGGGACGCCAGGGCTGTTCCTGATGCCTCTGGATGTGGGGACATGGGGGGACCTCAGCCCATTCCAGTCCCCCTCTGCTGATTTCTGTGCGATTTTCGCAGCACAAACACCTCCCCCGGGGCACGAACAAACCCTCCATGGATTCATCAAATCGACAGCTCCTCCTCTTGGTTTAATTTTTAATTTTATACCCCGGCTGTGCGTTTTCCCAGGTAAACTGGGGGTGATTGGGAAAATAAAAGTGTTAAAAACATACTTGAAACAATGCAGACACCGAGATTTTGTATCAATTAGAGCAGGAACACAAACGAGCTCGGTGTAATATAAATAAACTTTTATTTGCTGGAGGTGGTGAGTCACACTTGGCATCCAGGCTCCACCTGTCTGGGGCCAGCCCAGGTGAGCTGGGGTCACACCTGGGTGCAAAATGTGTCCAGGAAATTGCCTGGTTGGAGAAAATGTGTCCTGATCCTGCCCTCACAGCTCATCCCGGGTTGAAATCCTCTGTTCCCCAGGCGCAGAGACGGGAATTTGGGAATTACGGCTGCTTGGACACGAGAGGGTGCTCCAGGAGCATGGAAAAGTGCTTTAACAACAGCCATGTTCCTCTGGAAGTGGGAAAAAGATTAAAAAAAAAATAGGGATAAAAGCTTGTTTGGCGACAGCACAGAGGAACGCACAGGAAGTTTTACAGAGTTTGCCGTCTCCCACCTTTTTTTTTTTTTCCCTCTCACAGATCCCTGCTAAGTGACCAATGTAGGATCATAAAGTCATAAAATCTTGGAGTGCTTTGGGTTGGGAGGGACCTCAAATCCCTCCCAGTGCCACCCCTGCCGTGGCAGGGACACCTCCCACTATTCCAGGCTGTTTTAAGCCCTGTCCAGCCTGACCTTGGACACTTCCAGGGATCCAGGGACAGCCCCAGCTGCTCTGGGAATTCCATCCCAGCCCTTCACCACCCTCACAGCCGAGAATTCCTTCCCCACATCCCATCTAACCCAGCACTCTGACAGTGGGAAGCTATTCCCCCTTATCCTGGCACTCCGTGATGAAATTCCTACTGAATTCCTTGGATCACCTTGAAGATCAGATTAGCACCTTTATGGCTCCAATCTTCTTTCTTTTCCCTGATTTCCTTGTCATTTGAGTCAAAAGTTGCTCTTTGTTTTCTTTGAGCCATAAACAATCGTGCCAGGGCAAAGCAACTCATCAAACAGATCATTAAAACATCCCATCATGTTCATGTGCCTCGGTTAACGACGTCTGTGCCATCAAATAAATTAAGTAATAGGTTTGTTAAGTGCTTGGGAGCAGATAATGAAGGATTTGAAGGATTTGGATCATCGGCTATAACAGGTAATATTTACTTTCTCCTAGAGAGCCCCATTTATCCCTCTCCAGCGTGGAGTGGGATAACACAAGTCTTGCTAATCAAACCTGAAGTGTGTTTGGGTGGGGCTGCGTGGAATCATTAGGAATGACTGGGGATGCTGGCTGTAATTACTCCAGGAAATGTTCCCCGAATTAATGACGCTGTTGAAAATGTTTTTGTGCCCCAACTGCATCACCCAGTTTTGGAGAGCAATTAGCACGAAATGAGCTGGAGGCTGCTGGCAGTGATGTGCTGCCCTGAGTGTCACTTGGCTGGGGAGTGACACGGTGGCTCAGGATCATCAGCACACCTGAGGAACTGGGATGGAAAGGGACATTAGTCATTGCCAGGATG
This sequence comes from Acridotheres tristis, assembly GCA_037013685.1. Classification (NCBI taxonomy): domain Eukaryota; kingdom Metazoa; phylum Chordata; class Aves; order Passeriformes; family Sturnidae; genus Acridotheres; species Acridotheres tristis. Next base: position 13,741,462 of record CM072901.1, read on the forward strand.
ATGGGACACTGATGTTGGATCTCAGGAATCTGGAGTTTCTGAGCTTGCTGTGCTTCCAGGCACAGACCCCCTGGAAAACACTGCTCTGGAGCTGGAACCTTGGAGAAGGCTTGGAAATGTGAATAATGAGTTAGTAAATATGAATAATGAGTTAGAAATCACCAATGTGCAGTGGGTTAGATGTGTGTATTTTCACTGGGTGATGACTTTTAAATTTGAGGTTTTTACAGTACAGTGATGGATATGGGACAAGATGGAGAATTTTGGGTGGTGTCTTTTTCTTTGTTCATCTTCTTCTTCCTTCTTCCTCACAGAACTCAGGCAGTGACCTTTGGTTGGTCAGTCAAATGTCACTCTAAGGGTCGTGGGAATCAATTATTGAGTCAAAAAGATAAATAATGTAGGTGTTAAACTTTTATTAGTCTGTTAACTTTAAAAGGCCTTGAAGCAGGCTCAGCTGGAGCCATTTTTTCCCACTTTTAGCAAGGAGCTAGAGGTGCTGTCACACTTTCTGTAATTTCTGATAAGATCTAATAAACATCCAAACCCAAACACAAGAATCTCCTCAGTCGTGTTTCTATTAATCCTAGCTCTAAAGGAAAGCACACAAGACTAATAACAAACCACCAATAAGTGGTGCAAAGCCCAGTGTACACCCCCACACACGGAGCAGGAGTTGGGACATTTCAGAGTTCAGCTCTGGTTGGTGACATCACTTCCCAGCAGATCGGGGCTGACCCAAAGCCCTGATCCTGCAAAGTGTGTCCATAGCAGTGTGGTTTTATCCCAGGAGCGTGGGATGTTCCTGGTCCTGCTGTTTTCCAGGCAGGCAGCAGCTCCTCAGCTGGGACATTTCCTGCTTTTGGGATGATATTTGTTATAATCAGTGTCTGAGGGAAAAACCACTGCAGATCCCACGTCTTTTCATGGTGCAGGTGAATTTTCCCCAGCACTGCCAGCTCGTGCCAGGTCAGATCCCACCCTCAGTTTTCAGATCCAGGGAGTTCATTTGGGACAAAACCCACATAAGGATATGATAGAATGGCCTGGGTTGGAAGGAGCCTTGAAGATCATCTGTGTTCCTTCCAGCACAGGCTGGGGGTCAGATCCATCCCTGACCTTTGCCTCCACCATGGGATGACCCAGCCCAGATCCCAGATTTTGGCACTTTGCCATTAACTCTGCCTCTTGTTCCTCCACAGCAGCCCAGAGAGTGGCTTGGAACAGCCCTTCCATGGCCTCAGGCTGTACCAGGGAACTTTCAGGTTGAATATTGGGAAAATTCATTCATGGAAAAGGAAGGAACACTCCAGGGCAGTGTTGGAGTCCCCATCCCTGGATGTGGCACTTGGGGACACGAGTTAGTGGTGGCCCTGGCAGTGCTGGGTTGGTCTCAGTGGTGTTGGAGCTCTGTTCCAGCCTCAATGATTCTGTGATTCCATGAGTCCATATCCTGCTAACCCAGCTCTGCTGCTACCATGATTTTCCACAGCTGTAAAATGCCAAAAAAACCCCTCTCGGTTCCATTTTGACATCATCACACAAGATATTCCCACTCTCCTGGCATTCCCACCGTCATCAAGCAGCACAAAGAATTGCTAAAAAAGCCAACACTGAAACCTTCAAACTTCACCAAAGCCTGTTTCCAGCTCCTCACCCTTCTGGAGAACCATCCTGCTGGTGCCTGTGAGTCATGTGTTGAGATTAATTTATTTTGTGGTGCAGAGAGGTTTTTATAACCCTGTTTGAAGGGATTGAATCATTCTTTGCTGATGATTTAAAGATGCTGGTTTATTTCTCTGGTGATTGCAAATGAAAGCCGGATCTTAGCACTGAGTGTGACCCCAAAACATAAAGAAATAAAATTTTATAGAATTAACCAGGTTCTAAATATCTTAGTTGGTGCTTAGTTCTATGTGTTGGCAGGAAGGGAATGTTTCCTTCCCAAGAAAAGGGGTTAATATTGACACTTGGGACAGTTGATTTCCATGTTTACTTGCTAAATATCCCATAATAACTACAGGAAAAGGCCCTTCTCCAGTCATTTCATCAGCAATAAATACATTTTGGAATAATTGATCAGTGTAGAGATGAGCACAACAAACGCATTCCACTCAGCAGAGCCACAGATCCAATATTTATAGTTCAGCCCTGAGCTCCTGTCCAAGTGTAGAACTAAAGGTTAAACCTTGGATTAATTTCCCATTCCCAGCTTGGTGCCGACATGGCTCATTTGCAGCCGAGGTTCTCAGAGCAGAGCAGGGAAATTTGTCTCCATTTGATAAAGTTTCTGCTAAAAGTGATGATTTTCTCAGCGTTTTGTTTTAAGGAAAATAAGTCTCAGCCAGCCCCTGAGCAGTGGCTTCTCACAGGTTCTCATTGCATGGAAACCTGGAGTGGTTTTGGGGTGGAAGGGACCTTAAAGCCCATCCAGTCCAACCCAAACACCTTCCACCATCCCAGGGTGCTCCTCCTGTCGTGGACACTCCCAGGGATCCAGGGGCAGCCACAGCTTCTGTGGGAATCCGTGCCAGGGCCACTTCCCCTCCCAGGGAACAATTCCTTCCCAAAATCCCATCCATCCCTGCCCTCTGGCACTGGGCAGCCTTTTCCTTGTCCTGGCTCTCCAGGCCCTTGTCTAAAGTTGCAGTAGGGGAGGTTCAGGTTGGATATTAGGGAAAATTTCTTTATGGAAAAAATTGCCAAGTGCTGGTACAGGCTGTCCAGGGCAGGAGTGGAGTCACCATCCCTGGAAGTGCTCAGAAAATGTGTGGATGTGGCACTTGGGGACACGGGTTAGTGGTGAGCAAGGTGGGGGTGGGATGATGGTTGGACACGGGGATCTTTGAGGACTTTTCCAACCTTAACCTGTGCAGGTTTGCTTGAAGGCAGATTTATTCTCATCGACACCCCTTCGAGCCCTCCAACCATCTCACACGTGTGTGCTGGAGAGCCTCACCTAATTAAATTCCAGGGAAACAGGAGAGCTCTTGGGAGTTGTGTGGGCTTTGGTTAAGAGATCTCAGAAGTATCAAACGAAAGATTCATCTCCCAACTCTTTCTCCTCGCAGTAAACACTGCAGAGCAGAGCCAAATTTACTCTGCACTTCACACATCTGGGTATTAACTCGCTGGTGGAGTTGGGAATTACTTCCAGGAGAAAGATTGACTCATGGGCTGGAGGGGGCTGAGGATCTGCTCACATTTCAGATACCAGCCCATGGCACTTTCCCCCTGCTGCTCGGAGTTCTTGTCTTTGCCGCTTTCCTGAGGCGGCACTGTCATCCCACCTCGTGGGGAATTTCTCATCATGGCTCCTTGGTGGTGTTATGCCACACACAAACCACTCCGGGATGCTGCTGCTGCTGCTGCTGCCCTTGATGTGTTTGGAGACTTTTGATCTTCTGCCAAGCACAGGAGAGGTAAAATACAGGGCGGGGTGCTGATGGTGTCTCACAGTCCATCCTCTCACCCAAGACTTCCCACCAGAGCTGGCTTCTCCAGCTGATGAATCACCCCAGCACTGAAGGGTGGCTCCTGCAGCTTGTAGGATGATGGACAACTTCATTAAGCTGGAGGTGAGGACCCCTCAGTGGGTTTGGTGAGTCTGGACCTCTGTTTGGTTCTGGTGTCCCATCAGTGATTCAGTGATTCCCTCCCTGTACTTGAGTTTGAAGCAGAAATAATTCCGCTGACTCACCTGGGGCTTAAGTATTGTCTGTAAAGGGCTTTGAAATCCTAATCCTAAAAAAGGACCAATGCCTTGAGAGTGTGGGTGATTGTGACGTGAGCTCAGCCCAGAATCCAAGTGAGGGAACAAATTCCCCAACTCCGTGAAGCTCTGCACAAGTATCACAAGTCTGGGGGCTTTTTATCTTACCTTTGTGCTAATGGATCCATTGTTTCATGTAAAGGTTTCTTGTGCTCTTGTTCTATCCTGTGTGACATTTACAGTACTCTTTGTTCCATTAGCAAAGTAATTTGAGATAGTTTATTATCCTTTGGAGACTTCACTGCCTTCTGTTTAACTTCCACGTGACTGGACCCTGAAGAAAAAAACCTCTTAAAATAGTGTGTGAGGCTAAAAATAGTGAAGAATGAGTTGTTTCTTAGGAGTCAAATAATTAATTTAGTGCACTTTAGCAAGATCTGCAGCATTAGGAAACACCCCTTGTTGTTTCCTCTTTCTCTTCAGAGCCGCCAGAGCCTGCAGCAGCTTTCTCAGGCAGTCAAGGTGTGTTTTACCTCACAGCTTGAAACAGTAATTTGTTTGTAGCAACTGCAGCTCCTTTATTTCAGAGGAACAGACAAATAGCATTTAATCACGTTCTGAATCACCGGGGGCAGGAATTGCTCCGTGATCCGAGTTTGTTACACAAGGACGCTCTGGAGACGCGAGAAAATGGCAAAGGTTGTTGTGGCTGGGACTTGCTGCCACCACAGCACCTGAGGGACCCGGGGCTGTTTGGGCTGAGTGCCTCATCCCAGCCCCACACAAACACTGCTCTGATTCCCCAGGAGCTCAGCAGTGGGGTGGGTGTTGGAAAACATCGGGATTTACCGAGCCACATGTGTGGGAATATCTTTTTCTTGCCATCAAGGCTTTGCTCGCTCCCAGGTTGAAGTAAAGCAGGAGGCAGCAGGGATGTGAGTCTGGGAAAGGAGGTGAAGTGCAGGGATTTGGTGTCTGGGCAGAGATGGAGCAGTGGGGAATCAGAGCAGCAACCTGGGCAGGCAGGCAGGGTGTTCATCATCATTTTTGAGTGGGATCTCAGATCCCAGACTTGCAGCCTTGTCTGAAGTCACCTCCTCACAGCAGCACCGGCTGTGCCTGTGCTGTTTGGGAAGTGCCTGGCACTGCCTGGGATGGGATGGGCAGCAAAACTCATCCCTTCTCCGACCTCCAGCTTCAGCTTTGTGCCTCCAGCTGATTTCACAGCACTGAAGCTGCTTTTGGCTGATTTGTGTCCATCTCTCCAAGGCCAGCCTGCACAGAAAGGCAGAGCAGGGCAGTGTCCAGGGGAATGCCCTTGGAGCAGGAGGCTCCAATTTACTTGGGCCAAACTTCTGTTCCCTTGTGTGGTCTTTGGCAATGTGCTGAAGGCTCTGTGCCTCAGTTTCCCAGCCTGAAGGACAGGATGATCCCAATTAGCAGAATTGGATGAGTTTGCAGAGTGCAGGAGGGCAGGCTCTGTTCCTCTTCATCCCAAGTGATGTCACCTCCATCCTCTCATACTCCCACAGGGACATGCTGGAGAGCCCAAATGGCCAAAAAATGTCATGTATAGAACAGGTATTAATGCCCAAGAGTGCAGAGGCCCCATTGCAGCTCTGGCCTCTCCGATTGCTTTGTTTTCCTGCTCGGCTGAGTCGCTAACCTTCCAATAAACACCAGAGTCATTATCATAAAAATGTGGAAAATGCTGTCATTAAACCCCACCGGTTTCGCTTTCAAGTGCCTCTTTCTGGGACATCAAATTCATTTAGCTCATTCTCCAAAGCCACAAATCCTGAGTGGCTGCAGTAATGTGTGTGGTGGGAGGTGAGAACACAGCAGGAATTAAATCGGGTGGAGAGGCTCTTCAGAGAGCTGGGCTGGGTTTATTGCAGGGGTGAAGATGTGATGCCTCCAGTTGCTCACCCCTCTCTCCCCTCAGCCCTGGGGTCCCTGGGGATGTTTTCCAGAAACCCCACTTCATGCTCTGGAGCCGTGCTGGAGATGGTGGGTGCAGTGCAGAAATTTGGGATACCCCCTGGAGAACCCTGCAGTGCAGAAATTTGGGATACCCCCTGGAGAACCCGAGCATCCAGCAGGGTGGGAGTTGCAGTAGAGCCTTCCTCTTACAAAGAGAATGATTTTGTTCCAAAATAAAAGAAGAAAACCTTAAATCCTTTCAGCAGCACTGCCATGTGATAAATCCCTGTGGTTAGGTTCCTCGGAGAAACTGGGGCTGCCCCATCCCTGAAAGTGTTCAAGGTCAGGTTGGACAGGGCTTGGAACAACCCAGGACAGTGGAAGGTGTCTCTGCCCACAGCAGGGGGTGGAACCTTTAAGGTCACTTCCAACTCAAACCATTCCAGGATTCTGTGATTCAATGATGATCCCATTCCCCCTCAGCAAATGTGGGATGACATCATTAAGGGTTCATCCCAGCACTGGGATGGCTGAGCTGTGTCTGTGTGCTTGGGAAATGCCATGCTGGAGCCCAAACCTGAGGGTTTAAATAAAAAACATAAAAATGGGGTTTCCAAAAGTGTTTGGGGTCAGCTGGACCCTGCCCTGGGTCGATTAAAACCTGCAGCTGATACAAATGACCCGGGAGGCTGAAATCTCAAATTCCTGTGAGTCTGTACAAGACTTCCATGGGAACCAGGACTCGTTCAGAAGTTTTTTATCTCCCAAAAATAAGCAGGGTTTTGCTCCTCTGGGGGAGTTCCTGGCACAAGCCCACCCCGGAGCAGCACGGTGCCATGTGCCCGCTGACGTGCTACGGTATTTGCAGAGCACCGGCTTCTGCGAGGGGAAGAAGAATCCTAAAATTATCTTTACTTACTTAGAATATAAATAGAAGACAAATTGCTTATCAGCTGTTTCGTTGGAAAGATATTTAAAAATACTTTGGGAGAGGAAACGTGCGCTCTGCTGGAGATCCGGAGCCGCGCCGTATCCCGAGGGTCTCGGCGCCTCGTGGACAGAGCTGCTGGCTGTCAGCACGGATCATTCCTGACAGGAAAGAGTTCAGCTCACGGAGAGTTTGTCACGGTGACAACTTATCCGAGTCACGCCAAAAACACACAGAAAAGACACTTCAGGCAGATCCCTGGGAGTGAGAAAATCTTCCCTTCCTGGCTGGGGAGGTTGAGCCCACGTTGGAGTGTGGCTGCAGTGAAACAAGAGCTGCTAAACCTGTTTTTGTTTGGGCACGGGGCAGGTGCACAACAAGCCAAGAGGAGCACTGGGGGCTTCCAAATCGATCCTTCCCTCGTGGGGAGGAAGCAGTGTAATGGCTTTTGCTGGAGGGGGTAGAGCCAGCAGCGTGTGTCCCGTGCTGGGTGACCCGGGGGATGCACTGGGCTGCTCCGGAGCTGTACTGCTGCCATTCATTAATGGCTCTATTAAACATGAAAGTGCTGAGGCCCTGCTAATGTCCAGAGCACTCAAGGGGTGACCAAAATAGCCCATCCAGCAGGGATTGGCTCCCAGTGAGATGGGAGCTGGCCACATCCTTACTGTAAACCTGGGCACTTCCAAGAACCCGAGCCATGGAGGAGTTGGACTCTGCTCTGGTTCATTACAGGAACGAGCTGTGCTCTGCTCAGACGTAACTTCCAGCATCCTCTCACAGAAGGCTGGATCCCCCCTCTTGCCGACTGGGATTTGCATTCACTCCCAGCCTTCTCAGAAGACGGAAATCGAGAGGCTCCACATTGACATTGCTCATCCCTGCATGCTCTGATCCCTGCCGGGACAAGGGGCTGGTTCCTACAGGAGGAGGACATTGCTTGGCTGAGATCCCACACTCTGAGGGGTCCCCAGCACAGCTCTGTCCCCAGTGTGAGCCCGGAAAAAATCCCCTAGAGTGGAGGGGCACAGAACAACAACTTCAAGCTGGGCTGGTAGAGAAATTTTCCACTGGGAACTTGTGCTTGTTGGGTGGGAGAAGATGGGACTGGATGGTGAAGGACTGGGGGATCCTGATGATGGGAAGCAACCTGGATGAGATTCCTTTGGACCATGTTAAAATAAAATCCACAAAGAGAAATTCCAGCCTCTGCTCAGAGAAGCTGTGGCTGCCCCTGGATCCCTGGAATTGTCCAAGGCCGGGTTGGACATTGGGGCTTGGAGCAGCCTGGGATGGTGGAATGGGATGGGCTTTAAAGTCCTTTCCAAACCATTCCATAATTCTAAAATGTTGAGATTAAAATTAATCAAGTTACTGTGTGGCCTGAAAAAAACCCCAGAAATTATTTAGTGCTGGTTCAGCATATACAGCTAAGAACTTCCCTAATAAACAGGAGGAACTGGAATTGCTCTCTGATGAGCATAAACTTGACCTGCTTGGTTTCATTAAGGAATCTGGGAGGGCGAAATCAGCTGACTGGAAAGGAGGAATTGATGGTGATACCATATTTAGGAAGAACTGAGTGGCAGAAGAGGAGGGCGAGCAGCCTGACAAACTGCAAATGGTCCCGAGCGCTTCACCGCAGGGAGCGCGGAGGATGCTCACGGATGCTTGGGATGCTCCAGGCTGCGAGGGAATGCCCGGAGGATGCTCGAGGCCATGGGGACGACGCTGCAGGCTCCAGGGAGGACTCTCACGGCCCCTCGGGTTGCTCTGGGTGTCAGGGGGAGGCTCAGGGATGCTCAGAGGATGCTCGGGGGCCACGGGGAGGATGCGAAAGGCAACAAGGGGGATGCTGACGGATGCTGCGGGTTGCAGGGAGACGCTCAGGGATGCTCGGAGGATGCTGAGGGGCCATGGGGAGGGTGCCGGCATCCCGGGGGAAAGGGGGGGCTGCCGGGGCGGAGCCGCGGGGCCCCTCCCGACGGCGCTATAAACCGGCGGGGCTCGGGCACAGCGGGGCAGCCGTCGCTGGGGTGCCCGGGGCCGGGCACAGCCCTGCCCGCAGCCTGCCCTGCAGCATGGCGAGGGGACAGCTGTCGGGGGGCACCTGGGGAGCCCTGGTGCTGCTGGGGCTGATGCTGCCGGCCGCCCCGGCGGGCGCCTGGTACAAGCACGTCGCCAGCCCCCGCTACCACACGGTGGGGCGAGCCTCGGGGCTGCTGATGGGGGTCCGCCGCTCGCCCTACCTCTGGCGACGGGAACTGGCAGCCGAACCTCCTCGGCATCCCGGGACCCCCGCCGGGGATAGCCCCCCACCTCCGGGCCGCCCCTCCGGGGAGAATCCCCCGGCTGCTGCCCCGGCCCCGTCGCCCCCCGGCCCCGGGCGCCTCCTGCAGCGCCTGCTCCGCCGGGGCTGGGGCTGGGGGGGTCCCCGCCCGGCTCCTGCACGACCCCCGCCCGGCCCCCGGCAGCCTCAGGTAAAGCGCGGCCCGACGGGGACAGGGACCCGGGGGCATGCGGGGGATGCGGGGGATGCGGGATGCTCGAGGGGTGACATCCATGTGGAGCCCCGCGGTCACTCTGTGGGATGCGGGATGCTCCAGGGGTGACATCCATGTGGAGCCCCGCGGTCACTCTGCGGGATGCGGGATGCTCCAGGAGTGACATCCATGTGGAGCCCCGCGGTCACTCTGTGGGATGCGGGATGCTCCAGGGCTGACATCCATGTGGAGCCCCGCGGTCACTCTGTGGGATGTGGGATGCTCCAGGGGTGACATCCATGTGGAGCCCCGCGGTCACTCTGTGGGATGCAGGATGCTCCAGGGGTGACATCCATGTGGAGCCCCGCGGTCACTCTGTGGGATGCGGGATATTCCAGGGGTGACATCCATGTGGAGCCCCGCGGTCACTCTGTGGGATGCAGGATGCTCCAGGGGTGACATCCATGTGGATCCCCGCGGTCACTCTGTGGGATGCAGGATGCTCCAGGGGTGACATCCATGTGGAGCCCCGCGGTCACTCTGTGGGATGCAGGATGCTCCAGGGGTGACATCCATGTGGAGCCCCGCGGTCACTCTGCGGGATGCAGGATGCTCCAGGGGTGAGATCCATGTGGAGCCCCGCGGTCACTCTGTGGGATGCAGGATGCTCCAGGGGTGACATCCATGTGGAGCCCCGCGGTCACTCTGCGGGATGCTGGGGGGTCATGGGGAGTGTGGAGCCTTGCAGGGGTTTCATCAGGAAATTGGGGTTCAGGGGACTTTGGAGGGGTGTCACCAGGTAAGTGCGTGTTTGGAGGGGCTGCACTTTGCCTTTAGGGCAGGAAAAGGTGTGGGTGAAGTGGCCAAGGTCAGGTTGGACGGGGATTGGAGCAGCCTGGTCTAGTGGAAGTTGTTCCTGCCCACGGAGGATTTTTAAGTTTCCTTCCAACCCAAACCATTCCAGCACTGTAGGATTTCTGTTGCTCACATTTGGCTCGTCCCAAACTCCCACCCTGTGGGACAGAGGGGTGTCCATGGGGTATCCATGGGGCTGGTGATGCTGGGATGCTTCCAGCGTGGTCCTGTCCCCCTCAGGATCCTTCTCCTGCCCCTCGGGGCTCAGCCAGGCTGCTGGGACTGCCTCGGGGCTGGCTCCAGGCTTTACATTTCATTCCTCTTATGTAAAGCTGGAGCCAACATCCAGCTGAAATCCACCGAGGCTTTTAGCTGTTGGATCAACCCCTGAAACATGTAGCTGTATTCCTCCCCCACTTCATTTTTTTGGAGGAAATCTGGGATTAGAATAATTTTGGGAAAGCCCAGACATGTCAGCCCAGCCCTGGATATGTCTGTGCTGTCCTGGGTACCACAGGCTCTGACCTGGGTACACTCGTGCATCCCTTTGGTTTCCCAGCCAAATTCCCACTGGGAGCCCCGTGGGCAGGTCCGAACCTGGAATTTGGGTCTGTGTGGGGTTTCTGTGTGTGGGGTTTCTGTGTGGGGGGTTTCTCTGCGTGCACGGTGTCACAAATGGGATCTGCAGGTCGGATCTGAGCCTGTGGAGGAGGAGATTTTATGAAAATCGTGAATGGAGCCGAGATTTAAACACGGCACTGAGGGGAAACGGGGTCCCACGTGGGGAGGGAGGTGGTGCTGGAGCTGGCTACTCCAAAAGAATCCATTTCCCTTCTCCTTGCAGCTCCTCCCGCTTGAAGACCTGGCTCTGACCCGCTGACAGACGTGGTGGAGATGCTTCCTGAGTGCCCCAGGTGGGATCTGCTCACCTGCCCGGCAGGGAAGGTTCTCCTCGGATGTCTCTGACCTCTCTGAAACCACACAGACAATGACATCCCAAAAAATCTGATTTCTCACAGCCACTGCCCAGCTGCAGTGGTAAATCCATCTTGTTTCCAGGTCAGCCCTGCGCTATGGACTCGGGGAGAAAGAAACAGGGGAGATATTTATTTTTGTTTATTTTTTTTACATTTCTGTACTGGCTTGTTTGCAATCCGATAGAAACATGTACTGTTCGCTTCCTCGGAACCTGCCCTCATTAAAATGAGATGTGATCAAAGGAAACTTTGGCTTCCTGGTGCTGTTGTAGGGTCTTGGTGGGGTTTTTTTTGAGAGCAAAACCTGGTCTGGCTCTGCACAGGGCAGACACATCAGCAGTTGGGTCACTCCCAGATTTTTCTGACATGATTTAACTCCTTGACACATTTTTTTTCTGCAGTTTTACAGTAAATCTCTTTTACTGCCTGTCTGGGAGTCACAGCCAGGCCAAGTGCCAACTCAGATGACAAAATTTTGGGATATTTCCTCAACTGGGCTGTACAAAAACTCTGTGAGCCCTCACTGCTCTGCTTGTGTTTTGCCTGCTCAGGGTTTAATTTCTGTATATTCCCACTGATGGAAATAAATGTCAATCCCCATTAAAAAAGGGAGAAGCCTCAGGGCTGGGCAGGAGCATGTGGGGAAGGGGCTTTGGAGCAGGTGGGATCTGGGATTTAGAGAAAACTGAGGTTTGGGGGGGCTGAGTCAGGCACTGCTGAGCTTTAACCTGCCAGCAGATTGGAAATTTGACAAAAAAGAAACATTTCCACCCTTTTTTAGATGAACCCCCTGCTCTTGCCAAGGTTTGTGCTGCTTTTGGTTGGGGTCTGGAAGGAAAATCCTCTCGTGGGGATTGTCAGGGGAGCCAAGCCCTCCCTGCCACACTCCCCTCGCCCTGGGGGCTGCTGTCACCTCTCAGTGGCTCTCAGGGAGGATTTCAGGAGCTGTAACCCGTGAAGGATCGTTCTCTCCCAGTTGTTTCCCCACCAATTTCTCCTCTCCTTCCCCTCTCCCACGATTTTCCAATTCCTGCCCTTCGATGGCTCGGATGAGCCCGATGAGACGCAATCGCTGCACTTGAATCCATCCTTGGCAGGAGCCAGCACCCCCTGGAATGGCCTTGAGGCCAATTTCTCCAGGAAAAGAAGGGATAAAATGAGGTAGAACATTTAAAGCTGTGCTTTGAGCAGGAGGGTGCACAGGGGGTGAAGGATGATGGGATGAGACACCCTGGTTTGTTGGAAGCAAACACTTGAACGTGGCAGCTGCTGGAGTGAACCCAGCGAGATATTCAGTGAACAACAAACCCTTCACTCCTCACCTTGAAAAATCATTTTTCCTGTAGAGCACGAGCTGATTCCCCACCAGGGCTGTAAAATAATTTCCTCTGTGCTCCTGTTTCTCTGGAGACATCTGGGCTTTCCCTGGGGGTCAATGAGCACAATAAAAAGGAAGGAAGCTTAAAAGGCTTAAAAAAGGCAATTAATTACCCTTCCACCTCAGGGCAGGACCCAGCCATCCCTAATGGATGTTAATCTGATCCAGTCTAAAGGCTGATCCTGAGGGAGATCCCACATTCTCCTTGCTCTTCCCCATCACATCCCCTTGTTCCAAGGGGCTGCGTGCCCAGATCGTGGGGATCCCACATTTGGGGCCACAGGGATTCCCTGTCCAGGTCCCTGTGAATGCTCCAAAACTGAGATGCAGCCACAGGGATGCTCGGAGAGAATGCCAACATCTGGGATTTGCAGCTGGCTGCAAAGTGAGGGGGCAAAAGCTTTGGAGAGGAGCATGGGCAGGCTCAGAGGTGCAGCAGCACATCAGCTCCTGGCCCCATTCAGGGTCCTGGTGCTTCCTGTTCCCCCAGAGCAGCTTTGCAGGGAAAACTGCAGCTGAGGAGGTCAATCCCCAGCAGCACTTTGGGGTCGGTGGGGGCCTCAGAAACCCCCAGTGCCAGTGGCACAAATCCCCTTCCCTTCCGTCCTGCCATGTCCTGGAGGCTGTGGGCGGTGGACAGGAGGTGCCAGCAGTGCCAGGAGTGCAGCGGTAGCACTGTGAAAGTGAAAGCCATGGCTTTTCCATGCCCTCTTGTGGCCACCACGGGGGTGAGGATGAGCCCTGCCACCACCGTGTCGCCATCCCTGCCCCCTTGCAGAGTGGGGAGCTGCCCCAGCCAAGGCCACAGGTCCTGGAAGGGACGGACGCTCCAATTGCCTTGTCCGTGTGTGGGTTTGGGCAGCCCAGGGATGAGGCTGCTGGTGCTGCCCATGCAGCACACCTGGATCTCCATGCCCTAGGCTGCCTTGGCATTCTGTGGCTCCAGAAGGGACTGGCAGTGCCCAGGTTGCCCGGGTGATGCCCAGGTTGCCCGGCTGATGCCCAGGTTGCCCGGCTGGTGCCAGCGGATGTGTTTTGGGTGAATCCCAGGGACCGTGGCAGGCAGGAAGATGTCCCACCCCAAGCCAGGGCAGCTCCCTTTCCTTCCCGGCTCCCTGGCCTCTCCAAGGGGAGCAGCAGCAGTGGGGGAAGCTTTGGGAAGGGCAGAGGCTGGGACAGGAACTGGCCGGCCCGGGGGAGCTGCTGGGAGCTCACACACAATGGTCCCTGCGGGGACCAGGAGGAAGAAAACTCCCCAAGGAATTTCCTCCGTCGTCAGCTCTGCTCAGGAGCTGCCCCTCAGGGATGCAGGCCAGGACTGAGCACATCTCTGGCTGTGGATGGAAATCTCCCGCACGGAGCTGGATGTCCTGGATGGTCCCTGCAATGTCCCTGGGGGGAGCCCTGGGCTGCAGGACCTGGTGCTGAGCTGGGCTCTGCCACGGGTCCCCTCCTGTCCACCCCTTCCACTGACACCAGCCAGAGAACTGATGGGGACTGGGGATTTGGGGTGATCAGGAGGTGACAGCATCTCTGTCTCCAGGGTGTCCAGAGCACTGACAAATGGCAGTGGCTTCCAGACCCCGCACAGATGTGCCCAGCTGAGCTGCAGCAGCCCAGGGCTGTTCCAGGGGAGCCCAGGGGGAAATGCTGGATCAGGACCCTCCTGCAGGTCCTGCAGGTGTCCCCAGGCCCTGCCAGCCTGGAGGTGCCACCCCCATGTAGAGGGTACACAGGGCTGTGTTTGGGGAGTGCCAGCTCTGATTTGGGGCAGCCAGGGCTATGTGCCACCAGGAACAGAGGGGACCTGTGCCACAGGAACAGAGGGGACCTGTGCCACCAGGAACAGAGGGGACCTGTGCCACCAGGAACAGAGGGGACCTGTGCCACCAGGAACAGAGGGGACCTGTGCCACCAGGAACAGAGGGGACCTGTGCCACAGGAACAGAGGGGACCTGTGCCACAGGAACAGAGGGGACCTGTGCCACCAGGAGCAGGGGTACTCGTGGGGATGGACGCTCCCAGGACTGGTTGCCCTGGAGATGGATGCTGCTGAGGATGAGTGCTGGCAGGGACAGAGGGTCCCAGAGCCCTCATGGTGACATGCCAGTGTGCCACCACCAGCACCAGCTCAGGGATGAGCTGTGCCAGCTGTGCACCTCAGGATCCCTCTGGAGCTGCACGATCCATGGGGTTTTCCTGTAGACACCAGCCACGTGCCAGCTCTTCCAGGGAAAGGTGTTGTCCCGTTGTCCTGGCAGAGGCAGTGGGTGTCTGTCCCACGGGAACGCTGGGTGTGGAGCAGGGTGGTTTGTGCTGGGTGTGGGAGCAGCATCTCTGGAATTCCCCACGTGGAAGCCTCAGGTGTGGCCAGCATGGCTGGGCCCGTGGCCAGCTCCACTCCTGCCCAGCACCTGGCAGCACCAGCTCAGCTCCCACAGCGCTGCCACCTCCTGCTGATAAAAAAGGAGCTGCCAGGTTGTGCAAGATGGATCTCCCGGCTCTCAGCAGTGTGGCTGAACTTTCTGGACTTTCACAACCCACAAAACCTTTAATTAATCCTCCTAATGATCAGTTCTCTTTCTATCCCCATCAATCTAAGCTGGGAAATGTTTACAGCTCAATAGTGCCACACACAGAGGCTCAGGGAAAATGAGATGGTGTTTTTTATGAGCTCTCCTCTCATTCCTGGTTCATCTGGCAGCACAAATAAATCATCCCCTTTGAAATCATCCCCTGGGAGCAGCCAGGCCCCAGCTGAGTGACGGTGAAACAAGGGAGGAACGAGCACAGAGCATTTGAGCCAGTGGGAAATCCCAAGACTTCCTTTATTCCCAGTTCGAGCTGATCACTGCAAGGGCTCTGCAGCTCCCAGCAGGGACCATCCAACACCAGGAGCATCCCTGAGCTGGGGCACAGCTCCCTGCACACCCTGCAGAAGGTGAAAACTGCCCTGGGGAGTGGAAAGCTGGGTGTGGATGAACACCAGCACTGAGGAGGAGGAGGCTGAGTGGAGGAAGAGCAGCTCCCTGCCCGCTGCTCCCACTGGGAGGAGGAACCAGAACTGGGAGCAGTGTCCAGCCCTCAGCCAGCAAAACTCCAGCTCTGAGCACGATGAGCTCAAGGGACAGACACTGGAGGGAGGGATGGGCTGAGAGGGGACGCAGAGAAGCCAAAATCTGCCCAAAGCCACTCATGGAGCCAGAGGGAGGCACAGAGCTCTTGGCATCTCAGCAATGTTTGTGCACAAGAGACCCAGGAAACCTCCCGGGCCTCTGGAAGCTCTGGCACAGCCCAGTGACTCCATCATCAACCATCATCATCCTCCTCCTCCTCCCAGAGCTCCTCACCCTCCCACTGCCCCAGGAACAAACCAGACTGAGCAGGCTGGGGGGATCAGCTGAGGATTTCCCAGTTTCTGAACCAAGATGGACTTTGTGGGCTCCCCAAAATCCCCACTTGGAGCTGCCAGGGAGCCTGGAGGGTGACTCTGATTTCCATAACTGGGAAAGTTTTCCCAGCACCTGCATTTTGGGTCAGTGCTGCAACAGCATCGGGGCCAAAGCAAAGGGAGCAGGACACAGGTGGGACTCTCTGTCCTCAACCAGAGAGGGAATTTTGGAAGCAGATGTCGACCAAACCCTTCCAAGCCACTGAACTCACAGGTCCCTGGGCTGCCTGTGCTTCCAGGCAGGCCCAGTCTGGACTTAAATATCTGCCCAAATCAAAACACACAGAAATTTGAATGGAAACATTCTGCCTGAGCAGGATCTGCTGGATTTACCCATTCCAGGGTGCAGGAACCTCTCTGTGCTCTCTCATTTTCTTTTCAATGAGACTCGGGAGGATGGGAAAAAGCAGGATGGGAAGAACCAAAGGGATTTTGTGCCTTGCTAGGACGCACCTTTGCACAATGTGTTTTTGTGTTCCTTCCAGCTCCTTCTCCATCAGCTGCAGTGAAAAAACGCAGAATTTCCTTGTGATGCACATCCCTGCCAAGGGATGCACCAAGCTGAGTCCCAGGACAGGCAGGACAGCCTAGAGGCACAACCACAGCCCCTACAGTAGAGGGATCACAAAATAAATGTTTTATTTTAGGCTCAGGCAAAGATCCAGTGCTGAGTCAGGGCTCTACCAAGTCCCCAACATTCTCTACAATAAATAGATCGGTTTTTTGGGGGAACAACGACTTTTGGAGACATTAAGGTTGGAAAAAAACAATACATCCAGGGAATACTTGGAAAAAATGTTTGTGCTTTAAAAAGAATATTTAAAAAAAATTTCAAACAACAGTTTCCCCCCTTTTTGAGATATTTTCTCTCTTTATTTTTTTTTAAATTTTCATGCTCCCAATGCTTTAAAAAAGATATTCCACAGGGTTAAAATATTCACTCCGACCACCCGAAAGATTTTCTCCCACCATGTTTTTATTGCGCTGAATCAAAAGAAAAACTTTTTGGTTCAAATAAACTTGAAACAATTCCTTCTCCCCCCTTCCCTCCAGTATTTTGGTTTAGCCAGTGAGTGGAAAAATCAATTATTCTCACTCCTCCAGCCCGATAAAAAGCTTCAGGACTCCACAAAGAGGCTCGAGGGAGCAGTTGTGTTGTACAGCAAATAAAAATCTCGGAGTTTCTCAGCTCTCCTCTTGTGACACCCAGGGTTTTGTGCTGAGGTCGGCACTGCTGGAGTGACACAGGGAGTGGAGGAGGCAAAACATTGTCACTGGTGGGACCAGAACGTCCTCCCTTGGGGGGACATCACGTTTTCATGGTGGGACATCACATCCTCCTTTGCTGGGACATCACATTTTCATGGTGGGACCCCATGGCTGCCAAGTGTGTCTGGAGCCAGGGGCTGAGCCCGTTCCCACCCCACAGTGACATCCCAAGGGACAACACCCAGTGCCCCCCACCCAGCCCCTGGAGCTCCCAGAGCCACGCTGCCTGCAGGGAATGAGGTGGGAAGGACTGGCAGAGATAAATAATGCTGTGATTTTTCAAGATAGAGCCCCCAAGCATCTTTTTGATCTCAAGGTTTTTAAGGGTGACTTTATGCACAACTGCAGTGGAAGTAGGGTTTTTTTAAGCGAGCTACACATTAAAAATAAATCAATATTAATTTCTGGAGCCTTTTATTTCCAGCCTCCAGCTGGCTGCTGTGTTTGCTTCAGCACTGTAAGATGTGGTAGGGAAGGAGGAACTGCAGAGGAGGGCCTGACAACCTGTGTTGGAGGAATGTGACACTCAGTGCCATCACTGTGACAGGTGCTCTGGGTCGTGTCCTCCTTGTAAAAGGTAAAAGGAAATGAAGATGAGGAATGCAAAGAGGTGAACACGGGGATCTCCGCGTTTCATTAAACAAACCCCGTCCAGGTGAAGCCCAGGTGGGCTCTCCAAGGGTCAGCCAGGATGGAGTGGGAGCCTTTCCCCAGCAGAACTCATCGAATGCTGGAACGGTTTGGGTTGGAAAGGACCTTAAAGGACCTTAAAGGACCTTAAGGGTCCAGTGCCACCCCCGGAGCGTGGCAGGGACACCTCCCACTATCCCAGGTTGTTCCAATCCCCATCCATCCTGCCTTTGGACACTTCCAGGGATTCAGGGGCAGCCCCAGCTTCTCTGGGCACCACAGGGATCCATCCACATCGGAAGGTTTTGTCCCCGGGGCTCCATCAGCCGCGGGTGCCGCTGTCGGTTCCGATGTCGGTCCCGGTGCCGATGTCGATGCCGCTCCCGGTCTCGGTCCCTCCCCGTCTCTCTGGGCGGCTCCGCCCCGTCCTCTCCCGTCCCCTCCCGTCCTCTCCCGTCCCCTCCCGTCCTCTCCCGTCCCGTCCCCGTCCCCGCCCGCCGCGCTCCCGGTGCCGCGGGGCAGCCGCAGCATGGCCGAGCTGCGCATCGCTCCATCCCCGGCTCCGAGCCCCGCTGCTGCCCCGCTCCCACCGCCAGCCCCGATCCCGGCCCCGATCCCGGCCCCGTTCCCGGTCCCGACCCGCCCCTCATTGCCCGCCCCGGGCCGCCCATAAAAGCGGCCCCGCGCCCGCCCAGCGCCGCTCCGCCGCCGGCCATGGCCAAGGACCAGCTGAAACCGCGGCTGTGCCGAATGCTCAAGGGGGAGAGCGGCTACGGCTTCCACCTGCACGGCGAGAAGGGCAAGAGCGGCCAATTCATCCGCAAAGTGGAGCCCGGCTCGCCCGCCGAGGCTGCGGGGCTGCGCGCCGGCGACCGCGTCGTGGAGGTGAACGGGCACAACGTGGAGCAGGAGACGCATCACCAGGTGCGGGATGGAGCGGGGACAGCGGGCACGGGCACCGCGACACCCCGGGCTGTGCCCGGCTCCATCCTCATTGCGGGGGGGGGGGGTTTCACCCAAAATATCCCTGCTGGAGCATCCCCGGCCTGGGTGGGCGCTGAGCTGGGGTGGGTGCTCGCCCGGGTGCCCAGACTGGGTTGCGGGGTGGTTTTGAGTGCCCCGGGAGCCGCGGCTCCGTGCGGGTGGGCTCAGGACGTGGCGATGGTGGCAAGGTGGGAAAGCGGGAGGTGTGCGGGGCTGGGCAGGGCTCGGCTGTGCCGCGTTATGCAATCTGTGGTGGAAAGGAATGGGGAGACCCGGGTTTTATTTCCGGCTCTGCTGTGGGTTTTCTTGGCTGCTTTGGGCGAGCTGCGCCTGCTTGTGCAGCCCGGAGTGTGGGAAGATGCCTGAAAATCTCCCGATAAAGCGGTGCAGATGTTCAGCAGTTGGGCTGGCCAGACAGCGATAGGGCTCCGAGGGGAGTGTGGCTCTTCTGGGCAGGTCCAAGGGTGCTGTTTCTCTGCTCTCCAACAGAAGCTGCTTCAGGCTCTGGCATTTGCTGCTTGTAAAACTGAAACTTGCATTTGTCAAACATTTTAGTCTTAAAAAAAAAAAAAAAAACACACAAAGAAATGCGGAAAAAACCAAGCAAACAACAAGCAGTGAGGTTCAAGCTGCTCCAGTCTTGCCGGCCACTCGGAGCCTGGCAGGGGCACAGTTTTCCTCGTGGCTCATGGGCTCTGCAGGATTTAGTGTTTTATTAACTTAAAACATCTGCTCAGCGCTGCATGGGGGCAGAGCTGGGATGTGCCTGGCGCCTGCAGAGTTTTGGGGGGCTGTGTGTTCCCAGACCTCACCCCCAGGTGTGGATGTTGCTGTGCTGAAGGTGCAACCAATTCAACCCCCCTGGACCCCTCTGTGTGAGCCTGGTGGGGTTTCCTGGCTAATTGAGCTTGTTTGGATGATCTGAGCCAGCCGTGTGAAAGCTGATGTTTGTCCTGAGTGCGATTTCAAACCCCTTGAAGGAGGATCCCCATCTTTGATGTGGCTGGGCAGGAAGGAGGGCAGTGTTCCTGTGGTGCCTTGGAAGCCACCAGAGCTCCCTGCTGGCTCTGGGCTGCTGGGGACGGGCGATAGCAGAGCCAGCTGTGCCTTTGAAACGTGCTGGGGCTTCCCAGTAGGTCAAGTGAAATGGGAGGGGGAAATTTCTCTTTCTTCCTTTTTTTTTTTTTTTTTTTTTTTTTTTTTTTTTTTGCTGCTGGTGGCAGGATGGAGCCCTGGCACTCGCTCCCTGCTGCAGGGCAGTGATTGGAACAGCGTGTCCCATCCAGGGTGCCACAGAGCTCAGTGCCACTCTCGGGCTGCTGTGGCACTGAGATCTGTGAGAACGCAGTGGTGGGAGCAGGAGTGGCCCTTCCTGATCTGGAATCACCCCTTTTTCCTGCCTCCACACCACAAGAACCTCTTCCTTCCCCCAAAGACTGATGGGCTGTGGGAAGGGTGATGCCCTGGTGGGTCACACCATGGCTTTGAGTGGCCACCTCACCGTGGCCCTTCCTCGTGCTGCTCCTTGCCCAGCCTTGAATAAGTAACACTGCTCCATGTGCATCCGAGCCTGCAGCATATAAGGCCTTGCTGTTTGGGTGTAACTGTGTTTCCAGCTGAAGCTGGCAAAATTTTTGTCTTTGTTCTCTGCTTTTTTTTTTTTTCCCTTGGCCTTGCCCAAGGAGCGAAGGCAGAGCGTGTTCTCGGGGTGTTTCATGTCTCAAACTTCCATCCTGGGTTCCTCAGAACGGGGCAGAGCCACAGCTGCTGCCCAGGGGAAGCCTCCTGGTGCCCAGGGGAAGCCTCCTGGTGCCCAGGGAGCCTGGCAGCATGGAGCAGGGCACAGGCACCTCCGCAGGAGCTGCTGCTGGCACCGTGAGTCCTTCCTGGGCTGTTGTTTGGCAAGGGTGGAAGGGCCCCGGCCGGCTCTGCCGGGTGGTGAAAGTCTGCTTGGGTGGAGCTGCGGAAATCATGGGGCTGGGTCGGGTGCTGAGCAGGTCCCAGATGTGCAGGACAGGCTGCATTGTCTGCAGAGCCCTGCAGGACTCCAGGCTGGGAGCATGGCTCGCAAGCGGGTACGGTGCTGGCCAGGATCTCGCCCCTGGGGATGCTGCTTTGCCTCCCAGCTCTCTGCTCTGTCCCCAGGGAGATCTGCTGCCTTGGGGGGGCTCCTCACAGCCCCTTCTGCTCATGCTGCTCGTGGGGAGGGGACAAGGGGCTGCTCTGTGCCATCCCTGGCTGGCTCAGCCCCCGGTGCTTTGCTCCATCGCTGCTCTCGCTGTGGCTCTTGGGGTGAGCCCAGCACTGCTCCACGCCAGCTTTGGACCCTTTTGAGGACCCTCAGAGTTTCTCTGCAGTCTGTGGGACCCCTGTGCTGCCTGAACTGCAGGGTCTGGGGGATGTCACTGCAGGGCCAGCACATTCCCCATCTGCATCTTTGCTGCCGTGCCTTGGCTGCTGCTGCCAGGTCCCCTGTGGGAGAAGTGTCCCTAGCAGTGTGTGATGTCAGATGTAAACGGATCTGAACGGGAGCAGATGGATTTTCTGGCCCTGATGGATCAGCACCCTCCAGGCTGGTTATGGGGTGAGAGCCCAGGGTCGCTGCAGTGATGAGTTAGTTCAGCCTTGTCTGCAGCCTGTGCGTTTCTTGCAGGCTGGTTTGTTTTTTTTTCTTTCTTGTTTGCAGATACCAGCTCTGTTGACCTTGAGTGGAGCTTGCAGGGAGTAAATAAACGCTGGTTAATTGCGTATTAGGCTCGTTTGTCGCTCTAACCTTGGCATGTCTGGCCACTGTGACCTAGATCAGAGCAGGAGCCCTGGGCTGCTTCTGGGGAGATCCCAGCACGTCTGGGGTGTTCAGGGCCACCCCGTGGCTGAGCAGCACTGCCAGCAATGCCACCCCTCCTCCTCCTCCTCGGGATGAAGGCCTGTGCAGGGAGGAGGTGCTAGCAGCGAGTCTGGAGGTGGTTTCCCTGTGGATGTTCTGGATTTTCTCTGTTTCCAGCCCACTCTGGTGGGATTTACCCCCTGCCTGGCTGTGGGATCAGCTCCTCCTGGCTCTCCCCACTGTCAGAGCCTCTGCCAGTCACTGATCCCTGTGGAGGAGCTGGGCACAGCAGGATGAGGTCCCCGTTCAGCCCTGCCTGGAGCTGGATCCCCCCGAGGATGGGCTCATCTCCCTCTCCCAGCACTGGCCTGGGGATGGATGGATGGATGGATTGGGCTGTGTCCTTCCTAAATCTCCCTCTGGCCTGCACAATGGTGTGGTGGGGGACAGTCCAGCACCCAACTGCCCACATTGGTGCTTGGAGCCTTCCTGTGCCCCCAGCTCGTGCCCTGCCCCGGGTATGGGAGCAGGGACACCCTGGGTTGAGGAATGGAGGGTGTTTGCTTGGTGGGACAGGGCAGTGACAGGCAAAGGGCTGCTGATGCTCGAGGGGCAGTGCCAACCTCTGGAAACTCTTGGCTGAGCAGGAGGTGATCCCAGGTAGCTGTGGGAGGGTGATCCTGGCTGATCTCCTGCAGCATCCCCAGGGATCTCCCAAAGCTGCCTTCTTGCCTTTTCTGCCCCATCACCAGCAGCTGGGAGCACAAAGCTTTACTTGGACCAGCACTGTGAGGAAGCTGATGGCCCTTGGGCACAGCTCCTGCCACCCCTGAGTGTCCCTGTCCCCCCCCCCAGGTCGTGCAGCGCATCAAGGCCGTGGAGACGGAGACGCGATTGCTGGTGGTGGACAAGGAGACGGACGAGTACCTGTGCAGCCTGAGGCTCACCTGCACCGAGGACATGGTGCACAACGGGATCCTGCTCAGCCCTGCCCTGCCCCCCACCAAGGGCCTGGCCAGCGACAACGGCGAGGTCTGGAAGCCACAGCTGGACGTGAGCGGGGGCAGCCTCCAGAGGCATTCCCACAGCTTCTCCTCGCACGGCAGCAGGAAGGTGAGGGCACAGCGGGGCTGTGGGCAGCAGCTGGCACCTCCCTGGGGTTTCCTTCCTCTTTGGCCATGGCTTGTCCTATCAGAAAAACCTTCTGTGTGTGGCTTGGGGAGCCCAGGTGTGCCAAGCTGCCCTTTGGGGTCTCTCACTGCAAGCGGCACTGGCTGTTTGGGAGCTGTGCGTTCTCTCCCTTCCAGTGTCCCCGAGGGTCTCCTGAGCTGCTGGGGGGGCTGTGGGGGCTGTCAGTGCTGGGGACGTGTGAGTGACCCCACGGTGTCCCAGCCTGGATCTCAGCCTGCCCAGCACAGGGCTGTGGCCAAGCTGGAGCTCACGAATGATCTTCTCTCCCTCCATTCTTTGCAGGAGGGAGGGAACATCTGGGGCGAGCGTGTTCGCAGCTTTTTGCTGAAATAGGAAGGAAATTGGCTCTTTTTGAGGCAGCCCGAGTCTGGCCTGTGCTTCGGCATTAAGCGCCTTTTATTGGTAAACTCCTTTCCAAAAGGGGAGGAATTTGGGGTGGAGAACGTCCAGTTTCCATGGCTGCCGGGGACGGCGCAGGCTTGTGCCGGGCTGATAGCGGGGCTGGCTCCGGGCTGCCCCTGCTGCAGGTGGGGACGTGGCAGGAGCTGGGTGGCCACTCCACGGCCATCTGTCCCCTCCCGTTCGTGTCCCCCCTCTGCTGTGCTGCTCAGCGACCTCTGCAGCGTGGAGTTGTTTTGGGAATCCTCCTCTCCCTCCTCCCTGGGGGCCCTGCAGGGGCTGCAGTGCCAGATCGCTCTCTGTCCCCCTGGGGTGACGGTGGTGGCTGATTGCTGGTCCAGAAGTGGCCACTGGGCTGCCGGGACGGCATCCTTGGGGAGGTCAGGAGAATGTTGTGCCCTCTGCAGAAATCCCCGTGTGCAGATCAGGGGTGATGCTGGTGGGAGGAAGGAGAGGGGCTCTGACCCCTGCTCCCTCCCTCTGGAGCTCGTTGGGATCTTGCAGAGAAGGATCTTCCTTCCCTGGGGCTGCCAGGGGCAGGCTTGGAGGCATTGTTTTATTTTATTTATTGATTTGAAGCTGTTGGAAGGTCTGTGTGAGGATGATGATGATGATGGCTGTGTTTCCCCTGGGGATTGAAGTCCCCCCCCGGGACAGGAGCCATTCCCAAGAAGGGGGTGGCTTTCCAAACGGGGCATTTCCATTTCCTGCCCTGCTGTGTTTGCTCTGCTGGTCGCGATCCAGCGGCAGGAGCTGACGGGAAGTCAGCCCGGGGAACAGGACGGTCCTTTCCTGCCTTTGGGCTCCAAGGAGAGGGTGGGACAGGGAGAGCAGGGCTGGGCTGGGCTGGGAGTGGGGAGGAGAGCCCCTGTTCCCCTCAGAGGGGCTTTTCCTGGGAATTCAGAGCTCGCTGTGCTGATGTTTGGGCTGGACAAAGGGAACTGCTCCAGAGGTGATTCCCCCCATTGTGGGGACAGGCTGCTGAGCTCATTGGGGTGGTTTGCTCCTGCCTTGGCAGCTCTCAGGGGAGCTGGACCTTGGCCAGGCCAGCTGGCAGTGCCATTTCTCCGTGCCAGAGCCGTGTGTGACTCTGGGGTGAGGTCAGAGGAGCAGCAGGACCTGCATCCTGCTCCTGTGCCTTGCCTTGCTTCCAGGTGGTAAAACCTGCTCCAGGCTCTTGGTGTGGCTGGTGTGTCCCTCTTGCTGCCTCCCAAAGCAGCAGGAGCCCAGGGCATGGTGGATGAGAGGTGTGGACCCCAATTTCTGCCCTGCTCAGCCCCCAGCACTGTGTCCCCCCATGGGGCAGCTCCAGCCTGACCCGAATCCAGCAGATCACAGGCACTGGAATGTGCAGCTCCTGAGTGTGGGGGGATTTTTGGGAGATTTCTGCTGCTGCACTGGGGCTGTGGCAGCTGGGATACACTCAGAGATTTGTCCCCAGCCAGATTTAGGGTTTTCTGAGCTTTCCTGGAGGCATTCAGTGAAGGAGAGAAGGCAGCTCCTTGCTCCCTGCAGACCTGTGGCCCCAACCTGCCCCTGTGGGAGCTGGGGCCGATGCTCCAGGCTGCTCCCAGGGAGCTGCATTTTTGTCAGCAGCCTTTGTTTATGTAAAAGCTGGAGTTTTCCTGGATTTGAGGCCGGGGTTGTTCAGGGCAGCCTGGAGAGACGAGCAACTGAAACCAAACGAGGAGGGAAATGTGGTGGTTGTGATGGAGCAGGGAGGGTGGGCACAGCCCTGCCACCCCCCAGCGCTGCCCCAGATTTATTTCCCAAGAGGGGTGACCCCCCTGGAGCAGCCGTGGGTGGAGAGGTCACCCCAGCAGGGACCTGGTGGCCAGCACCTCGTGCTCCAGGAACCTCGGTGATGCCATGAATAATTCAGCACCTATTTAAAATCCTGCCTGGCAGGGCTGGCAGCCAGCAGCTGTGGCTGTCACGGCTCTGCTGTCCCCAGGACTCGTGGCCATGGTGGCACGGGGAGGCAGGGCTGCCTTGCCCTGTCCCACAGAATTGTGCCCGTTCCTGTGTCTGCTGAGCTGGGGGGTTTGTCCCGTCCTGTCCCCTGGCAGGGTGTGTCCTCCATGCCAAGTGCTCACCTGTCCCCAGCAGGTTCTGGTGGCCACCAGGCTGTTTCCTGCATTCCCAGGGCTCTGGCTCTGCCTGGTCCAGAGCTGGGGGCTGCTTTCGGTGCTGGGTGTGAGCTGATTTAATGGCAAAGGTGCCTTTGGGTGGCTGTAATTAATCGGTGTAAAAGGTAAAAGGCAGGTGAGCTGCAGGGCTGCCAAGACCTCACCTGGATGCTGCTGGGCATTCCAGAGGTGTCCGTGGTGGGCAGGTGTCCTGGCCAGGGCTCTGCTGGCAATGGATGGGAGGGATGTGCTGGCACCGGGACCCCGTCATGGCCATTTAGGGCCGTGCTTGGGACTTGCTGCCTTCTCCAGGTGTGTTTGTAGGAGAAACAAAACCATCAGCCAAGCCAGAGGGGTGTTGGGGGTGATGCAATTCCCGTCCTTCGTGCTCTGGTCTGCAGGGGGTGGGTGTGCAAAGGGACCTTTACAACCTTTGTGAAGAATAAACTTCTCCCGAGTTTATCCTTTGGAAGGGCAAACCCACGGCTTGGGGCTGCTGGATTCAAGCCTGTTGAGTCTGGGAATTTTAATGGGGGGAATGAGTGGCTGGTTGTTGATTGTGCTGTGCTGGGGAGGGATGTGTCACCTTAGGATTGCTGCTGGCAGGAACTGGAGGCAGCAGGACGGTGACACAGGGGTGGTGGCAGCTCCTGAGCCTCCAGCTGTGCTGCTCTCTGAAGGATGAGGGCTGGGCCCTGTTGGGACCAGGTGTAGGGTCAGTGGCAATAAATATTTACCCTTCTCTTTGGGTCAGGAGTAAGAATTTTTCTCTGTTCCAAATAACCCCCCTCGTGTTGTGATGTCTTCTGCCACAGCTCTGCACGGGGAGTAACTCAGGACAGATGTTTTTGGAGCACTTTGCCAACTCAGTTGAGGCCCAAAATTTAGGGCTTGTAGAATAACCGCAAAGATGTAATAAAACCAAACATGAGCAGAAATGTCTGCAGCAATTATGCAATTTAAAAATAAATAAATAAGTGGATGGTTTGAATTAAAGCACTTCCCTGCAGCATCTTCCAACTCCCTGGGGCAGGCTCACATCTGCAGGAGGGCAAAGCTCAGCCCTGGCACAGCCTGGGTGAGGTTCCTGCTGTGCAGGGAGAGGTTTGGGGAAACCCTCGGGCACAGAGCCCGAGGAGCTGGGGCTGTGTCCCAGTGCAGTCCCTGCCCTTCCCACAGCAGCTGGGGGATGTTTTTTGGGGGATGTTTTTTGGGGGATGCTGTGGGGCTGAGAGGGCAGAGCCGAGGGGAAGCTGTGTATGTGCCGCTCTGGGAGCTTTGCTCATTTCTATTTAAAAAAAAAAACAACCCAACTTGGCAAAGCCAACTGTGCACCCACGGCCTGGAGCTGCCCAGGGGACAAGGACATGGGATGGATGAGCAAGGGACGGTGCCTGAAGAGCCTCTGCCAACCCTAAAATCCTTGCCGTGGGGGCTCTGAATTCTGTGGGAGCTCAGCCGGGAGCGCTACAGGGATCCCTCATTTTTGGGCTTAGCGCTTCAATCCCCAAGCAGCGGCAGCGGGCGGGCGGAGCTGCGGGGACGCTGCTGCTGACCCCGCTGCATTATTGATGTCGCCGGGCTCTGGCATCGCGTGTCACCGGGCTGGGGGTGGCCTCTGGAATGGAGGGAGTGGAGGCTGGGGCACGGGGAGATGCGAATCCTCATCCTCGGGAGTGTCCGGGGCCAGGCTGGATGGGGTTTGGAGCAGCCTGGGATAGGGGGAATGTGTCCGAATGGGGTGAACTTGGAGGTTCCTTCCCATCCACATCCTTCCAGGATTCCGTGGTGGTTTTTGGGTGTTTGTACTGCTGCTCGTGGGAGGCTCCACATCCCAAAACCCCACAGCCCCGTGTGCCTGTCCCTTGTGCATTGACCCCGTTCCCTTCTCTTGCCGGGTTTTGGTGTTTTGGGGGCTGGCACTGGGGTTTGTGCTGGGCATCACCACGACCCTGGCAGGGATCCGAGCCAAATCCTGCTGGGAACGAGGCATTTCCCCGGGGAATGCGGGGTGAAGGAACCCGAGTGCTGAGCCCTGGGCTCCCCCATCCTCCCCGGCCTGCGGGAACAGGGATTTGGGTACCAAGAGCCCCAAAATATGGACTGGGGCTGTGTCCCGGCTGGGGACGGGGCTGGGGACAGGGTTGGTGACAGGAGAGACGGGGCTGGGGACAGGAGGAGCGGGGTTGGGGACAAGGCTGGGGACAGGAGGGACAAGGCTGGGGGCTATTTTCGTGCCGGGGCAGCGCAGGAAGCCCCTCCCGGGGAGGAGAGCATCCACCCCGCGGCACGAACTTCCTCCGCCGCGGTATTTTTAGTGAAACACAAAGCGGGCGGGAGGCGAGAGAGGCAGATTAGCATCGGGAGGAGCCGTGCCCTGCCAAGAGCCTTTGTTCCCGGAGCCACACGCTCCCGAGGGACACCCGGCCCTGTGAGGGGACATTGGGGTCACCCCGGGACCCCCCAGCTCCCTGGGAAGGGGAGGGATGCTGCTCCCACCCCACACCCGGCGCTGATGCTGCGGGTGGTCCAGCCGGTGCTGATCCCTTCTGCATCCTCGAGTAATCAAAAACTTTCCCTCGGAACGATTGGGAAGCTGATATTTAATGGGAGCTGCTGTCAGTGCAGCTTTCCCCAGCCCCCTGTGCTCTCAGGGATGGGCTCCAGCAGCTTTCCTTCAAACCCAGCCCCGCTCACTCGTGGGCTCCTAGCCAGCTGTCGATGGTTCTGTTCAATAGCAGAACTATTAAATGGTTTAGAATAAATTAAAAACCTTCTGCGTGTGCCCTGGCAGCTGCACAGAGCCTCTGCTGTGCCTCTGCTCCATCCCTTGGAGCTGCTCCAGCCTGCTCGGGCTCGTGGGCTTGACATGGCAGAGGAAACCTTAAAACAATATTGGGTTTGGGTTTTTTTTTTTGGATTCTCTGTTTATTCCCGAGCCCTGAGCGAGTTGTGGAGAAGGGGATGTGCTGCACATTCCCAGCTGTTTATCCAGGGCCGTCCCAGCTCTGCTGGAGGAATCACCCCCAGGGCTCGGAGCTGGAGCTGCTGGTGCCTGGGGTGGTGCTGTGGGTGTGGGGGAATCCCAGCCCCTCCTGGGGCTGCTCCCACCCGGCTGGAAGGTGCTGGAGTTGTGGGATTGCTTGTAGGGAATGGAAACATTTGGGGCAAAGGTGCTGCTGACTTCCAGTGTGGAGGGGGCCAAAGCTTCCAGGTACACCTGGCTTCCAACAGAGGTTCTAAAGAGCTCCTTTTAACCCGTAAAACGCCGTTCCTTGAGTGCTCACAGCCCTGGCAGTGTGGCATCACTTCTGTGATGTTCATTCCTGCCCTCCAGCCTGGGGGGGCGAGGCTGTGAGGGGGAACGATGTACCCAGCACTGAAAAGAGCTCAGGGTGTAAGTGAAGGCTGTTCTGAGCTGCTTTTGTCTCCCAGTCCTTTTCTCTGCCTCTGGATATGGAGATTTTACAGGCAGTGATGGTGGGAGACTCGAGGCTGGGATATGAGAGAGCAAAAATTAAACTTGTAATCAGTAGAGGCTTCCACAGGTCTCTATAAATAAGGAACTGAACCTCAGGCTGTTGACATAATTCTTTCTGGCAAGATCCATATTGTAATTTAATTTCATTACGTTTTGTCTGGACTCCTGAATGTTTTGGTTCCATTGTTGTGCACGTTCAGACCATATCCAGACGTGGAGCTGGATTTTGTTGGCTCAGTGTCTCTCTTTTCCCACTAAAGCTTTGCAAGAGTTTGTTTCCAGGTACAGTAAGCTGGTGTGGGATGTTTGTTAGTGATGAGCCTGTGAAAGCCAAATTTTAATGGTTTTATGAGTGCTGGGAAGGGCAGAAAGACAATTCCCTGCAGGTGCCAGTGCTGTGAAAGTGTGAGAGGCTGCTCGGTGGGCAGAGAATTCTGGAATGGTTTGGGTTTGGGTTTGGGTTGGGAGGGGCAGGTCGGTTAATCCATGGCAGGGAAACCTTCCATTATCCCAGAGTGCTCCATCCAACCTGGCCTGGGACACTGCCAGGGATCCAGGGGCAGCCTCAGCTGCTCTGGGAATTCTATTCCATGGCCTCCCCACCCTCCCAGGGAACAATTCCATCCCAATATCCCATCCATCCCTGCCCTCTGTCCATGTGCAGCCATTCCCTGTGTCCTGTCCCTCCATCCCTTGTCCCCAGCCTCTCTCCAGCTCTCCTGGAGCTCCTTTAGGCACAGCAAGGGGCTCTGAGCTCTCCCTGGAGCCTTTTCCTCTCAAGGCTGCACAATTTGGGCTGCCAGGCTGTGGGGTTTTCCCTTGGGAGGGTGTCCAGCCTGGCACTGAGCTGTGCCAGGGATGCTTGAGGAAGGAGTGGGGCCAGGAGCAGTGAGTGAGTGTCCAGGTGTATTCCTGGGCCTCTCCATCCCCACCTGCTGCAGGTGGGGTCACTGCTGTCCCAACCCCAGCCAGAGCCCCACTGCTCCCAGGGGTGTTCTGTGCTTAAACCCTCTCATGGAATTACAGGGATTAATCCCCTTAAAGACACGAGCAGCACGAAAGGTGGAGGGAGGGCTGATCCCTCTGCTCCAGCCTTGGCAGGCTGAGCTCCCACCCTCGGGAATGTGGCCTTGGCACCTGGCTGAGCTGGCATTTCCCTGGGCAAGGTCTCCAGGGGCTCTTCCCAATCCCTGGCAGCTCCTGCCTCCCTGTGTCCAGCACAGGGCTGGCTCCTTCCTGCCAGACCAGCAGCCAGAGGCCATCCCAGGTAAATCAGTTAATTCTGGCCTTGGGCTTGCTCATGGTTAGCAGGATTTAATTAAGACAAGCCCTAATTAGTTCAAAGCGGGTGAGTAGTCGGCTTTGCCTGGAAGAGTTCCCTGCTCTGCCCTGGCATTGGGGATGTGGGGATAAAAATCCCCTCAGAGTGGCTGCTGGGTTCTGCTGGGAACCCACATCCCAATTTGGTTTTGTGAGCACAATTCTGGGGCCGTTCCCTCTTTCTCAGGGCTCTGTGTTCCCCTTGCCCCAGGCACGGGATGGCAGCGTGCCCAGAGCCCCAGGGCTGCCACTGGCACCCCCTGCACCCCAGGTTTATCAGCACGAGCAGCTGGGGCTGGCTCTGGGCTTATCACAGGAGATCCTCCCCCCGTGTCCTCCCCGGGCCACCCCAGGTCCCTTCTCTGCCCCAGCCCTGCCCAGCTCAGCTCCCTGCCAAGGGCCATCGTCTGTGCCCCCTCGTTTTTAAGGGGCTTGCTTTAAAAAATGGCATTTTTGGAGCTTGGTGGAAGGAGCCCTGATTTTTGGCTTTGGTCCCGTGTTTCCCCCCGGAGTTTGGATCCCGCGTTTCCCAGTTTTGATCCCGCTTGTCCCCGGTCCGGATCCCGCTTGCCCCAGTCAGATCCCGCATCTCCCCAGCCGGGATCCCGCGTTTCCCAGTCAGATCCCGCTTGTCCCAGTCGGATCCCACTTCTCCCCGGTTTGGATCCGATGTTTCCCCGCCGGATCCCGCTTCTCCCAGTTTGATCCCGCGTTTCCCAGTCAGATCCCGCTTCTCCCAGTTTGGTCCCGCGTTTCCCATGCCAGTGACGGGATGGAGCTGCTGCCAGCCTTGTGCAATGGGGGCGGTGACAGCAGGGTTGAGTTTGGCAGGGGGAGGTCAAGGGGAACCCCAGCAGAACTCGAGGTTTTGGGTGCTGTGCCCAGCTCAGCGGATTTTGTGCAGAAGCTGTGACTTGTGGGGTTTTTTTTTGGGGGGGGAGAGAAAGGAGTAGTTGACACATCTGGAACTGAATCCCCCCCCCCCCTCCCCGCCGCTGCTTTTCTGGAAAATTTGCACCCCTGGATGTTTCATTGCAGGATTTCTGAACACAAAAGGGCTCCCATGGGGTGACCCCGAGCGCGGGTGCCCCAGTGCTGGCTTCGCTTTCATGACAAGGAATGCAGAGGATGTTTGGAGCCCTCCCCCTGCCCCATTTCCTCCAGCGAGCTGGGCTGCCCAGCCAAGACAAATATTGGGAGTAAACTATTGAACTTCCCTGGGCTCAGCACTCACAGAGCAGAGCCTGTTCTCTCCCCTTCCCTGGGCAGGGGCCGGGCTGGGGGTGCAGGTTTGTCCCCCCCGTGTTTGTCCAGCACACCCCTCACTCCCAGCCGGGCTGGGTGACAGAGAAAGAGGAAAAAAACCAACCCCAAAAAGGGCACCAGGATGGCTCCTGCCTTCCTGCCCACCCTGCCCGTGCTTTGTTGGGCTCTGCGGGGCTGAGTGTGGCACCCGTGACTGCTGGAGTCTGAAAAGTCTCGCTGAGTTTTTTCAGAGAGGCATCAACAAGTTTTAGTGAAAAAGTTGAAAAACATAGATGCTAGTGAGAAATACTTAAAATTATGAGACAGCACAGGGTCGGCTTATAGGAGATCTGCTGAAATAAGAGAGAATTAATAAAAAATGAAAACAAAGGAATATTAAATTTACAGCTTAACTAATTTTTAAATACGAAAACTGAATTTGAGCCTTAAAAATGGAGCTTATAGAGAAATAATTTTTTTTTCCAATATATATAAAGGAAATTTTGGCTTGAATTAAATTTTAAATTTTACAGTTTAAATGATGGTCCTAGAAGTGGTCCTGATTTGTGGATATGAAGCATTTCGTTGATAAATTGAGAAAGGTAAACCAGAAATTACAATTTGGTTTGAAGGGACAACCACAACCCAACACGACTTCTTCTCCTCGGGTGGGGGCTCATGGAGGGGACCAGGATTTGTGTCCTTGCTGGCCTGGGGGTGCAGAGCAGTTTTCCCCATTCTGTGTGACATTCACTGACCAACAGCTGGCTTTGTGCAGGGCACTGGGGTCTCACCCTACCCCTACAAATCAGACTCAGGGTGGCTTTTGGCGGGGGGTTGGAGCACTTGGTGCTGGCCCTGGTGGGGTTTGCTGGGTGGTCCTGCCATGGTGACCCCGGTCCCACAGCCCTGGGGAAAAGCAGGAGTGCAGAGCCAGAGCAGCCTCAATCCTTGGGAAAATACCTTTCCTTTCCCAAGAATCCTCCCTGTCCCGGGGGGTCTGGGGGGTGGGAGGTGCTGCCTGGTGCATCGCTGAGCCCCCTCCACCTCCAGGGTTTTTCCTCAGAGTTTTTGGTGCCAAGTGAGTCCGTGGGAGCTCAAAGCTGCAGGACTGGATTCCTGCTGATGACCCGGGGTCACTGGAGGCAAGGAATGGGGCCAGCCTCGCTGAATGTTTGGTGATTGCTCAAGGCTTGGCCTCCAAAAGCAGCTGGGGGGAGGCCAAAGGGTGGCTGGGCAGAGCCTGGAGGTGCCCGGGGCTCTGCCCTGTGCAGGGTGTGCCATTGGGGGTGGCAGCTCTCTGATTTGGGGTGTCACAGGGTGGGACACGAGCTCTGTGCTGCAGTGGAGGGAAGGGAACGCTGTGGGATTGGGGGAATTTTCTTCCCAGCATCTCCCTCTGCCTTCCCATTGTCCAGAGCCGTCCCTGCTCTGGCCTGGGGGTTCATGCTGAGCGTGGGAAGGACTTTTCCCCCCGTTCCAGCAGCTCGAGCCCTGCTCAGTGATGCTCTTTTCCCTCCCACCCATCAGATCCCTCCGGATCTGCTGAGATCCCTTTCCCTCCAGAGTGGAAATTCCATTTTTCTCCTCTTGGACAAATCCCAGGACCCACACTGCTGCCCCACATCATCCTGGAGCTGATCCCCGTGGGGCAGGGGAGCTCTCTGCTCTCCTGGCTCTGTGTTCCCTCGGCAGATCCTGCTGGAAAAGTCATCCCCGTCCATGCAAACACGTGCACGTGGCGGTTTCACTCTCCTCCATCCTCCCTCCCTCCCTCCCTGCCTGGGCTGGACCAGCTGCTCCTGCTCCAGCCAAGCCTGTGCTGCTGTTTCTGGCTCCAGCCCTGCCTGGGGGGAGAGCGTGGGTGCCTTTGCTGTCTGAGTCTGCTCAAACGCCAGCAAAGAGGGGGAAAAAAATGCTGGAAAAAAAAAAAAAAAAAAAAAGCTGCTTTTTGTGGCTTGTGGCTGAGAAATTCCCCAGCTGTGGGGCTGCCAGGGAATGGTTCCCTTGGAGATGGCATCGGCTGGAGTCTGTAGGGCTGGGCAGAGCTGGTGTCCTCACAGCTGGCATGTGCCACCAGGGACCCTCACTGGGCTTGTCCCCGCTGGGGACACGAGCCAAGCAGGCCATGGCTCCATCCTGAGAGGCCCCTTTGTGCTCAGGGATTTCTGTAAAGCCGGGGATGTCCGAGAGGGGCAAATCCAGGCTTAGCCCCGGGGGAAGGGGGAGCTCTGATTTCTTTGGCAGGAGGTTGGGTGGAGGTGAAGCCCCGGTGTGGGAGCTGTGAGGGAGCTGCTTTTCCCAGTGCCAGGGTGGGAGTGGTGCCATCCCACAGCCTGGCACTGCTGTCACCACGGGCTGTGCCTCCCCACCCTCCACATCCTTCCTGCTCTTGTTTTCTCCTGCCTGGCACTTTCTTGGGATAGCAACAATCGTGGCTCTGGCAGGGTGCTGGCACAGCTCTGCACCCCTGGCAAGGACCAGGCTTGGGGGTGAGCTTGGTGGAGGGCACAGGGAAGGTGCAAAACTCTTCTTGCTGCTGCTGTGCTGACATGGGATGGTGAAGGCCCTCCTTCATCTTTTGTGATGGCTTTTGCACCACCCTGGCACCCACTGTGCCCTCAGCTGTGTCCAGAAGGGCTGCAGAGCTCAGGGCAAGTGTCCCTGGGGCCAGCAGGACAGGTGGGCATCATCCTTCCCCTCCAGGGCTGGAAGGAGCTGTGCTGTGAGTCTGAGTTTTCCATGGCATGGCTGACCCTCCTCCTCACAGGGACTGTCACCAGAAAAACCCCAGAAATACCCAAATTACCCCATCAGCTGCAGCTTGGCCCTGGGTCCTGCTGAGGAGCAGGGGCTGGATGTGTTCCATTGCTAATTGGAATCACTCCCTGCCATCCTCACCCACTGCCTTTGTGCTGCCTGCTGGCAGAGAAAGGCCAGGGGTGCACCCAAAATGGGCAGGGGTGCACCCAAAATGGGCAGGGATGCACCCAAAATGGGCAGGGGTGCACCCAAAGGGCACTGGGTGTGTGCTGGTGCAGCCCCCAGGTCGGCAGAGGGATGCTGGAGGGAGCAGCACAAACCTCGGTGTCTGCTGCCCTTAAAATAAATATCTATTTTTTTATATCACTCAAACCCACCTTGAGCCATTTAAATAGCTGGAGTAATTCGAATAATGCAAGGGATTTAAATAAGCTACAGCTTGTGCTGGGGACAGGCAGGTGAGGGGCCTGGTGGTGACATGGGGCTGTGACACAGTTTGTGCTGTCACCATCCAGAGCCTGCAGCACCTCCTGGGGCCAGTGATGGTAACTCTGCTGATTTTAGGGTGATCACAGACTCTGCCAAAAGCTTTTTGGTGGCATCTCAGCCATGTTTTGAGCTCATCCTTTTCTCTGGGGTCAAGATGCAGTCCCTGGGAGCATCTGAAACTTTGTGCTGCTGAGATGTGAAGGTGGGAGATGTTGGGAAGAAATGTTCCCTGAGTACTCTGGGCTCTCAGGTCTGTGTTGGATGTGAGATTTTCCTCTTTTTGCCATTGATGCTGGAGCTGAAACCCCTCCTCAGGAACATAATTAGAGTTGTGGCTGCATGAAAATGGCAGCAGGTTGTTTGCTGGTCCTGCCTGTGGATTTATTCCTGGCTGGTGGAAAATCTCTGCCTGGGGGGGAGTTTCTGGATGCTGGAGCTGCCACCTTCCAGCCCAGCCCCAGCTCTGGCCCTGCAGGGAAGGGGAGCAACATCTGCTTGTGTTTGGTGAGCCTGGCGTCCCACCAGCCCCAAATCCCCTCCCCCTCTGTTATTTATAGCATTTCACCAACATCTGGAGTTTGAGGCTGCTCGGTGCTGGCTGCCTGCAGCCAGGGGGATGGAGCTGGGGGAGATGTGTGTGGGAGGGAGGGAGGGATGGAAGGAGCCCTGAGCCCTTCCCGGCAGTGTGAGGGTGGCTGCAGCATCCCAGCGTGGAGCTGAGCACCAAGGCAGGGCTTGGGACGCCCCAGGAGCATCTTTGCTCTGCTCTGCCAGCCCTGGGCATGTGGGGACAGCTGCTGTGCCCTCTCAGCCCCACTCTCCACGTGGGTTTTGGGCTCTTCTGGCGTTTTCTGTCCCCCTCCTCCAAGTGTCACCGAGGTCCCCTGGCCCTGGGGGATGCAGGGCTACAATAGCCCCCATTCTGGTGCTGCTTTAATGGGAAAATGGAGTCACTCCCGGGGGAAGGGAGCCCGGCCCTGCTGGAGCAGGAGGAGGATCCCTGGCACAGCAGGGAATGGAGGCAGGATCCTGCTCCAGCCGTGGCACCATCCCAAAACCTCCTGGTTCTCATGGCAAGCAGGGCTGTGGGCACTGCTGGCAGCCACGGGGAGGGCTCCTGCTTCTCCCAGCTTCCCTCACCTTTGCAGTGTGGAAAACAGCGAGGTTCCACCCCTCCCCTTCCCAGCCTGGTGACAAATATCTGCTTAAAGTTAAGTGCATCCCTAAATCCGGGCACGGGCAGCAGCCTTGGAGCTTCCAACAGAACTCTGGTAATAATAGTGGCAATTAAAGCTTGCCTGAGGCTCGGCTCAGCTCCCAGTATAACCAGTACTGCCAAGGGAGGGTGCCCTGTGTCAGGGGGTGTAAATGGGTCCCTTGTTCTGGTGGTGCAGTGGCCCCTGGGCCCTTTTCCTGCCTTGTTTTCTCCCCCTCCTTGGCTCTTCCCAGGCTCCCAGTGTTGCCCCTCACTCCTGTGCCTGCTGGGGTTTGGATTTGGGTCAGGATCCTGCATTTCTGCTGCACGAGCCCTGGGGGTGGCTCTGCATCCCCTCCCCTGCATCCCCTCCCCTGCATCCCCTCCCCTGCATCCCCTCCCCTGCATCCCTTGGTGCCTGCACTGGAGAATCCAAAGTGCAGGGGATGGAGAGGTCCCAGAGGGAATGGACACCAAGGCTCTGAGCAGTGTTCTCTGTCCCCTCAGGTGTCCCCAGGGCAGGACAGGAGCCCCGTGTCCCCCAGCCCTGGTGGATTCTGCTGCTGAGGTTTGTTTTGGAGGGAGCAAAGGAACAATTTTCTGACCAAAACCACGGGGGAAAGGAGAGGAAATACCGTGGCAGCTGACTTAAACGATGTTAAAAATGTAAATTAGGCAGGAATGCTCCTGCCTGGGTTTTCTCCAGCTCTGCCAAGCGGGGATGGAAAGGTTTGACCTGTCCTGGGTGATCCAGAGCCTGGAGTGCATCCAGGTGCTGCATTCCCAGCAGGGGTGACTGGAGCCCGTTTGGCAAAGCCCTGGGATGGGCACGGGGGGTCAGGCTGGTGTTGGGAGCAGGGTGAGGTGGTCCCAGGCAGGGCTGAGCTGATCAGCTGTGATTAGGAGCAGCACACCCAGGAGATGAGCTCGGTGGAGTTCCAGCAGATCCCCACTCCGGGCACGGGCAGGGCTGGAGCTCCTGCCCTTCCCACCTGGCTGAGAGTGTCCCCCCAGCCTGGGAGCAGGTTTGGGGTGACCCCAGTGCTGAGGGCTCGGTGACATCGTGGCCAAGGCACTGCAGGACCCAGCAGCATCCCAGGGCAGATGGTACCAAGCTGGCGATGGTCTCTAGAGTAGCTCTGTGTGTGCCTGTTCTCCTCTCCCTCCTCCTCCTCCTCTCCCGGAGGACCCCGTGTCCACGCCGGCTCTGGTGTTTTATTCCTGGAATAAAACCCTAAACTGTGGCTTTCCAAGTGTTTTAGCTCATTGTGGGCATGAGTTTGTGGGGCAGAGGGGCTGGAGACGATCCTGGGTATGGAGGGAGCGTGGATGTTCCTGCAGCTTTTGGGGTTTGAAATGTCCTTTTTATCCCCGTTCCTGCTCGGGGTCAGGCTGGGGGGTGGCGTGAAGGTGCCAGGTTGGTTTTGTGAGTGGGACAGTGGTGACACTGTGGGGAGCAGGGGACAGCCCTGCCCTGGCTGTGGCTCAGGGCTGGCTCAGCAGTGACAGCAGGAGGGTCTCTGACACCCTCGTGGTGTTGAGAGGGACTTTTGTAGGGGCAGGTGGATCACAGAGCTTGGGGGCTGCTCTGCTGCCCCTCAAAACCCAGGAGGGGACTTTGGTTCCTTTTGGTGCTTCTGGGAGTGGATTCCGCTTTCCTGCAGCCTGCCACGTGCTAATTAATGGCGTGAAAACCCCTCGTTAATCAGAGCTGGTGACATTGGTGACACCAGCCCCAGGTGTGGGACATGGGAAAGGTCCTGCTCACTGCAGGGACCAGTGCTGGGGCACCCCAGGGGCCAAGGGGCATCTCTGGAAGAGCCCAGTGACCCCCAGAGTGTCCCCAGGTGACCCCCACGAGCCAAGGGATGTCCCTGAGGGACCTCAGTTCCCATCAGCAGCGCTGGAAACTCAAAGGGAAATAAGAAATCAGATTCTGTGAAGAGTTGCCATGAGATTGTGAGAGCTGGCAACACCCAATCAGTTTGGTATTTTTTTTTTAATTTTACTGAAAGCATTTCATTGTTATTTAATGTCTTGTTTGTGCATTTTTAAATGGACCAGCTTGAGCAGCGCTTCCTAAACCTTTGTCCTGGTAAAATGCTGCTGGTTTGCCCCAAGTGCAGCTCCAGGGATGGGCTGTGTGTGCAGTTCATTATCCAGGCAGCATTTATCTGCACAGACATTCCTGGGGATGCTACACACAGGGATGGAGTGTCACCCTGCTCAATCCAGCTCCTAAAAGCAGCAGCCACTGGAAGAGCCTGGATTCCTGGGGAGGAGGAGAAAAAAAAAAAAGTTTCATTTTGCAATTTATTTTTTTTTTTAGCGTGTGTGGGCAATTTTTTGGCTTTCTAAGACGACAAAAACGGAGTTGAATTTTGTTGCTTTGCAGCATCCATGTGAATGTAACTTAATCCAGGCTGGCTTTCAAGTGCTTGGCGTGTGAGAGGCAGAGCAGAGGGTTCTGCAGGAGAGTCCCTGGGAAGCCCAGATAAACCCTGCTGCTGTTCCAGGCAACTTGGGTTTCACAAAGGCCAAATTCCCCCGGGAGCTTTAGGAAATATCTTCCCAGAACACAGCCAGGGAAACGCTGGCACGGGTCAAAAAGAAAATCAAGAGCAGAGCTGGCAGGAGAGGCAGCAGCTCCGTGTCCTGGGGGGGGGGGGGTGTGAGCTCTGCTTAATCCCAGAGAGGGGCTTTGCAGAGCTCAGCTCCAAAACCTGGTTTTTCCAGCAGCCAAGGATTGCGTTAGCTGGGAGGTTTAAGAGCCCAGCAAAAGCCCTGGATCATCTCTGCTGGAGGATAAGCAGTTTTCCCCGAGGATTTCTGCCCACAGCAGATGCTGAATTGGGTGGTTTTTTTTGTTTTTTGGTTTTTTTTATATGTATGTATTTAAGAGTAAATGTCTTGAATTCATTCCAGTTAAGGGCTTTGAGTTCGAGATTCTGCAGTGAAAGCAGCACAAGCCCACGTAGGACATGGCACAGGGCAGCACCCTCACAGCCAAAGGGATCCTGCAGCAAAGCTTTTCCCTGCCTGGTTTATTTAGTGGGTAATTTGATTTCACTGCTGAGCCCAGGGGATGCCCTGGGGGAGGAGGAGGAGGGACTGACCCTGCCAGGCTGTCCCCAGGGGATCCCCAGCACGGATTTTTTGGGGTGATTCTCTGGGATTTCTCTGTGTTTTCACACTGCTGCAGCAGCAGTGACCCTGTACAAACGGAGCAGGGGGAAAATGGTTTTCAAAGTAAACCCCAAGAGGTGATCCCAGATGGATTTTGGTGATCCCAGATGGATTTTGGTGACCCCAGATGCACTTTGGTGACCCCAGACACTCTCCTTGTCCTGCCACACAGAGCCCTGTGTGTCCTCTAAGGTCACACCAGCCCGACCCTCTTGGGCCAGTTGAATCATTTCCTGTTTTCTCCAGTTTTTGAAGAGCTCCGAGGCAGGCTGGAAATATTTGCAGATAGGGTGAACTGCCTGCTCTGGGGCCATGGGAA
Organism: Acridotheres tristis; assembly: GCA_037013685.1. Classification (NCBI taxonomy): domain Eukaryota; kingdom Metazoa; phylum Chordata; class Aves; order Passeriformes; family Sturnidae; genus Acridotheres; species Acridotheres tristis. The sequence continues at coordinate 13,780,596 of CM072901.1, forward strand.
AAGTGCAGCAGGGAGAGGCTGGGGGTGCAGGTACAGGAGGGGTTTGGGAGCCTCATCCTGGTTTGGGTTTTGTTCTCTGATAACTTTTCCCCTTTAAGAACTGAGCTGCAATTGAGATGTCAACAGCACGAGCTGGTTTTTAATAAAAAACTCATTTACTAAGGGAATCTCTAAAATTCAGGAGCAGTTTGCAGCTTTGAGTGTGCCCTGGTGCCTGTGATGGGCACTGCTGGTGGTGACCCTTGTGTGTGAGCAGCTTCTGAGGAATTTGGTTGGAGTTTTCCTCCTGTGCCAGAGGAAAGGCACAATGCTGGGTGATGGGCTCTGGGGAATTCTGCTTGAACAGGGAGATTGAATTTAGAGGACCTTCAGTGGTTCTTTCCCACCTGTGTGGTCATTTTGCATCTCTGTTTCTTCCTGGATGCTGGGATTGAGCTGGTCAGGCTGGTGCTGAGCCCTGACCCACATCTGTCCCCCCCTGCAGCCACAGCCAAAATTGCCCAGAGCAGCTGTGGCTGCCCCTGGATCCCTGGGAGTGTCCCAGGCCAGGCTGGACACTGGAATGGGACAGTGGGAGATGTCCCTGCCCATGGCAGGGGACTGGAACAAGGTGATCTTTAAGGTCCCTTCCACCCCATCTGGAATTCTATCCAAATTCCATCCCCCAGCACGGGGATCCCTGGTTGTGGTCACTTTGCTCTCCTCTGTAAAAATCCCTCTTTGAGGGGGTGAAGGAGTTGGGAAGTTTGGTGTTTCACGGTGCTTTTTGGCCAAGACAGGAAGGAGGAGGAAATTGCTGCCTGGATTTTTAATTTGGAGAGAAAAGCTGTAAGAGATTTCGCTGTGAATGTGATCCCAGACAAATCCTGTCTGTGGGCAGGCAGGGAGCCTGCTGAGGGAAGGTGAAAACTCATCCAGGGGAGATGTTTTCCTTAAACCATGGGTGAGAATGAACACCCTCAATCTCCAAGGTGCTTTTTGCAGGGATGTGCAGCTGGAGCTGCCTGGTGGGAGCAGCATCCAAGGGAATTAATGGGTCCTGAAGACCTGGAGAAAACCAGGATTTGTTGCTCTCTGGCTGCCCTGAGGAGCCATAAAAACATTTTCCGTGGCAGGAGGGGAAGCTCTGAACTCCTCACGTGTCCCTGTGCTGTTCATCCTGCCGAGCTCAGCCTTCCCGAGCTGCAGGGAACTCTTGGATGTTGGGGTTCATCATCCTGCTCCCTCCTTGCTGGGAGGGGATGGCACCAGTGCTGGTGTCACTGAGACCGAGGGTGTGGCACTGCCTGAAATACCTGACTGAGGTTAATCCCAGGTCTGGGTGAACCTGGGCAAAGCAAAACTGGGCTTTGGTTCCTCCCTGCCCGGGGCTGGGGCTCGGCTGCTGCCGGGGGGGGGTCCCAGCCTATGGGTGGATTCATCTGAGCCACTCCTGGTGGAGGAAATCCATTTTTTTGGTTTTGTTTTCATTTTTCTGGAGTGGTTTTGGACAATTGGGTTTCGAAAATAGACTCAATGAGAGGAAATCCATTTGTTAACCTGTCCCCACGCCGAGGACAGGGGGGCAGATACGGGCGCTTCCTCGGGGCTTTAGTTATGGTCCCATCTCCCTGAGAGCCGTGAATTAACCCCCACCTTGTCTCCCCTCCATGAATCAGGATTTAAACGGGCAGAAGGAGCTGTGCCCACGTCTCTGCCACCTGAAGAAAGGTCCCAATGGCTACGGCTTCAACCTGCACAGTGAGAAATCCCGGCCGGGGCAGTTCATCCGTTCCGTGGATCCCGACTCGCCGGCATCCCGGGCGGGGCTGCGGCCCCAGGACCGCCTGGTGGAGGTGAGGGGGACACAGCAGCACGGCTGTGGTCACCGGGCTGAAAAGAGGGAGAAAAGGCAGCGACACACACGGACCTTTTTGGGGAAAAAAGGCCAATTTTATTGTAGGGACAGCCCGGATTTAAAGTGTGTTAGTGCAGCTAGGACAGGACAGGAGTTCATTGGAGAATTGGGAAAAACATCCTTGGGACAGCACCCCAGGATGGGAAAAACACCAGGGGTTAATCTTTATTATGAATTTCACTCTGTTTTTTACTATATTATCATCCTGGGAGACTTCCTCCCTAACTGAAGCTGCAGTCAGCTTGTCAGCCTGGGAATGGAGCTGAGAGTCAGGAGAAATCCAGGCCTGGAAAGAATTTCCAAGCTGTGATTCCCCAGCTCTCTAAATGTGTGTGTCCCCACAGGGGTGGCACCCTGGGGGAGCAGGGACAGCCCCCAGGCCATGGCCTTTCCCATCTGATCCCCTCCTGTGTTCCCCTAATTCAGAGTCCTAAAGCTGCTCTGGCTTTGTGCTCCTTCCTCTCCTGCCGTTTGGGAGCTCTGGGTAGAATTGCAGAGTAGAAATTGGGAATTGTTCAGGCTGGAAAGGCTCTCCAAGACTGCTGAGTCAAGGCCAGCACTGACCCCTGTCCCCAAGGTGCTGTGCTGGCTCTGGCTGGCACCAGGAGGGTTGGGCAGGTGACTGTGGGCATAAAGCCAGGCTGGTGCTCAACTGATGCCCTGCCAGGGAATGCTTGGAAAAACAGGGGAAGAGGCTTTGCAGAGATTTTAAGACATAAAATTACGAAAGATTTGGGGAAAAATATTTTTGGGAGCATCTTGCTGGTTACCAGATGGTGGACAACACTTTTGGTCCGAGATGGGGGCAAAAAGTTTGGATAGGGCTGGGAATTGCTCTCTGTGTGTTGTGTTTTTCCTGGAGGAGGGACAAGCAGGGTCTGACCCAGCAGCCATCACCCCTTTCCCTGTGGGAACACATGGAAATCTCCTGCTTGGGCTGCTCCCTTGGAGGTTGAACCCCAAAACCACCCCAGGGGGACCGAGCTGTGCCCCTCACTCCCAGCTCAGAGCAGCAATGGGATTTGCAGCCCTGGAAAAAAGTGTGAGCTGAGAAAACCCTGAGACCAGAGCACTCTCCTGCTTTCCAGGCCCATAAATAAAGATTCCCCAGGCAGTGGGAGCTGCTGCCTCTTGCCAGCCGCTGAAAGTTTAATGCTGGGAGCAGCGTGGGGCCGGGGCACGGGTGGCAGTGCCTGGCTGGTGTCACATCCAGGGGTCGTGTTATTTATTTATGGGCTTGGCCCTGGCCCTGGCACACACAAAGCAGCTCAGGGTGAGCTGGAGAGCTCAGAAACCTGATCCCCTCCCTGCCTGCTCTTTGGGGCTGGGATAAATATTTGATGCCCCCCAGCTCTGTGGCAGGGTTGGGGGGGAGAGCAGCCAGGGGTGAGCCCTGGGCATGGATTGGGGTGAGCTGGGGTGGCAGGACAGGGATGGAGCAGGGCTGGGAGCTGGCAGCTCCTGGAATGAGGTGCAGAACCGTCAAGGGAATTCTTTTCATGCCAGCTGTGCCCTGAGGAACACGGGGAGCCTGGTTCCCCACAGAGGGATCCCAGAGTTTGGAGCTCAGGCTCTGCAGTGTCCGTGTCCCTTTGGGTGAGGACGAGCACTGGGTCGTGCTGAGGCTGTGGGGTCATTCCCGGTGGGACAAAGGGTGATTCATTCCCACCCAACAATGTCCTGAGTCACCATTGTCCCCTCTCTGCAGGGAACAATGGGGAGCAGGATCACGTTCCCTGCAGGTCCCGGCTCACAGGCAGGGCAGGGAGAGATGAATCCATGCACCAGGCACAGGGACTCGCCCGTCAGGGCACCAAAATCCACGGTTTTCCATCGCGGAGGGATGAAGGATGGCACGGTGATGCCACAGGTGTCCACCCTGCCCACTGTCTGTGCCCACTGTGAGATTCCTGGGCACATCCGAGGGGAAGGCTGGGCACGACAGCACCACAGAGGGCAGGCAGAGGGTTTTGGTGAGAGCCTGGGGTCTGTGATTCCCCATGGATGTGTTTGGGATGCAGACAGGTGAGAGGATGCTCTGGCAGGGGCGCTGAGAGGACTTAGGAGCCTATGGCTGGCTGGAGAGGGGGAAGGAAAAAGCCTGCAGCCTTCCTATCATCCCAACAGGAATAAAAAAAAAAAGGAAAATCCCCCCTTTTAGCGAGAGAGGAGGGTCTGGGAGCCAGGAGCAGCCGCTCAGGTTTGGGTTGTGATGCCGTGGCTCTGCAGGTGAACGGGATCAACGTGGAGGGGCTGCGGCACTCGGAGGTCGTGTCCCACATCAAATCCAGGGAGAGCGAGGCCAGGCTGCTGGTGGTGGACCCCGAGACGGACGAGTACTTCAAGAAGCTGGGGGTGACCCCCACGGAGGAGCACAGCAAAGGTGAGACCTTGCCCTGGCAGGGTGGGTGACCCCCCCATGACTCACAGTGCCAGGGTGGGATGTCAGCAGAGTCACATTTCCCTCCTGTCTCATCCCTCAGTAGTTTCCTGAGCACCACCCAGCTATTTATAAACAGTGAGAACGCACCCTCGGCCGGCCAAAAAACCACTGGGTTGCTTTTGCACGGTGAATAATTAACTCTGGAACTCGCTGGCACCGAGGTGTGGTGGGATTTTTTGGGGGAGCCTTCAAAGCCAGGCTGAGCAGGGCTTGGGGCAGCCTGTTCTAATAGCAGGTGGGACTGGCTGAGCTCTAAGAATCACTGCACGATTTTCTGCTTCCCTGATTGCTCTTTGCTCCCGTGGAGGAGCCTGTGGGCACCTGCAGAGTCCCTGTGCACAGGGAAGGGCTCCACGCTGGCTGATCACGGCGTGACCAGTGCAGGAAATATTTGGGTTTTTTTCTGTTGTTTTTTTGGTTTTTTTTTTCTGCTGAAACCTGGCAGGAAAAGCTGCTCATCCACTCCCCAACCTGCCCCAGTGCAGGCTCCCAGGCTGGCCTGTCCCCAGCTCAATGGGCAGCTCTGTTTCCCAGCACAGCTGTTCCTTATCTGATTCCCAGGATGCTCAATGGGCAGATTTGTCCCCAGAAATGGGGTCAGACAATGCTGGGGAGCCACAGGGTGTCAGATGCTCCGAGGAGGAGCCAGCTTTGTGCTGGCACTGCCATAAAGGAGCCCTTGTTCTGGGAGGGGACAGAGCCCTGGGGAGGGTGGCTGGGTGCTCCAGGGAGCAGGAGTTGGGTCTGCCTGGCACCTGCCTTGGTGCCAAAGGGCTCTGGTAAATTCTGCTCTTTGCAGGCTAAGAGGAAATATTATCATTATTATTATTATTATTATTATTATTATTATTATTATTATTATCATTATCATTATCATTATTACTTTGTCCTCAAGCTGACACTTTCCAAGCCTTGCAGCTCATCCTGAGCACCTCAACCTTTAAGCCAATGAGTGGCTTTTTTTAGATTAAGTGTTTCTAGATATGGCTAATTTGGTTTTGAAGTCCGGTCCCACTTTTCTATTCCTTGCCATCTGAAGCTTGTTTTTCATTTAATTAATTTGAAATTTAGCTGCTTATGATATCAGAGACATAAACATCACTTCTGTGTGAGCTGACTCTTCTGATGCCCATTGCTCAGAGCTTATCCTACTCTGAACACGAGTCCAAAATTCACTGCAATTAAATATTTAAGGAGGTTTTTGCACCAGCACACTCTCAAAATCACGATTTAGGTTTATTTTTCTGCTTTGCCCCAGAAATCCCTGCAGTCTGTAGTGATGCAGCCCCCAGTCAGTCCCTAGGGAAAGCATCCATGCTTGACATAATTCAGTTATTAATCCTGTCCCAATTAACACAGCTGTTAGTCTGGGACAGTGAGACATGGTAATGCCTGGGGCAATGACTTGATCGTGGTGACTGGCAGCTTAAATGCATAAAATTTGCCATTGTGTGGCCTATTGTTAGAGTAAATCATTGGAAGTGAGCAAAAAAAAAAATAAATTCCAGAGTGCCTGGAGAGAGGGTTCTGTGCCAAACACTGTTGTGACAACACCATGATGCTGATTTTTATGAAGATTTTTGAGTTGACTTTCAAGATTTTTGATTAAAGAACTTCTGAAAACAAACTAATGGTAAAAAAAAAAAAAAAAAAGTTGGGGAGGGGGAGTGTTCTGTTCTGCAGGTAGTGCTGGGCTGGGGTGGGCTGGGGTGGCAGGTGATGGTGCTGAGGATGCTCTGCAGGGACCTGGGGCTGCAATCCCAGCTGAGGGTTCTCACTGGGGTTTTTTTGGGTTTATTCTGTCCAGGTGTGGTACCCCAGCCTATGACAAACGGATCTGCACAGACTCAGGTGAGTCCTCACCTGTCCCCCTGGGGATAGTGATGTCTGGAAAGGCTGAGCTGGAGCAGGGACTAGACAGAGCAAAAGGAATAAAATAAGAATTTATTAAAAGGAAACACCTTGAGCAGTGCAAGAGCCTGGCCAAGGCTGCACCCAAATAAAATCCAAGATGGATCCTGGTCACGAGTTTTTACACTTTTAAAAGTTTTATAAGTTTTTTATAAGATAAGTTCATCTACATCTTGGGGTCAATTATCCAACCACAGCCCCAGCGCTAAGAAGTCTCAGCCCCCTGATTTTCCCCCTTCCCTTAGCCATTGTTTCTAATTTTTGGGTACCAGTTGTCCTTGATTCTCCAGCTGGAAAGGAATTGTTTTGTCTAAATACTCTGTGAAGAGAACTCACTGACACCTCACATGAAATGTCAGAGTTACCCACCGAGCAGCAGAGATTCTGAAAAATGTAAAAGCTAAACCCCAAAGCATCAATACCCAGAGCAGCATCCCTGGGGGGATATGTTGGAGTGACCAGGAGGGATCAGGGTCTTTCCCTGGCTCCCACCTGTGCCAGGTGAGCTCAAACCCCCAAGGCTCATTTAGCTCAGCTTTACTGCTGCTGCCTGTTTTAATTACTGCCCACTAGAGCTTTAATTTAGAGGTTGAACAAGGCCAATTTCAGCCCTGTTTGATGGCAGGGAGAGAGGAGGAGGAGGCAATGCCCCAGTTCTGGCAGGATGGGGCCATGTCCCAGGGAGCTGTGCAGGGTCCCCTGAGCAGGACCATCCCCTCCAGGCTCAGTTCCACCCCTGGAATTGCTCTGCCTGGGGATTTATTGTGTTTGACTGTGTCTGCCACAAACCACGCTGACATTTTCCTTTCCTCCAGCTGAATGGAGGATCCACATCTTCATCTCACAGTGACCTGCAGAGTCCTGGGAAGGAATCAGAGGTAAAAAGCCCAAACACTGCCTGTCCATTTACAGCTTGGGCTGGGCACAGTCCTGCCTCACAGTGCTGTATATTCATGAGTTTTCAGTTTATCTCCCAGACTTGGGTTCACTTCACTCACCCAGCAACCAAAATCCAGGCTTTTCTCTCATCCCTTGCACTGTGGGTGTTCACTGGCACCTTCTTGGGTAGTGATTCCTATTTGAATAATTTGGGAGGTGAAAGGATGTCTGCAGGATTTGGGATCTGAGGTGTAATTACACTGCTGAGCTTCAGCAAGGCTGGGGATCTGTGAGGAGCAGAACTGTGAGGCTCAAGTGCTGCTAGCAGGACCAGGGCAGGCTAAAATTAAAAAAAAAAAGCCTTTTTTTTTTTTTTTTTTTTTTAGTTTGGAGCACAGTGAATTTATCACAGTGTTTAAAGGAGGGGAGGAGTTGCTTTTGGTGACAGGATGGGCTGAAGGGGTTTCTGTGGCATGGCTCAACACTGGAAAGGGACAAAAACTTGTTGGGCAAGGTGAAGTGGCAACCAAAAGTCAGCACTGGCATTCTCAGGCCAGTTAATGCCTTAGCAGGTTTTTTCCTCTTAAAATAAGAGGTGGGGATTTGTATTAAGAAGTAGGGGATTTACAAAGTGCTCAAAAATTTATCTTCAGCACAAGATTCTGCTATAAATAGAGCAAAATCTCTGTGCAGGTGCCCCGTGGGGTCTCTGCTGTGCTGTCCCCTGCCCCAGGGCATTAGGGAGCAGGAATGTGACAGCACCAAGTGGCCCCTCTGAGCACCCCCAGCCCCGAAGCCTCTCGGGCAGCAGCTGTGGCTGAACACCTGCAACCTGCCAATGTCCCCTGGGCACTGAATAATCCATGTCCTGATCCAATCCCTGATCCATGTCCTGTCCTGATCCATGTCCTGTCCTGATCCATGTCATGTCCTGATCCATGTCCTGATCCAATCCCTGATCCATGTCCTGTCCTGATCCAATGTCCTGATCCATGTCCTGATCCATGTCCTGATCCATGTCCTGTCCTGATCCAATGTCCTGATCCATGTCCTGATCCATGTCCTGATCCATGTCCTGATCCATGTCCTGTCCTGATCCAATGTCCTGATCCATGTCCTGATCCATGTCCTGATCCATGTCCTGTCCTGATCCAATGTCCTGATCCATGTCCTGATCCATGTCCTGATCCATGTCCTGTCCTGATCCAATGTCCTGATCCATGTCCTGATCCATGTCCTGATCCATGTCCTGTCCTGATCCAATGCCCTGATCCAATGTCCTGTCCTGATCCAATGTCCTGTCCTGATCCATGTCCTGTCCTGATCCATGTCCTGTCCTGATCCATGTCCTGTCCTGATCCAATGCCCTGATCCATGTCCTGTCCTGATCCATGTCCTGTCCTGATCCAATCCCTGATCCATGTCCTGTCCTGATCCATGTCCTGATCCAATGCCCTGATCCATGTCATGTCCTGATCCAATGTCCTGATCCAATCCTTACCCCAAAAAATCCCTGCCCCAGCTGGTTTAACAGCTGTCCCATTAACAGCAGATATCTCCCATGGAGATAAAGAACACTGCCCCCCTGGTTTTATCAGATGTTCCATTAGCACAGAGTATTTCCCACAGAGATCAGGATCACTGCCCCAGCTGATTTCAACAGATGGTGACAGAATCCAAACTTTTGGTCACATCCTGTATTGCAACCTAAGCCAGCAGGCTGGAGGAAATCCTTCATGGGAGGGGGTGTTGGGCATTGCAGGTGCCCCAGGGGAACACCTGGATGTGGCACTCGGTGCTCTGAGCTGGTGACAAGGCGGGCATCGAGCTTGGACTGGATGATCCTGGAGGCTTTTCCAGGCATCGAGCTTGGACTGGATGATCCTGGAGACTTTTCCAGGCATCGAGCTTGGACTGGATGATCCTGGAGGCTTTTCCAGGCATCGAGCTTGGACTGGATGATCCTGGAGGCTTTTCCAGGCTCAGGGCTGCCAGGAGGGGCGGTGGGGATGGGCAGCAGGGCTGTGGGAGTGCTGACAGCTTTGTCCCTCCCCTTGCAGGACGGAGACACGGACAAGAAGGACCCGTTTGAGGAGAGTGGGCTGAGCCTGAGCCCCACGGCTGCCGAGGCCAAGGAGAAGGTGAGGGCCAAGCGTGTGAAGAAGCGAGCGCCGCAGATGGACTGGAACAAGAAACGGGAGATTTTCAGCAATTTCTGAGCCCTGCTGGAGCCAGCTCGGACATTTCTGAGGTGCCTACGCCCTGTCCTCGGTGTCCACGTGAGATGCTTTGTGCTCTGCTCTTCACTGGTTGCTTTTACGAGGCGTATTTTAAAGTCCTTTTTATTTTTATTTTTTATTATTATTGTTGTTATTATTGTTATTATTATTATTATTATTGTTACTCACCAGCGATTCTCATAAGACAAATGTGACCAAAGCTCCTTTTCTTGCTTGCTCTTGAGCCTGGCTCTGGCTGCCCACCGTCCCCTGTTCCTATGAGAAAGGACTGGAAGAATTTTAACTTGTTTCTTACTTGCATCATTTAGGCTTCTGTTACTTTTTTTTTTTTTTTTGTACTTTTTATGTGGAGTGTTTTGGCTTTGTGGGTGTCCCAGACTGAGCCCCATGGGATGCCCTGTGCCCCTGTGGAAACATCTCATGGCTCGTGGTGGGTGCCTGCAGGGTGGGGGTGCCAGGGACCCCCTCCCCAGCTCCCCATACCCAGCATTTTCTACTCCCACCATGGGAAAATGGACTGTGGCTGGAAATTGTTCGTTGGCTTTGCTATTGAAGCAAAAACGTTTGTTTTGTTGGTTTGTTTTTTCTTTTTCTTTTTTTTTTAAATGAAGTTCCATGTGTTTCCAGTTATTTAGGAACCTCCCTCCCCATCAGCAGCTCCTGCCTCGGGCAGTAAAAGCTCATTTTTCACCCCAAACAGCTCTGCAAAGGGGAGAGGCTGGGGTTTAAAAACAAATCCCAAACATAAAGGGCACAGCTCTCCCCACCTGCAGCCGTGGATGTGGCAGGGGAAGGAGGGAGCAGGGCCAGTCCTGCCCCACGGAGCACGAAGATGAGAACCACGAGATGCTACAAAAACTCTTTGGACAGACCTGGAAGTGGAGATGACCCAACATCTGCTTCCAGGAGGGAGCACAGGGATGCAGCCCTGACTGAGACTCAGCACTGGGGAATGGGGCTGGTCCAGGTCCCACCTGGGCTGGGGTTTGGTGTCCCCAGCCCAGGAGTGTCCCCGTTGGAAGGACATCCTCCAAACGGGGCTGGAGATGGAGCAGGCAGTGCTGTGATGGAGTGAGCAGCACCTTTGGCTTCCTGTGGCCTCCTCCAAAGCCCCACTCTCAGAGTTCAGAGTGTGTCTTTAAAGCGTTACAGATTAAGTCCATTTAAGCTCTTTATTGCTGCCTTTGGCTGTGTGAGTGAAGGTGGCTCAGCTCTCCCAGGTAGCAGAGCTGAGCTTCCAGGGCAGGGTTGGGGTTGTCCCATTCCCTCCCAGGCTCCAGCAGCAATCCCAGCCCCGCTGTGGGACTGAACTGGGAACACCAAGCCACTTTTCCCAGCTGAACAGGCAAACAGCAGCACTCAGCCGGCCGTGGGTGAGGCGTGAACACAGAGCTGTGGCTGTGCCCTGCCTCACTCCAGCCCTCCTGCCATAAAACCCTTGGGTGCTCAGAGTGCTACGGCACGTGGGAACAGCTCTGCACGGATTTCCTAAGGTATTCCCAAATTCTGGAGCTAAAAGGTGCCTTATCCCATTGTCTGCTCTCCTCAGCAGTGGGCTGGGGCTCAGCACAGGGTGTTTGGCTTCCCTGGGGAGCAGCTGGTGCCTGTGGCCTTCTGCTGCTGGCAGGAGAGTGTGGAGAGCCTCAGGGGTGAAGGAGACGAGTTCTCTTTAGGAAAGTTATCTTTTAGGATTGTTGATGGGCTGAACAGGTTGAAAATAATGACTTTGGAGAGGAACTGGTGCAGGTGTTTGGGGTGATGGGGGACGTGGAGAGGCCGCCTGCCCTCGGGGCTCTGCCATTAACAAGACACCTTTTCCCCATGCCACTTCAAATTACCTGCTCTCTTTTTGTCCCCCAAAATACTGTCTTCTCTCTCTGGGTAGTGTTTGGAAGGATTCCTTCTTTTCCATGGTGTGCACGTTGCTTCCCGTGCCCGTGTTGCCAAACCCCAGCAGCGCCCGGGCTGGGCAGGGCAGAGCATTCCCAGGACACTCCGATGCAGTCAGAGAGCACAGACCTGGTGTAAACACCCCATAGACCTGGTGTAAAACACCCCATAGACCTGGTGTAAAACACCCCATTTCTCATCCAACACTGCTGCAGTTGGGGGGGAAGAGAAAAGAAAAAAAACCACTTTGTGTAGTGTTGAATGTAGATCAAAAGAAATCAGGTGTGCAAATCCGTGTTGGTAAAATTGAAAATCTTAATCTCTTAGTCCATGGAAACTGCTCCTGGATGAAGCATTACTGCATTCCTGACATCTTGTAGCTCAGTAGTAATTATTCAGTTCCTGTACATTTAACTTGGAAAAGAAAAATCAATAAAGTCTAAGGCTGTCGGCAGCACTGCAAACCCACCATGTACACACGGTAATGTCAGTAATAAACTTGGTTTGCCATGTACCCAGCACTTATCTGCTCCTTCCTCAGCTGCTCAGGGAGGGAGCCCAGAGCGGAATTGCAGCCCTTTAGCACATTGTAAACTTTGCTTCCTCCCTGGCCTCTTTAAAGAGGAGCTGGAATGACGCCTTTGAAGCTCCACAATGAAGTCGGCACTGCCCTTTCTTTGAAGAACAAAACGCAGGGGTGGTGGTGTCCCTGTGTCAGCTCCTGGGGACACAGCCTGGCTCCCGTGGCTGCTGGAGCCCTTTGGGGCACACACGGAGTGTCCCTGCTGTGCATCACCCCTGTCCTGGTGCCAGGACCCAGAGGTCACTGATCCAGGCACTGATTCCCTCTGCTCCTGGCTTGGCAATGCTTCAGCTGCACCTCAGAATCCCAGGATCACCAAGGCTGGAAAAGATTTCCAGGATCATCGAGTTCAACCTGTGCCCCATCCCCACCTTGTCCCCAGCCCAGAGCACTGAGTGTCACGTCCAGGCCTTCCCTGAGCAACCCCTTCCAGTGTTGAACAACCTTTTCCATGCATTAATTCCTCCTGCTGTCCACCCTGGATGTCCCCTGGCACAGCTCTCGTCCTGTTGGCAGCACACCTGGTTGTGTGGCAGGGCTGGGCAGGTTGCCATGGTTCAGCCTTGTTGAGGTCACCCACGTTCCCCTCCCCTCAGCCAATGTCACACAAATGCCAGCAAACCTCGTGGGTGCAAAAAAAACCCCCTCACAACCTTTATTAAACGAGTATTTACAAGCAGCAGCACGTCCCTGAGGACAAAGCTTTTCTCTCCAGTGACTCAGTGTGGCACAGCTGGGCTGTGCTCAGCCATTCACCCAGCCTGGAGCCTTCAGCTCTGGCCCAGCAGGATTGCTGCCTCTCAAAGCCCCTTCTTCCTCTGGAGAGCTGAGTCCTTGCCAGTGGCTGCTCCCTGGAGCTGCTGCAGCAGGCTCTTGTCCCCTGCAGTCACACTGCCAGCCCTGTGCCAGGCCCAGCTTTAGCAGGGCTCAGCCCAAGCAGCTTTGTGGCTCTCCAAGGGCTGGATGATCCCTCAGAGTCTCTTGGCAGCTGGGCAAATGTCTTGGTTGAGGCACTGGCTGCAGCGAGGGTTGACAGGCAGGCAGGTCTGCTGCCCAAAGCCCACCAGGAGCCAGTTTATCTCCTTCCAGAGGTCCCTGGTGAGAGGAGAAACAGCAGTGTTGCCCTGCAGCTGCTTGGAAGGGGTGAGGAACAGCCTGTGCTGTTAAAAGGGATCACCTTCCCCTTCTGCCTGCTCCTCCTGGCTTCCCCTGGAGCTGAGTCCCAGCCCTCCCAAGCTTTCCTGGTCCTGCTGAGCTGGGGGGGAGCAGTGCCAGGTGTGGAGATGTGCCTGTGTACGTGTCAGCTGCTGTTTGAGACTGAAAATTCACCACCAGTGAAGGCCAGGATCCAGCCCTGGGCTGATGCTGCTGTGGCCTCTGGGCCCAGCAAGGCCCTGTGTGGAAAAGCACCCGGCTTGGGTCAGTGAATTTGGCAAGGCAAAAATCGGGGATCAAGGGTTCCATTGGTGGTGACTGATCCATGTGACAGCAACAGAACCACCACACAGGTGAGATGTTACTGCTGTAGCTCTGGCAGAGGGGAAACACCTGCAGCTACTGCAACCCTGGGAAGAGGAGGGAGCCAAAATGCAGTCCCTGGAACTGCCCCAAGCGGGATTTTTTGCAGACATGGCTCAGGGCTCACCTGGGCAGCCACTCCTCCAGTGCCACCCGAGTCTCCTCGGGGTACTTGGTCTCCTTCTTCACCCACTTGAGCCTGTTTGAGATCCTGTGCACGTGGGTGTCCACAGCTGGGGAGGGAGAGCCCAGAGTTTAGGTGGGACAGGCACACCTGAACGGAGAGAGCAGAGCCAAAGCTGCCTGTGACAGCCAGCAGGCCCAGGGCAGCAGGAGCAGCAGGGTGGGAAGGGAGTGGAGGCTCACTCCAGACACAAACGTTTTCTTCCCAGGCCTGGAGCCAAAAGCATTTGGGGTGGGTGTCTCTCCCCAGGATCACACAGCCTCTCCCCCAGGGTTCCCCTGCTCGCTGGAGCAGGCACAGGGCAGCCTGGCCCCAGCTCCCTCTGCACATTCTCATCCTCCTGGAGTTTCAGCTGAAATTACGCAAATCGTGATCTCTGCCCCTTCCTTTGCCCGCATGGAAAACACATTTCATAATACCCACCAGCAGAGAGGGCTTGGGAGGCTTAGAGCAGTGTTTATAATCTGCTTTGAGCTCAAAAGCTCTGAGTGCAAAGTGTATTATTGTTAGATCAGCAGTGATAAACCTGTCTCTGGGGCTAATTGGGCAAAACCCAGGAAATTGCTGTAAACAGGAAGACTAAGCCTTGCCTCCCGAATCAAAACCGAGCACACAATTCTCTGGAAAACACTTGGCTGGTCTGGCTGCCTCTGGACTTCCCTCTCCCACAGCAGGAGAACAACAGAGCCCAAGGGCTGCTGGATGCAGGGCAGGGGCCATGGCCTGTCCAGCTGATGGTCACCAGAGGGGCTGCAGGATCCAGCTCCCACCCACTCGCTCATCCTGGCTTTCCCAGGCTCTTCCATCAAGCAGCACATTCTTTAGGAATACTGATCTGTCCCCAGGGGCCCTGCAGGTGATGGTCCAGCCCCATCTGGCACCAGCTCCCCAGGGCAGTGACTTCCCTTGGGAATTTCTGCTATTACATCTGGGGAGAAACAGCAGCTGCTTAAATCCTACAACTCACTGAGTGAGTGGCTGAGGGTCACATCATTCCTCCACCCAAATACTCTGCAAAGTATGAACCAAAGGGAAGTTACCAGGCTCCTGGGGGGTGCAGTGCTTCCCCACTGCCTGGGGAATGGATTGGGATTTAGGAGAGGGATGGTCCAAGTTACCTATGCCAGCCACACTGTCCCAGGCAATGTGCATGGCCAAATGAGCCATTTTGGGCCCAACTCCTGGCAGCTGCACCAGCTCCTCCACAGTGCTTGGGATGTCACCCCCATACTTCTGCTTCAGGATGGCTGTGGTCTGCTTGATGTACTTCACCTTGTTCTGGAAAACCATGGGGAAAGGCACACAATCCAAGCTGCCCTCCAACACAGGGAAAACACACACACAGCCCAGAAAACCAACCATTCCTGAGTGTGTGTTACAGGTGAGGCCACACATGGCAGCTGTGGAGGAGACAGAGCCTGGAAATCAAATCCTTCTACTGGAAATCAAAATGCTCAGAGCTGGGAGCTCCAACCTCCCTGCACGCTCCAGGCCGTGCAGCCCAGAATCTCATCTTGCTGGCAATACAAAATTGGTGTAAAATCCAGCTTTTAGCCTGACTCCACGGGAAGAGCTGCCCACAAGAAAAGCACAGGGGGTTCCTGTGTGTTTGTGTGGCCATCCCACACTCACCCTCCAGAAGCCCACGGGATAAATGATCTGTCCCAGGGTCTCCTCGTCCATCTGCAGCACGCTGTCCACGGTGAGGCCGCGCTGGCGCAGGCGCAGCATGGCAGCACTGGTCACCTGGTCCTTGGTCTGGCTGGACAGCATCAGGGCCAGCAGCACCTGGTAACGCATGACCTGGGGACAAAAGGGACACTGAGACACCCTGGCAGGACCTGGGAGGATCCAGCACCTCGCTCAGTGCAGGGTGTGCTCACACCCTTCAGTCCTATGAGCCTCCAAGAGACTGGAAGGTTGCAACATGAATAATCCGTGAACTTTTAAATCCACCACACAGTGAAGGGAGAAAAGGAACACCTTCAAGCTCAGCTGTATCTGTGAGAGGACAGGGATCTCACTCCAAATGCCAGTGCTGGGCCACAAAGGGCTGGACAAAGCTTTTCCTGAGGATGGCATTCTCAGGAGAGCCACAGGATGCACAAGGACAAACGCCCAATGATTTTTCATGCAACTTCTATTCTAAGCAGCTTTTGAAAATCCCAAAATGGTATTTCATGCAGTTTCTGCTCTGAGCAACTTTTGAAAATCCCAACCCTTTCCCACTAGGCTACAGTAGGAACTGGATGTCTGGCTCCAGTGAGCTCCTCAGGGAACCAAATCTGGAGAACTGGGATGACAGAGACTGGGAGAAGAAGGACAAATCCCAGGAACTCCTCGGCTGCTGCCAGGCAGGGTTTAGCCAGGCCATCACCTCCTATTTCCCAATTATTTCTCCCCAGATGTGATTCTGTCACACCAGAGTGAGGAGGATGATGCAACTAACCCAAAATGACCTGGGATAACATGGGACACAATCCTCCCTCCAGCTCAACTGCTAAGTTTACAAAACCACAGGTGCACCAGGAAAAATCCCTGAGTGCATGGAAGCAGGATAATTCTCAGGGTACAAGAAAATGGTGTGAGGAGCTGAGGGTTACAACATCCACTTTTTCTTGGAAGCAACAACCCCTTTTCCCCAGGGAAGAGAAGCTATTTCCGTGTGCTGCATGGTCCCCTGGCCCCACAGCTGCCAGCCCACGTGGCAGAGAGCGTGTGATGTTCTCTGGGTCTGGGGTCAGAGCTCATCCTTCTCCCCAATGATCCAAGCCCAGGGCAGGATGCCAGCAGCAAGGACAGCATTCCATGTGCCAAGACTGTCCAGCTGTGTCCTCCTGACCCCTCCCTCAGAGCCCAGCAGGTCCTGCTGCTCCTCTGGATGATCCCCACATTCCCACTCCAGAGGCTCCTGCTGCTCCAGGTCCACGGGGTTGGAGTAGTTGGTCTCCAGTCACTTCCAACCCTAACAATTCTGAGATTCTGTGATTCCCACATTCCCACTCCACTGCTCCTCCAAGCCTGCCTATGGGTGCTCCCCACGTTCCTCTGCATTCCACAGCCACCCTGCTGGATACTTCCCTTGGACTCCTACAGAGATTTTTAAGGAAAAAAAGGAACGTGGCTTCACACCCTGCCAGCCTGCTCCAAAAGCAGCACTGCCCCTCACATTTATCACTGGGACCAATCCCAGCCCAGAATCCTGATCCAGCCCTGGAAACATCCCAAGTGGGACAGATCCAGGGGCAGCAGGAGGATGAGGGAGGCTGTGTTTTCCTGTGCCTGCTGGAGCTGGCAGCAGGATGCTGTTCCCTGTGGGAATGCTGTTCCCAGTGGGAATGCTGTTCCCAGTGGGAATGCTGTTACCTGTGGAGGTGCACTGCTGTCGTAGCACTTCTGCACTCCCATCTCATCCACAGGAGCATCCCTGCTCCTCCTCATCTCCCGGATGCGCTCCAGCTGCTCCCGCCAGTCCCGTGGCTCCCAGGGCACCCTCGGGGGCTCGGCCCCATCACCCTGCCCGGGCTCATAGGCAATGGCCAGGCTCTTCCTTCTCCTGATCTTCCTCGGGATGCTGGGAGTGCCCTGGATCTGGCTCCCTGCACAGGGTGGCACAGATTCCAGCATTTAGGAAAGATGCCCTCACCCCTCACAGAGCCCCACCAAGCACCCAGGGGACCCTGACCAGGGCCAGTTCCCTCCCCTGAGTCCCAACCCAAACACTGCACATCCCCCAGTCTCAAGCAGAGCCAGCACGGGGCAAAGGAGGGCAGAAGGACCTGGGAGACAAATGGCAACAGTGGGGTCACATGTCACCCCATGGGGACACTGTCCCAAACACAGGTGAGGCTGCTGAAGGTGCACCCCCATACCAGGACAGCTCCGAGGGGGATGTGACAAGGACACCCAGCCCCTGTCCCCAGGCAGGCCAGGCCCCTGGTGCAGCCCCAGCCGCTCCCTGTGCCCAGCACAGCCCCGATCCCCCCTTCAGAATCAGCAACTTCCCCTCTCCTGCACACCCCGTGTCCCGATCCCCTTTTCCTGCACCCCCAGGAAGCCACGATCCCTCTCTCATACTCTCGATCCTGTCCATACCACAATCCCTGTCCCGTACCCCATTCCCATACCCATCCCCTGTCTGTACCCCATTGCCTTTCCTGTCCCCCCGTTCTCTATCCTGTACCCCATCCCTCTTCCCGTACCCTATCCCTGTCTGTACCCCCATTCCCTGTACCATACCCCATTCCCTCTCCCGTACCCTATTCCTTAGCCGTACCCCATCCCTTTTCCCGTACCCCATCTCCTGTCCATATTCTCCATTCCCTGTCCGTTCTCCCATTCCTATTTCCTGTCCGTACTCCCTACCCCGTATCCCATTACCTGTCTGTACCCCCTATCCCGTCCCCCATCCCCTTTCCCGTACCCCATTCCCATTCCCGTACCCCATTCCCTATCCCGTACCCCATTCCCTATCCCGTACCCCATTCCCTATCCCGTACCCCATCCCCATTCCCGTACCCCATTCCCATTCCCGTACCCCATTCCCTATCCCGTACCCCATCCCCTTTCCCGTACCCCATCCCCTATCCCGTACCCCATCCCCTATCCCGTACCCCATCCCCTATCCCGTACCCCATTCCCATTCCCGTACCCCATCCTCTATCCCGTACCCCATCCCCTATCCCGCACCCCATCCCCTATCCCGCACCCCATCCCCTATCCCGTACCCCATCCTCTATCCCGTACCCCATCCCCTATCCCGTACCCCATCCTCTATCCCGTACCCCATCCCCTATCCCGTACCCCATCCCCTATCCCGTACCCCATTCCCTATCCCGCACCCCATTCCCTTTCCCGTACCCCATCCCCTATCCCGCACCCCATCCCCTTTCCCGTACCCCATTCCCTTTCCCGTACCCCATCCCCTATCCCGCACCCCATCCCCATTCCCGTACCCCATTCCCATTCCCGTACCCCATTCCCTTTCCCGTACCCCATCCCCTATCCCGTACCCCATCCCCTTTCCCGTACCCCATCCCCTTTCCCGTACCCCATCCCCTTTCCCGTACCCCATCCCCTTTCCCGTACCCCATTCCCTTTCCCGTACCCCATTCCCTTTCCCGTACCCCATTCCCATTCCCGTACCCCATCCCCTATCCCGTACCCCATTCCCTATCCCGTACCCCATTCCCTTTCCCGTACCCCATTCCCATTCCCGTGCCCATTCCCTTTCCCGTACCCCATCCCCTATCCCGTACCCCATTCCCTTTCCCGTACCCCATCCCCTATCCCGTACCCCATTCCCTTTCCCGTACCCCATTCCCTTTCCCGTACCCCATTCCCTATCCCGTACCCCATTCCCTTTCCCGTACCCCCGCCGCCCCGGGCCGATCGCAGCCGCCTCAGCGCCGCGCAGGCCGCGGGCCGGGGCCGGGCCGCGCTCATGGCGGCCCCGCGAAACTACCGGGCCCGGGGGACCGCGGGGCCGCCGGAACGGGCGGGGCCTGCACGGGGGAGGAGCCGGCACCGGGCCCCGAGCGGAGCGGGCCGGGGGCGGCGGGGCCGGGCCGGGCCGGGGGCGGCGGGGCCGGGCCGGGCCGGGCTCGGGGTGAGTGATGGGGGGAGCCGGCACCCCGAGAGGAGCCGCGCTTGGGGGCCGCGCTGGGACCCTGCTGTGTTTGGGTTTTGGGCTGTGACCCCGCTGTGTTTGGGTTTTGGGCTGTGACCCCGTTGTGTTTGGGGTTTGGGGTGTGACCCCGCTGTGTTTGGGGTTTGGGGTGTGACCCCGCTGTGTTTGGGGTTTGGGCTGTGACCCCGCTGTGTTTGGGTTTTGGGGTCTGACCC
Organism: Acridotheres tristis; assembly: GCA_037013685.1. Taxonomy (NCBI): domain Eukaryota; kingdom Metazoa; phylum Chordata; class Aves; order Passeriformes; family Sturnidae; genus Acridotheres; species Acridotheres tristis. The sequence goes on from CM072901.1 coordinate 13,799,985, forward strand.
CGCTGTGTTTTGGGTCTGTGCTGTGACCCCGTTGTGTTTGGGGTCTGTGCTGTGACCCCGTTGTGTTTGGGGTCTGTGCTGTGACCCCGCTGTGTTTGGGTTTTGGGGTCTGACCCCGCTGTGTTTTGGGTCTGTGCTGTGACCCCGTTGTGTTTGGGTTTTGGGCTGTGACCCCGTTGTGTTTGGGGTTTGGGGTGTGACCCCGCTGTGTTTGGGTTTTGGAGTGTGACCCCGCTGTGTTTTGGGTCTGTGCTGTGACCCCGTTGTGTTTGGGGTTTGGGGTGTGACCCCGTTGTGTTTGGGGTTTGGGGTGTGACCCCGTTGTGTTTGGGTTTTGGAGTGTGACCCCGTTGTGTTTGGGTTTTGGAGTGTGACCCCGCTGTGTTTGGGGTTTGGGGTGTGACCCCGTTGCGTGTCCCTAAGCGGTTGTGGCATGTCTGGGCTTGTTTGGGGGTGGCAGGGGGACAATGTGCCATCACCCGGGGTGGGTTAGGGCTGGGGCTGGGGGCTGTGTGTGTCCCCAAGGACGGTGGGCTGGGTCCATGCTGTGTCCCATGGTGACACTGTGCCAGTTTCCATGCTGTGTCCCATGGTGACACTGTGCCAGTTTCCATGCTGTGTCCCATGGTGACACTGTGCCAGTTTCCATGCTGTGTCCCCTGGGATGCAGGGACAGGCTCTGTGGTCATCCCCAGGATTGCTGTGCCCAGGGTGTGGGAAGGCCATGGGATGTCCGTGGGGATAGAGGGGTTTGGGGTTGTGCAGGGTCGTGTGTTCAGGTCCCCAAGGGACAGTGGGACACTTTCTGGAGGTTGTTGTTGTGATGGCCATCCTTGTTCCTGCTCCATCTTTCTCTTACCGTGGCAGCACTTGGATGTTCCAACATTCAGATTTGTAAGTCCTTCCTCAGTTCCACATGGACAGCACAGCACAGTGTGCTTGGCCTTTGCCTTGGGAACAAGCTCACACCCTCCAAAAGGTGTGTGCACGTGGATATACTGCAAAAATCAGGGAGCATTCAGAGCTCTCAGGAAAGTATCCCAAATAATTCCATGTTCCATGGGGAGCTGTGGGATGCAGGTGCTGAAGGCAGGAGCAGCACGAGCTCCTTGTGTTTCCTCAGTGCTGGGCTTCTCCCACCTTTGAAAAGGCTCTTTGGAAAAGGCCCTGTGTGATGCTGTTATTGGGGTTTTCCTGCTGCAATATTCCCCTTGGACCTCCCTGTTGTGTGTTTGCAGGGCCTCAGTGCTTGGCAGCCATGGCAAAGCCTCAGAGCAAGGATTCCGGGCTGAAGGAGAAGTTCAGGAACCTCCTGGGGCTGGGAACATCCCGGGGAAGTTCCAAGTCGTCGGAGGGCAAGCAGACAGAGTTTATCATCACTGCAGAAATACTCAAGGTGTGAGAATTGGGTGGAGGTGGGAGTAACCTCAGCTGAGGGGATCAGGAGGGCTTGCTCCTTTCCTGGGTTTTTGGGCATTCAGTTCCTCTCCCTCATTCCCTCTCCTGATCTCTCAACTCGTTCCCTACTGAACTGGATGTAGAACTCACCTGCTTTGCAGCTCTATCATTTGAGTTATTCACTCTTTGAGAAGAGATACTTGTAATGTTGGGTTACAGGGTATTTCCCTGTCCCCTCTTTTTTTTATAGTCTGAGCTTGATGAAGTTTCTATGGTGGCAGTTTCCACAAGCTGGGAGCTGTTTCTATTTTATGAAAACCTTATGGTTCTGTGGAGATGAAAAATAAAATAATTGATTCCAGTAATTGGTACCACAAGTCTATAAGCAGAGTAGTTGGCACACAAGGAGGAAAATAGAAAAAAAAGGGAGAAAGAGAGCAGAATTCCTTCTCCCCTTGGAGACATGGATAAGTGTTTCTGGTCAGATAAACTGTTAGCTTATTTCTCCATTTCTTTCCAGGAACTGAGCATAGAGTGTGGATTGAGTAACAGGATACGAGCAATCAGTCAAATTTGTGAAGTGGCAAAAACCAAAAAAATTGAAGAGGTGAGTTCCAAAGTGTTCAGTGAGTATTGGAAGGATGGAAATTTAAGCAGCAGCTCTCAAACTATAGTAAGAGACTCATAATGTTCAGAAAGCTTTTCAAAATGAGTGATCCTAGAGGCTGCTTTGTGCTGTAAAAAAATTAGTCTGCCCAACCTTCCAGCTCTGGAGAAGAGGGGATGGAGCTGTTGGGCTTCTTGGACCTTCCTGGAAGGAGAATGCAGGGGATATTCAGGATAGTTCATAGGAAATTATGTTTTGAGGGGTTTCCTTATCTCCTCCTGCCTTGTTAATAAGCAGCCCCCAATTGGTTTTGAACTCATCTTGTAGCTGGGTGAAGGCTTCTGCACAAATATTCCCATTTGTAGTGAGTGTGGAATGAGGAATTCCAGTTCCTGGGGTGTAGGGTTGGATTTGGTGCCTGCTGGGCTTGATCTGGGTGTACAACCAGGTGGGTGAGTGTCCCTCAGAACACACAACTCCGGACATGAAACCCCTGGATCTCAGTCATGAATTGCCAGAATTCAGTGGGAACACCTGGCTGGAGATGCCAGGAAGGAGCTGAGCTGTCCTGCCTCACACTTTTGGTTTGTTTTTTGGATTGGTTTCTCTCGCAGCACGCCGTGGAGGCCGTGTGGAAGGTGGTGGCTGACATGCTGCAGCCGGAGCGTCCCGCCGAGGCCAGGCACGCCGTGCTGCACCTCCTCAAATCCATCGTGCAGGGACAGGTGACAGCAACCCCACGGGGATAAACACTGACCTAAACTGGGCTTGGTGCAGGGGGGAGATGGGAAAAACACCAGGGAGCTCTTCTCTACAAAATCTTCATATTTGTAATTTTGGTTTTGTCTCATAAATGAGAAGAGGAAACATTTGAATTTGAAGGCTTGGTTTGACCTCGTAGCAAAACTTTTCATACAACTCGTAGAAAGCTGTTCTGGTTTGGGGTAAATCTCTTGAGAAAGAGGAAATGCTTTGGGTTAAGTTCAGCCTAATTCAGCAGATTTTACGTGGTCTTTGCCCAGACCTCCTAGTCCCAGTTTGCAGCTGGTTTTGATGTTTCAGGTATGCAAAGGGTTCTGTGTGAGACACTTCTAGCCTGGCCAAGTTCAGCACACAAGGAATTGTTCAGATTTCCCAACGTGTTGCACAAACATGGGGCTGAATCAGCCCAAAGTTGTTATTTTCAGTGTTCTGAGAAAGCAGGGGTGGATGCTTATGAAGAGAGTAGGCATTGATTTAACAAAAAGATAATTTCAAGCATGAAGATTACTAGGGTAGACCTTTATAAAATCCAGGCCTTAACCCCTTTCCCTTTTTTATTTCAAGGGTGAGAGATTAGGGATCCTCAGAGCCCATTTTTTTAAGGTTATTAAAGATTATCCCTCCAATGAAGATTTGCATGAACGACTTGAAGTGTTCAAGGCTCTGACAGAGAATGGAAGATACATCACCTACTTAGAGGAGGAGCTGGGTGAGCATTGTCCCAACCCCTCTTCAGTTTGGAGGGAATAAATCATGGCAGAGACATCCAGTGAGAACAGAAAAATGTAGTGGTGTTATTCCTGGGTAGAAGGTGTATTGTAACAGGGATTTTTTTTTTTCCTTCTTTAGCTGATTTTGTGCTACAGTGGATGGATGTTGGGTTGACTTCTGAGTTCCTCCTGGTTTTAGTGAACCTGGTGAAATTCAATAGCTGCTATCTGGAAGACTATGTAGCTGACATGGTCCAGTAAGTTGTTTTTTTTAACTCCTGTCTGCTTGGTAAATTACACAGAAAGTTGCAGATCAATATACAGCCAACTGGGATATTTTTTGTCCCCATCTGGATCTGTTTTGTCCCAGGTAATTTCTGACAAATGTTTGATTTTCAGTTCTTGTGGTGTTCAGATCTGTTTTAGTTTAACATTCAGGTGTGCTTTTTCCATTCCCATTCTATGGGGTGTTTGCATTGCTTAGTCTCACGAGGATCTGTGCTGTTGCATTGCCTGAGCTGCATTTAAGTCTCCATTTAACTTTATAAAAGAGATTGCAGAGCTCAGTGTCCCTTGGAGTGTCACCAACATTGCCACAGGAAGGGCAGTGAGGGGTTAAATAACAGGGCAATTAACCTGACTGTTCTGCTCTTTGTAATTTGCCTAAAATCATGTGGAGCAAACAATTTTAATTAAATGTTCTTTCTTAACAGCAAGATCTGCCTCTTGTGCATTCAGACTTCATCATCTATGGACATAGAGGTCAGTGATCTGAGTTCCTTTTAGTACTGCAGAACGCTTTGAAGTTCTTTGTAACTTTTACAAACAAAATCAGATCATCAGATTCTGGGTTTATTCTCATCTTTCAAGAGAGCTGATGCAATATGATGTTATTTGTAAGCCAATAAATCTCATACCCCAATAAGTTATTCCAGAGCAAACAGAGCAATAATCAATTTGATAAGTGAATCGACAATGCTTTTTAAAAAGAAAAAAAAAAAAATTTCATTATCCCTTTTGACTTCCAGAAGATTTCCTGAGTGTGCCAGGTGAGGATTTGACCTGGTTGATTCACAGGGAAGTGTCCAACCATTTTGTCTGTCCCTTTCCCAAAGATTTCCTTGCAAGTCCTGGATGCAGTTGTTTGTTACAACTGCCTGCCCTCGGAGAACCTGCCCGTGTTCATCATCACCCTGTGCCGCACCATCAACGTGAAGGAGCTCTGTGAGCCCTGCTGGAAGGTCAGAGCCCTGCTTGAATGAATGAATGAATGAATGAATTAATTAATTAATTAATTAATTCCCTGCTGGCTGAAGTGTCAGCCAAACCTGTGCACATCTGCCACCAGTCTCAGCTTGGTTTTAAGAGTAAATTGAGAATTGTTGAAGCATCGAGGGATCAGCGTCTCATTAGTGCAAGTCGTGTCACGTCCCTGGGATTGTCCCCTGGTTTCAGCTGCTGTGACAGCCTTCTGTCCTGGCTTGGGAGAGGCAGGACACGTTTCCTCCAGCAGCATGGCCAGTGAAATCCATGTTTAGGCTACTGAGTGTTGTAACAGTTGGGGACTGAGGTGTTCTCTCTGATCTGCAGCTCATGCGTAACCTCTTGGGAACTCACTTGGGACACAGTGCCATCTACAACATGTGCAGGATCATGGAAGACAGGTAAAGGAGGAGGATCCAGCAAATCCAAGGAATTCAGTAAGGTCCCAGTGAGATAGATGGGGAGTCACCAACCTCAGTAGAACAAGCTGAAGGTCCTGGTGCTTAGAAATAAATTCCCTCTCTAGTTATGCTGCTGAAGTGCTCATTTGGGGCATTTCTGAATTTAATTTCCCTCTGTTTAAAGTTGTGGTGAATGATTTTCTGCTTTTCATGTTTGTCCATTGCTGTGCAAGGCTCTGATGTGTAACAGCTGGGAAATCCTGTTGGGACAGTGCATATTCCTATTGACTTTGTATGCTGAAATAATTGTAGTGTGATCTGAATCTTCCCTTCCCCCAATCCTTAGGTCCTACATGGCAGATGCAGCCCTGCTGAGAGGAGCTGTGTTCTTTGTTGGGATGGCTTTGTGGGGGGCTCATCGCCTCAATTCCCTCAGGAACTCCCCAACTTCAGTGCTGCCTTCATTCCTCAAGGTAGGCTGGGATGCAGGGGGAACTTTTTAATCACTTGGACAAATTTAGACCAAAAACTTGGCCCCTTACACCAAAGAGATCTTTGTAGGCCTGAGAACAAGAGGGAGAAATGGTAAAATAAGTAAAACAAGAGGATTTATGTCTATAGCTGAGGCCTCTTCTTTGAATATCTTTGGCCAGAAAAGCAAAGTCTGAATCTTTTCTAGCAAATACCTACATTGTGGGTACTTTAGCTTAAAAATTAAAATACAAAGCAACAACTTTCACTCTTCCCAGTGAGTGGTACAAAAAGTGAGGGAGGGTGTCTTGAGGGACAGCCTCAGAGCTCTCCAAATTTCCTCATCTGAGTGTCTCAAGCAGGAATTACTGGCTTTAATCCCCTTGTGTGCCTGTAGGATGGGGCTGTGTGTGCCATCTGAGCTACACCTGCTCACAGGAGAGCAGAACTGCTCTTGAGAAAGTGGTTCTGTGCCGTGTCCTTTGTGTGCACAGCCTGGAATGGATTTACCTCAGGCCTGCAGGGCTGATTTCCTAATTAATAAGGCATTGGAATGCAGAAGGTTTCTGGGCTCTGCTGCCCCCAGCGCTCACTGACTGAGGTGCTCTGGGTTCCAGGCCATGACCTGTCCCAACGCAGTGGTGTCCTACGAGATCGTTCTGTCCATCACACGCCTGATCAAGAAATATGGGAAGGAGCTGCAGGCTGTGACCTGGGATATCCTCCTGGACATCATGGAGAGGCTGCTGCAGCAGCTGCAGGTGGGTGTTGGGCCTGCCTGGATGTGCTTTCAGTCCCAAGGCTTTGCCATAAATTGTTTTACAAATTGATCTGTTTGCTGATCGAAGCTGAGAAAGGCTTAGCCCAATTCTCACTGCTGTGGTTCTCTGGGTTTTCTGTTTGTATTTAAAATTAGCACTTTTTGGCAAGGTGGAACTCTTTCAGGAATGGTTTTGTCTCTTTTCAGGTTCTGGAGAGCCAAGAGCTGAAGTCCATTGTACATGATCTTTTGACCACAGTAGAAGAACTCTGTGACCAGAATGATTTTCATGGCTCTGAAGAGAGATTTTTTGAGCTGGTGGAAAGATGTGCTGATCAGAGACCAGTAAGGCTTTATTATTGTCCCCCTTTTGGGTCTGTTCTCTTACAGCTGAGATTTGAGAGTCCTAAAACAGGAAATGGTCAGAAAATCCCAGCCAGGACTTCCATCAGCCTTATTCCTGTGGAGGGGGTTGGAGGAATGGATTTATTATATTTGCTTATACACTGAAAACATTTTTTGGTCTTTCCATGAAGGAATCTTCTGTGTTAAACCTGATAACATACAGAGCTCAGTCCATCCACCCTGCCAAAGATGGCTGGATTCACAACCTGCAGCTCTTAATGGAGAGGTTCTTCAGGTAGGAAATCATAACTTTGGGGACTTCTTACTTTTAAGAAGCACTTTCAAGTGTTTCTTGCCACCTTGTCATGGTAGATAATTTTGTTTTCTGAAGTTCTAACGTTCTGAAGTTCTAAGTTAGTAAAGGGCTGCTGAGAAGTGTGGTAGTGCCAGGGCACAGCACATGAAAGGACTTACTTGAAAGAAGAAAAGCTTTCCTCTGAGTTCTTTATGCTGCTTTCTTCTTCTTCTTTTTCTTTCCATTCAAAACTATTCCAATTAACTTAGGCAGTTGTGTTCCACTCCACAGCACTTTGTAGTTCTGACACCAAACAAGATTTTCCTGTTAAGCATTAGGGTTGCATATGGTTATCCAGTATTCCAGTTATCTGGTTTTGAATTAGTGCTCCCTAAGGGATTCTGTGCTCTGAAACATCAACACAGAGCAATAACAAACTTCTGTCTCCTCTGTGAAATGCTGCCAAAGAGCAGCTCTTCCTCAGTGCCATGTGTTTGGTTTTAAATTTGCTCACCAGAGCACTTGTTCTTCTGATATGTGCTTCCTAGTTTGGATTGGAAATGGGAAAGCTGCAGTTACAGGTCTGCAGAAGGAGTAAAAGCTGAACTGGGATTTGAATTTCCAATTGTTCGTGAATCTGATTTCAGATGTAGAGACATTAACTAAGGGCTCAGCTGATCTCTCACAGTTACTGTTCCAACTCTGAAAAAGTTTCTTATTTTCCTTTAATTTTACTTTTCTTTTCCCCCTTCCATAACATCAGCAATTCGGTTTTTTTTCCCTTTGGACTTGTTTTTCCTGTTTTAGGAACGAGAGCCGTAGTGCTGTTAGGATTAAAATTCTGGATGTGCTGTCCTTTGTGCTGAGCATCAACAGACAGTTCTATGAGGTGGGTGTTGGCCTGGGGGTCCCAGGTGAGGTCTCAGGTGGGTGGGAGAGCCTTTGCTGAGGCACATTTTCCATTTTCAAATTTCACATTTTTTCAGTTCCTCTCTGCCCATGGGGAAGGCACAGCCCTGGGCTCTAAATCTCACCCACACAGACCTGTTTGGGATGCTTGTGGGGGGATTTGCCATTTTTTGTCCTAAGTTTGATACAGGAATGTGCAATTTGCAGTGAGAGCTGCAGAGTTTTGAGAACAGAATTGGTTTTGTCTTGGCTTCCCTGTTTTAAGGCCATTAATTCCATGTCCATTTTGTTTTGGAAGAACTGGCAGTCGATGTGAGAGGTGCAAAGCTGATTTAAAAGCTTTGTAAAAGGATGGGGACTGGACATATTGAGCAGTCTTGGTGCTTGCAGTTTAATTGCTGTCCAAGATGGAAACTCTGTGAGAGAGGAGTTAGGGAAGAGCTCCAGGGATATCTTGAGCTCCTCAGGATGTGCCCAAAATGTCAGAGGGCAGGAAGGGGCAGAGATGCTCCTTGGATTCCTCTAAGATTTGTGAAAACATGAAGCTGTTGGTGTTTCCTCTGTCTCTCAAAAAACAAGGCCTAGAAATCCCTTGTCTGTTTGAGCCTGGGCTGTCAAACCTATAGGACAGACAAAAACCAAAGCACTGAAAAGTTCAGTAAAAGTCACAAATACCCGGAGGGATGGCAGACAGAAATACCTGTTGGATGGTAGAGGAGAAGGAATGAAACAGTGGAGGAACAAGCCTGGTACCAGAATTGCTGAGTTCTTCTGTTTGCAATTCTTTCTCTAATGTGCTTAGGAAGGTCTGTCCTCTTGCAGGAAGAGCTGATAAACCTGGTGGTGATCTCCCAGCTGGCTCACATCCCAGAGGATAAAGACCATCAGGTCAGAAAATTGGCCACTCAGCTGTTGGTGGACCTGGCTGAAGGCTGCAACACTCATCACTTCAACAGCCTGCTGGATATCATAGAGAAGGTGAATAAAACCTGCAGGGCTGGCAGCTTTTCCAGCAGGGATGACATCCTGAGGCTTCCCTCACCCCCCAGCATGGAAATAGAGAAAGGATGTGCTGCAGGTTTAAACCATGTGTTGCTTTTCTCTTTCAAAGGTGGCTGCACATTCTCTGTCATCTCCTTCAGAACTGGAAGAGAGGGACTTGCTCTCATATTCAGCTTCTCTGGAGGATGTCAAGACAGCAGTTCTTGGGCTCCTGATAATTCTTCAGGTAAATGCTGCAGAGCAGTAAACACAGATTGCTCATAATACTCTTCTGCTGGACTTGGCTTTTTAGATAACTCTTCTCCCACTATTAAATATTCTGACTTCTGCTTAACTATTTAATATTTTAGCTCTTGTTTTGGTCAATTCTTTGATTTTGAGCACTGTGGGACTGTTTGCTAAGTGTTGTATTTTCTGTGCTCCCATTGTACAACCCAGATGAACACATTTGCCTGTGTGGAGGGAGGATGTGGCCATAAATTAGCAGAAAGGAGGAGTTCATAACCTTGGCTAGATTCCATAGATCTGCTGTGTTTGGGCAGCACGTCCTGGGCTGTGGTGAAGAGCAGCCTCTGGAGTCTTTGCAGAGGTTCCTTCCAGAGCCACCTGCCCATGTTGTGTTGAGGATGAAATTCTTGCTGCATTTCTGCTGGAATTGGCAGTGCAGCCCGAGGTTTGTGACAGATCCCTGGGGCTGGGCTGTGTTTCTGTGCCTGCAGACCAAGCTGTACAGTTTGCCCTCCAGCCACGCCACGCGGGTGTACGAGATGCTGATCCAGCACGTGCAGCGTCACTACATCTACTCCTACAGCCTCCCCGTGGCCAGCAGCATCAGGCTGCAGGTAGGAGCAACCCCTCTGCTCCCAGGGCCACAGCTGCACCATCCTCTGGGATTTCTGGGTGGCAGGTGGGGGGACTGGGTGCTCTAGAGCTTGTAAGAAGTAGAAGGAAATGTTTCTTGGCTCACACGGGTGTGTAAATGCAGTGTGACACCAGAACAAGCCGTGGCATCTCTTAAAAATCCTTTTGCACCTGGAAAAAAATATCCTGGGGGGGTGGCAGAGTGTTGTGGCTTGGGGTTTGAGTGACTGCAGTGTCCTCCCTGTTGCAGGTGTTTGATTTCCTGCTGATGCTCCGAGCTGACTCCCTGCACCGCCTCGGCCTTTCCAACAAGGATGGAGCAGTGAGGTTCAGCCCCTACTGCCTGTGTGATTTTGTGTACGTTTCTCATTGTGTTCAGCAAAACAATCACGGAGTGGTTTGGGTTGGAAGGGATCCTGGAGCTCCTCCAGTGCCCCCTGTCATGGGCAGGGACACTTCCCACTGTCCCAGGCTGCTCCAAGCCCCAGTGTCCAACCTGGCATTGGACACTTCTTAATTTATTTTTCACTTTTAAGAAGCTGTTTTCCAAACTAAATTGCATTCTTGCTGAGCTTAATGTTCCATCAGAAGCAATCTGCAGTTTTTGTAAATCTTTCAAATCCTAGACCAGTCTGTAGTTGCAGCCTAGGATTGTCTGAACCAATAACCCATTGGTGAATTGTTCTTAGAAATCACTTACCTGCAGAGCTCTCAATCTCAGACACGAAATTTAAGTGCCTGCTCTCAAAACTTCCCCGAAAAATGTGCAATTTTTTACTTCAAACCAGTTCCACGCTGAATTTTGATTCTATGATTTGTACAAATCTGTCTAGTTTTACTTTTATAGCTTGTCTAAAATTGTGTAACACACCCCGAAAGACAACTTCCTAAATTAGACAGAAAAATCCTTCACTTGACCAAAGTGGCTCATTTCTGTGTGTCTGCTGAGCAATCGTGTGCTTTTTAAAATTGAAAATGCAGATTCTATTGTTCAGTCTTTAACCAATATAGTAATATTATATCCCAAATAGGGTGGTGCTGTAGGTCACATGAATAAGCTGTAAAAATGTCACATATATTGCTCCCTTTTTGCCTTGCAGAGAGGCAGAGAAAAGGACTTCTGAGAAAAAGCCCCCTGGCACCCTGTCCCCACCTTCAGGCAGCCCCAGTGTGCCTTCCCAAGGTGCCACTGTCCGGGTGGGACACCTGCCCTACTCCATGGTCTTTGGGGTCCTCCTGCAGTGTTTGAAGCAGGTATGAACCCTCCTGGCGTCCTTGTGTCCCCTCCTGGCGTCCTTGTGTCCCCTCCTGGCACCAGCTGCCTGTCAAATTCCAGCCCAGAGTACTTAAATAAAGCCTGAAAATGGATTTCTGCTCCTCCTGCTCAAAACCTGGGTATGATTGTGCAGCTTCACAGCCACCAGTGGGAGCAGCAGTCCAGTTCTTCAGAAAACAAGCACAGCTTGCATTGCTTCAGAGGAGGCAAGGGCAAAAGCTGTGCTTGTTAAACAAGATCCAAGAAGCCATCCTGTTTCTGAAAGGGCATTTGGAATTAAAACCTCTCCCACTGCAAGTCTGTGAGGTATTTTGAGAATTTGTGAAGGTTTCATCACCAATGAACTGTAAATAGAAATTGTTCCCGAGTGTGGCATTGGACACAGTTCTGTGCTAAGGTTTGGCTTGCTCTGGGAGTTAATTGGTGCTGGTGCTTAGGAAAATTGAATTCTGGCTGTCAGATCTCAATATAATTTCTTTTCCAGTTTGTGGTGCCAGTATTGCACCTAGAGCTGGGTGACAGACAGGGAGAAACTTGTGACAGCTAAATGCCACTTCTTTTTCTGTATCAACCATGACAAGACCTACATCTGCCTAGGAAATGACACTTTGTCTGCAATTTGATTGATCTTCCTTCCAAACTCAAGCGAAATCACACAAAAATTTTCAACCTCAACATTTTCTGTCTTTGCAGGAGACAGACTGGAAGGTGCTCAAGTTGGTTCTCAACAAATTACCCGAATCCCTGCGCTATAAAGTGCTATTTTTAACTTCTCCTTGCAACATAGACCAGCTGGCCTCTGCACTGAGCTACATGGTAATGCCACTGAGGCACAGTCCCCAGCTCCTTGGCTTGCTTGGGAATTGCTTGGAGGGGATCTTTGAGTGTTTTTTGGGGTTTTTTTTGTCTTCAGGTGAATATTTTAAAGATTAGCAGGCTGGTTGTCAATCCTAGACCTTGTTCTAGGTACAGAATAATTAGCAATAATGACATCTTAATGGCTGTATATGAATATATGTATATACAGGTCAAGGGGAGCTGTGGGCAGTGCCTTCTGCTGCCTTTCAGAGGGTGTTTTAGTGAGGTGCCCTGACTGGCTGTGTGATGTGTCAGCTCACAGACAAGAAGACCACGGACAGGCTCCACGGGACCCCCGAAGGCTTTTCCCGCACGGATTTGCACCTGGCTGTGGTCCCCGTGCTGACAGCACTGATATCTTACCACAATTACCTGGACAAAGCCAAGCAGGTATGGAGGTGGGAGTAGGGAAGGCAGAGCCTGCAGAGCATTGTGTAGCTTGTGAGCTGATTTGGAGACAGAAGTGCAAGGTACCACTGCCCTTTGCTGTTGGGAGATGCTGCATCTGCTGAATTTGGGCTGAAAAAAATACTTTGTTCATGTTCATCCTACCCCATGTAGGATTAACTATGGGTTCACTCCTCACAGGTCACTGAGTGATTTTATCCTCTTATAAATACAAATCTTCTGTTCAATCAGAAACTTAAAAGTCTCAACTACCTACTTGGTTAGAGTTCCCCTGTTAAGAGTTTGGCCTGGGGTGGGTGCAGCATTATTTAATGTTAGCACTCAGCTGTGTCACACAGGCCTTGCAGCAGGGGTGCCTTACAGGCTGTTCTGGGGTGCTGGCAGGAGTCAGGAGGTGTCTCAGGGTGTTCTTTGGTGAGTGTTTCTCTGCTCCCCCCAGCGTGAGATCGTGTACTGCCTGGAGCACGGGCTCATCTACCGCTGTGCCAACCAGTGCGTGGTGGCTCTGTCAGTCTGCAGCGTGGAGATGCCCGACATCATCATCAAGGCACTGCCTGTCCTCATTGTCAAACTCACCCACATTTCTGCCACGGCCAACATGGCAATCCCTCTCCTGGAATTTCTGTCAAGTAAGTGATATTTCCAAGTCCAATTTCTGTACTTTGTAGTGATTACCAAGATAGCAACTATTTCTGTAGTTGTGGTTTTTGTGTGGAGTATGGGGGGGGTTTGGTGGTGTTGGTCACATGGAATGCACTGTGATGCCCTTGCTCAGGTTATAAATGTTCCATCAGTTCATTTGTTCCAAGTTTTCTGTGTGAAGCTCTTGCACTGAAGAGAGGAACACACTCTGCGTCATGCAGCCATATGGGAATACGAGCTGCTTTCTTCTCCTTGCATTACATGATTTTAACTTCCGTGTTATCATTCAGAAAAAAAAAAAACAAACAAAAAAGAAGAAATTAAACTGAGTTAGGATGTTGAAGGGTTGTGTTGAGGCCTCACCTGTGCTGGTTTTGCTGTTGGATTGTTGCAGCTCTGGCCAGGCTGCCTCACCTGTACCGGAACTTTGCGGCAGAGCAGTACGCCAGCGTCTTCGCCATCTCCCTGCCCTACACAAACCCCTCCAAGTAAGGCCACAGCAATGTGCTTCTCTCTCATCTGGGAAATTGAGAGCTTGGAAAGCTTTTTTTTGTAGGTTTTTGGCTCAAGGTTATTCAGAGGATGTTGCTTATTCTGGTGTCACCAGGCTTTTCCTGAAGAAGGGATATTTCTGCCCTGGGAGGGTGGGGAGGCCCTGGCAGAGAGTGCCCAGAGGAGCTGTGGCTGCCCCTGGATCTGACCAAGGCCAGGTTGGATGGGGCTTGGAGCACCCTGGGATAGTAGAAGGTGTCCCTGGGGGTGGAACTGGATGATCTCTAAGATCCCTTCCCACCCAAACCATTCTGTAATTCCATAATTCTAGGTCATCATCACCTCGGACAAAAACCTGTTTTTCATGAACAGAATTTGTGAGGGTTTTTTTTTTCCTTTCCACCTTGAGTAGGTCAGGAGCAGCTGTGTGTGTCAGGCTGAGCTGTGGCTTTCTGTGCTGTTGCAGGTTTAACCAGTACATCGTTTGCCTGGCCCACCACGTCATTGCCATGTGGTTCATCCGCTGCCGCCTGCCCTTCCGCAAGGACTTTGTCCCCTACATCACCAAGGTAATGGCACTGCTCAGCCCAGCAGCACTGAGGAGAACTGACAGCTTAAAACCTGATCTGAGACCTTGAAAGGTTCTGTTTGAAGCTAGCAGAATCCTGGTTTTCTTACCAGCATCTCTGTGAGCTCTCATGCTCTGGCTGCTGGTTGCAGACTGTCTTGGTTTGAAAGACAGATGTCTGCTAAGAAAGGCAGGACCCTCTCTGGAAATGGAAAATATGAACCCCCTCCTTCCAAATTACTGTAATGTTGAAATTAAGGGGCTCTCAGGCAAAGATACGGGAATAGGAATAACAGTTCTTTACTAGGAAAAATTAAAATAGAAATACAATACTACCAAAAAAAAAATCCCAAAACACTGCCAGAGTCAGAATCCAACCTGACACCCCATCAGTCAGTCAAGGTGTTGGTGCAGTCCCATTCCATGGTGGCTGCATCCTCCTGCAGGGACAGATGTGGTTCTGTTGAAGCACTGCTCCTGTAGAAGGTGCAGTTTTCCTCTAAAGCTCCAGGGATGATGTGGAAGGCTCTGGTTTTCCTCTGGAATCCAGTGGGAAAAGGCTGATCTGGTGTTCCAAATCTCAGATTTGATCTGGGTAGGAAAGGCTTGGCTCCTCTCCCTGGGTGGAGCATCTCCCAATGGGATGATGGAATTTTATCAGCCATGCACTGGGACCCAATGGGATGATGGAATTTTATCAGCCCTGCACTGGGACCCAATGGGATGATGGAATTTTATCAGCCCTGCACTGGGACTCAATGGGATGATGGAATTTTAACAGCCCTGCACTGGGACTCAATGGCATGATGGAATTTGATCAGCCCTGCACTGGGACTCCATGGCCCATTAACAGCAGATATCTCCCATGGAGAGATCAGGATCACTGCCCCTCCTGGTTTAACACATGGTGATAGAATCCAAACTTTTGGTCACATCCTGCTTTGCTAACCAAGACACAGAACTTCAAGTTGTCACCTCTTGTCCCCACGGCAGGGCCTGCGCTCCAACGTGCTGCTGTCCTTTGATGACACCCCAGAGAAGGACAGCTTCAGGGCTCGCAGCACCAGCCTCAATGAGAGGCCAAAGAGGTAAATTCTCTTCAACCCCAGCAGGGTTTGGTGTTCCCTGCTCTCGTGCTCGCCCTGTGTGTCCCTGCAGGAGGCTGGGTGCAGTGATCCCAGTGTGGCAGTGCAGTAAGCAAGCAAAGTAAACCTCTTTAGGTCAAAGACTGAGCTTGGTGAGAGGCTGGGATCCAGCCAGGCTCACAGCCTGAGGCAGCACTGAGGCAGTGGGGGCCTTTCTGGTGTTCACTTCTGAAAATCAGCACTTGTGTCAGGCTGGGGAGTGTCAGCACAGTCTCTGTCAGTAGTCAGTAACAGATCTCTGTTAGCAGAGATAACAGGAGAGGGTAATACCAGAGATAACAGAATCCCATGTTCATATGGATTGTGTGAACTCCTTTTGATGAGTGATCTGTAACGAGTCATTTGCAGATGATTGCCAGAGAAATGGTTGTGATCAACGACCTGGATAAGTTAGAGAGCCAGTGCTGTGTTTTTCCATGGTGTTCTCAGGTCAGTGCACTGGCTGGCACACAGCTGATTTCTGTCTGGATGTCCTGATCCCTTGTTTGTTTTTTTATTTTGGAATTTTGAAGCAATCATGACAGTTTTAAGCAAAGCCTTCAGAAGTCAGAGCATTTCTTGCCAGCAATCATTCAAAGCATTCCTCAAAGGCGGAAGATATTCCTTGGAAGGCATTCAGGGTTTCTTTAACATCCTTTTACCTGCAGGGATTGCCTAAATTGGTTCACTTGACTTGCTTCAGTGTTGTGAGCAGTGAGCACATGGTGGCATCTGAGCCCTGGGGAAAGTGCCTCTACTTCACCTGCAAGGCTGCAGCAGAGTCTTGCAATGCAGAAACACCATCCCTGCCCAACTGCTGCAGCTGTAAACCTTGTGTTGTGTTTCATCTCTCCCATCTCCTCCTCTTTCATCCAGAAACTTGGAAGAGAAGCCTTTTGACACTCATCTCTCAGATCAGAATTCCAACTAATCTTTTTTTTTTTTTCTTTTTTCCCCCCTAAAAAAATCTGTTAAGTGCTGTCAGGTTGGAATACTACTGTCTCTAAAGGCTTTTGCTGGATAACTTTCCACAGAAATCTCTGCTGAGGAGTGGCTGTACTCAGGCAGTGCCCAAAGCACTGCAATGGCAGGATGCCACTGCCTCTGGGTCTGGCTGAGCTTGGATTCTGGGCAGGACACAGAGGAAAGGCCTGGAGGAGATTCCAGTTTCCTTGCCTGAGAAGCTTCTGGGCTTGATTTTCATTCCTGAAGCCCAAAGAAGGTTTCCCTGCCATAGCTGAGGTGCTGGGTGTTCCAGGGATAACGATCCCAGCAGTTCCCAGGGCTGCTGGATGTCCTGATGTTGGTGTAGCTGCTGATCCCTGAGCAAGAGCCTGTGCTCTCTGCAGCAGTTGTGGCCAAAAGTGATCTGGGAAAGGTTGTTAGAAGAAGGACAAAGAAATTCTGCTCCCTCCAGGTGGCAATCTGAGATGTAGGAGCTCACCAAGAGGCGGATGGCAAATAAATCATGTTTAGAAACAGCCAGAAGGGTTAAATTAGTGCCTGCATTTTATCCCTGGGGATGGGAGCTGCTGGACCAACTGTTCTGCCCAAATTAGAGAGCCTGGCGTGCATCTCAGTGACTAATTAAAGTGCCTGCTGGATCTTAATTGCTGTCATCTCCCACGTGTGCCTGGCACTTGTCAGTGTGAACAGAAATTTCGTTTCTGTGCCAGCTCAGAGCCCAGGGGGTTCCCTGGAGGCCGGGCTGGGGCAGCTGGGGTGGCACAGGAGCATCCCCAGGGGTGTGTCTTGGCTCTGCAGTGGGGCAGGGGCTGGAACAGGAGCTCAGTGTCCCCAGAGCCTCGAGCTGGGCTGAGGGGCACCTCTGAGAGCTGTGATGTGACTGGGGGGAAGGCTCAGCTTTGGGCCAGGCTTAGTGGGGACAGAGATGGCTGATGTGGTCCCTGTCTCTTGTTAAAAACTGCTGTGACCTAGTCCAGGTAAAGCATTTTAGGAGCTGTGGAAGCCCTCAGGTGTTGAGTCATGGTGAGTTGGGGCAACACAAGAAGGGGCTGAACTGCACAAAACTCCTCAGCCTTGAGGAATTTGTGCCCAGGGAGCCTTCAGGTGCCCTTGCCTTTGCTGAACAGCCCAGTATTCCAACTCTCATTTCAACCAGTTTTTTTCTTTTAACTTGTACTAATTTCATTTGTTTTGTAGCACATTTAAAATCTTGTTTTCAAAATGTGGTTTGTCTTTTTAATGCTTTCAGCTCTGCTTGTTTGTATGTTTTAATTTTTTTTGTTTCCCTTTTTTTTTTTTTGGCATTTGTTTTATTTTCCATCACCCTCCGGGATCCCCCAATATTGACCCTGTGACTGTGACCTTTCAACCTACATCCCTACAATGGTTTCCTCCCTTCTGTGACCTCTTTTGGGGCTTGGTGCTTCTCCACATAGTAGTTTAAGACTAGCCAAAAATGCAAAGCAAGGCTTGAATAACTCTCCTCCAGTGAAAGAGCTGAAAGAACCCTCTGCAGTTGATGCCTTCCGATCCCGCAGCATCAGTGTGTCTGAACATGTGGTCCGCAGGTAGAGGCACTTTGAATGGGGACAGTCCAAGAGCAAACTGGGCCCTTGGAGGTTTTGCTGCAAGGGTGGGTGCTAGCAGGGTGGATTTGCATGTGGGATGCTTGCATGACTTGGTTATCCCATCAAAAACCAGCCCTTAGTCACAGGTGAAGGTTTTGGGAAAGAATCCCGAGGCTTCCCAAGGCCACGTCACAGCCTGGGTGGTTGTGGTCACTTTGCCACGTTCTCTGGTGCTTTAGCAATGAGAGATTCTGTTCTCAAAGTAAAGGTGGTGAAGGGAAAAAAAACCAAAACAAACAACAAATCAACAAACAAAAAACCCCACGCACAATAAAAGGAAAAAGGTTGCATTCTGCACAAGTGACAATCCTGGGTACAACTCACTAAAACTTGAGCCTCCCAAGCAGGGATTTGCTTCAGGAGAGGCTTTGGAAACGCTGCAAAGTTATAGAGAGCCCTTCTTCCAGTCTAGGAGGAATAGTTCTGGCCTCAGTTTAGGATTTGTTCTTCTGAAGGAGCTGATGGAGTGTCCTGGTGTCTAGAATGATGCCATGAAAAACCTGGATTTGTTTATCCAGAGAGCAGTGAGGGGTGTGCTCACTCATAGGAATTGTTGCTTTCACAGCTAAGGAAAACAAGATTTGATTTCAGAGATTGATTTGATTGATTGGCAGGTTTTGATGGCAAGCATTGATGTGCTCCAATGAAAGATGTGAAATAATTGATGCCAGTTTTTAAAACACATTTCTGGATCACTTCCCTTGGGTGTTAAACTGCTGAACCTGAAGATTTGTGCCTTAACCTGTAAGATTGCTGTCAGTGGAACTTGATTTTTCTTTTTTTAATTTTTTGCCCAATATGGTGTTTGGGGGAGAAAGGCTGAAGTGGCTGAATTGCAATTATAGTTCTGACACTTCATATTATGGGAGAGATCCTGCTCTGGGAGGGTGGGTAGGCCCTGGCACAGGTTCCCAGAGCAGCTCTGGCTGCCCCTGGATCCCTGGAAGTGTCCCAGGCCAGGCTGGATGGGGCTTGGAGCAGCCTGGGACAGTGGAAGGTGTCCTTGCCCATGGCAGGGGTGGTACTGGATGGGCTTTAAGGTCCCTTCCACCCCAAACCCTTCCAGATTCTCTGATTTCCCCATTGATGATGAGGTGATTTTCTTCTCTTGCATGTCTATGTCAATAATAGCAATGAAAAGTTCAAATAATTGCTCTTAATGAAGCCAAAGAAGTTGCCACATGATAAAAATTTTGGCTGTACCTCATCTTAGTTTGTATTACAATGACATAAGGAGTTGTCTTTATAAAATATTGCAGTCCAGCCTAAAACAGAAATGGTTTTAAACTGCTTTGCTGATTTGAAGGAAGACCTTCTCTCTATTCTTGTGCCAATTTCCTGTTCAGAGTGCAATTTTTTTTCCTGTTTCAAGTTAAATTAGGTTTTACCTAGCTATTGAATTTGGAGGGGAAAAATCCAATATATGGAAGAGATGCAACAGAGAAAAATGCAAAGCACAGGATTCTAAAGTGAAGTCTGGAGTGCCCCAGTTTCTGGCTCATGGGCAACCTGCTGCCTGGGAAGCTGGTGCTGCTCATGGGATGCTTGGCCTCACATAGATTAGGAACTCAAAGCTGTCACTCACTCCTTGCTTGGTGCACTTGCCCATGGGCCACCAACATCAGAGAGCGCTGGCCTGGCCAGCTGGAGTCCCTCCAGAGAAAATACACATCCTGCAACGCCAACCTGGGAAGCACAACATGAGACTGATCCCAAAATCTGTTTCCCAAGGCCTGGGTTTGATGGCTGGCACGTGCATGCACAGCAGGGTCTGCATCCCCCGTGTGTGGGGACAGGGACCTGGTGCCACCTGAGTTGTCACCTGGGCACTTTGTCTTGCAGCCGCATCCAAACGTCCATCACCAGCTCGAGCCTGGGCTCTGCAGATGAGAACTCCATGGCTCAGGCTGATGATAACTTGAAGAACCTGCACCTGGAGCTGACAGAGACCTGCCTGGACATGATGGCTCGATACGTCTTCTCCAACTTCACCGCTGTGCCCAAGAGGTCAGACAGGGAGCAGGGACACGTGGGTGGGATTCAGGTTCATGTTTCACTTCATCAGTGGAAAAATGTTGGGATTCTGGCAGGCTCAGGTTCTGAAGGCTTTCCTGAAGCCTTTCCTTGGCTAAAATGGAGGTGAGATGGGAAGGCTGTGGGGAGGCCTTAGAGCCCCTTCCTGTGCCCAAGGCTCCAGGAGAGCTGGAGAAGGACTTGGGACAAGAGGTGGGGGGACAGGATACAGGGAAGGCTTCCCACTGCCAGAGGGCAGGGATGGTTGGGATATTGGGAAGGATTTTTTTTTCCTGTGAAAGTGGTGAGACCTGGAATGGATTTCTCAGAGGATGCCCCATCCCTGGAAGTGTTCCAGGCCAGTTGAACATAGCTTGGAGCAACCTGGGATGATGAAAGGTGTCCCTGCCCATGCTAGCACTGGATGGACTTTAAGGTTCCTCCCAACCCAAACCATTCTGTGGTTCTGTCAAATCCACTGGAGAGAAGCAGCTTTTGCCTCAGCCTGGACCTGTCTGGAGGAGAAGTCCTGAAGGTTTGGGAGCAGGGTTTTGCTCCATGTCCTTTCAGGATAATCCCGGGATTATCTCATCCATCGTCCTGGTGGATAACAGGGGTGTTGGCAGCCAAAGGGAGTGGCACAAATGCTGTGAAAAGGAGAGCAGGTAGCACCTCCTGCATGGTTCATGGCACCAGCTCTGTTCTCTGCCTCCTGAGGAATCTTTACCCCCAATGTGTTCCCAGGTCTCCTGTGGGTGAGTTTCTGCTGGCTGGAGGGAGGACCAAGACATGGCTGGTTGGTAACAAGCTGGTGACCATCACTACAAGTGTTGGAACAGGGACAAGGTCCCTGCTTGGCCTGGACTCTGGAGAGTTCCAGAGCACCCCAGAATCAAGGTAGGTGTTGCTCCAATTTCTAGAAATCTCCTCCTGACAAAGCCACCTAAACCACTGCTACATCTTTGTAGTTTTTCCTCTTGGTGTAAGAGGAATGTTTTATTTCTCCAGCACGTCTGATTCCTTCCTCACCATATCACCAATATGTCCTTTCCTACAGCTCAGACCCTGTTTTTCAAGTGAGGCAGACCAAGGAGGCTCCAGCCAAGCTGGAATCCCAGGCTGGGCAGCAGGTTTGCAGGAGCTCCCGCAGTAGAGTCCGATCCATGTCAGGTGAGTTCCCATCCTGGGCTCTCCCTGCCACAGCTGAAGGTCCAGGTGCCTCCTGTGTCTGAGCTCATTTCAGATCTGGAGCTGTGTGGTGTTTAATGAGGGGCAGGGAGCTGGAGCTGTTCTCCTTCTGCTCCTCTCTCTTTGCAGGAGAGCTTTGATGATCACATAAATTGGTTTATAAGGAACCCAGGGACCATCAAATTCTCTTTGTGGTTTAACCCCAGCTGGCAGCTAAGCCCCACCCAGGTGCTCACTTTGTCCCCCACGGGGGGATGGAGGAGAGAATTGGAAGGGGAAAAGTAAGAAAACTTGTGGATTGAGAGAAAAGCAGTTTAATAATGAAAATAAAATAATATTAACAATCGTAATTGTAATGACAAGGGAAATAAAACCAGGATGTTGTGTGTGCAGCTGCTAGAGGAGCTTAAAACCCTCATTCCTGAGATATTTTTGGGGCTGACTAAGCATGCCTCTCCCTTGGATTGTGTCTCTCGTGCCAGGTGGTCATGCCTTACGTGTTGGTGCCTTAGACAGCTCAGCCTCCCATTTTCCCAGTGGCTCAACTTCCCAAGGGACACAGGGCCCTCCTGCTCCTGCAGCCCGCCCAGACAAGGCCAGTCCTGCTCCACAGACAGCCCTGCAGAAGGAAAAAGCCAACTTGGCTGCCTATGTGCCACTGCTGACCCAGGGCTGGGCAGAGATCCTGGTGCGCAGGCCCACAGGTGGGTACCTGAGTGTGGGGGGGAAGGAGAGAAATCCATATTTAAATGGATTTATTTGGAGTTATTGAAATAGTTGGGATCCATTTAAATGGATTATGGAGAAATGGATTATATAGAAAAATCCATATTTGTACATGGATCTGTTTGTGCCTTACTGCCTTTTGGAACTGTAGGACCATGGGATGGGTTGGGTTGGAAGAGACCTTAAAGGCCATCAAGTGCCACCCCTGCCATGGCAGGGACACCTTCCACTGCCCCAGGGTGCTCCAAACCCCATCCAGCCTGGCCTGGGACACTTCCAGGGGTCTAGGGGCAGCCACAAGTCTGGGCAGCTCAGTTGTGTTTGCTCTTAGGGAAGGAATAAGAACCAAGGTGAAAATGCTTGAACACCAATGTGTTCCACGAGATTAACAGGAATTATCTGTTTCATGACAAAATAACTGACCTGGTGTTAATTAGGACACCTGATTGTTTTGGATGCCTTTGGGAATCTGCTGTAGCACTGAGTTACCAGG
Source organism: Acridotheres tristis (assembly GCA_037013685.1). Classification (NCBI taxonomy): domain Eukaryota; kingdom Metazoa; phylum Chordata; class Aves; order Passeriformes; family Sturnidae; genus Acridotheres; species Acridotheres tristis. The sequence goes on from CM072901.1 coordinate 13,822,151, forward strand.
GATGGGTTTTGAAGAGCTTGGGGTGAAGTGCAGAGCACTGGGAGCAGCAAATTAATCAAGTACTTCTGCAGAACCGTTCTGCTCCGTTTGGATTTTTTATCTGCAAATTCCAAAACAATTTGAGCCTTTTCAAGAGGAGCTGTAACCTCTGGGTGGGCTGGGAGTACTGACCACATCCCCCATTGTGTGGTGCAGGCAACACGAGCTGGCTGATGAGCCTGGAGAACCCTCTGAGCCCTTTCTCCTCAGACATCAACAACATGCCCCTGCAGGAGCTCTCCAACGCCCTGATGGCTGCAGAACGCTTCAAGGAGCACCGGGAGACAGCTCTGTACAAATCCCTGTCCGTGCCCTCCTCCAGCCTGGCCACGGGCACGGCCAAGCCCTCGCTGCTGCAGCGCTCCAACACAGGTGGGAGCTGCTGGCAGGGCGGGGACAGCTCCGGGCTCTGCTGCTCCCTGCAGGGCTTCTGGAGCAGCTTGGGAGTGTGAGGGGGCCAGCAGTGACAAAGGGAATCAGTTCTTGTCCCTAGAAGTGAAAAATTCCCTCCTTCCTTCTGCTGGCCCGTGGGGGAAGAGGAGGATGGGGGAGCTGCTTTGGAGGAGTCGTGTGTTTGGTGTGTTCCCCAAATGAAAATGAACAAAGTCATGGATCTGTTCCCTCTCCCACTTGTTTGGGGCTGATCTGGGCATCCCACTTGTGGATGGATCTTTCCATGCAGTGTTTCCATTTCCATTTGTCTTGAGTTTGGGAGTCTGTGTTGGGTGCTCAGAGCTGCAGGTTCCTGGGGCATGGCCTGCTCCAGACCTTGCCAGCCAGGAGGAGTTGGTTGCCTCTGGCTTTTACAGCAGAATGCAAATCCTCTTGGATTTACCCACCTCTGAAAAAGACTGTTCAGTCTGCAGTTGAACCACTTGAGTTTCAATCTGCTGGCTTGATTTTAACACAGGATTTTCACTTTATTTAATGTGGTGCTAGTTCCTCTTAAAAAAGCTGTTAATGTTGAGAGATTGGTGTTGACCAACAGCTGCAATTTTTAAAGCTTTCTGCAGTGTCTGCTCGAGCTTTTATCAGTGATATCCAACACTGAGGCTCTGAGCACTGCAGGCACCATCAGAATTGAGCAGTGGTACCAGCAGATGAGGCTTTGCAGGGGAAAAATAGGATGGATTGTCTGAAAATCTGCTGAAAATGCCAGTTTTCAGCTTTAAGCAGGGCAGGGTATATTTTAGTATTTCAGAATGTGTAAACATAAAATTGGAGTAAAATCAAATTATCACCTCTTAAAAACAAACAAAAAACCCTGTTTTCCATAAACACTTTTGTGACTCTAAAAATTTGTGGTATATGGAGCTAAGTGGAGAGCTGAACCCACACCACTTGAATGCCACTCCTGTGCCAGTCTGAGAGTGATTTTTGGCCAAGTCCTTGTTAACCAGACTTGCTGGAGCTGGCTGGGCAGTGACTGGAAGAAGTTTTGCTGTCAGACTCTCATGTGCCTGTTCTGCCTTTTTAGAGCTTAAACCTCTGTGAGCCTTTACCCAGATTTTTTCAGACTCTTCTGTGGGTTTAAAAGTGACCTTGTGCAGGTCAGGAAAGGCTCAGCCTAGTTTCCTGTGTGTGCTGGGATATCAGGAAGGGATTTTCTGTTCCTAAGCCTCACAAAATGCATTCTGCAAAGGGAGCAGTTGGAGCCTGCACTGTTGGATGTGTTTATTCCTCCTTATTCGTGTTGAGACCTTGTGCCCTTTAAAGTATCCCTTTGGCATCTGGTGAGCTTATCCCAGCTTGTTCTTTCCTTTGTTTCATTTATTTATTTGTTTGTTTTAAACTAGGCTCTTGGTTACATTTTAAACTCTGTGCTTTTTAATTTTTTTATATTTTTTTCATATAGTCTCTCCTTCTTTTTGATGTAGCTGCTCACTTGATTTCCCTTTGCAGTGGCCTCTTTCTCTTCCATGTACCAGTCCAGTTGTCAAGGGAAGTTGCACAGGAGCATATCCTGGGCAGGTATATTTATATATCTTTAAGGAAAAAAACAACCAAACAGTATTGCCATAGAAGAACACCTCTGATTCATAGAAAATGTATCCCTCATCCCTCATTTTCCCCTTCCATGTCTCCTGTCTGTCCCCAGTCTCATCACTCTCAACAAATGGGATCTTGACTAGCATGAAGAAGTCCAAGCCAGATCCAACATTTGCAAGTGTAGACAATTCCTTAAAGCAACTTTGCTTTTAGCTGGGGTGGCTTGTGAGTCATGAGGCCAGTGGTTAAATGACCTGTCAAAACGTGGCTGGATTAATTAATTCTTCATTTGCAGCTTCATTTTCCAATTGGCTTTGTGTTCTGCTCAGTGGAAAAGCTCCCACTTGTGAGGAGAGCAGCATGTGCTGCAGGACAGGCTCCCCTTGGAGCCCACAGGGACCTGCCAGAATTGGGCACAGAAAGATAAAAGCAGCTGATAATATGTATAAATTTGATATATGGATAAAGTTCAGCCAGCATGGAGGCTGGTTAAGAGATTTTTAAATAAAAAAGAAATATATTTCAGCAGAAAAACCTGCTAAATTCTACCTCTTAGAGGCTCTATAACAACATGAAATCTTTCTCCACTTCAGTAAAATTGATTTCATAATTAAATGGAGATCAAATTACACACCTTATGAGCACAACACCTGCATTGCTTTGATAACCTGCAATGCTTTGTGATTTTAATTAGAGGGTTCAAATGTCTTTCTGCCTCTTTCCTTCACTGGAAAACTCCCAGTAGAGCAGTGGGGTGTTCTGAGCTGCTGCTGGTTGCTGTCAGAGGCCTCTCAGAGCAACAGAAAGCTGCTGCAGTTCAATATTTTTCTGTACTTCCCTCTGCTCCTGTTATTCTCTTCCCACCTAAAGAATAATTAGTGCTTGGGTTGTTTCAAAGCACCAGCAATCTTGGCAGTGGTGTAGGAGGGGAGCTTGGAAGCACTGGGTATCTGCAGGTGTGTTCTGGCTTGGACAGCTAACCAGATCAGCACGTTGTTTTGGTTCCTTTTGGTTTGTTTTGTATTTTTTAGAAGGTTTGTGTGTGCAATGCTAACTCTTAATTGCTTCTTTGAAATAACTTTGGTCCTGCGAGCTGAAATCAATCCAGGAAAAGCTGCTTTAGTGATTTTTTTTCTTTGTATTTTTTTTTAAATTTTGCTGATTTTCTTTTATATTTTTGTGTGTGCTAATTTTTGGTTCTATTACTATTATTGTTATGATTTTGGAAAACAAATCTTGGCCTTTCAGATTGGTCTTCCAGTCCCTTGTGTGCATAATGGGAAGCCTCCTGTTCTCCAGCCTTTTCCTCAGGACAAAAAGCAAGGCCAGGAGGAGCCTTTGGTCAGCCCAAAGTGGTCAGTGCCTGGAGCAGATCCAAGGTTCAATCCTCCACGTAGGCAGGGCTTCCACAGAGCTTTTTTTTTGTCAGTGTGGTTCCACTCCCTGTGTGTCTGAGCAGATGCCACCAGTGCCCGTGTCACTCGTCCTTCCACATGTTCAGGGCTGAATTGTTCTGAGACATTCTGGGAAAGCTGCCAAACTGCAAGGAAATGGCTCCTAGGAAAATTTTCTTATCTCCTTGTAGGCCTCAAGGCACGGGAGCGTTGCATTTCAGTACAAGAAAAGCTCCTTTTGTTGCACCCTTGCACAGAGCTGATGTCTCCAGTGAGCTTTTATCCCTTTCCTACATCTCTGTAATTCCTGTCTGTCCTGGTAACCAAGGTCCCCTTTCCTCATCCCACGCCCTGCTCATCCATCAGCAACAATTGGAAAAAAACCCAGCTGCACTTCCTAGGCCCGAGGCAGGCTGTGAGGGTGAGAGGTGATTTATTCCCTGGAAAAAAAGGGCAGCCAGGAGCGAGCGTGACGAGCCAAGAGACGCCAGGGCACTCCTTCCACATGGCCTTCCATTGAGATCCCGTAGGGAAAAGGCTGGTGCTTGAGAGGAGAGGAGAGCAATGGAGGGGGGCCCGTCCCCGTGTCCGCTCTCCACAGCTGCCGTGCCCGTGTCTCCGTAGAATCGGCCGTGGTGCTGGAGGAGGGCAGCAGCGGCGACATGGAGCTCAGGGAGGCCGAGTCCCCCGCCGGGTCCCCCGAGAGCGAGGACGTGGACACCTCGTGCTCCGAGCACGTCCTGAGCGACGACAGGTTCGGGAAAGGCCAGGATTCCTACAGCAGGGTAAGCACAGAACTGGGGTGAGCAGGGGGTGACAGCCAGGGGGGATTGGATGTGGAGTCCGTCATGGAGTCCGTCATGGAGTCCGTCATGGAGTCCGTCATGGAGTCCGTCATGGAGTCCGTCATGGAGTCCGTCATGGAGTCCGTCATGGAGTCCGTCATGGAGTCCGTCATGGAGTCCGTCATGGAGTCCGTCATGGAGTCCGTCATGGAGTCCCTCCATGGATCCCTCCAGGGATTCCCTCACTAATTCCCTCCATAAATTCCCTCACTAATTCCTTCGTGTGTTCCCTCATGGAGTTCCTCCGTGGATTCCCTCCAAGGATTCCCTCATGAATTCCCTTATGAGTTCCTTCTTGTGTTCCCTCCAATGAGTCCCTCATGAATTTCCTCCAGGCATGCCCTCATGAATTATGAATTCCCTCGTGTATTCCCCCCATGGAGTCCCTCCAGGGATTCCTTCACGGATTCCCTCCATGGAGTCCCCCATGAATTCCCTCCAAGGATTCCCCTCCAGGGATTCCCTCACAAACACTGATGGCACTGTGGGAGGATTTGGGGGAAGATCCCTGTTTTATCAGGGATAAAGCACATTGCTTTGCCCACTTGCTGCCCACCTTTCCTCGGGAGTGTTGGGGTGCCTTGAGCCTGGCTGTCATTTTGGATCATTTTGGAAGGAATCCTTCCCTGTGAGGGTGGGCAGGCCCAGAGAAACTATGGCTGCCCCTGAATCCCTGCAAATATCCCAGGCTGGACACTGGGGCTTGGAGCAACCACAGGACGAGCTTTTTTATATCCCAACCCAAACGATGAAAACTGTTAATCTTTTCTCTTTGTTTTGTTGTTGTTTATTTTTTTCCAGTCCTCCTCCACGTCCAGCCAGGAGGAGAAGTCCGTGAGGTCGGAGGAGCTGGCGGAGGGCGGGATCCCGATCGGGCGGGAGGAGGGCCGGGCCCTGGAGGAGCTTTCCTTCCAACCCTCGCAGCCCCTCAGCAAATCCAGCTCGTCCCCGGAGCTGCAGACCCTGCAGGAGGTGCTCAAGGACACCAATGGCCGCGAGGTGCCCCGGAGGCTGAGCACGGAAGTGAAATCCAAATCGCAGTCGGGGAACCTGGAAGGGGAAGGGCTGGGCAGCTGGCTGGGCACGGGGGAGGACAGCAAGGACACCGGGCCGGGCGGTGCCAGCGGGGCTGGCAGCTCGCCACGCTCGCCGTCGGGCCACCGACCCCGCGGCTACACCATCTCCGACTCTGCCCCGTCCAGGAGGGGCAAGAGAATCGACAGAGACGCGTTCAAGGGCAGGGCAGCAGCGTCCAACGCGGAGAAAGTCCCTGGGATAAACCCCAGGTGGGTGCAGGGCTCCTGAGCTGCTCCAGCAGGGCTCCTTCGGAGGGCTCTGCAAAGCATCTGATTGAAAAATTATTTTTTTTTAAATGAATTTAAATTCCTGCTTTATTCGGGAGCTGATACAGACTTGTTGAGCACACACTACCCCTCCGAGTGAATTTTGGGATTAGGAAACAGAACTCTCAAGTGGTGAAAGGAGGAGATGGATTAAGCACAGTTTCCTCCTGTACTTAATGTACTTAATTTAGAGGCTGTGGTTTGACTGCAGGTTACCCGAGGTTAATTTTGCTGTGAACAGGGTGGATTGCTAGTGTTGCATTTCAGGAACTAGAATGTGCAAAGTCCTGAGAAGGAAAAGGATTGTAATAGTTGCTTTTTGAACCTGGGATATTATTTGTCAAAAATTGCATGATGAGACAATTTTCATCTGATTGAGGGCAGGTAAAAATACAAATGTCAGTACAATCATGTGTCTGAGAGCCTAGAACAGCCCCCAGAGCTGTGGTGGGCATTCCTGCTCCTCCATTCTGTGCCTTTGAACAGGAAATTTGTGTGGCTGCTGTTATTTGACACATCATAGTTTTTCTGACAGGGGTCTATTGCAAACTGCAGGTAGTCCAGGCACTCAAGAGTGTCTCTAAAATGTGAATAATACCCTGTTAGTATTTTAATTCCTCCCATTTTTCTGCCATACATAACGTTCTTACCTCCAACAGGTCAAAACTGACTTTATTTTTATGGTAACAGACTTTTCTTTCCCTCTCTCCTTCAGCTTTGTATTTTTACAGTTGTACCACTCCCCCTTCTTTGGTGATGAAAACAACAAACCCCTCTTGTTGCCAAATGAGGTAGGCAAGCAGTTGTATAAATCCTTAATTTTTTTTAACCTCATGATCTTCTTGGAGTGTAGAAGATAATTACAAACCTCCAGCTCAGGTGCTGCAGTTTAAAGGTGTTTTCTACCAGCAGTGCCACAGGTGGGAGATCTCTGTGTTGGGGTTGTGAAGGGGATTTTTTAAGGCTTACAGAGTGCTGGGATGGTTTGGGGTTGGGAGGGACCTCCCTGGGCAGGGACACCTCCCAGCAGCCCGGGTGGGGTCCCTGTTTTGGTTGCAGACGTTTGAGAGGTCGGTGCAGCTCCTGGATCAGATCCCATCCTATGACACACACAAGATTGCAGTGCTCTACGTTGGGGAGGGCCAGGTGAGTGTGTGCAAGGGCCTGAATCCTGATGGAATGTTGGGAACTTCTCCAGCTGGTTTTCCCTCTGGGATTTGCCCTGCTCCCGCAGCAGCTTTGCTTTCCCTTAGTTTCCTATGTTAAAAATCAGCACCTGCATGAGACCTTTCTGTGAGGGCAATCACCTGGGAGGGACCTGTGGTGCTGCTGCCACTGAGTGTGACATGTGACATGTCCCTGTGTCCCAGAGCAACAACGAGATTGCCATCCTGTCCAACGAGCACGGCTCCTACCGCTACACCGAGTTCCTCACGGGCCTGGGCAAGCTCATCGAGCTCAAGGACTGCCAGCCAGATAAAATCTACCTGGGTGGCCTGGATGTGTGTGGGGAGGATGGGCAGTTCACCTACTGCTGGCACGATGACATCATGCAAGGTGAGCTGCAAGGATGGTTTGTGTCTCCTCACCTTAACTGAGCTGCTTTCCACACTGGTTCCTTCCCAGGGAGGTGGTGAGGATGTCCTGAGCTCTGATCCCCTCCTGTTCTCTCTGCTGGCTCTACAAGCTATGTGACAAAGTTTAGGCCAAAACATTCCTGCCTTACTTAACAAAAAAAAAAAAATCACAGCAGTTTGATAATGGTCTGCTCTGTGAAAAGATCTGCTCTGTAAACCTGTGAAATTATCAGCTCTTTAAAAGCTGGCAGGGTTTGGTTTAGAGATTTAGCTGGCTGTCCCCAGCTGCTGTGAAAGCTGTTCACTGAGGGTGGTGTCAGTATCTCTGTGTTTCTCTGAAGAGCAGTTTGGAGCAGGGGTGTCACTGCTGTGGCCATGGCTCACGTCACTGCAGTGTCACCCAGCTCCTGCGGCACCAAGTAGTGCAGAAATCCACCAGGATCCAGCAGGATATGGTGAACTTCTCAAATTTTTCCACACAGCTATTTTCTCATCACATGTTCCATGAGGTGGCTGCAGGTCACTCCCTGGGGCTCTGCAGAGCTCAGTTAGGGCGAGTCCTGGTTTAAACTCTTTTGCCTCTTTCCTCCCTAACCCAGGATCTCCTCCCTGTGCTGCTGTGGTCCTTCCCACTGGCTGCTGCACTCCGTGCTCCAGAGACCCCTGGAGCATCCAGTGGGACTGGACTCACCTGTCACAAACAGGGACAAACCTATTGAGGGAGCACAGTTTGTATTTTTATTACTGGCATGTAACCATTGCTGCAGCCTAAGGATCTGTGTGTTTCCTCTCCAGCCATTTTCCACATTGCTACTCTGATGCCCACAAAGGATTTGGATAAATACCGCTGTGACAAGAAGAGGCACCTGGGGAATGATTTTGTTTCCATCGTTTACAATGATTCTGGAGAGGATTTTAAACTGGGCACTATAAAGGTAGGGGATTTTCCTGCTGGGTGTGTTACAGCAGGAGCACAGGGTTGTAAATCTTCATGTGTGTGGGTGTTACCCTAAAAACTGCGTGGGGATAATGAGGGGAGCTGTTGGCTGTGCTGGGTTCACTGCTGTGTGTGTTTATGGCATTCACAAACCACAGTGCTGCCAGGGAAATGTTTCTGACTCTTTCACTGGCTTCTCCTCAGGGCCAGTTCAATTTTGTGCATGTGATCATCACCCCCCTGGACTATGACTGTAACCTGGTGACGCTGCAGTGTCGGAAAGGTGGGAGCTCCCCATCCTTTGCTGTGCTGGGGGTTTGTGTTTCAAAAGTTAGAACTTCCAGGAGAAAACTCTCTGGAACCAGTTTGCCCAGTTCCATCTGGGTTTGCCTTGCTCATGTCGTGTTCAAGCTCAGGACCCAGAGCCAGCAAATCCCTCCAGCAGCTGCTTGGGAATGCTGCAGGACATGGAGGGTGCAAGTGTTTTACCAGAGGGGCACTTCTGGGTGTTTTTGTCTCACACTTTATTTCATGTGAGAGCCCAGCAGGCTCTCCCCAAGCCTTTATGGAGCATCCAGGATTTGGGAGCCAGTTGTGTTAAACTGCAGAGCAGGTTCTGTTAGAGTGGGAGCTGTGGAGCTTGTTAGGACTTGGTTGATACAATTCCTCAGGTTTATTTGACTTAGATATTTAGTTACTGGCAACCTTTTGCTTCTTCTTAACTGTCCTACAAGAATTTTTTTTTCTTATTCCTTTAAACTAAAGACATGGAGGGTCTGGTGGACACGAGTGTTGCCAAGATCATCTCTGACAAGAACCTGCCCTTTGTCGCCCGTCAGATGGCCCTGCATGCCAACGTGAGTACCCCCAGCTCCCTGAGCTTCCAGCTGCTGCCTTGGCCCAGGAAACAGGCAGGGCCTGCTGAAGCAGAGAAACAACTTTTCTACTTGACCTTGAAGCCAGAGTTGGCACCTGAACAGTCCTAACCCAGAGCTGGATTACAGTTGCTGTCAAGCTGCACTGAAAAATCGGATTAATTTTATTGTTGTGGTTATGTTAATGTGGCTCCTCTCTCTCTGCTTCTCCCCAATCCTTCCCAACCCAGATGGCTTCCCAGGTGCACCACAGCAGGTCCAACCCCACAGACACCTACCCCTCCAAATGGATCGCCAGGCTGCGCCACATCAAGAGGCTCCGGCACCGGGTGAGTGCAGCTGCTCTGGGGGATAGAACTGGGCTTGGCTGAGGCTCTTACTGCACTGAGGCAGGTAAAACCAGCTCTGAGAACTTGCTGAGGGAGAGGAGGGCTGTGTGGATGGAGATGAGAATCCAGCTGGCCATGGAATCACAGAGTTTGGGTTGGAAGGGACCTTAAGGACCATCCAGTTCTCTGCGGGAATGATGAGCGTGGCAATGTCAAACAAACTGGCAGTAAGGGCTTTGGGAATGTTAATCCTGGAATCTCAGAATCACTGATACTGGAAAAGCCCTCCCAGACCATGGAGTCCAAGCTGAGCTCAATCCCCACCTTGTCCCCAGCCCAGAGCTCTGAGTGCCACCTCCAGGGAATCCTTGGACGCCTCCAGGGATGGGGCCTCCAAACCTCCCTGGGCCTCCCCTTCCAGTGCCTGACCACCCTTTCCATGGAGAAATTCCTCCTGATATCCAATACCTGGACACAGAGTGGCACCCCCACAGTGTCCTGGTAGCCTGCCCTGTCCAGGTGGAAATTCAGAAGAGTTTTGGAGAGAATGGAGCTCACCTGCTCTCCCTTGCCTTTCAGCTCCGTGAAGAGACACAGTACCAGAGCCCTGGCCTTCCCCTGCAGCTGCACCCCTCTGCCCCCACAAAACCCCCTCCCCAGGTGGCCCAGGACCCCCCTCCCAGCTATGAGACAGGGCAGAGGAAGAGGCTGATCTCCTCCGTGGATGACTTCACTGAGTTCGTGTAGGGCCGGGCTCTGGGACAATGGAATTGAGTTCCCTGCCTGCTGATCCTGCACCTGCATGGACACAGGGAGTGGGAGCTGCAGCCTGGCTGCTCCTTGCATGTGGACTTGGCACTGAACCTGCCAGGAGCTTTGGGTGCCCCTGAGGATGACACTGGATTCCCAGCAGAAGCTCCCAGAGGACCAACCCCCACTGGGTTTGGTTTGGTTTGAGCTGTTTCAAAGCCGCTCTGTTGGGAACTTCCTGCAGAACCTTTCTTTGGACTCCTTCCACACCAGCTCCTGGTGGAAGCAGACAAAGGATGATATTCTGCAGATCCTCACGTGAAGAAGGTACAGCAGTTGTGGGATTTTTGAGGACTTTATTGGGAATGAAATATGAAGTATTGAAAATCCAGTTGCTATTTCTGAGCACCCCAAAATCCCAGCTCCTCCCTGAACCTCGGGGCTGTCAGCACTTGGACTCTTCAGGCTCTGACTCGTTCTGCTGCCAGCTCTGGAAAGAGTTAATTTGGGTTCTCTCTGCTGCTTCAGTTCCCAAGGTTTGTCTTCATTTTTGCCATCTGCAGAACTTCCTCTGGTTGCAGGATTACTGGGGTGTCTCATCCTTCCCCTCATGCACCTGATAAATCCCTTTTTGACTGCTGCCAAGTCTTGGGGCATCATCCCCCCACGAGTTCTGCTTATTCTCTGACAGGGAGGCTCTCAGGGGAGACTGAAGCAGCTCAGTTGGAGCTTCCAGGGGCAGGTGGGCACAGCTGGAATGGGATTTGCAGCCCTTCCTGAGGCGAGGAGGGCACCACACACTACATCACCCAACTGGGAGGCACCTTGTAAGCTGGACTATACTGTGAGAACTTCATCTCCTGCTTTGTCCATGAAGGGGAAGCGTGGATTTGGGAATGGCTGCCAGCAGGGAGATGAAGACAAGTGCAATGTGCACGTGGGACTGTGAAGGGACAGGTGAGGGGACAAAGGGACAGCCCTCACCTGTACAGGTGTGTGGGAACACCAAGTGTCCGTTGTGTTTGAGTGTCTGAGTCGTAAAGGAAATAAAATATTTGTCTCATCAGAGCGTTCTTGATGTGCTGGTAAGGTTCAAACTCAAAATCCTTCCTCCTTCACTGGTTTAGTTTCCCAACCCTCCCAGTGCTGTGTTCCAGTCCCTGGAGTGGGATATTCCCTGGGAATATTCCCTCTGCTGAGAGGGGACTCTCCTGTCAGCTTTGTCCTTGTACCACCCCCAGTGAGCTCATTCATTAAAACCAGCCCTAATAGGCTGGAGGATATAAGAAAGTGTATTAATTAATTAAAATTGTGGGTGCAGAGGGAATGAGGGTGGGGTGGAGAGGAGTGTCTGGAGCATGATAAAACCACCTCAGCCAGATTCTAGCAGTCAGTATTTATTTGACTTTGTCACTTTGTAAGAAACATCCCCACAGTTACAAAATACACCATTTTTGTTTGCAGTGAAATGCTGACCAGGCAGGAACCATTGGCATTTTGGTCACAACTAATGTTCTTAAAAAAAAAATAGAAAAAATAAGGCACTTACAGAAGTCCCTCCCTCTCCCTTGGAATGAATGGATGGGGATTTCATTTTTCATTTCAGCAGCTTGATCCTGATATATCATTGTGAGATTCAAGGCAATAAATAAGACACCATCTCTTGGTGACTACACACACAAAAATATACATTCAGGGGGATTTATGGGCTTTGAGTCAAGTTTATTGCTGTGAGGGTGCAACTCCATGACTGAGCCTCAGCTGGGACATGGAGGGGACCCTGGGACACTGCTGGAGCTGGCACAGGAGCTGCTGCACTGACAACTGGGAGTGCTGGAAGCTGTGGGTGCTGCCCACCACGCAGGGCTGGGCTTTTCAAGGAACTGTGGGTGGCAGAGCTGCTCTCCATACTTCAGGGAAGTAGGGCAATTGTCTGATCCCGTTTCTGCTCCTCTCTGAGCAGGAGGAGCACTTGGTCAAGTCACACACACCAAATCACACTCACACACACGTGCAGGGCAAGGAAAAGGCACTTGGGAACAAAAATCCAGATGGATTTGGGGAGCATCTTTGTTCCAGCTGCCCCTTAGCTTAGGGGCTCAAAAAAATGCTCAAAAACATTTGGGGCCCTGCTGGCCCCTCCTGCCTCTGTCTCCTTCCCTCCTACTCCCAACGTCTTCTCAATGAGGATATTCCAGCTGAGAACTGACCTCTGTATCAGGAACTGAACTTTTTGGCTCTTCAAGAGACTTCCAAGACCTGCTTGGTTCATTTGGGACACTTCCAACACTGAATATTCCCACAGAGCCCTTGGGGTGGCTGGATCTCCACCCTTGGTGCTCCACACAGGTGAGAGGGGCTGTGCCAGGGCAGGGGTGTGGGCAAAGGAGCTTTGGAGCTGGGGACATCCCAGGTCTCTGGGACACCTCACCACTGCTCTCTTACTGCCTTGGTTTGGGGACATGGCTCTGGCACTGTCCCTGTCACCAAAAAGGAGTCATGGACATGTGCCACAGCTGAGCCTGGTGCTGTGCTGCCGGGGAAGTTAAAGGAACAAAAAATCCAAGGCAAAGAAAGAGTTTCCTATCTCTGGCTTGAAAACCGGGGTTTTTTTCTGAGCACAAAACTGACAGCAGCAGCAGCTGGTCCCAGCCCTGGGCTCAGCCTGCAGCTGCTGGTTCTGCCTGCTCCAGGCACCTCCCTGTCCCACTCCTGCCCTCTGGGCCCTTCTCTGCCCTCTCCCACCCTGTCCTGGTGACCAGGATTGCATTTCTCCCCTCTGCTCTTCCAACACCTCCATGCTGACCAAGCACCACCTCACTCATCATCTCCTGCCCTCATCCCTCCACAACCTTTCCAAACATCTGTCCTGCACAGCACCTGAGTTTTCCAAAGGTAACTTAGACCTGTCCTAAGGCATCCCAGAGCAGCCAGTGTCCCCTGCACTCACAATGCCCAGGGAGCACATGGATGCTGGACTGAAATCCTCACAAGTCTCCAACACAGCTGGGGAGGCTCAGGAGGGGATGGAGCAGTGGAAGTGCTTTAGGAGCCCCTGGAAAACTCTCCCCTGCCCTGCAGCTCTGCCTCCCTCAGCCTTCCTTCCCTTCCACCCTCTCACCTGTCCAGAGCATGGAGCAGGTTCTGGAACACACAGAGGAGCCCACTGGGGGCTTTTCCCCATCCACCTGTGGCCACTGCCCCGAGCCAGCCCAGGAGAGCACACACACCACACACACACACAGACACCCAATCCTTATATACACGGGACATTCCCAGGAAGAAGCACTTAATACATCCTTTAAATAACTCTGACAATAGTGTTCTGTCTCCTATCTACATGTTTCAAACACGGTACCGATGCTATGAAAATATAGCAAACATACAAAAATATATACATTTAAAAACCAAACAAACCCCATATAAATTACTTACAATAGCCATAAGGTGAAATGGGGCTGAGGAGAGGAGGGCAGCCCCTGGGGGGGCTTCAGACACCCCCAGGCTGTGATCTGGGGGGACCCATGGCACAGGCCAGCTGTAGCCCAGCAGCTGTAGCCCAGCACATGGTGAATCCCAGCTGGCAGGGCTGGAGCCCCCCAAAAAAGCTCCCTCAGGGCTTCACCTGCCTCCTTTGTGCTCAGGAAAGGTGCTGGCACTGCTGCCTGAGCTGGGGCTGCACTCTCCTCCTCCCTGCCCATTTCAGTTTATGATTTAAACAAACAAAATACTGCTTTTGTGATATATTATCCCATTCTTAGCTCGCACGTGTCACTGGTAGCCGAGGAAAGCCTTGTTTAAAGTGCTGGGCAGTACATAGGAACAAGTAAACAAAAAAAAAAAATACATATACTTAGGGCAATACATTCCTTGGGTTAGAGAAGCCAAGCAGCCAGCGGCGCCTGCACCCCAGGGCCACGGCAGGGGGACAGGGCGGGTGGGGACCGCAGTGACACCAGCACGTTGGGAACCCCACGCGGGGAGTTTGGGAACCCCACGCTGGGAACTGGTTGAGGAAACCCAGGGGTCTCTTTCATCCCCAGCTCGCTGCAATGTCCTTTGTTTTAAATATTGGATTTCTTTAAATACAAATAATAGTACCAATTTCTGGAGGATAAAAGTAGCCAATACTGGAAATTAACTGCTCTGGGTGTAGATAGCATTTCTCTATATATCTATTTACGCTTAAAAAACAAGGTGGGTTAAATACCTTCTCGAAAGCTGTCGCTTTCCTCCACAGTGCGTCTGGTCGACAAAAATCCAAGACTTGGTTCAAACCTTCAAGGCCTGGGGCTCTCCTCTCCCTTTCCCATCCGGCACAGCCAGCAGGGAAGGGGGAGAGCTTTGTCCCGTCCCCCTGTGGCCACCCCAGCCCCACCTGTGGCCAGTTACAGCCGGGGGCATTGAACACGCACAGCTGCTCCCTGTGAGCGAGTGGGAATCTCCTGCACCTGCTCATGGCCCGGGGAAAGGCTCGGCCTCCTCCCCTTCCATCTCCACCACCAGAACGCTCCCGGTTCTGGAGGTTCTGGAGCTTCTGGTGGCCGTGCCAGCGGCGTGGCAGGAGAGCCCCTGTGCCCGGCTGGCCCAGCCGCCGCGGCAGCTCTGGGTGGGCACAGCCCACCCTGGGCAAAGCCCTGCTCCTGCACCCCGTTACTGCTCCCGCACCCCGTTACTTCACCGTGGGGTGCACGCGGTTCTTGGCCCGCAGGGGCCGTTTCCTCCTGGCCGCACAAGCCTTGCCTGGTGCCCCTGCAGCCGCGCTGACCCCGCGGCTGGCCCGCAGCAGCCGGCCTGGCACAGCCCCGGTGCCAGCGCGGGGCAGGGACGGCGGCTCCGTGTCCGGCACCTCCGGGGATGGGGGAGCCTGCTCGGAGCCCCCCTCGGTGCCGCGGTGCCTCCTGCGGGCGCGGCGGCTGCGGGAGAACTCGAGCAGGTGCTCGATGCGGGACACGTCCTCCGTGACACGATTGACGCGGTCGAACTGTGCCAGCAGCATCTCGAAGAGCGAGAGGAGGCGCTGGATGTCGGCGTCCACCTCCAGGCTGTCGCGGGCGCTCAGCACCAGGCTCAGCCCGTCCAGCTGGCTGGAGGACGTGGAGGCTCTGGAGCTGTCGGAGGCAGCGCTGGGAGTGGGGCCCCGGAAGGATTTGGAGTCGCTGGAGTCTCGGGAGGGCAGCGGCTCCATCCCCTCGAACCGCACCTTGTGCCGGAACTGGGAAGGAAGAGGAGAAAGGGACAGGGTTAGGGCAGGAGCTGGGAAGTGGGAACAGTCCCAACAACTCCCAGCTATTCCTGGTGTGACAGGCATGGGCTGGATCCCAGATAAAGCCACGGCGGGGCTGAGAATGGGCAGCTGATGCCTGGTACAGTTCCCCATCTCTCTTGGGCCACTCAGGGGTGGCCACTGCTCCAGCCCTCGCCTCCCAGAGGAACTTGGCTGCAGGAAGGAACCAGAGGCAGGGAAAGGCTCAGGATGGTGGATGCTGCTCTGTGCCATGGGGCCCCTTCTCCACAGAGCCCCCAGGCTTGATACATCAGCCGGAGCTGCACTCACTTTGCCACTAGGGAGTGGGTCACTCCCAGGACCAGATAACCTGAAGTGTGGCCACAGCAATTGCTCTACAGCCTGTTCTGGCTGCCAGTCTGTGCTCTGAGGAGGCAAGGAGGAGGGGGAGGTCTTGTGCATAGGATAAAGAGGATTTATTACTCTGGGAATTCGGGGGTAAAAGACAAAAACCTGAGGGTGCAACAGCTGAAAGACGGGGAAGGTTCATGGGGAGGGTGCAAATCAGCAAATTGGAGAAATTTTGGGGAGGGGTAAAGGCAGGGTTCACCAAAGCATTTTCCAATGAGAGAGGCAGAGGGGGAAAACTGGGTCACATGAACTAATGAAAGGTCGAGTTCTGGGGGATTTTTGAAGCCGAATTCCAAGCAGAGGGTTAGCATAAAATAGGATTGACAGGAAATTCAGGGTAGATTGACAAGGCGGGTAGGACGGTATAATTTGGACTAAACTATTAACTTGGGCAGAACACACGCTGCAACACAGGCTGCCCTCACCTCCTTGGCTTTGCTGAAGCCCATCCACATCTTGAGCCTGCGCACGAACAGCTCGACCATCTCGTAGTCCTGGGGCTCGAAGGCGGGCCGGTAGAGCTCGAAGCGCATGTCGCGGTAGCTGTGGATCAGCACCACCGCCAGCAGCCGCAGCACCAGCCACACCTCGAGCACGATGTAGCTGCTGCAGAAGAGGCAGAAGAGCCCCGAGGCCTCGGGCAGGCAGGGCCGGAGGCTGGCACTGCCCCGCAGAAGGGCCAGCAGCAGCAGGAGGCTGCTGCCCACGCTGCGGAAGGACTCGGAGGAGGAGGAGAAGAGCTGCAGGACAAAGGAGATGTGATGAGAAGGGAGCAGCAGCAAAGTGTTCCCCTGACCCTCAATATCCCCTCTCACACTGGCCCTGAGGGGTAGCCCACAAATGGGCTGGGACAGGGAGAGCCCCTGGCCAAAGGTGCTGGTGGCAGGATGGGCACAGAGTGCCCAGGGGCTCTGCTCATGTCATGCCACGGTGAGGGAAAAGGGGCAGCAGGGCCACCAGCAGCCCCTCTGTGAGGGGCAGGGACAGGGGTGCTCACCAGGAAGCCGAGCTGGGAATAGGCCAGGAGGAGGAGGGCAAAGGCCACCCCTGCAGCCATCAGCTCCTTCAGGGACTTCTGGAAGGTCTTCCCGAACACCGACCACTGCCGGACGAAGCGCAGCTGCTGGGCAGCCTGGGAGGGCAGAGCAGGGAGTTACAGACACAGCCCCAGCCCTGGAAGGGTCTCTCAAACACGTGAGGAACCCAAACCCCAGCACAGCACAAGCACCCCAATCTGCAGAATCATCCCATCAGCCACACTTGGCTGAATTCCCCAAGGGAATGGAGAGCCCAGAGGCCTCAGAGACCCAAAGTGCACAGCAGAGACAGGGGGGAAGGCTGTGCAGGGCTGTGCAGGGGTGACAAGCACAGCAGGGACAAAGCACCCACCCCCCACGAGCTGCTCCCCCAGCCCGCCCGTACCTGCACGGTCAGGAGGAAGAGGAGGGACGCGGCCAGGCTGCTGAAGACGGAGCTCAGGAAAGCCACCTGGTAGAAGTTGGTGAAGCCCCTGCGGTTGCTGAGGTACCTGAGCCACTGCTGGTCAGCCAGGGTGGCCTGGCTGAGGTGCACCAGCACCGTGCACGTGGTGAGCAGGATGAAAACCCACTGGCTGTAGTTGCCCCACAGGGTGAAGTAGGCTCTGCCTTCCTTCTTGATGGCCAGAGACTCTGACACCACGAAGTAAACCACAAACAGCATGAGGAAAACCTGGGGGAGGAACAGAGAGGTCAGCAGGAGAAGAGGAATGGAGAAGTTACCAGGAGATGAGAGGACAAGCCCTGACTGCTGTGCTGCACTGGGGGACAGCAAAATCTCCCCCAAACCAGGCCAAGTTCCACCACTGCACACCTGGAGCACCCCTTGCATCCTGCCCTGCCTTCCTCACTCATCCAGAGCCCCAGTTCCTCCTGAAGCTTCCCAGTGCCTTTGGGGCAGGGTGGCAGTGCCCAGGGAATGAGAGCTCTGCTGGCACCACACCCAGGCAGGGTGACAGAGATGGGGACAAGTGGCCTCAGGCAGAGTCCACAGTGACCACCCTGGGTGAGGGTCCCAGAGCCCCCCCTGGGGAGGCCCCACACTGACCATCATGAGGAGCTGCAGGGTGACCCCCCCGCTGAGCCTCAGCAGGGGGAAGGGGCTGATGGTGACAGCAGCGATGGCCTGGCCAGCCCCAGGGAACTCCAGGCGCAGGGTGACAGCCACGTGCAGGTCCACGCTGGGGTTGTACTGCAGCAGCTCCACAAACACTGCCCGGCTCCTGCAGGGGGACAGCAGCAGCTCAGGGGTGGGTGGGACACGGATCCTGTGCCACTCCAGCAGCACCCCTGAGGAGGTGACAGCAGGACACTCCCTCTGCCCCCGCCACACTCACATGTTGTCGATCCACGTGTGCTGCTGCAGGAATTCCAGCTGAGCCCGGCTCTCCTCCAGGGAAGGGCCCAGCTCCTGCACGTAGCCACTGCTGTCATAGAAGGAGATGTAGCCCCAGTACCAGATCCTGCAGAGGAAGAGGAGCTGTGGGTGAGGCTGAAGGACACTGCTTGCTCTCCTACGTGGAGATCAAGTGTGCAATGCAGATCCTGCCCCTCAGGATTTATTTCACAAGACAGATTACAGGGGTGCATTGATCCACCTCAGTGCTCCCAACCTCAGAGCAGCCCCGAGCCCTGTGGTGGCCCAGACTTGCATAGAGATGGGGACAAACCAAAGAAAACAAATGTGATTTACGTCCTGCCCAGGGTGCAGGACACCCCTGTCACCCCCTTGAGCAGAAATCTGGGCTGTTGGGTTCTCCTGCCCTGTCTGTGCAGAGTTGAACCCTCTGCCCCAGGCCCCCAGAACAGCACAACGCTGCTGTCCAGGCTGTTTGGAATTTCCGTGTCCATCCACTCTTAGCGGGCTCAGGGGCTGAGCTGAGGGCTGGGAACAACCCAGAACACCTGTAAAGACCTTAGAGAGGTCTGTAAGGGTCCCTGGAGGAGGAGCAGGGCTGGCAGCAGGCAGGGCAGCCCTTACCCTGCCAGGTCGGGTGCTGAGTGTGGCCACGCCGCCGTCCCATTCCCGGCTGTGCTCTCCCAGCCCACTCCATAGTCAGCAGTGGCAAAGCTGTGCTGGTCAGTGCAGCTCCTCTGGGCACTGCCCATGCCCTGCAGGATGTCCTGGGCACTCTGCTGGCACTCAGCTGGAATGAGAACACCCTGTGAGCCCAGCACAGCCAGCACAGAGCTCACCTTCCCTCCCAGCCCCTCCACACTCAAGCCCCCGAGTGCATCAGGGGTCAGGGATTCAGAAAAGGATGGGTATTAGTAATAAAAATAGAGAGCTGTCCAATTTAGGAATCATGACGTATCCATGCCACCAGGTCAGAGTGGATTAGCTGGGTACAAGTAGAGGAGAACAGAGACATCCCAGCTGGCCTTGGGTAACTGTGGACCAGCACTCTGGTCCCTGGATACATCATTGGCTTCAAACTGCCTGAGGGCTGGGTCAGATGGGATATTGGGAAGGAATCTTCCCTGGCAGGGTGGGCAGGGCTGGCACAGGGTGCCCAGAGCAGCTGTGGCTGCCCCTGGATCCCTGGCAGTGCCCCAGGCCAGGCTGAACGGGGCTTGGAGCACCCCGGGATGGTGGAAGGTGTCCCTGGATAAACTTGAAGGTCCAAAGCCCAAACCATTCTAGGATTCCACAATCCACTGCCCCA
The DNA here is from genome assembly GCA_037013685.1 of Acridotheres tristis. Lineage (NCBI taxonomy): Eukaryota > Metazoa > Chordata > Aves > Passeriformes > Sturnidae > Acridotheres > Acridotheres tristis. The sequence goes on from CM072901.1 coordinate 13,841,570, forward strand.
GTTCATCTCTGCAGAGCAGAATCACTGCCTCCCCAACTGTGCTGCCTCCCCTCAGCCCCAGCTGCACCCAGGGCTGTCCCTTTCACCCCTCCAGGGTTGTCACCCCACACTGTGACAGCAGAGCCACCCTCCCTGCCCTCCCTCCCACCTCTGTGCAGGCGCAGCTGGCGCAGCCGTGCCGTGCCCAGCGTGGTGCTGTGGCTCTCCTGGCCAGAGCCATTGTTGTACAGGTAAGGGAGGAACATCTGAGACATCCACAGCCAGAACTGATCCGACCTGCAGGGGGAAAGGTGAGAGATTGCTGAATCAGAGTTCCAGAGACTTGGGGGAATGAACAAGCCACACTGATGTGCACAGCAGTGCCACATCCTCAGCCCAGTGATCCCCAGGGCCAGACTGGGCTGCTGGCAGCTCCCAGGGGTGTGGAAAATCAGCTGGGAAAATTTAATCCAGTCGAAGTCATGTGCAGAGCAAGAAAAGGCAGACTCTGGACAAGAAGTCATTTCTGACTCTCGTGACCCTGGTCATGGCTACAGATGGTGGCAGTAAATTCTGGAGACAGAGAAACTCTTGTCCTTTAGAGCAGCTCCAGAAAGATCAACATAACCTCCCACAGCCCCTTCCCACTGGGGAAATCACTAAACCTCAGAGAAATTAAACCTCTCAATCCCCAGAGGAGCAGCAGAACCACAAACAGGACTCGCTCACTGCTGTGGAGTGCCCAGCTCCACACGGGCACCAAGGAACCTCTTGTGGGGCAGACTGCGGAGCACAAGCCCCAGGGATGACTCCCCTGACCCCTCCAGGGGCTGGCAGGTACCTCTTGATGAGCAGGAAGTCGCTGCTGCCCAGCTGCTGTTTGATGGAGCTCTGCAGGAGGAAGGCTCGGCTGGTGCGGGAGGCGTCGCCGTAGTTGATGAGCAGCACCACCAGCAAGAACATCATATAGATGAGGAAATTCTGGGAAGCAAAGAGCAAAAATGGGATTGCATGGAAGGGCAGAATCCCAATCCTGCAGCAGAGCAGTGCTTTCCACAGCAATGCAAAAGGATCAGACACAGAGCTGAGAAACTGAGGCAGAAGCTGGAGCCGTGCACCCAGCTGGACTGGGAGGAGCCACACTCAGATGTGGCTCAGCCTTGGGCACCAGGAGATGTCCCACCTTGAGCATCCTGTGCAGCAGTTTGACCTTCCTGGCCTCCTCCTTGGCCTGGAAGAGGGCAAATCCCTGCGGGGGCCGGACTTTGCTGATCCTCTCGGACACGTGTTCCACACAGGGCTGCTCCACCAAGGTGTCATCCTCCTCTGGGTGCAGCCTCTTGGCAACCAGGGAGAAATAGAGGGCTTCCAGCAGCACCTGGGGCACAGGGAGAGTGCTGAGTTTGCAGGGAGCTGTGTGCCACCTCAGCATTCCAGCAGCAGTTCCTTTGGGGCCCTTGGCACAGCCAGCACGGCACAGCTCCTACCTGGACCTTCAAAACCAAGTGCCACCAGCCCTGCCTCTCCTACTGCTGCTGGTGTCCACATCCTACCCCTCCTGAGGGATACAGGGGTGGGAGAGACCATTCAGTGCACACCGTGACCACTCTGAGCTGATTTCTTTGTGGAAGGGGCTGCCCAGGGCACTGGTGGATTCACCATGCCTGGAAGTGTTCAAAACCCACATGGATGTGGCACTTGGGGACATGGGTTACTGGTGAACATGGCGGTGGTGCTTGATGGACTTGATAATTTTAAAAGGCTTTTCCAACCTTAACAATTCCATGACTGTGACTAGCAGCTGCACGAGTTCATTCCAGCTGTTCATTCCAGCTGTTCATTCCAGCTGTTCATTCCACGTACAGGTCTGTGTTACTGCACTGGTGCCACGCTCACCTTCAGGGGCTCCCAGACCAGGAATGATGCCAGAAAGCTGAAAATCCCTGAGATGAGCCACATGAGGGCCACGCTGGAGGAGAAGCCCACCCCGATCCACACGGAGACGCCGGCGGAGGTGGCGAAGAGCAGGAGGCTGATGCCATGAGCCAGGAGGGAGCACCAGGGGGGCAGCAGGCGCTTCCTGAACGTCTGGTCTGCAACTGGGAGGAGCAGGAGGAGGGAGAGCAGTGTCAGCATCACTGCAAAGGGTCCCCGCGGGCACAGGAAGGGCTGGGCTCAGCACTCATCCCAGCTGAGAGCCCGCCACCAGTCCTGGGTGAGTTTGGAGGGATCATCCCCCACATTTCTGTGACTGGTGGCTGCACAGGGTGCAGGGAGCAGGGGACACTGCAGGGACTGTCACAGCACAAGTGCTGGCTCAGGGCTTACTGAGATCCAGGCTCAGAGAAGAGAGAGCAGTGATATCCCAGGTAGGGAGCAGCCCTTCCTAAGGCTCCCTTTCTATTTTATTTCCAATTTACCCCACTGTGCCCCCACAGTGCTGTAGGGTGAGATGGGCCCTGTCCCCACACACCCCGGGGGCACAGCCCTGGTACCTGTCCAGGTGGACTTGGCTGATCTGCTCACTTCCCTGGGAGGAGGTGCCACGCTCTGCCCTTTGTCGTTCAGCCTCTGCATCATCACAGTCTCCACCTTGTCCCCAAACACGCTGGACCTGCCAGGCACAGGGGGAGCCTGCTGAGAGCTGTGCCACTGCTGCCTCTGTGCTGAGCAGCCTGGCACCAAGGGGGCTCAATTCCAGTGCCAGCACCAGTGCTGGGACATCACACTCAACCCAAGGCACAGACACTGCTCTGTGTCTCATGGACAGGGCCTGGCAGTCCCTCCCTTCCATTGGGCTGCCAGCCCTGGTGGCCAGGGTGCCCAGCACGGTGTCCTGGGCATGGTAACACAACAGAGATTTGGGTAGAATCCCCTTCTCCCTCCCATCAGTGCCATGAAGTGAGCCCTCATCCCAGCACTTTGCCTGCAGTCCAAAAGTGCTGGAGACACAGCTGTGGCTTTAAGGGATGTTCCAGGTGGCCCCTGGAAGGGTGGCAGTGCCCTCCTGGAGCTGCAGCTGTGGGGGCTGCAGGAGCCATGGCCAGCAGGGACAGAGTGACCCATGAAAGCATCCCAAACCCAGCCCAGTGCGAGTCCCAAACCCAGCCCAGTGCGAGTCCCAAACCCAGCCCAGTGTGAGCCCCAAACCCAGCCCAGTGCGAGTCCCAAACCCAGCCCAGTGCGAGTCCCAAACCCAGCCCAGTGCGAGTCCCAAACCCAGCCCAGTGCGAGTCCCAAACCCAGCCCAGTGTGAGTCCCAAACCCAGCCCAGTCAGAGTCCCAAACCCAGCCCAGTCAGAGTCCCAAACCCAGCCCAGTGCGAGTCCCAAACCCAGCCCAGTCAGAGTCCCAAACCCAGCCCAGTCAGAGTCCCAAACCCAGCCCAGTCAGAGTCCCAAACCCAGCCCAGTGCGAGTCCCAAACCCAGACCAGTGCGAGTCCCAAACCCAGCCCAGTGCGAGTCCCAAACCCAGCCCAGTGCGAGTCCCAAGCCCAGCCCAGTGCGAGTCCCAAACCCAGCCCAGCTCAGCTGGGTGTGAGGGCAGGGGGAGGGAGGCTCTGGCCCCGTGGGGCTCTGCTCCCCAAACACTCACAGGCCTGAGATCAGATCTGTTTCTGCCCTCATGTACGGCCCCAGGTCCTGGGAGTGGGAGATGCCACTGGCTCCATCTGCCAGGATCTGCCGGATCAGATCCTCATCTGGGGAAGGGAGAGCACAGACAGCGTTGGCAGGAGCTCAGCACCCAGCACCACAGCAGTTCCATGTGCTGGAACTGGGGAGGACAAGGGTCACAGTGATGTCCTTCTCCCTGTCCACCCCAGCTTGGCCACACTGCTGGGCAGGGAACTGCTGGTTCAGAAGGCCAAGTCCTTCTCCAGCCACTTCCAGGGGCTCAGGGACACAGTGTGGCTTTGAAACCAGTGAGGAAGTGCTGGCTGCTTGCAGCATTCCCACGGGAGCACACCTCTCCTGGCTCCCAGTCTCCTGCCCACCTCAGTCTGATGCCCACCAGGATTTCTGCTGTCCCAGACTAAAATCCCCACTAAGCAGACACAACCCTCCTCCCCTGCCCCCCAGAGTGTGGCCAGTGGTGGTGGCAGCAGCTCTGCCCCGAGCTGGGGGGGCTCACCTGAGGCTGAGAAGTAGCGGGGCTGGCCCTGGTGAATCCCAAGGGACAAAGTGTCCTCCTCGGTGGCCAGAGGGGCCTCGAGCCCCAGGTGACGGCTGGCCCTGCCCCTCTTCAGCTTCTGGATGGTGTTGCCCATGATGGAGGGGTCACTCAGCAGGTCTGGCCAGCTGAGCAGGGCCTCGCTGGAGGGCCATGGCACCAGGCTGTGGGAAAATGGGAATGGGGGCGGTCAGGAATGAGGGGACAAAAGGAACTGAGTGGGACTGTGGGAGCCAAGCCCAGCCCAGCAAAGCACAGAGTCAAATCCTGCTGGCTCCATCTCCAGAAACCCACTCACCTCTTGGAGTCCTCCAGGAACAGATCAGTTTTGGTTTGCTCAGAGAAAGCCTGCATGGAACAGAGACGTTTCAGGAAGGTGACACAGGTTTGTGCCTTCTCAAAGCACTGAACATCAGGAGTCCCTGAGCTGCTCTGGGCCCTGAGCCTGCCCAGCTGTGGGGAGGGAACAGGGGAACAGGTACCTCTGCCTGGAGCCCGGGGAAGGTGGGGAAGGAGCTGTCCAGGATGGAGGAGTCCAGGTAGTTGTCGATCTCCAGGGACTGCTGGTCTGAGTGAGTCACTGTGTGGCTGATGGAGACCTGCAGGGACCACGGGGAGGGACAGAGGTGACACTGCCACCGAGACCAGGCACATGCCCATCCTCCTGTAACCACAACCAGGGCCTCCCAGGCTGTCCCAGCTACAAGCACCCAGGAAGCCCCCGAGTCTGGAAGTTTTTCTTCTCAGCATCAGCAACATTTGCTGCTCATCAGTCCCCGAGCAGCTGGCTGCAATACTTAATGGGGCTGCTAATTGTGCTTAACTAGTCGGTAAATCCCCAGCTAAACCCTGCCCAGCTGCCTCACCACAGCTCTGCTCAGCCAGCTGAGCTTGTGCCCAGGGCAGACATTAGAGAGGCTCCACTGAGCAGCTCCTGGGCTCCTGCCTTGGGCTTTTGGGTGCCTCACACACTGAAATTCTGAGAGAGGGAGGAAGGGACTAAAACAGCTTGTAAAATGTGCTTTTTGGTGCCTGGGCACTGGCAGAGGCCAGAAGTGATCTGAGCTCAGGGAGGGGGGCAGAGGCTGGGGAAGGGGCTGGCCCTGGTGCAGCACAACCAGTCAAGTGCAGAGCCCAGCTGGAGCAGTGAGGTCTCAGGAAAGGCAGAATTCAGGCTCCCAAAAGCAAACCTGGTGGCCTCCCACCCATCTGAGCAGCCTGCAACCATCCCCCCTCCTTACCTTGCCACGAGCCATCCGGAAGAGAAACAAAATGACCAGGTAGACAGGATAAACCACCAGGCTGGACACCAGGCCAACAGCCACCGTGTCCACACTGACAGGGATCAGGCTGGACACGGGCACGTTGCTGCAGGGGAGCAAGAGGGGTCAGAGACAGGGGTCAGCAGGAGCATTTGGGGTGGCCAGGTAAGCAAGCAGGAGACCAAAGTGCACAAGCAGGAATTCCAGATGTGCAGATGAGAAAACCAGCCTGAAAACCAAAATCAGACTGTCTTTGGTCATCCATTGTCTATGTCATGGTCCCAGGCTCCTTAAAACAGGGAGGGCAGACTCAAGGCACAACCAAGGAAGCTTTTCCCAGTGATTGGAAGATGTGTCCTGCCCCAGTGGGACAGAGAGGAGGGCCCTGAGCAGGGTGGGACTGGCTGGGGACACACCTGAAGTGGACACTGCCCACCATGCACACACCTGAGGTGGACACTCCCCATGCACACACCTGAGGTGGACACTGCCCACCATGCACACACCTGAGGTGGACACTCCCCATGCACACACCTGAGGTGGACACTGCCCACCATGCACACACCTGAGGTGGACACTGCCCACCATGCACACACCTGAGGTGGACACTGCCCACCACGCCGTACCACACGGCGTTGGCGCAGAGGAAGAGGAAGATGAGGAGGCAGCAGCAGGTGGCTCTCTGCAGGCGGGTGAAGCGGGAGCGGGGCGGGCGGTCCCACAGTGACAGCCACACGTGCTTCTCGAAGAAGCCGCGCTGCAGCTCCGCCACGAAGATCCGCCAGAAACTCCTCAGCTCGCTCTCACCTGGGGACAAAGTGACAGACTCAGGGCGGCTGCAGCACTCCGGGGACCTGGCTGAGCTGGCCACATCTGCCCCAGAAACTCCGGAGTGTCCACACAATCCCTCCTCGGGCAGTGCTCCAGGATTGAGGATGAGTGGCTGGAAAAGCTGCCCAGAAAAAACGGATCTGGGGGGTGGCAGGGGCAGTGTCCAGGTGGGCAAGAGGCCAGTGGCACCTGGCTTGTACCAAAGAGCGTGGCCACAGCCCCAGGGCAGTGCTTGTCCCTTGTGCAGGGCACTGCTGAGGAATCTCTAATCCTGGGGTCAGTTCTGGGAACCTCACAAGCAGAAAGACCTGGAGGGGCTGGAGCGTGTCCAGAGAAGGGAACAGAGCTGGGGAAGGGGCTGGAGCACCAAGAATGGCTGAGGGAGCTGGGAAAGGGGCTCAGCCTGCAGAAAAGGAGGGAGCAGGGGTGAGAAGGACCCAGGGGATGTGGGGCACTCACTGGCAGCAAACACCTCCCTCTCCACCAGGCCGTCGTTGTCCTCACTCTCCACCGACAGCCAGTCGTTCACCAGGAAGAAATAACTCTTGCTGCTCTGCAGGTCCCGCACGATGACGTGCTGCAGGTACCACGAGGGGCTCAGGCCTGGATGGGGCAGACAGAAGGAATTATTTCATGGCACACATCCCCTGTGTGAGCCCCCAGAGCTGAGGGGGCCACATGAGCATGGCACAGCCAGGTGACCCTGAGGTGACATTTATGGTCACGGTGCACAGCACATTGCATCCTCTGTGTCAGACCTGGCCAGTCCGTGAGGGACTGTCACCCCTGAGAGGAATGAGGGATTTGTCTTTACAAACAAGCTGTGGGTCTGCTGGTAGATAAAACCAGCACTGAGAGATAAAAGGAACAATGGGATGGATTCCACTGATTGATGAACGGAAAAAGATATTTGCCTTTACAAACAAACTGCTGGTTTGCTGATAAATTAAATTGGATATTGAAAGATGAAAGAAACCATGGAGAAAAATCATGAATTCCATAAGAATTAAAAATTAAAAGGGAGGGTTGTACATTAGAGAGGAATCTCAGATATCAGGTGTTCTGGGAAGTCTGTGCCTCTCAAGTACCTCAGAAAATGGGAATAGAGAGAGGAAAATGTGGCTGGGAAATTGGGATAAAAAGGAGGCTGCATCCTCCAAAAATTTGAGAGACCCCAGGGGAATGCCCCATGGCCTCTCCCTTTAGTTAAATAAAGAAAAAAGACTCCTCTGTCTCCTTTTTGGACATAAACCTCTGGTGTTTGTGGATTAATTTTCCTGACACTCTGATCCAGCAGGTCACCACGGGCCAGCTCCCCCTGATGCTTTAGATTTTAGCTTTTATACTTTTCAGAATCTCTGCTTCTTAGTGTGTAACACTGAAACTTCACATTAGGTGTTAGTGAGTTCTCTTTACAGAGTAGTTAGACAAAACAATTCCTTTCCAGCTAGAGAATCAAGGACAACTGGTACCCAAAAAGCAGAAACAACAGCAAGGGAAAGGAGGCGAGCCAAGGGGTTGAGACTTCATAGCCTGGGGCTGTGGTTAAATAATTGACCCCAACGTGTAGATGAACTAAAACTTATAAAAGCGTAAAACTTTTATAAGTGACCGGGACCATGCGGGATTTGATTTGGGTGTAACCCCAGCCAGGCTCTTGCACCGTCCAAAGTGTTTCCTTTTAATAAACTCCTCTTTTATTCCTTTTGCTCTGCCTAGTGTGTGCTGCAGCTCAGCCCGGGGCTGTGGCCCCTCCCTGTGTCACCTTTGTTGTCGTGCCAGATGCGGATGCGCCAGACGCTGCCCAGGCTGCGCTCCGTGGCGATCTGGAACACGTCCAGGCTGTTGCGGTGGAAGGCGTTGTCCCCATCCAGGTGTCTGTGCCCACTTTTGTTGTCCACCCCATAAAGGGCAATGCCCACGTGGGCTGTGGTACCTGCAGGGAAGGAAGGGAGTCCCTCAGAGATGCCCACCTGAGGTGCAGCTGCTCCCCAGCCCTGCCAGCGACAGCTCCATGCACAAACTCAGCTCCCAAAGAGAAGCCACACTTTGTGCCTGCCTGATGCTGGGAAAGATTCAGAATAAAGTGATGGATCCTGGAGGACAGCAAAAAGGATCACTCCAAAGGGCCCACAAGGCAGGAGAGGCTCAGAAGTGAGGAACAATCTCTGCTTCTGCAACCACAGCCCAGTTAGGGAAAGCAGGATGGGGGAATTTCTCTCTTGGGTGGTTCCCTCCAGCAGCAATTGGTTCAACAGCCAGTGGTGGAGCAGCCTGGGCTAGTGGAAAGTGTCCCTACCCATGTCAGAGTCTGGAACCAGAAGGTTTTTGAGGAACCTTCCAACCCAAACCATTCTCTTGGTCTGCCCCATCACCCCACAATAAAATCTGGGAACGCTGTGGGAAGCCCTGCAGGGAGCATTCAGAAGGTGACGTGCTGAGGTGGCACCTCAGCTGCACTCCAGGTGTCCCTCAGTGAACCAGGCTCACCTGATCCTCTGCCCCAGCCTGTTTTCACCAGGATCTCGTATTTGTACATCCCGTTCTTGCCACAGAAGGGGATCACCCCCACGCGGGTCACGTCGATCACGTCCAGCTTGTGCACGATCAGCGCTGCCACCGAGTAGGTGACAAAGCACACGGCACACGTCAGCAGCACGATGTAGTTCAGCCCTGGGCCTCGAGCCTGCAGAGCAGACAAGCGTTGAAAGGCAAGCCCAGGAGGATCCTGTTCCCATTCCCTGCCTCCTTCCTGGCTGCTCGCAGCCCTGCAGAGCCAGGAGCAGCTGCCAGGAGCTCCCTGCTCACGTCACAGGGACACGGCGAGGCAGAGCTGGATGCCCCTGGGAAGCAGGGAGCAGCTGGCAGGTGACACTTCCTGGGATCAAACAGTGCTGGGTGACAGCTGGGAGGAACTCTTGGCATCTCCCTTAGAGGGGAACACAGTGCGAGGTGTCCAGGCCAGGGACTAAAGCCATCTGCAAAGGTCTGTTTGCAGCCAGGATTGCCAGCCAGGGGACACAGCTTCCCCTGAGCTGTGCCCATCTGCACCTCCCAAAGGCTCCCAGATATCTGTGCTGGTGCCAGCTTGGACATGAAACCAAGAGGAGCCTATGGCTTTGCTCCAGGTGACAACCATCTGTTCTGTGTGTGACAGCACTGCACAGCCTCTGCTTTGTTGTACTCACAGGGAAGATGAACTGGACAGAGTTTGGGGGCACGAACAGGCTGGCCCCAAAGGCTGTGAGGTGCTGGGTCAAGCACACAGCCTGGTCTGGCCTGGTCTCCTCCAGGGGGACAATTCCTTCTGTCTTCCAGCGCTTCTCCTGCTCGCTGAAGTACTGGCACAGGGACGTGTACAGCCCCAGGGTCACCTCCACTGCTGACCAGCTGAAGTGGTTGGTGATGTTCAGGTAGTATTTCTGGATGGGGTCATCCGTTCTGGAGAAGGGAAAGAGCAAGGAGATGACTCCCCCACCTCCTGAAGGGACAGCAGCCCCATTCTGGTGGAGGTGTGCCCATGGGAAGCAGCCACAGGGGCAGGGATGCACTCAAAAAGGAGGAGAAGCCCAGTGAAACGTGGGGTAATTTACACCCTTTGGCTGTGCAGATACTCAGGGGCTCCCCAGACCACCTGAGCACCCCTCATGTGCATCCACAGCACAGCCTGGCACTGACAGGGACTTCCAGGGAGGATTCTCTTACCTGGGTGAGGTGAAGAAGGTGTAGAGCTTGTGGTCACTTCCAGCCAGGGCCTCCAGGCTGATTCTCTTGGAGGCAGAGCAGTTGTGCTCGTTGGGCTCAGGCTCATGATGGAGATAGGCCATGATGAAGGGCTCAGGCTCACTGGCCAGGTAATGCTCTGTGGGGAGGGGAAGAACAGAATGGGCTTTAAAAACCCCCAGGAGACTCAGCACTGGGGCTCAGGGGAGAAGGAATGCAGAGAATTTTGGGAGATGCTTCTCCAGACTGTGCTCCCTCATGTGCCCCTCAAGAGGATCCCTGAGCACTGGAAACCATTGGGACTGCCTGGGAGAGGGACTGGACAAGTCCTTCCGGGGCTAATGTGGCTCAACAGAAAGGCTGGGAAAAGCAAAAGGCCTCTCAAGGTCAGAATCCACAAGCGAGGATGATACAGGGCATGGAGATTGTCCAGGACAGCCAGAACCTCAACCATGCCGTGTGGAACACCCAGCATCCCCTCCCACATCATCAACCCTCACACCCAGCCCTCCTCTCCCACAGGGAGCACTAACAAAGAGAAGGAATTGTCTGCCCTACCACTGAGGACTCTGTAGGTGAGCTGGAAGTGCAGTCCTGCTTCCCTGTTGTTGCTCTCCATGATCACAATCAGGTTCACAGACGATCTCGGCTCGATGACCTCGGTGCCAGCCACGAGATTTTCGGGCTCTGTGCTGTTGGAGACCATCACAGTGATGGCTTTTTCAGAGTCCAGGCTCCCAATGGGGATCTGCACCCCGTTGTGTGTCTGGAACTCCATGGAGGCCACCTTGGTGGACACAGTGTAGTTGCTGATGTACCCAAAAGGGAAGGGATTGGAGTCCACCTGGAACATGACTTGGATGACATCAGTCAGGTTGGAAAGGGTGGAGTTGAAGGCCTGGGGGATGGAGAACTGGCAGTTTGGTGTGTTTTCATAGCAGAGCAAGTTAAAGGGGTCAGACCTCTTGCCTGTGGCCTTAATTTCTCCTCCCACCAGCTCGAGGGGCTCCTCGTTCAGCACCCGGGATTTCATGAGGATTCTCATCAGGCTGGAAGACAGGTTGTAGGCTTTGGGAGCCAGCAGCAAATTGTGGGAATCAGCAAGCAGCTCCTGGGGCTGGGATTCTTGTGAAACTGTATTGACAAGGTGGATTAGGTCACCTGGCAGGAGAGAAATGAAGATGAAGTGATAAATAGCCTGGATTACTGCTCCAGTCAGGAGAACACCTGACACCTTCCCAAAGCAATCAGACAAGGCTCTCCTTGCTGCCTTTTCACTGTTGCTCTGCACATGACCTTCCCCACTGCAGTGTTCATAGCCCAGAGCTAAAAGCAAAGCTGTCAGCAGCTCCTGCAGCCTCTCTAATCTACCAGGTTTGGTGAGGAATACTTAATCACAACACACTTGATTTGCTTCTTGTGTGGTGAAGAGAACCACAGCTCAGGAAACAGGGAGGGAATGGATAAAACAAACACACGTTCCTAAGCTTTTGCACTACGAAGTGCACAACACTCAGAAAGGAGGGCAGAGGTAACATGGGGTGCAGAGAAGGTGCCTCTGCTTCCCCCAAGGTCACCCAGGGGGGAATTTCCACAAAGTGCTCCCAGATGCCCCAGTGAGGTTTGACAGCCTCCTTGGACTCCAACCAGGAATACAAGCATCTGGAAGCCATAGCTGTTACTCATTGTTTACTAAAAAGAGAATCCCCAGGAGTATTAGTGAGCTTATTAAGACTATTAATGAGTTACATTAACAACTGTCAGATTTCAACGTGCACAGAGCAGCTGCCAAAGCCAGGACAGCCCTGGGAAAAAGTGCAGGGAGAGGAGAGGGCTGGGATGCCACACTCCAAATGGCAGATGCAACTTCCTAAAAATTTGTGCCAAAGCCCAGATGGGAGAGGAGGGAAGCTGCCCTCAGGCTGCCCCTGGTGCCCTGCCCCAGGCACAGGACAGAGCTCACCCGTGATGTTGAGGATGTTGTCAGCAATGCCAGTCGGTGTCACCGTGCCCTGCGTGGTCTCCCCTTGCAGAATGGTCATCATGGTCTCCAGCTTGTTCAGGGTCCTCGTCAGGCAGGATTTGCACACCAGCTCCTTGCTCACCACCTGCAAAGGGACCAGGCTGTGACAGAGCAGGAACAGCCCAGGGAAAGCCCAGCTGGCTCTGTCCTGAGACATCTTTTCACTCTGGAAGTGCCCCGTGCTCTGTCCAGCCCTGGGGAGGGACAGCAGAGCCTGCCCTGCTCACACCGAGAGTGGCCAGCAACTTGTTGGAGTCTCCAAGATCTTCCATCTCCCTCCCATGGCATTCCAAAGTGTACAGTGTACACTGTACAGACAGGCAGAGGATGCTTTTGGGTTGGGAAGAGGAATAAAGGGAGGAAATTGTTGCCCAGAGAAGCTTTGGCTGCTCCATCCCTGGAATTGTTCAAGGCCAGGTTGGACAGGGCTTGGAGCAACCTGATCCTTCCAAGCCAAGCCATTCCAGGATTGTGTGATTCTAAATTCTTGTTCCCTGGTGTGCACTCCTAAGGACCAGGCACATCTCCCCTCTGGGACCATACACAAAAACCAACCAGGAAGAGCTGGATGGGATCCCTCCATCCTCTCCACGACTTCAATGGAGGCAGGATTTAGCCCCAACTGAATCCATTTCAGTGTCCAAATCCTCCTGAAGGCTGTGGGAGGAATCCTGCCACTCAGGCATGATGGATGTCCCTCCCTCTGCTCCCAGATGTGTCCAAGAAACAGAATGTTCCAGCCATGGCCTGGAGCTTCCTGCACTCTCGAGGGCTGCATGGGAGGGACTGAGGCAACACATGGAAGCTGTTACAACCCCGTTCCTAGCTCTTATTCATCTTTTTTCTTTTAATCATCATAGGATTCGGCTGGGATTCACCATATGTTTTGGTGAAGAATCAAAACAGCATCTGCAGGTCTTGAATTCCCCCTTTTCTGCTTTATTTGTAAGCTCTGAGAGGCCAGGACAGACTGTGTGGATCGGAGACAGGAATCAGGGAGGTGGGGAAGACACTGGGTTATGGGGAGAAACCACCTAAGGGCAGCTCCTACTTAGGGAGGAGAATTGACCAAGAAGTCCAAGATTCTTTTTTTATCCCTCCAGGAGAAACTGATTCCGATTTTTCCTCTCCCTTGTAGGTAAAATCAGAAATGTATCAGCCTTGATGGACACTTATGCAGGAAAGGAATGTGTGAACTCCACTTGTCTCAGCCACCTGGGAATTCTGGAGTACTGTTTTCCTGAGCTTTTCATTCCAGCCCAGAGCACAAAGTAATCCTGGAATGTCAGCTTTTCCCATGGAATGAAAATTCTATTTCTAGACCTAAGCTCCCACAGCAACATCAAGTCACGAGGCAGGAGGAGGTGGGAGAGACAGAAACTGGTCCAGCATGGAATGGGATGTGCTGAACCCCAAATCCCGGGCAGAGGGGAACAGAAAGAAGGGATTTTTGAGGTTTGCAGGCTCAGAAGCAGGGAAGGGAGCAGAGCAGGGCTCTGTGGGTGGGATGCAGTGCCTGCCCATCATTGACCTGGCTGCAGGGGAAGCACAGCCAGGGCCAAGGTACCTGAGCAGGCCCCAAAGCAAAGATTAGGGAGGGTGAGAGGAGGAGCCAGAGCAGCCTGGCTGAGCACCAGAGCACAAGTGCATTATGTAACTGGGCTCTCTTCCCTCCTAAATCCACCAGGCACCAGCCCCAGCACTGGGAATGGGGTCTGCAAACTGCCAGGATCACAGAGCTGCCAGTGTGCAGCACAGCAAAGCAGAGAGGGGCTTCTCATCTTGTAGGGCACAACCAGGGCTGGGAGGAGCATCAGACCTGGGCACTGGCCCCTGGCCCAAAGCAGCTCTACTTGTGTTACTCCTGATGGAGCCCAGCCTCTCCTCACTGATTCTGTGACTCCCACAGCAATTTATTCCAGTATTTCTGGAGCCACTCTACTCTGGGAGAGCTGGGAGTGTCCAGCCTGGAAAAGAAAAAGCTCTGAGGAGACCTTAGAACCCCTTCCAGTGCCTCATGGGGCTCCAGGAGAGCTGGAGAGGGAACTGGGACAAGGGATGGAGGACCAGGACAATGGGGAATGGCTTTAAGCTGAAAGAGGGTAGATTAGATTGGATATTGGGAAGGAATTCCTCCCTGTGAGGGTGGGGAGACCCTGGCACAGTGTGCCAGAGCAGCTGTAGCTGCCCCTGGATCCCTGGCAGTGCCCAAGGCCAGGTTGGACAGGAATGGTGGAAGGTGTCCCTGCCCATGGCAGGGGCTGGAAGGGATGAGCTTTAAGATCCTTTCCAACCCAAACCATTCCATGGCTCCCCAAATCTCCATCCTCTGGAGGCCTCTCCTGCAGCTGCCAACCAGGGCAGGCAGCAGAGGAGCAGCAGGGGCAGAGCTGGCAGCACCCAGGACGTGGAACAGGGGCCATACCGTGCACTGGGCCAGGGCAGCCGAGATCTGCTGGATGTCATCCACCGTGTTCACCTTCAGGGAGTTCAGCGTCTCTGTGATGTTGTTGCGAGTCCAGGTCCGGAGCTCGAATTCCTGCCCGGCCTCAGGTTCCAGCAGCACAGATCGCTCGTACTGGGGGTGGGAAATAAACCAGCACGAGTTGAGGGAGGTGGAGTGACAATAACAGAGTGAAGAGCAGTTCCAGAGGCTGCTGAGCTGAGCTGGAGTCACCTGTTCCCTGCACTCCACATCTCCTGCCTCTGCTTCTCCCCAGAGGGATCTAATGAGCTGGTTCTGAGCAGAACTTCCTCAATTTCACTACTGCTCTCCAAGCAATTATCTTAAGAGCCCGGCACTAACTGGAGTGCAGTCCTTATCCAGCTAAGCAGGGTGCCTGTGCTCAGGGGGATCATCCCTGCCTGGCTTCCAGGTGTGCAGCAGCCTCTTCCTGGGCAGGGGAACAGGAATATAGCCCCCAATTCCAGCCCTGCCTATAGAGATTGTTGCACAAAATCTGGCCCAAAAATTCTCCTGGTGATTGCAAGAACTTCTGGAGGCCCCTCTTGGGCAGAACGAGCTGTGTTACCTCATTTAAGATGGTGATGAGGGCCAGGGAGTACTCAATGACCTGCTGAGGGTCCCCTTGTTTCACCAAGCCCTGGAGCACGGTGTCAGTCTGATTGTAGAGCCAGTGGGACAGGCTGGGGAACCCCTCAGGGAGGCCAATTTCCATGGAGCTGCAAGGAAAGAGGGATTTGGGTGAGGTGCAGACAGGGCTGGGAAGGGACAGGAGTGGGGGCAGGTGGGTGACCCACAAGGTGCTGCTGCCCTGGTACCCCAACTGCATGAGGAACACCCCAGACCTGCAGCCTGGCTCCTCACTGGCCCAGCACTGACACTCCATGATCCCAGGAGTCTTTTCCCACTTAATTCCATGATTCTACGAAAGCAGAAAAACCTCCCCCCTCAAGCAATGACCCACACAGCCTGGAATTCTCTGTGTGCACTTCTGCCGAGCTTCCCCTCCCTTTCCTTCCTCTTCTTCCCTTTCCTTCCTTCACCCAGGATCAGCACAGGGACTGGCCAAACCACTGGGATTTGGGAATTGGGGCTGGACACGGTGCTGAGGGACAGCCCAGGAGCCTCTTACCTGTTGACAGCCACCACGGTGGCTCCCAGCTGGTCCTGCACCAGCACAGCCACGGACACCTGGAAGCCACTCTCGTGGAAGCCAGGGGGGAGGAAGGCTCCGTGCTCAGCTCTGCTGCCCTTGTACACACAGAACTCGTGGAAGTGGCCAGGGCGGCGGCGGGAGGCCAGCAGGATGTACACCAGCGGCCCCTCCTCATCCTCTGTGTCCCTCCAGCCTGCAAGGAAACCCCAGCAGGCTCTGACAGGGCCAGGGGGAGCTGCAAAGGAGCCCCAAAGGAGCTGGCACTGCCCCTTCCCTCCCCTTGGGGAGTCCCATCCTGCTCAGCCCCGCAGCGTGGATGGGGTTTGGAGCAACTTGGAGTAGTGGGAATTAAGGGATAAGATGGTCTTTAAAGACCCTTCCAACCCAAACCATTCCAGGGTTCTCTGATGGGTCTGTGGACCTGCCCTTGCTGCTCTCCCTGCTCTGGCAGATTGTCCCCAGCAGGAGGACAGCTCAAGGACTCCATCAGGCTGGATGGGTGCCTTGGCTCTCTCTGAATTTTTGTGATGTTCAGGGGTTTCTCCTTGGGTGTTTAAAGGGATTATGAAAAATTCATGATGGAAATAAAAAGGGGGAATAACTCTGCTGGGACTGGGAACAGCACTGACAAAAGCTTCTGTGCAAGGCCTGACTTTAGACAGAGGCTCAGCCCTCAGGCAGTTCAGCACCTCAGGAACAACTGGATCCAAGATAAAACCTGCACAAAGGCTTCCTTGGAGCTCCTCGGAATTATTGGGAGTTTCCTGGGAGCTGGGCAGTTGGGAAGATCACTGTGTGTTTACCAGTGAGCCCCAGTGAAGGTGCTGGCACTGCCACTGTGTCCCGTGTCTGTCACTTCAGCTTAAAAACAATCACTAAGAGCTGAAATTCCCACCATTCCAAAGAGGACTTGATTCCAGCATTATTCTGGATAGCTCCAAACACACCCAAGTTACAATCTCATCACCCTGAACAGGTTTCTGCTGCTCCCCCAGGCTGGTGCCCAGCCCATCCCCTCCCAGCGTGGCTTCCCGGCACTGTGCACAAACAGCTCTCGTCTCCACCGCTGATCATTTGGGGAAATCTGCTTTCCAGAGGCACTCAGTCCTTGGTCCAAGGCTATGGGACATCGGCCAGGCCACTTTTCCAAAGCTGGGCTCACTGCTGCTGTCTCTGCAGCTGGTTGGGAAGGTGGCTCTGGTGGGAACATGCAGCCCACACGGCACACACAGCCCCACTGCTTTGTCTTTTCATTCTTCCCACACACTGTGACTCAGCTGTGGGCACCATCTTCTTTTTTCCTGCACTGAAATACCCAGTCCCTTCCACAAGAACTGGCCTGGCCTGGCTATCACCGTTCACCTACGTGAGTCAGGAATTTTCCAGCTGCCTGCCTGGCTGTCTGGGAGCTCCACAATTCAGGCACACAAAGCTGCTCGTGACCCAAAGCACTGCTGAGCCCAGCCCTGGCCAGGGCTGGGAGTTTGGGGTGAACATCTGCTGGCAATGAGGAGCAGGGAGGGGCTGGCAGGGGCTCTCACCTGCACACTCGAAGTGCACCTTGGTCAGCAGCGCCCTGAGGGGTCCCTTGGGGGACAGGCTGCAGTTGCCCCCCACGGGGGGCTGGTTGGGCAGCAGGTCGATGGAGGCAAAGCCTTCCTCCCCCGTGGTGAGGTCAGTGATGTGCAGGGTGAAGGTGTAGCCCTCTCCATCCCTCAGGGCTCCTTGCCTCAGCACCAGGTTCATCCCCGTGTCGCCGGTGGACGTGGTGGTTTTGTCCAGGATGAGGGATTTGTTCTTAAAGCTGTGAGCTGCCCACCTCTGCAGGGATGGACAGGGGAAAGACACCAGAGGTTTGGTTTCAAGCTGAAGTTATGTCCTTAAAATGTTTTCAGATTGAGTCTTTTATAAAAAGTAACAGATTTCTAGTGGGAGCGTCTGCCAAATTTGCAGTTGATAATTCAGCTTTAGTCTTGTGTGCTACAGCAACAAGAACTGGAACCTTTCCAAAATGTCTGGTGGGAATATTTCCACTGTGAGATCTACTTTAGTTTCTGGGATTACATCACCCTCCAACAGAATATTTCATAATACAGAGTACAAAACACAGGAAATAAATGAAGGACTGGTGGAGTCTCCACGGGATACTGTGTTTTATGTGCTTCAAGCTGAACATGGCCTGGGTGGTTACTGTTAATAGCACAAACCTACAACTGTGATAACAGGAGAAACAGTGAGATAACCAGACAGAAAATGCCAGGCAAGGACATGCTGGGCTTGCTGGGAGCAACAGGACTTCCAGTTCTGAGACCTGCCCCACTCCACAGGCTGCAGTGGAAGCTGGAATTAGAGGAGGGCACAAGAGGAGAGACTGAACCACCTCTGCTTGAACCACCAGAATAATGGGCAAAATGCCAACCAGCAGGGAGAAAAATCACTTTACAGCTCTCTTACAGGGGGGGAAAAAAAAAAAAAGTGGCTTTTGTGTGGAAAGACCTGGTCACTCATGGCTTTGGCTTAGAAATGACCCCACAAGGACTCAGCCAGACCCACCTGGCACTGCCTGTGGCCAGGGATTGCTTCCCCTCCTTGTCTCTATGGCAATTCAGGTCCAACACTCCACTTCCCTTTCCCTTTCCACCTCTCTGCCTGCCCCTTCTCCCAGAGCCCCCCAGAAGTGAAGCACAGCCTTGTGACTTTACCCCAAGCTTGAAGTCGTTGTGACAGTTCTGGCAGGTGCCCTCCAGGTACACGTAGGAGCTCTTGCTGACCTCGTAGACAGACTGAGCCT
The DNA here is from genome assembly GCA_037013685.1 of Acridotheres tristis. Lineage (NCBI taxonomy): Eukaryota > Metazoa > Chordata > Aves > Passeriformes > Sturnidae > Acridotheres > Acridotheres tristis. The sequence continues at coordinate 13,859,971 of CM072901.1, forward strand.
TGCAGGAAACACACTCCAGGGACACGATGGGGACTCCTCCCCTCTTGATGAACACCTGGGAAGGCAAGAGGCTCCATCAGAAGGTCTGACACCAAAACACAGACCCCTAACAGGTAAGGACACACCCCAGCACCTGGTGCTGCGGGGAGGAATTGCTCTGCACCAGCCCAGTCTGTGCTAAGGAACAGCAGGAAGGGATTCCCAAAGGATTTGGGGACAGATTTAATCTGCATCTCTTACACTGCCCTGTTCTGTCACTGGTTTGCAAGAGACACCCAAAGCCAAGCTGGGCTGATCTAGGTCATTCTGGATTGCTTTATTTACACTTCCTAACAACATAAGTGACTTCTGAAATGTCCCTCTGGTCCTTGGTGCTGAATTCCCAGCAAACTGTGCTTGTGCTGCCAGGTGGGGATGGAAGGGCCACCTTTTCCAGGGAGCTGCACGTTGCTCCAGGCTTCCAGCTGGAATCTAAGTGCACATCTCCAGACATGCACCACACCTTCCTGGCAGAGCACTCACACGGCCCCAGAGGCACCGGTGGCTCAGACACAACAGCAGCTGAACTCTGACTCCCTAAATTCTGTCTAAATTCCTTCAGTCCCTGAGGAAATGGGCTTGTCCAGCACTGGACTGAGCCCTCTGCCCTGGCATAATGAGTGTTATGAATTCAAGACAGTAATGAAGATATTGTTTAACATGGCAGACTCTTAAAAGGGGATAAATATTCCCCAGCACTGTGCTGGAGCCCCATCCATCCCACCAGTATTTGCAGATTTCCTGCCACACTGGAAGCATTGTTTTGTGCTCCTGCATGGAAACCAGATAGTACGGAATGTCCTTGAAAGACTATCAATTTCATTTTTTTTTCCTTTTCATCCTGCAGCTCTGGTTTCAAACCCAGGCTGTAAGAGTTTCCACTTCCAGCCTGAGTCCATCTCCAATTGCCAACTGCACCACGATGGATGTTCCTGACATGAACTGAGCGTTGGGATCCATGGGACATAAACAACCTGCACTGAAAAAATCCTCCCCTAAAAGAACTTGGAAGGTGAGAAGAGAGGAACTGTTGACAGTACAACTGAGCCCTGGAAGTTCTCTGGGTAAAACGAGGGAAGAGCCTGTGGCATGTGAAAACTGCTAAAGAGCAGGAAAGGAAGTTTCCTTTCTCCTACAGAAACTTCCTTGGGAAAAGGGACTAATTCTTCCCTGGGAGGGTGGGCAGGCCCTGGCACAGGGTGCCCAGAGAAACTGTGGGTGCCCCTGGAACCCTGAAGTATCCAAGGCCAGGCTGGACAGGGCTTAGAGCACCTGGGACAGTGGAAGGTGTCCCTGCCCATGACAGGGGTGGCACTGGATGATTTTTAAAAGGTCCTTCCCACCCACCCACGCCGTGGCTGTGCCTTAGAGGTGGCAGTGCCAAGCAGAGAAGGTGCCAGCTGTGACTGGTACTTACGGTTTGGTTGGTGGCCTCGGGGCTCATCCCTTCCTTCCTGACAGTGAGGTCGAACGTGTACTCCACATCTGCCTCTAACAGAGCTTTGGAAATTGTGACAATTCCTTCCTTGGCACTGAAATTCAGAGAGCACCCTGCAGCCGAGCTCTGCTTGCAAGGAGAAAAGAACTTTCAAACCCTCCTTGGTAAGGGTGCACATCGGGTTAGTCCACAGCCAAAACATTCAGGTCCACACAGAGTCACTGTCACAGACCTTGCTGTGCAGTGCCACCACTGGGGTGGGAGAAACAGGGCGTGTGTGGACAATAAAACACATTATCCTACTCTTCAGGTTAGTAAACAGTAGTTGGAATAGTCCTGTATTTCATCTGAGTTTCAAATATGTAGTTTACAGCAATTAATTCTTCATTAAATACCTTATAAACATTGCTAAGCAACACAAAAAAAAGCTCACATTAAACCAAAAGGTCCAATCCCCACACACTTCACATTTGAGACAAAGCTAAAAAACATGACACTGTACAAGCAAAAGAATTCCACATTCAACCAAAAGTGCTGCTGAGGTGGATTCCCATCAGGATTTCAGCTCTCCTCTGCCCTTCCATCAGTGCAGGCTCAGATCACTCCAGCACATGAGGACAGCGACCAAAGCTGTGGTCACTTGACCTCTCCAAAGTCTAACTTGGTCCCCTGATGGCTTTAGAGACATTTAACTGCTAATGGGACAGGGACCAGAGCCCTGAGCTCCCAGGCTGCATCAGCAGCTCCAAAACACCCTCAGTGCATGGAAGCAGCAGCAGTGACACCAGGAACCAGAGTGCCAGGGAAGCAGCAATGCCCATGTCCCCTTCCAGAGCCAGCCCTCCTGCCTTGCCCAGGGACACTGCACTGCACCACACCTCCCACCACCTTCTGTATCATCACCCTGAGCTGGGAACTGAACCTTTGCAACCCTCCTTCCAGAGCAGCTCTGTTAAAGATGCTCACAAAAGCTTCCCTCAGCACCGTTTCACCCTGGACATGTTCATGGCAGAGCTGGAGTTCCCAAAACGTTCTCCTGGCTGTGCAGGGCTGCTCTTACCTTGGAGGAGGATGTGCAGGACCACTCATACAACAACGGGGTCTGCTCCCCATCATCCAAATTGGGGTCGTAGGATTTCTCCCCATCCAAGATTAAGTCCTGAGTGTTGGACCAGACACGGTAGGACCCCCCATCGATGATTGGGACGAGCCTGCTCGGGATCACAGTCACATTGGCAAAGATGCTCTTGGACAGTGGGGTGTCTCCAAAGGAGACAATAAACATGAAACAATAGTTCCCAACTTCCAGGCCGAGCCTTGGGATAACCAGCTGGGGCCTGTTGACGTCGACGTTCGGCAGCCGGATCCTGCTGGAGTCGTCCAAGTTCATGCAGCTGGGAGCTCGGTAGATCTCCCACAGGTGCTCTGTCTGGTACTTGATGCACCCTCGGAGGTCGATCTGTGCCTCCAGGTAGTTCCTCTGGGATCTCTTCATGACCACCTGGGGTGGCAGGGCCAACTCCACCTCGGGCTCCTCGCACTCCAGGACTTTGACGGTGACAGTGAGCTGGGCTATGAAGAAGCTGATGAGATTGGTGGCGTTCACCTCCACCAGGTAATCCCCAGGGCTCAGGTAAGAATAGTTGGCCACTGCAACCCTGGTGGTTTGAGTGGAAGAGCCATCCCCGAAGCTCCACAAGAACTCAACGCTCCTGCTGCTGGGCACCACCACGGCTTCGAACAGCGCCGTCCTGTTGACAAAGGCATTGGTGGCACTGAGGGACACCTGGATTATGGGGTCCTGCACCTGCATGGTTCTGGTGATGTTGACACTTCCCAAGTCATTGAAGGCAGTGAGGTGGATCTCCAGCAGCCCTGCAGCTTCTGGAGAGTAGGAAACGCTCTCTCCTGAGGCAGCAACCACGGACCGGCCTCGCTCCTTCCACAGGCAGAACTGCCAGGAGAAGGACACGCGGGAGCCGCCGCCCACGCGGGCACTGAAGCTCTTCTCCGTGCCCGTGGCAATGCCCTCCTCGCAGCAGTTCAGGAGCCTGACGTCCTGGATGGGCTCCAGGACAGAGATGAGCACCTGGGCGTGGGCGATGCTGATCTGGTTCTGCACGGTCACGGTCACCAGGTAATCGCCGCTCTTGGTGAACTCGTGGCTGTACCTGGAGCTGTTGAGCACCACGGAGTAGTCCCCACTAATGCTCACCAGGTAACTCACAGAGGTACCTGACAGCATCCTGATCTCAAAGGTCACCTGTTCCCCCGGCTCCACCACCTTCTTGCTGGCGACAACTTCCAGACCTTGGATCCTGTCCAGCACCGAGATGTTCCTGCTGGCCAGAGCCCAGCTGATGTGGTTGGAGGCGTTCAGATGGACAGTGAACAGCCCTGCCGTGGGGAATGTGACTGCCACGGACTGGCCACTCAGTGTGCCATTTGGCACCTGCCACAGCCAGGTCACTTCAGTCCCCTTCTGCAGCTCCCCCTCAAAAACCACCGTGGAGCCTGAGGACACGTACCTACAGTCCAGCTCTGCTGTCCCTATGCTCAGCCCCTCGATGACCTCCTCCACACAGACAGAAACAGTGGCATTGGTTGAATTCAGCTTGTTTTCTGCTCCAACCACGACCTCAATCATCCCAGGGCTTTGGAAGGAGTGTACAATAAAGGGTTCAGAGGTGACAGGAGAGGAGCCGTCCTCCAGGTACCACACGTACGTGACACCAGTGCCACTGGTTATGGTGGCACTTATGTTCACAGAGGCATTAACAGCAGCTGGGTTGGGGAAGGCATAGGGCTTTAGGACACCAAGGCTTTCAATGAACTCCAGCGTCCTGTTGGCAGTGGCACAGCCCAGCATGTTGGTGGCCTTCAGGTAGACAGTGTAGTTCCCAGCTTCCAGGATGCTCAAGGGGAAGGTTTTCCCAGTGAAGGTCTGCACAGCATTCCCATCCCGTTGGACCACCCAGCTGTAGGAGATGTTTGTGCCCTCTCTCACCACGGCCTGCAAATGGAGTGTTTTGTTAGTTGGGAAATACATGTCCTCCACCAGGTCAGCGCTGGCCACCTGCAGGCCCTCGATCTGCTCCAGGACGTAGACGTAGATGCTGTCCTGCAGAGAGCTGATCTTGTTCTCGGCCGTCACGATGACGTTGAAGGTGCCCACGGAGCGGAAGGTGTAGGAAATGGTGGAGGAGCCTTGGATGGGAGTGCAGCGGTCGCAGAGGATCCACGAGTAGCGGATGGCAGTGCCAGCCACCAGGGTGGCCACGAAGCTCACTGACCCGTTCAGGGGCACCACTGTCCTGCTGGCATTGACCGTCAGGCCGAGGAGCCGCCGCTTCACGGTGATGTCGATGGTGGTCTCGTTGGAGCTCACGTCGTTCTGCCCCATCACTGTAATGCTGTAGTGGCCTGTGCTGTTGTAGGAGTGGGTGGCCACTTGCCCAGGCTGGACGGTGCCATCCCCAAAGTCCCAGCAGTAACTCACTTTGGTTCCATTCATGCTGGCAGAGAACAGGTAGATCTGGTTCAGCTCCAGAACATCTGTCCCGTTGTACTCAATCTTTGCTACCCCAACTGGCTCCTGGACCTCCACAAACGCCGTGTCGTTGTTGAAAGAGACATTGTTGGAGACGGTCACCGTGACCAGGAAGACCCCAGTGTTCTTGTAGGTGTAGGTCACTTCAGTCCCACTCGACCTGGTGGACTCGTTGTTGCCGAAATCCCAGCGGTAGCGGTACCGGTAGGGAGGCAGGGCACTGACCTGGAAGGAGGTCTCTTCCCCGAGCCTCACAAAGTGCTTGGAAGGGAGGAGGGTGATATTGAGGATCTCTGGCTCCACACAGACAGTGGTGAAATAGTGAGCCTTGTTAAAGCTGCTGGAGAGGGTCAGGGAGAGCGGGAACGTCCCGCTCCGGGTGAAGTTGTGCATCACCACAGGGTCCCCACTGACGGTGACATTGGAGGAGCCATCTCCAAAAGTCCAGTCAAAGATGTACTCCTCAGGATTCCCCGTCACGTAGGCAGTGAGCTGCACGTCTGGGTGCTCCAGGATACAAGAACTGGGCTCTATTTTGAGCACTTCCAGCACAAATATCCGGACAGGAACCGCCTGGGAGACGGAGTTCACAGGATTCACAGCTGTCACGTTCACGGTGCAGTTGATGTCCTTTACATACACGTGTTCCACCACTGGCACGTGAGTCCTGAGCACCGTGCCATCCCCCATGTCAAATATCCAGGTGATGCTGTCCCCAGTGTGCACAGAGGCGTTGATGGTGATGGCTGCTCCCTGCTCTGCAGCCTCATCTGCAGAAACGTGGAGCCCCGTTATCTCCTCGAACACCTGGTAGCTCTCCACGGTCTCCACGCTGCTCACGGTGTTGTTGGCCGTCAGGGTGACGTTGTACACCCCTCTGTGGGGGTAGCTGTAGGTCACTGTGGGCTGGGTCTCTGTGAGCAGCGAGGAGCTGTCCCCAAAGTCCCAGGTGTACACGACGCCGTACGGGGACGGCACGGGAGCGGCTCGGAAGGTGAGCGGCCGACCCACGACCAAAACATCCTCCTCTGCCTCCAGCTTCACGTCTACCAGGTAACTGTGGACGTGCACTGGGCTCAGGTGGGTGAGGTTCTCATACTGGTTGGACACAACAACCATCAGGGCGTATTCTCCTGCATTGGGAGAGAGCAGAACACGGGCAGGGTGAGGACATGCCTGTCAGCAGCTTCTCGGTGCTGTGGTGGGGTGACAGGGGCTGCAGGGGACACTGCTCCTGTGCTGTGCACACTCTGGGCTGCCCTGCTCCAGCCCAGGACCAGCAGGAATTACACCAGGCTGTGTGTACGGGGATCCAACTCCAAGAAAGGAGCCAGTCCAACGAGTAGAGAGAAAAGATTTTCTTCCTGCTCAGCCACAGAACAGACCCTTCCTGCTGCCCACCCCTGCCACCAGCCCAGGGCTCGCCTGCCCCTCGTCCTTCTGCTGAGACTGCCCAAAGAGGGGTTGAGTGTGGTGGACCTGCTTCTTACAGCATGGCCAAACTTCCCTGGGAAACAGAGTTAGAGAGAATGGCAACTGCTGGAGACTTCCAGTCAGTCTGGCAATGATTTCCAAGCCCCGTTTTTTTTGGAAGGTGCACTGTACACCCCTCATACCAAAAATGCCTGAGTTCCTTCCTCCCCAAAGAACCTTGTTGAGCATACCTGGGTCTTGGTAGATGTGTGAAACGTTGTGCTCAATGACAACCTCATGGACATTGGGATCAGGAACAAGGAAAGACTTGTTGTAGGGAGGTTTGAATAGGTATGTCTCCTGGACACCATCTCCAAAATCCCACCTGGAGAAACAGGCAAACCACGTTACACTGCACAACAGGAGAATCATTGAAATCCCAGAGAAACCCTGGCTTGTCTTTAAGGTCAGGGCTGGGTTCTCCAAAAAAAAAAAAAATAGGAAGCAGAATGCCAAACATCAAAGCAGCAGCTGTGTTGAGAGGAGCACAGGTAAGACGAGGAAGAACCCAAATTAAAGCAGTGTTGTAACACTTTAAATGAAAAGGATTTCAACCTGAATTGCAGGTGTGTGACTGACCCCCCCTCACAGGGATTCCACATTAACTAAACAGCAGCAGAGCTGGCCCAGGGAAGAGAAACTGTGCAGGCAGGGTAAGACATGCACTGAAAAGATCCCAAGTTTGGGCAGCAGCAAAGGACTCACAGGAACAGAGCCTCCACAGCCGAGTCCACGTGAACCCTGGCACTGAACTCCACGCTGCTGTTCTGGGGCAGCACTGGCAGGGCACCCACCACGCTCAGGTTCCTCATCCTGTTCATCATCTCCACTGTCACGTTGTAGTTGACTGTGAAGTTGCTGACGTGGTTGGAGGCGGTGAGCTGGGAAGGACAAAAACGGGTTGGGGTCACTTTGCTGCCCTCAGAGTGGCCACAAGTTTATCACCACAGCCAGTCCAAGGAAGGGCTGGTGCTACAGCAAGAGGACAGAGAGAGGAGCTTCTTATCCTGAGGCTCCTCTGGCTCTGAACTTGCCAGCTGCCCCTTTGCCTGCTTTGATGTGCCCTGCAGCTCCAGCTGCTGAGCACAGGCACTTGCTGTCACCAAGGGGACAAGAGCCACCCAGTTTCCTCAGGAGAGTGGCAGAAAAGTGGCTTCAAGCACAGAGCAGGGATGGGAGAGGCTCATAAAACCAAGGACACCAAGAGGAGCTCCAGGATCCCGGTGTGGAGGGCACAGAGAGGGAGAGCAAGGCTGGGAAGAGGAGGGGAAGGGATGCAGAGACTGAAGAGACATGACAGAAGTAGAGCAGAATCCTCGGGATTTTCTGGGCATGGAACACCGAGAGCATCTTCACCTTCTCACCTGCAGGAGAGCTGAGCTGCTGCAGAGGGGACCTTCAAACCTACAGGTGACAAACCCTCCTACCCCAGCAGGTAAGAGCAGCTCGTGTCTGGGCCTCTGTGGATGTGCTGCACTGAACCCAGAGCCCCCCAGGCTAATGGCACCTTGGCAGCTCTGCAAGTGAAAGCAGCCCAGGCCCTCAGCACAGTGCTTCACCCAGCAAAGTAATGCTGCACCCAGCAAATTAGTGCTGCACCCAGCAAATTAGTGCTGCACCCAGCAAATTAGTGCTGCACCAAGCAAATTAGTGCGAGCGTGGCCTCGGGGCTGGGCTGGTGATGCTCAGGAGGCCAAGAGTCACCCTGAGGGCAGATCCAGCACCTCGGAGCAGAGCAGGCTCTGCAGAGCAGGACACACAAAGATGCTCTGGCCAGAGATTAACTCCTGTTCCATAACACACAGCTCCTTTGGCCCAGACTCTGCTCCATCCTTCAGGGGTCATGGCAAAACCCAGAGTTCCAGTCTGCACCAGGAGAAAGAGAACAGGACAGAGAACACAGGAGCTCGTGGGAGAAGCTTTGTCCTGCCTGTGGAAGTCTTATGATGCATCCTGCCTCTGCCAGGCTCTTAATCCAGATTTCCTGCCTGCCAGAGCAGGGGCTCCCTGCTAATTCCTGCTGGGGAGGAGGGGGAAACACAGACACTCCATGAACAGAAAGGGAAACTTGGAGAAAAGAGGAGAAAGCAGAGGAGGAACACAGCACAGCAATGTAAGAGTAGAATAAGAGTCATTCCATTCTATTTGCATCTGCAAGAGCAGCTCAGTGAGAAATAGCAGATGAGCACAGTGAAAACCTCGACCCAACTCTGCCTTCTCTCCCTGCTGCTTTTCCTGAGGAGTTTGTGGGATGAGATGGAAAGCCAGGGGTGAAATGGTGTCATGGGAAAGGCCTTGGCTTACCGAAAGCTTGTACACAGCTGGGCTTTGGTAGATAACGTTGAAGACAACATTGTAAAAAGTGAAAGATGGCTTATCATCTACTGTCCATCGGAAAGTCACATCTGACCCAGCCTCCATCACAGGGATGTAGCTCTGAAAGGCACGAGAACATTTCACACCGGTGCAAGAGAAAAGCAAGCCCAGCACTTCCCAGGAGATCTCCAGCTGAACTGGAGAGGGAGCAGAGCCAGACTGGGAGGCTCCCACGCCTGCAGTGCCCTCAGAGCACGGCAGAGAGGTGACAGATCATCTGTGGCTCTGCTGCTGATGGAGAAATGCAGACCCTGACTTCATACATCCCCGGCAGAGCTGGGAGCAGACCCCACGCTCTCTGCTCCCACAGCCCAGCACTCTGCTCTTGTGATCAGGTTCCTCTTGCTGACTAAAAAACCTTCTGAAATCTTTGCAGAAACAGCCTGGTTTTAGCTACACCTGTAAGCTGAGCCTCTGACCCTCGTCCAGGGATGGTGCCTGACCCAAAGACCGAAGGGGTTGGACAGGGCAGGTCCCTCCTCACTCCAACAGTGCCTCCTGAGCAGCCTGTGGCAGCAGGAAGGGTGAGACCAAGAGGTGCAGGCACAGGATCTGCCAGAAGCAGCCAGAGCTTGTACAGAGCATTTGGGGCAGTTACTGAGCAGCTTCCCAGGGCTGTAGCTCTGGGGATGGGGGACTGGAAAAAACAGATTGCAAACACCAGAGGAACTCTAAGACATGGAGGGGTGAAACATCTCTACAGCTTCAGCCAGCTGATGTAAGGATTTAGCAGAGCAAATCTAAACACCTCAAGGAACAACTCCCTGGACAAGGCAAAAAAGGTCAACACTGGCCTTTCCTGATGCCTTTGGTGTCCTGGGGAGCTGGACACAGGACCTCAGGGGGTCCAGGGGGCCACGCAGCTCAGCTGCCTCCCTGCTGGAGAGCACCAGTGCTGGTGCCACATGTGCCACATGCTGTGCCTGCAGCAGCGAGGGCAGCACAGCCCGGCAGCTTAGCAGCAAGCAGAGCTCCCCTGCCCCACTGCCCCCAGGGCAAACACACCCTGCCAGCTACAGGGAAAGGGCTCAACCCCCGAGGGCTCAGAGCAGCAGCAGCAAACACTCACCACCCGTGTGTTCAGCAGGACTCTGCTCTCGGGGTCGGGGGTGGCCCTCAGCCCTCGGATGGGCTCCTCCACCTTGACGGTGACCGTGATGTTCTGGGAGCTCACCGAGTTCTCTGCAACCAGCACGTGGGTGCTGACACCCTCCCCGAGGCCGCCCAGCTGCACCACAGCAAACCAGGTGTCGTTGTTCTCCCTGGCACACAGCTGGGCCAGGGCCGCCGGGCAGGTGGCCACGAAGGGCACGCTGTGGTTGTCCCCCAGCCAGCTGGCCGTGGCGTTGACACCCGAGGACAGCTTGAGCAGCAGAGAGGTGTGGTTGGTGGGCAGGTAGACCCTGGAGCCCTGTGGGGCGGGGTGGATGACACGCAGGCCGGACACTCGGGATGCCACGTGGAAGCTGCAGGACAGGTTGGCACTGAAGAGCCCGTTGGCCACGCTGGCTCGGAGCCTGTAGTGGCCAGGGGGCTCCAGCCCTGCGTTGTGGGGGCTGAGCACTGGCACCAGCTGCTCCTCGGCGTAGCGAACCCGCACAGAGCACACGGTGCTGTTTGTCCAGGGGGATCCCTGGGACAGGCTCAGTGCCCGCTCAGAGGAGTTCCCTCTGCCCAGGGAGGTGGCACTGGGGTGGCACTGGAGGAATGAGCCCGGTTCTGCGTTGTGCTGGATGCTGAAAATGTCCCCAGTCCTGACAAAGATGTTTTCTTCTCTGAATGTGACCTGCAGAGAGAGGAGAGGGTTTTGGATTAATGCCTCACCTTAAGAGCAGTCAGCACCCAACAAAACGGGCAAAGTGCTGGATTTCCTGCCAGCTGGGGACCAACAGAAAAGGTGCAGATGCCAACACAGCACAGGGAGACCTTTCACCACTCCACCCTCCTTGGGCTCTGTGAATCAGATGTGCCAAGAGAGAAATCAGCTTTATGCTCCATCTCCACTGTGTTAATGCCATGGGAATAGCCCGTGGAGTCTGCACAGCCTTCTCATGGAAACAAGGAATGGTTTGGGTGGGAAGGGACCTTAAAGCCCATCCTGTTCCACCCCCTGCCATGGGCAGGGACACCTTCCATCACCCCAGGGGACTGCAGGGAGCCCATGGCCCGTGTGACACTGTGTGACACATCCTTTCGTTCCAATGGACTCCAGTGCCTCCATCTGCCAACAACCCAAAGTTACCCAAAGCCCTCAGGAGAAAACTGCCCCACCCAGTCACTGGCTGCAGCCCTAAACACTGACCTGATACTGGGAAGAGGGGCCAGCTGGTACCATGAAGAGGAACTCCTTGAGGAGTTGAGAGCCGGGCTGGCTGTGGTTGGGCTGCAGGGAGCCAGGGGCAGGGCTGCTGCCAAAGGAACTGTTGGCACACTCGGTCCCATTGCAGCAGTTGTTGTGGGATGAGCACAAATTCGTCAAAGGACACCACTGGAAACCAGGAGGACATTCCAGCAGCGTCCAGTTCCCATCATCCTGGGCACTGGGGAACTGGTCTGTAGCATTGTTTTCCTCCTGGTAGTCTGGAGAAGTGAAAGAGAAATCAGTGATCACCACTCTGGTGAGTAACACCACTAATTCTTCGCTCCAAATTCACCATTTTTTCCACTTTGATGATGGCTCCACTCTTAGCAAAAGCTGCAACTGCAGCACATCCTGCTGCTACATAAACATTCTGTTTTACTGGAAAAATCCACCAAGATCATTAAACCCAAAGTTGTCTCTTTTCCAGTGAGAACGTACCAATTTGCACTCTGAAAGCATCTGTGCTGCAGCAAAAGGGAGTCCAAGTGAAAGCAAGAGCTGGCCTTGACATTGAAAACACATTAAGCAACTTTTCTGAAGTTAATGTTTCCATGTCAAAGTATCAGCTTGTCAGTGTCAAAAAAGATCCTTTTGTAACCAGCCAACCCCGCGGCTACAACAAACATTCTGCTGCAGAATTAATTGTTGCCAAAACTGTGACTGTTGAGCTGTTGTACAAGGAATAAAAGGCTTTTTAGATTATCTCATCCATCAGGAAGAAATGGGCTCAGGAAAATGTTCTTCCTTGTTAACCCGTGGGGCCAGATGGACCAGAACACATTCCCATTTGACATGTGTCTTCACAAAGTAAAAAGTACAGCTCAGAAGATTAATGAGCTCCTCCACATGGTCCTTACACTCATTCTCCTCATGCACTGAGACAGGTTTCTCCCTCTGTTACTTTCTCCAGGATAACCACTTCTCCAAGGCTGTGGATCCTGCACTTTGATCTCCTCAAAAACCAGAACCAAACCTCTGAGCCTTTAGGGGACAGAGGACCAGAGGGGCCACAAGGCCAGCCCCAGTTTGATGGTGTCACCTCCAGCAACCCCACAGGCGTTGAGGAGAAGCCTCACCTTCTCCATCCATCAGTCTGTACACCTGGAACCTCACTTGGACGGGCTGGTGCAGCTCCTGTGTCACAAACTCCAGGGCAGTGAGGAAACCCTGGTGCCTGAAGGCCAGCTCTGGGAACTGCAGCACCTGCAGAGCACACACACAGCTCTCTCACCTGGCCCAGGTGTCCCCAGGGCTCCCTGGGCAGCAGCAGCACGAGCAAACCCCCCCCTCACCTCCTCAGCCTGCCACGGATCTGCCAGCACAGCCTGGCTCACGTTCCTCACAGCCTCGTGTGTGGCGAACTCAGCATCCCCTTCAAAGAAGTTTTCGGCGTTTAGGAGAACTCCTGTTGGCAAAGGAAAAATTGGAACAAAGCCCGTGAGACTCTGCAGGACCCGAGGCCGTTCCCTCCACGCTGTGAAGATGCAGGAGGGCTTGGATCACTCAGGAGAGCAGCAGCTCCATAATCCTGGAGCTTCCTTCTCCTTACAGGTGTCTTGATTTCCTTCTCATCCAGCACAAGTAACATTTTCATTTGCAATGTTCTAGGAACTGTGCAAGTAATTCTCCCTTCCAACAACTAATGATTTGCTTGGAATTTCTGAGCACCAGGTGCACCTTCTCATCCTCCCTGTGCCCCTGGACTATGAAACGTGGCCATGACCAGCTGGTTTCCACCAGAGGCAAACACTGGTGGCTCTCTGGGGACTGGGCAGCTGCTGCAGCCCCTCTGACCAGGCCAGTGCCTTCTCTGGCCATGGCTTTTCCTTCTCATACAAATCTTCTCCCTTTGTCTCATGCCCATTCTACCTCTCTTTCTTACTTCCTACGCTGATGTGGAAGATTTGGAAAGCTGAATAACCACAAACAGCACATCACACCTCACCTCATCAACTTTTGAGCCACCCCAACATCTCCCAAAATACACAATGAAGGACACCAAGCCACCAAGGCAGCAATCCTGGCAGCAGCAGAGATTGCTCAAATAAGAGGGAAAACCTATTTCCAGTGCTTTGCTCCTCTGTGTCCCTTCTGCTCATGGCAAAGACTGGAGTTAGCCAAACTCTTCCTTTTGGGCTGAAGTTGGGGTTGGGAATATTGTTGCAAGTCTCATTTTGTGGTGATGCCCTGGATGCATCCTTTTTTTTTTCCACACCAGTGCCAGTGAGGGGACACCTGCCCACCTCTGGGTGCCAGCAGGGCAAGCAGAGCCCACCTTGTGGCTTGTACTCGCAGACATAGCTGTGCTTGGCCATGCACAGGTCCGTGTTGCACTGCCCTGTGGGGCCCATCCTCACACAGTGGTCAGCGTTGGAGGGATGGGGTTCTCCTGGCAGCCAGTTCTGACAGCTCTCCAGATTAAATCCTTCCCCTCTCTGCTGTGCTCCAGAGCTTGCAAAATCGTTGAATCCAATCCAGACATCAAGGCTCCTGGAAAAAAAAAAAAAAAAAAAAAAATTAAAAAAAAAGAAGGGGGAGGAGGGATTTCAGGAAATCATGAGTATTAGAAAGAGCTGGGACAGCTGCCATCTATGGTTCTCTCTAAAAATAATTACAGCAGCTCCATTGGGGTGTCATGGGCTGCATTTCATGGAGGCTTTTAATCACTAAAGTGTTTCAGTATCCACTCTACCACCAGAACCTCAGGTGGGCAGGCCCTGGCACAGGGTGCCCAGAGCAGCTGTGGCTGCCCCTGGATCCCTGCAAGTGTCCAAGGCCAGGCTGGACAGGGCTTGGAGCACCCTGGGACAGTGCAAGGTGTCCCTGCCCATGGCAAGGGGTGGAACTGGATGAGTTTTAAGATCCCTCCCAACCCAAACCATTCCATGATTCTGTGACCAGGTTGATTTGTGCCTCACCCCACGCTGAGCACAGCACTCTGTCACCAAACAACCCTCCCAGATCTGCCAAGGCTGTTTTGAGTCATGAGGAATGATCTGGTCACACGCAACTGTCTGGGAAAGCTGAATCCCTCAGAAAACTTGTGCTTTTCCTGTGCAGACCTGTGGGATTCACCACCAGCCAACTGTCCAGTGCAGGATTAAAGCTCAGCTCCGGGTCTGGGAGTTCTCCTGGATGCAGCTCCTGGGGATGATGAGCTCCTCAGCCCCACGGAAAGGCAGCAGAGGCTGGAGCACTGCAGGCAGCTGAACCCCACACACCCAGGACACTGCCAGGCTCCTTTCAGGAGCTGAAATGTCCCTGCCCCATTTGGAAACTGGCTGAATCCCAGCAGAGATCCTGGTGGGAAGTTCTGAGAGGTCCCTCACGAACACAAACAGCCTGCAGAGCTGTTTCTAACAGCACCCAGCAGAAAGGGAGGCATTTGTTCCATATTAACCTCCTTCAGCTCCTCCATATTAACATCCTGCAGCCTCCCAAGCTCTCAGCTCCTCCTCCACGCTCCCTCCTGCAGGTGAGCATCAATCCTGCCACGCCCCTGCCTGCCCCAGTGTGCTCCCAGCGTGGTACCACAGCTCTGCAGAGCAGACTGGGGACATAACTGGTGCTAACTGGTGCCTCTCCACCCCCAGGCTCATGCCAGATGAAATGATTCATGAGGTCATGCTGAAAAACGATGACAAAAATAACTTGTTCCGTGAATCAGTAGTTTTCACTGCAAATGAGATTAAAAAATAAATTAAGGGCTGCGTTCTGCTCCTGAACCACTGGCAGGGAATTAGGGAGAGCAGGGTAGGAAACAGCCTGCCTGCTGCCATCAGGAAAACTCAGTGGAGATTTTCCTTTTCTAATTCCAGCTATGATCTAACTGCAAGTCATTAGAAAAAAAAATAAATCAAAAAGTAAGAAGGAAAGGAATAACTAAAAGACAAGCTGCTGGCTGGCTCCCACCCTGCCCCACTGCCCAGCCCATTCCATTGCAGGGGGAACAGGAGGACTCTGAACACCCTTTTTTGAAGCAAGATGTGAGACCTCCTCTGCCTCTGAGGAAGGACTGAGCTGCCTTGCTGGGGCAGGAGGAGCAGAACAAGGCTGGGGAGGCTTGGAAGGGCTCTGGGCTGGCCAGAATGTGGGCATGGGTGGTCCCATCCTCTGCTCCTGGGGAGGCCATCCCACAGCAGCAGCAAAGGACAGGAGTCCTGCTCAGTGCCCTCATGGGAAACACCTTCTGCTTCTGCCACCTTCCCCTAAGGAACCATGGAAGCTGCACGTTCCAAAATCCTGCAGCTCGGCCCTTTCATCACCAGGGAAATCGCATCCTGGAGCTGCCTCCTTCATGTTTATCTGCATGGATTAATAAAATAAATAAAAGGACTGGGGAGCAGAGGGCTGTGGTGCAGCAGCTGGGGAACAGCCTCGTTGCCTCCGAGCTCTCGTGATTTCCGTGCGGCTCCACACGCAACTCCTGCCACATCCCAGCACCCACGAGCGGCTCCTAACCCGAGCAGAGGGCCAGCCTCCCTTCCCCAGAGCAGCGAACACATGTTTGCAATCTCAGGATCCAGCCCTGTGAGAAGGGAACAGGGCAGGGATACAAGTTCGGGAAGAAGGGGCTGCGAGCGCGGAGCGGGAGCGTTCAGAGCCCACGTCACACGCAGCTGTTCCCTGCCATGACTTCTCCGGGATGTGTTTGTGAGGAGCCCATCTCCCACATCTGCAGCTGGGAGTGCTGACAGGGGCTGGCAGGCCCTGACAGCTCTCCTGCTTGTCCTCCCTTCCCCGGAATGACTGGCTGGAGAAAGGGCATTCAGAAGGGCGGATTTAATCAAAGGCTGACACTTGCAGCACTCTCTGTTTACAAAGCCCAGTCCTGAGGTGGAGCAGATGCTGCTGGAGAGGAGCACTGCTGCTTCCCACGATGACAGACAGCAGGGGAAAGGGTCTGGGCTTTGCTGTAGCCATGTCTAAGGGCACGGGATCCCTTTTCACATTCCAGAGGCATCCACAGGCACAAACACAAGGTACAAGAATCCCACCAACCTCTCAGTTCCCAGTTGTGATTTCCAGCTGTTCTGCCCCTCTTCCCTCCACAGCCTTTAAGGAAAGAAGCCAAGCCCAGCAAGGGCTCGAGCTCTGCTCATTCCTCCTCTTTGTTCAGCAGCCTCACCCTCACCATCTCCTCATGCTCAGGTCCCTCTGCAGATGTGCCCTCAGGAACCCCAAACCTGTCCCTAAGTGATGCCAACCCTTCCCCTCCTCACTCACCTGATGACATGAGCAACCAGGAAGTTCTGGATGTCGGGGCTGCTGACAAAAGCCAGGTCCCCATTCCCAAGCTCCTGGCAGTGCCGCTGTGCCTCCAGCCACTCCGCCTTCTCCACCACCAGCTGGTAGCAGTGGTTGTTTCCAGGGAAAACCAAGCCCTCAGGGGGACACATGGGATGAACTGCTGCAGAAAGAACACGAGGGTGATGTCCTCTCTATGTGCCACACACCCCAACCCCAGCTGGGCAGAGAGGCTGCAGGAATGTCCCAGCCCTGCAGCCAACAAACCCCATTGCTGTTAAAGAGCAGGGCACAGGGAGCCTGGAGCGCCCACAGGAGTCACCCCTCGCTGGCTGGGGAGGCAGAGGGGGGACCCAGGAGGCAGTGCCACCCCCCCAGCACCCCCAGGAGCCCGGCTCACCCCTGGCCAGCTCTCCAGGCTCTGCAGTGATCCCGTAGAGCACGGCCAGCCCCGTGCCGCCTCTGTTGCGGATCCTGATGTCCAGGCTCTCGTTTGCCATCACCAGGGAAGGACATTGCAGTTCCAGCTGCTGGGGTGAAGCCACCACCTCGATCTCTGCCTGCTCATACAGGAGCCTGGAGCCCACGAGGATGGTGGCAGTGACATTGTAGTGCCCAGGTAAGGCGTAGCTGTGCACAGCTGTGTGTCCAGTGGTGTTGAGAACCTCAGTGTGGTCCCCAAAATCCCACAGTAAAGTGCTGACAGCAATGGGAATACTGACATTGAAGAGCACAGGCTGGTCCAGGCTGTACTGGGGCTGGAGTCCTGTGAAAGACACAGGCAGCTGTGCCTGGAAGGGCGAGGGGACGAGTGAGGGGCCAGCACAGCCCTGCCCAGACAAATGCTCAGTGCAAAACGGCAAACAGCCAGAGGAAGAGTTTGATTCGTGGGCAGTTCCACACAAACACTGCCCCTGGGAGCTGAAACCCCCATATTCCTGGTCCTGGGAGTAACAGAGGGCACTGCAGGTCTCCTCAGTGAGGTTCCCAGGGTGGGCAGACGTGAAGAGGATGACAAACTCAGCTTCTTCAGTGTTGTTGCCTGTCAGACACGTGATGTACTGAGCTCCTGCAGGACAGAACAGAAGATCCTCTTGCAAAACAGACTCTGGGATGCCATGGATTGGTGAGACCCTCCAAGAGAACCACCCCACACTCCTGGGAATGGAATTCTCCTGCTCAGCTCCTACTCTGAGCATTTCCTTTTTGAGACTTGCCTGGGAAGTCTTTAATCCCCCAGCAACAGTTTCCAAACTCTTTATGCTAATTAGTGATGACAGAAATAACAAGCCAGTCACACAGATTTATGGAGCAGCAGCACTCAGTAAATAAAACAGGGCTTTGGAGAGCCTGACACTCCCATGGGACATGGAGCCGCCGAGTCTGACACTCAGAGGAGCCCACAGGACTTGCTACCAAGTGAGACAATGGCAGAAGGGAGTCCTTTGGTGGCACCTTGGCTTGGTCAGTGCAGAACGTTTCACCACGTGCTGCCTGGGACCTCCAGCAGCAAATCCAGAACCAAACACCCTTGGGCAGTGGCACACTGGGGACACAGGGGTGACACCAATGGAGCCTCCAGCAGGCTCACTCCCTGAGGCACCTTTCTCCATGGGGAGAGGCAACAAGAGTTTCCCTCCTTGCAGGAAAATGTGGTGCTGGAGAGGAGGGGGATGCAGGGATGCCCATGGGAAGGAACAACACGGGCACGGACAGGGAACAGGGACACACACAGCCATGGACACAGAGCCACAGCATCCCCAGGCCCAGAGGAACAGCTCATTCCCTTGAGTGCTTGCACAGGGTGGGACATTTCCCTGCCACAAACACCCAGGCAGGGCCTCTCTCCCTCGGCCTCTGCCCACGCGGCCCCGCCACGTTTGCGCCGCTGTTGCTGCTGGTTGCTACAACACCTCCCCCAAACATCTCAACAGCTCCAGCCTCGTGTCATCTTCCCAGATCAAACCCATCCAACTGTCCAGCTTCCTCCACGGCCTTCCTGCAAATGCTGAGCCACTTCTCCTAAGAGCAGTCCCCCGAGAGGAGCACGGCACGGGAACTGCTCTGTTTTGCACCACCAGCCTGGACATTCTTCATCCCCTGCCGGTCACTGAGAACTGTCAGGAGCTGGCAGGCTGTCCCAGCCTACTCCCATTACACTGAATTACCCAGAAGGCAACCTCACATTATTGTTTCCACACTGGCTTAAAGTAGTTCAAGAGGGAACAGCTAATTATCAAGAGCAGTAAGAGCGCCAAGTGTTTTTTCTCTTTGATAATTCCTGCAAGATGCTGCAAGCTGGAGTGGCTTTGCTGGGGGAAGAGGAACAACCACGACCTGGATTTTGGTCCTGGGGAACACTGTGCCTCACCAGGCAGCTCAGCTGGCTTCCAGCAGGTCTGGGTCCCTCAGCCTCATCCCTGCATCCTTCTGTCACACAGCTCTGGGTTCTGATCCCTGCATCCTCCTGTCACACAGCTCTGGGTTCTCATCCCTGCATCCTCCTGTCACACAGCTCTGGATCCTCATCCCTGCATCCTCCTGTCACACAGCTCTGGATCCTCATCCCTGCATCCTCCTGTCACACAGCTCTGGGTCCTCATCCCTGCATCCTCCTGTCACACACAGCTCTGGGTCCTCATCCCTGCATCCTCCTGTCACACACAGCTCTGGGTTCTGATCCCTGCATCCTCCTGTCACACAGCTCTGGGTTCTGATCCCTGCATCCTCCTGTCACACAGCTCTGGGTTCTGATCCCTGCATCCTCCTGTCACACACAGCTCTGGGTTCTGATCCCTGCATCCTCCTGTCACACAGCTCTGGGTCCTCATCCCTGCATCCTCCTGTCACACACAACTCTGGGTTCTGATCCCTGCATCCTCCTGTCACACACAGCTCTGGGTTCTGATCCCTGCATCCTCCTGTCACACACAGCTCCCAAATTAAAGGAGATGCCTTCTGCCTGCCATAGGGAGCCCTCGCTCTCCCTCCCTCCTTCCTATTCCAGAATAACCCAGCATCCAGGCAGGATTAGTTTTCTTTCTTTTCACCCTGTTCCAGGGATTCACTGCCTGACATTTCTCCTGGCCAAGCAGGAGACTGTGGCTGTACATCAGGGCAATGCTCATTCAGCACTCCCCAGGTGGAGCCCTGCCACCTGCAAAGAGCCAGCTCAGCCTGTGCCCAGGTGCCATCACCTCCCATGAGCTTTCAGTGCTTGAGGTCAGCCTGTTCAAGCCCTGGGAGAATGAAAGCCTGAGCTGCAGGTCACAGAGCCAGAGTCCTGTGGTCAGGGCTAATCTCAGCCCTGGTGTGACTGCCTTGGTCCTTAAGGGTACAGAGTGTGTGACCAACATTTCATTGGAGTAGAACTGCTCACTCAGAGCCCCCAGCTGGCCCCGAGCCCATCACTGCCATTCAGCCACCTCCTCCCCACAGCCTCTCCTTACCACAGGTGGCATTGAGGGACAGGACATCGAAGAGGGACAGGTTGGCCACCTCGGGGGGGTGGGCACATCTCGTGTCTGACGCCTCGAGGACTCTCACTTTTCTGTCTTCCACCCAACGGGGCAACCAGGACAGTTTGCAGTCACAAACAAATGGATTCCAACTTAAGTTTCTGTCAGAGGGAGATCAGAACAAGTTAGGGATTAATGTGACATGTGCTAAGCCTTAATTACAGCAGTGTGCTGAGCCCTCCCCGTTCCCATCTGTGCCACTCCACCAAAAGGCTTCGGAAGAACTGGGAGAGGAGTTAATGAATAGGGAATCAAGCAATAATTAACGTGATTTTTCTAGAGGCTAGAATTAGGCAAGTACTCCAAGTACTTTTTTAACTCTACAAATAATTGTTGCAATTAGAAGTAAATGACAGACACAATCATATATCTAAAATAATCTGCCATGCAAGAGCCCCAGGGTGTGAGGGCAGCCTCTCCTGCTCAGGAGACTATTTACAGCCCCATCAGAAAAAACAGCTCAGAGAATAAAATAGATCTGTCAAAAAAAGAAATGCAAAGTCAATGATCATTTCTCCATGTGGCAGCTCAGTGAAAAGAGGGACACTTTAATTGCAGCTAAGCTGGATCCAAATTACAGCCTTTGGCACTCAGCTGTGAGCAGGACAGGGCTGGAGCTGAGTGTGGAGCTGATGCCAGCAGGGCTGGGTGTTTGCAGGGCTCAACCCCGACTCTGGGGCTGAAAGCACCACTTTGCCACCAGGCTGAGCAGGGACAGGCTCCTGGGAGCCAACCCTGGGCCTTTGTGTCTTTCCAGAGCCAAACTGCAAAGCTGGGACTGCTCCCTGTGTCCTGTCCTCAGGGACAACGTGGGGCTGAGCTTTTTCTCTCGCTTGCCAGGAGGGCTTGCACAGGGTTAATCCTTTGGCTCATGCAGAGGGAGAACTGCCATTTGTGCTGTGACTTCAGGGATCCCTCCTAGAAATGTGTGGCTTCCCTTCACCTCCCTTCAAACAACATCAAAAGACTTCAATTTTAAAACACAAAACCTAAAAACTTGACTCACTTAAGGACAACATCTATAAACGGCTCGGACACCTCAGCCAGGACCTACCATGCTGCAGGAATCACTGGATGCTCCAGTCCCAGGGTGTGACCATGCAAACAGGACAGTGTGACCCAGAGCATGGTCAGAGACAAGAACCTCAGCAGAGCTGGTGTGGGAGAGAAGGCAGGGAGAAAAAAAAGCAGCAGCAGAGGTTGGAGATACCCAGGAGACAGAGGCAAAGACCAGGAAAAGGTCAGGACTGAGGGACAACAGGACCCAGGAGCAGGACACAGCTTGAGGAAGGAACTGGAGACACCCCAAAAAGCAGCTGCTTGGGTGGGCACCTGCCCAGTATCTCCCCAAGTCAGCACAGCCTCCCACCCCACCAGGAAAGGAAGAGATATTCCAAAGAAAGGTTTAAATAAAGAACTGGCAAACAAAGAAGATGAACTTACATTTCACTTAAATTAAATAAATTATCAAATATTCCATCTTCTAATGTAGAAATCTGGTTGTGGCTTATATCTCTGTAAAAGAGAGAAAAGTTTATCATGTTAGAAGTAATTTCCTCCTCACTGCAGCTTCTCCCTGGCAGGGTGAGCAGGGCTGGCACAGGTACCCAGAGAAGCTGTGGCTGCCCCTGGATCCCTGGCAGTGCCCAAGGCCAGGCTGGACGGGGCTTGGAGAACCCTGGGCTAGTGGAAGGTGTAACTTTAAGGGCTTTAGGTACCAACAGACATCTTGTGGTAATTCTCCTCCTCTGGCCTTGAGCTCCTCTCCATCCAGCAGCACAGAGGGTCAAACCCAGCCCAACTCCAAATGCCAATAATTCCCAAATCACCAGACTGAGCAGCTGAAGGCCTCAGGGAAGGAGCCCATGGACAGGACCAGGTGGGGCTCAGGAGGTGAAGGGGAGCAATAACAAAGCAAACCAGTGCAACACGAGCCAGCTCAGCCATGCTGGGGGAACTGGGAGGACTGGGGGGCACAGCAAGTACTTACAGCTTTGCCAGTGAAGTCAGGCTTCTGAATAGCTCAACATCTAAACCACTGATCCTGTTATTGGAAAGATCCCTAGGGAAAGGAAAAAAAATAAATTTTCAGCCTTCGTTCAACCCCGTTTTGTCACACCTCCATTACCAGACCTCCAAAGAGTCTCTCTCCAAACTCCAGCCAGAATCCAGACTGGAAACGTGGTGTGTTGAAGGCAGAGCTTTTCTCCCAGCCAAAGAAAACACCTTTCCCAAAACCATCAAGCGTTTGCTGCTCATATAACCTGTAAGAAGAGACCAGGAGTCTCAGGATGTGCCCCCACTCTGCAGCACACCTGGAGCAATTTCACCAAGCCACACGTGGCACTAAATGTGATGCATCCTCTTAAAAGATATCCAAGTCTAATCTATGTTCAAAGAAGTCATTAAGAAGTACTTTAGACTCAAGTAGTAATTAACTCAGAGAAAAATTTATGGTGAACTTCCAAGTGTGTTTCTGGTGCCAAAGCCCTGATCAGTAATTACACAATTGATGCGTCAACTCTACGTTTTAAACATCTTTTTGTCTCTCTTTGGAAAAGTTCAAAATGGAAGAAGAAGCAACAAAGGATATTTTCCATTTGAAATCAGGACAGACTGTCATTCTAAAAGGAACACTGCTTAAAAAAAGTCTCCAGTTGCTCACAGTAACACCAACAGCCTTCAGCTCCAAACCAAACTCTCCCTATCCAGCCCAGCTCTCTCCTCACCCATCATCTTCCTCCCCACATTTAAATGGTAGTCAGAGAAGAAGCAAAAGGTTCACTCATCAGCCTCCACTTGTTCCCAATAAACTTCACTATTCATTTTCAGAAAAATCTCTTTTGGCCTAAACTTTCTTTTAGCAGCATCAAAAAAACTCTTAACTCCAAGCCCATGGGAGGTTTTTATCCTTCATGGATTTCTGGCTGAGCTCCCAGGAGAGGACGGGGCTGGACACACTTTGCCACCAGAGCCATTCTCCTGCCATCTCCTTTCTCACCTTCTTTCCTACAAACACATCCTCTCATTTCTCCTGGCTGCCTCACCTGTTATTTCTACCCCTTAATCAAGTATTTCTTGGTTTGATCTGACATTTAAACTTCATTTATCCAAATGAAAATAATTCTGCCAAACTGGCAGGAAAATTACGTGCAATTCCAGGAAACTGGGGATAAGTAACAGGGATGGATGTCTCCTTAGAAGGTTTATTTTCCCTGATTTTGCTGTCTGGGAGTTCTTTGCCAAGCTGAGAGTGGATTCACAAGAGTTCACCAACAACACCAATGCAGAAATCCAAGAAATGTGCAAAATAAAAGATAAAGGACGTTAACAAAAATATCCAACCATGCAGCGATCTCTGTCTTGGAGCAGCTGGGACAGAGCACAGAGCATCCCTGGCTGAGCCACACTCAGCACAGGGGACAGCAAAGTCACCCCCAAACCTGCTGCCAGCTCCCATTTGGGAGACAAGCACAGGGACAGCTGGGACTGGAATCCCAGCCAGGACAGAGCCTTGCTCAGCCCCACCTCTCCTGGAGCATTTTGTGTTCACTGAATTCCTGTGTCCCTGCTGCACCCATGTGGGGAAGGAGCAGAGGGACCAGACCTCCAACCAGCCACCTTGCAGGGACACCAGCACAAATATTTCCCTCCTCCTCTGAAATACCTGGAAGTCGCCCATTTCGTTTTTAGGCAGCACCTCAAGTCCAAGGAAAGGAAATGGGAGTTTCAGCTCAGATGCCTTCCTGCTCCTCGCCCAGACAAGCAAAACCTCCAAAACAAACCATTCAGCTGCTACAAAAACAGGGCTCTGCCATTTCCAAGAGCCTCTTCCAAGGTGCTCCTTGGCTGCAGGGGGAGTGTGGGGCAAGGGCAGCGTGGGGAGGTGTCAGGACACTCAGATCCTGTCCCTGGGGAGGTGTCAGGACACTCAGATCCTGTCCTTTGGGGAAGGGTCAGGACACTCAGATCCTGTCCCTGGGAAGGTGTCAGGACACTCAGATCCTGTCCCTGGGGAGGTGTCAGGACACTCAGATCCTGTCCTTTGGGGAAGGGTCAGGACACTCAGATCCTGTCCCTGGGGAGGTGTCAGGACACTCAGATCCTGTCCCTGGGGAGGTGTCAGGACACTCAGATCCTGTCCCTGGGAAGGTGTCAGGACACTCAGATCCTGTCCCTGGGGAGGTGTCAGCACACTCAGATCCTGTCCCTGGGGAGGTGTCAGGACACTCAGATCCTGTCCCTGGGAAGGTGTCAGGACACTCAGATCGTGTCCTTTGGGGAAGGGTCAGGACACTCAGATCCTGTCCTTGGGGAGGTGTCAGGACACTCAGATCCTGTCCCTGGGGAGGTGTCAGGACACTCAGATCGTGTCCTTGGGAAGGTGTCAGGACACTCAGATCGTGTCCTTTGGGGAAGGGTCAGGACACTCAGATCCTGTCCCTGGGGAGGTGTCAGGACACTCAGATCGTGTCCTTTGGGGGTCAGGACACTCAGATCCTGTCCCTGGGGAGGTGTCAGGACACTCAGATCCTGTCCCTGGGGAGGTGTCAGGACACTCAGATCGTGTCCCTGGGGAGGTGTCAGCACACTCAGATGGTGTCTTTGGGGTGCCAGCACGGTTGTGTCTCATGGTGTGAGAGGGCTCCTTGCTCATCTGCTGCTAAAGGACCTTGGCTGGCATCCTGCAGAGCCATGGCCCAGCAGACACCAGGTGAGATGAGCTGAGCTCACCCACCCGAGCACCCTGACCCTCAGCCCAGCCTGCAGGGATGTTCCCAGGGGAGAGCTGGGGCTCAGCTCCAGAGGCTGAACCCCTGCAGGCTGCAACTGACCCAAGCCCTGACACTTTGTCACTTCACTACAACTCAGCTGCAGCCCAAGGATCCCAAACCCTTGGTTCTCACCTGTCTCCCACATCCACAGGTACCTCCAAACCAGGGCAATTCCCCTGCTAATTCCTTGCCATCCTGATCCCATGAGGAACTGCTATAAAACCTCTCAGTTGTCACCCTCCCTGAGCTCCTGGAGGTCTGCAAGGGAAGCAGAGCTCCTGCTGACAGCACAGCTGGGAGAAGTGAGGAATGGTGATGGATCCGGTGGGAGCCAAGGAGCTGCCTTCTCCCACTGCTCCCTCTCCATGGAAAATCATCCTATGCCTTCCTGGCATGGGAGAGGTGGCTGTGAACCAAGCTGGGCTGCAGATAAAAAAAAACAAACATAAACCAGGAAATACTGAGCAATAAAAGCCAAGGCAAAGGCTGTGGGACAGAGCTCAGCCTGGCTGTACCACAAACTGCCACGACTGTATTTTCCCAGCCCAGTGCCAGGCTGGAGGAAATTCGGAGCAGGTTCAAAGCAGAGCTGAAGCCAGCAGCAAACAAGGCTCTCCATTGACATTCTCTGCACACACAGCCTGACGCCCTCCTCAAGAGGAGAAAGAAAAATGTCATTTCCTGTGGCTCGGGGGATTTTAGGAACACGCTGTGCCTCCTGGAAAAGGGCAGCCACGAGTCACAACTTCTCAGTCCTGCCTCAGTTTCCACAAATGGAGCTGTAAATGTAAAAAAAACTGTAAAATGGAGCCATGCAATGTCACTGTGTGGTACATGGGGCACCAAAACTCACCAACAGCTATGGAGCAGAACACAAATTGTGTTACTGAGAGCTCCCCACATTCCACTTCCCAGCCTAGCAAAGGGAGAGATTCAAATACTTCTGGAAAAGGGAGGTGGTTTAGTGAGGAAGATGAAGCTTTAGGAAACAAGGGAATATTTAGTAATGAGGGCGTCAACCTGAGCCTTGGGAGCCTTCAGCTCCATCCCAGCCCTGCTCCATCCCTGTGTGATGCTGGGTGCACCCCTGAGCCTCCCAGGAGCTGTGGATACCCACAGAGAGGGTGAGGATGGATCCACCACAGACACCACCAGTGCCCATGGAGTTGGGGAATTCTGGGGGAAAAGGCATCAAGAACTGGCTCCTTTCTCTGCTGATGGGACAGGGAGGGAGCAGAGGGCTCAGTGCCACCCACCCCATCCCCTGCTGATGCTCAGAACCCCTCTCAGTGCCAGCCCAGGGGTTATTCCTGCACACTGCTGTGGCCAGGCCGGTTTTGGGCACTGCTGTTTGCTCCCTCATTCCACAGAACATATAATGTTCAGCAGAGTATGGGCGGCCCCGCTGCCAAGCCTGATGTCATGCTCTCATTATGTCATTTGTGGGCTCTGCCTCCATCTCACAAAAAGGGAGGGAGGGAGGGAGAGGGAGGGCAGAACTTCCCCAGCCCTTTTGGTGCAGGGAGCCCTGCCAGAACAGTAATGGGAAAAGCATCCAGAGATGGAGAAATGTCTGAGCGAGAGGAGCCCGTGTGGCTGGGGCAGAGCACGGCTCAGGAAAGCAGCTCCAGGTCTGTAAACCACCACCAGGGCTGAGGATTCTGTGGGGCAGCAAAGCTCCAGAGGGAAAGACAGCTCCCAGCAAAGCCCAGCACAGCTCCCAGCAAAGCCCAGCACAGCTCCCAGTAAAGCCCAGCAAAGCTCCCAGTAAAGCTCCCAGCAAAGCCCAGCAAAGCTCCCAGCAAAGCCCAGCACAGCTCCCAGCAAAGCCCAGCAAAGCTCCCAGTAAAGCTCCCAGCAAAGCCCAGCAAAGCTCCCAGCAAAGCCCAGCACAGCTCCCAGCAAAGCCCAGCAAAGCTCCCAGTAAAGCTCCCAGCAAAGCCCAGCACAGCTCCCAGCAAAGCCCAGCACAGCTCCCAGCAAAGCCCAGCACAGCTCCCAGCAAAGCCCAGCACAGCTCCCAGCAAAGCCCAGCACAGCTCCCATTTCTTATCCCATCACACAGGTTGTGGCTGCCCTTGGATCTCTGGAATTGTCCCAGCCAGGCTGGATGGGGTTTGAGCAGCCTGGGACAGTGGAAGGTGTCCCTGCCCATGGCAGGGGTGGCACTGGATGGGTTTTAATGTCCCTTTGAACCCAAACCATGCCAGGATTTGGTGAAAAGCCAGAATTCCACACCCTGTGGCCACTGAGAACAAGGGACACAGGGACATGTGAGATGGCTGGTGAGACACAGCAAAGCCCAGAGCTTCCAGAACCTTCCACCACCTGCCAGATCCACAAAGTGCCCCAGAGATGCCCTGCACAGCCCAAAGGCTGCATCCCACGTTGCCATGGCAAACCCTTCCCTGGCTCCAGGAACAAAAGGCAGCGTGGAGCTGATCCTGCCTGACACACGGAACAGACTTTCAGAAAAGAGCAGGAAAAAAACTCTCTGTGCTTTTGCCTGCCTGAGCCAGGAAAAATTACAGGTTTTTTTTGCTGACCAGATTCCTTTTTTCCTTCATCTTTTGGCTTGCACCTCTCCAAGGAAGCACAGCAGAAGCAGCAGCACTTGTGTGCAGGGGTGAGGACAGAGATTATTTCCACAAATGGTTATGGAAATATGAAAAACCACGGATTTTCCTGTGTGCTGGGCACAGGGAGCAACAGTGTGGTCCTGCAGTAGGGGCAGGAACAACCTCACAACTCTCCTGCACCAGGAGCTCTCTGCCTTTCAACACAGACAGGAGGGAAATGGCACACAGACATCTTCATCACTGGTTTCAATCATTTCAGGGATTTTCCAAGGGAAAAGGATCCCAGCTGCACCCCCAGGAGCTGCAGCCCAGCACCGAGAGGGGCCTGTCAGTGGTGGCAGGCAGCTGGGAGCACCCTCATCTCCCCGAGGCTGTCACAGCACGATGACAATTTATTTGTTCATTGTGGATTTATGAGTTTCAAACGCTGGCCCAAGTCCTTGGCTCTCTCTGAGGAATTTGCCCCAAAAGACTTTTTCACAAAGATTCATCTAAAAATGGAATGTTCTTCTTCCTACAGCAAAATCCTAATTGTTGATATGAAATGCAAGGCGAGATGAGCATCTCTGCAATGTTCTGTACACTCTGTGCTCTCCTGAGGGGAGCAGAGCACTCCCAACATGCCCTGGCAGGGCCAGGTGTGTCTCCCAGCTCCTGCAGCACCACGAGCAGGTCACTCCATCACCGTGGGCTCCCCGAGCAGGGGGATGAAGCAAAGCTCCTCCCTCACCTCACAGCCTGGCCTCATCCTGCTCCTGAGCACCAGCACAACAAAACCCTTGGGTTTGCAGGAGTAAATCCAAGGTCGGGGCCACAGGATCTTCACAGCTCAGGAAAATTCAGAATTCAGGAAAGGGGGATGTGAGAGCCTGTGCTCTGAGAAGGAGGGAGAAGCTGAGAGCTCAGGGCACCCCAGGTGACACAGTCCCCCCCCTGGAGCAGACACAGGAGGTGAGGCTGCAAACACCTGCAGGATGCAGGACAGGGCACCCCTGCCACAGCCAGGGGACCCCCATGACAGCCAGGGTGTCCCAACCATGGCCAGGGTGTGACAGCCACAGCCAGGGTGTGACAGCCACAGCCAGAACATCCTCACAACAGCCAGGGCACCCCTGTCATGGCCAGGGCATCTCAAACATGGTCAGGGTGTCCCAACTCCTCCAGGGCATCCTCACAATAACCAGGGCACTTCTGTCATGGCCAGGACATCCCAACCATGGCCAAAGTGTGCCAAACACAGCCAGGGCATGGCAGCCACAGCCAGAACATCCTCACAATAGCCAGGGCACCGTTTCATGTCCAGGGCATCCCAACCATGGCCAGAACATCCTCACAATAGCCAGGATGTCCCAGCCACAGCCAGGACATCCCAGCCACAGCCAGGGCAGCCCAACCATGGCCAGGGTGTCCCAACCACAGCCAGAACACCCCCACAATAGCCAGGACATCCCAACCACAGCCAGGACATCCCAACCACAGCCAGGGCACTTCTGTCATGGCCAGGACATCCCAACCATGGCCAAAGTGTGCCAACCACAGCCAGAACACCCTCACAATAGCCAGGACATCCCAGCCACAGCCAGGGTGTCCCAGCCACAGCCAGAACATTCCAACCCCACCCAGGGCATCCCAAGCACAGCCAGGACATCCTCACAATAACCAAGGCACCCCTGCCAAAGCCAGGGTGTGCCAACCACGGCCAGGGCACCCCAAAGAAGTTCAGGATAAGCCCTCCCTGTAGGTGGGAGCTGTCTGCAGAGCAGTGTGGCTCCGGGAGCAGCTCCTCACGTCCCTGCAGGCAGCAGCTTCCCGCAGACTTTCCCAAATAAGGCTGTGGAGCAGGGATGCAGGCACTGCACAAAGGGGATGTGTTACCTCATGCAGTGATGTCATGCTCTGGCAGGGCTGTCCTGGAGCCATGGCATCATGTGCTCCATCCCTCTCCTTCCCAGCCAGGGGGCTGCAAGGGGGCTCCCAAAATCCAGGAGCCACAGCTCAGCTCCTCTTACAAGTTATTCTTACACTGAGCTGATTTCATCTCTGCATTCCCAACACCCAGACAGCAGAGCCAAAGGGGAGGGAGGCACTGGGGTGCCACCAGAGGTGCTTGGGGAGCCCAGGAAGGTGCTCCGGGGGGACAGGGAGGTGGATACAGGGATGGCCACCGTCCTGAGAGGTCCCTCCCAGCTTCTGAGCCACCCGAGTGACCAGGAGCCAGCACTGACCGTGGTCCTTCCCTCACTGCCAAGAGGTGACTTCATGTGGCACAGAAGAAGGAAGAAACCTCAGGCATCACCCTGTGACACCACAGCAAAGGATGGGAACAGCAGAGACCTCCAGCTTGGGAAAGCAGCAACCCAAACACTGAAATCAAGCTGATGTCCGTAATTAGCACTGCACGTAAACGAGCTGTCTGCAGCTCCAGCCAGGGAAATGTCAGCCCTGCAAACACTCATTTGTTTCGTGGAAAGTCTGCAAAGCAACCAAAGATGTGATAAATCCAAGTATCTTCCTAGAACACGTGGCAGAGCTCAAGCAGATCCTATTAAGACTCCTGCAGCCCAAAGCCAAGTGATTCCCATGCAGATCCCTTTTCTTCCCCCAAAACACATCTGTGCCCACATCCTGTGCCAACACACAGCAATTCCAGTGCCCAGCTCTGTTCTCCTGAAAACCCAGCACGTTTCCAAGTCAGCATGTTGGGAGCCCAGGAACATTTGATTTTACCATAAAAAGGGAGCCCTCTGGAAGCTGTAATTTAGGGATTACACAGCTGAGCTACTCAGTGCTTAATCTTCCTTACCAAAGTGAAGAGTTTTCAATAAATGTTTAGGTATTACTGATATTAACTCACCACTGGGACAGGGAATGGCGCAGATAATCTTTGTCTTCTGGTTTTTTATTGCTCAATTAGTACTCATTTTATAAGTGAGGCTTTTCCTTGGACAGCTGTCCTCCAGGGATGTGAGAAACAATAAAACCCCGATGCTGTTTAGTCTCAGCACTGTAAATTCTGCAGTACACAAGAAAGGAGCCACAGGCAGGGTTCAGAGGATGCAGGAGGCTCGGGATGATGCTGGACTGATCACAGGGATGTGTCACTGAGCTGACAGGGGAGCTGGAGCCAAGGGACACAGAGAATTCTTCTCCAAAGAACACATCCTGTCTGCAGACACTGCTAAAGTCTGAAGGGGCTGCTCCTTAGAAACCTGCTGGGGTATCTGTGTTTTGTACCCCAAAAGGAACAGGGGACACAGAATGAGAGCCATGAACCAGAGACTCCTCCAAAACACGGGGAGATGTGTAAAAACCTTCTGAGCTCAATTCAGAGCACAACCCAGCTGACAGAATGTGAGACTGATAAGGCAGTATCAGATCAAAAGTAATTTCTTCAAAGAGCTGGGAAATCATTCTCCCATTTCTCACACAGGAACAGTCGGTGTGTGGCACTGGCAGCACAAACCAAGGGAAAACAAAGCCACAAGCAGCAAAACAGCCCTCGGGGGATCAGGGAATCCTGGAATGGTTTAGGAGAACCAGTTCCACCTCCTGCCACAGGCAGGGACACCTTCCACTAGCCCAGGCTGTTCCAAGCCCTGAGTTCACAAAGAACTGAGGATTTAGGAGAAACAGCAGCAACCAGGCAAAGCCTCTCAGGGCAGGTAAAGCAGACACAGAGGGGACACGGGATCAGAGGACACAGGAAAGTCTCTGAGGTGGCTGAAGGACAGTGCCACCACATCCCTGAGCCCTCCTGCTCTGAACCTCCCACGGCCGGAGCAGCACAAAGCTGAGCACACCAAACCAAAAGGGGGTTTTTGGCCATTTCCTTTTGAGTGCTTTGAAAAGTCTGAGCTCCAGGTTCTGCTCCCGAATTTCCCAGCCTCACCTCCTGCAGGCTCATGGAGCACATGGATGGGGATGGCACCAGCCTGGCTCCACACAGACCTGCCAGGACCCACCCTGGTGCTGACACAAACACAACCTCCCATTCCCCCTGTCCCCAGACCTGCCAGGACCCACCTTGGTGCTGACACAAACACAACTTCCCATTCCCCCTGTCCCCAGACCTGCCAGGACCCACCTTGGTGCTGACACAAACACAACCTCCCATTCCCCCTGTCGCCAGACCTGCCAGGACCCACCCTGGTGCTGACACATACACAACCTCCCATTCCCCCTGTCCCCAGACCTGCCAGGACCCACCCTGGTGCTGACACAAACACAACCTCCCATTCCCCCTGTCCCCAGACCTGCCAGGACCCACCCTGGTGCTGACACAAACACAGCCTCCCATTCCCCCTGTCCCCAGACCTGCACTGCCCCTTCCCAGGGCAGGTAATTCCTCTCAAACCTTTCCCCTTCCCAGCTGACAGCCCCAATCTGTTCACCCTTCAGCTAACAGCCCCCTCCAACACCTCCGAGTTTTCCAGGTTCCTGGTGGCTGCTGAAGAAAAACAGTTTTGTGACAGTTTTGTGTCTATTTTAGCCCTGTCTGCCACTTGATTTTCATCTCCAATATGTTTTACCAACAATATTTCATTTAAGAGGCTCCCTGTTTCAGGCTCTCACCAACATCCTTCAGCTCCAGCAGGAGATGTTCCCTGAAAAAACTGATGGGGAAAAGGACATGAAGAAAGGAAGACCCACTCAGATCCAGGCTTGGCAGAGTGCTGTCAAGGATGGAGACCAATTCTGAGCAGGATTTTGCAGCACAGCCTGTGCTGGAGAGCTGATGAGTCTCTTGGCTTACTTTCTTCCTCCCAGAGGGAAAACTCATGGATTTGGGGCCGTCAGATTACTTGATATGTTTAAAAATAGCCCAAAGTAAACGGTGTTGCTTTGATGCTGAGTTCACAGCGACAGAAAATCCCCAGAGCAGGAGAACTGGGAGCAAAAAGCAAAGTGCAGCACGTTCAGAGCCCCACACTGCGTTGTGCAGCACAACCCAGTTGTGTTTTCCCTGCAGTCCTGATGGGAGGGCTGCTTTCCATGGTTTATCCCAACAACTCAAACACTGCACATCACACTGGATTCCACACACAAATTTCTGTGTCAAGCCCAAGCAGGCAGCCCCCAGCCTTCCAGAGGATGTTCCCACCTCACATAAACACTGAGAATCACTCAAAGGTTTGGGTTGAAAGGGACCTTGAAGGCAGGATGGGGCTTGGAGCAAACTGGTCTAGTGGGAAGTGTCCCTTCCCATGGCAGGGGGCTGGAACTGGATGGGTTTTAAGGTGTTTTCCAACCCAAACAATCATTTGGGTCAAGTCCATCCTTCTATGAAACATTCTGAAGCCAATGTTCAATCCCTTTAATATCTGTAGTGTTGATTTTTTCACTCCAATTCCTGACAAATACATGTGACATCGGGTCAAACTCAAAACTTTGACTCAGAATTCAAATTCTGACTTCTTGCAGAAATCAGATGTGTATTAACTCAACGTCAGCATCTTCTCCTCCTCCATCTGCAAAGTTACTTAAAATGCAGAGGTTTGGGAGATCTATTTTCCATAAGTGGATTTTCCATGTTGACTGCCACTAATTACACCATCCCCTTTAATTTTTAGCTAATGCCATGCTAGGCACAGCATTGTTTCTCCCTGGGACAGAAAACCAGGACATTGGGCTACTGAATGTTTGTACCACCCCATTTACCTTCTGTTAACACTGGCACCATGTTTGTTTTGATCCAGTCCCTGGGAATCTCCCTAAGGCCCAAAAATCCATTAAAAGCAAACATTAATAGCCCAGAGGACTCTTCAGCCAGATCTTTTAAAATTCTTGGATGCAAAATATCTGAACTTGCTGGTTTAAGAAGGTCTAACATTAATAGCAGCTGTTTAACATCCTCCTCGGTTACTGTCGGAGTGGAAAGTGTTTCATCATCCTCATATGATACAAATACATCACCTGGCTTTTTTCCAAATAGAAAACAGAAATATTTACTGAGCAGTCCTGCCTTTTCTGTATTTTCATTGATAATTTGACCATGTTCATCTATTAACAGGCCAGTATCATCTAACTCCTTTAATTCCCAAGATACTTGAAAAACTCTTTACTCTTCTCAGCCTTGCTGCACACAGACTTTTCCTTAAGATTCTTTGGCTTGTCAATGTTCAACAGGCCTGAGCTGAGCCCATGCTCATCACAACCAACATTTCTCCTTCCTATCTTGTATTTATTGCATCTATTATTATTTAATAATATCTATAATGTCTATTGTTATTTAATGTATCTATTTTCTATAAGAGCTTCCACTTGCCAGAGTTTTGAGCACCCACAGCTTCTCTGGGCAACACGAGCCCTGCAAGAGTTTCACCACCCTCACAGGAAGAATTTCTCCCCAGTATTCCATCTAACCCTCCCTGTGCTGGTGTGAAGCCATTCCCCCTTGTCCTCCAAAATCCTTCTTTAGCTTTCCCTGTGTCCATGACTGATCCTTTAAGGACCTGATGTCCCAATGCTTTGCTCTCCCCTTCCTTGCAGTGAAGATGATAAGGAAAGAGAAAATTAAAGAAGTAAAAAAAAATTAATGCTCTGCTGTATCATCCTATTAAAAGAGGACCAGCCCCACCATATATCCCTCAGGGATGGTTACAGCCTTAATTTGAAGCTCCTTAATTTGAAGCTGTTCCATAAAAAGCAATTTTCAGTTTTCTCCACTTTCCATGCGAACTATTTTTTTGTGCAATTAAATCCCATCTCCCCATTTTCTCAACTTCTGGCACATCCACAGCAGCTGCTTTGTCCTTGAGATGCACAACCCTTGGATACCTGTGGGAGGTAAATGATGGAACCCCAGAATGGTTTGGGTTGGAAAGGACCTTAAAGCTCATCCAGTTCCAATCCCACCACCTTCCACTGTCCCAGGCTGCTCCAAGCCCTGTCCAACCTTGGACACTTCCAGGGATGGGGCAGCCTCAGCTTCTCTGGGAATCTGTGCCAGGGCCTCACCACCCTCTAAGTCAAGAATTTCTTCCCAATATCCCATCTAACCCTGCACTCTTCCACTTCAAAACCAACAGAACCCCGGAATGGTTTGGAAAGCACCTCAGCAATCACATCATCCCAAACCACCTTATCTGCACCCAGTCAGCCAAAGTTTGCACAACTCTTCCAGAAAACAGGAACGTGTGGGACTGTGTGAGAGCCCATCCAGGGACCCCTGTGTGACCACCCCAGCCCAGAACCTTCCCGAGCTCCAGCACACCCTGGCTTCCCATGCCCAGGGCCGGGAGTGGGTGCAGCTCCACGGGCTCTGTGTGTGTGTGTGTGTGTGTGTTTGTTTGGGATTTTGTGAATAGGGCTGCTTAGCACGTTGAGTCCTCCCCGCAGGGCTGATGTGTTAGAGCCCATTGGCTCCCTATTCCCCGAAGGAAACATCTGCACATTCCAGACACATTCTGTAACGGGAGTGAAACCCATCCTTGAAGTGAAATTTTACAGCCTCCACGGCGCAAAATAACGATCGCTGGCAAGGGCCAGTGGAAAAGTAATGTTTAAAATATTATTACAGGGAAGCGGCTGCCAGAGCCTCAAATTAATCACTTGAACGTGTCTCTGGTGCGTTATGTAACGCTGGGCCAGCTCCTGCCCGGAGCACAGCTCTGCTCTGGTCACTTCCCACTGTCCAGTTCTGCTCTGGTCACTTCCCAATGCCCAGCTCTGCTCTGGTCACATCCCACTGTCCAGCTCTGCTCTGGTCACTTCCCAATGTCCAGTTCTGCTCTGGTCACTTCCCAATGCCCAGCTCTGCTCTGGTCACATCCCATTGTCCAGCTCTGCTCTGGTCACTTCCCACTGTCCAGCTCTGCTCTGGTCACATCCCACTGTCCAGTTCTGCTCTGGTCACTTCCCATTGTCCAGTTCTGCTCTGGTCACTTCCCACTGTCCAGTTCTGCTCTGGTCACTTCCCAATGTCCAGCTCTGCTCTGGTCACTTCCCATTGTCCAGCTCTGCTCTGGTCACTTCCCAATGTCCAGCTCTGCTCTGGTCACTTCCCATTGTCCAGCTCTGCTCTGGTCACATCCCACTGTCCAGTTCTGCTCTGGTCACTTCCAATTGTCCAGTTCTGCTCTGGTCACTTCCCAATGTCCAGTTCTGCTCTGGTCACATCCCATTGTCCAGTTCTGCTCCAGCTTTATCCCAATGTCCAGTTCTGGTCACTTCCCATTGTCCAGTTCTGGTCACTTCCCATTGTCCAGTTCTGCTCTGGTCACATCCCAATGTCCAGCTCTGCTCTGGTCACATCCCACTGTCCAGCTCCCCTGCCCTCCCCAGGGCCAGGACAGAGCCAGGCTCCCACTGCTGCCATGGGGACTGACATCCCTTTCTCTGAGGTCTCTTTCAGGCTTAGGGATCACATTTCTTCCAGGTGTCCAATTTTTTCTTGTGCTGAAGGAAATCCCAGGAGAGACAAGGACAAGGGGCATTTCTCCATCACCTCTGAAAAGCAGCATCCAGCACAGCAGCAAAAGGAGCTGCTTCCCACTGTGGTCTGAAGAAGAGGGGAAGCTCCAGGTCTGCTGGTTAAACTGGAGTGGAGTGCTGGTTAAACTGGAGTGCTGGTGAGCAGGTGACAGAACAAGGACATCGTCCTCTCCTCGTGCAGTGATCACTAACTGGCAGGATCCAAATATTATAAAAATGCAACTGATGGTCAAAATAAAATTTTTAAAAAGCCTCTGAAGGAAAGCAGAAGCAGCACCAGCAGTGGATGCAGACACAGATCCAGGGGTGGAAGGAAGGAAACGCTTGGCAGCCTCAACCAGCAGCAGGAAGAGAAGGAGAGAAACGAGCCCAGTGGTACCAGGGTCTCCAAAGGATGTCACCCCAGCAGAAACCAGGGCAAAACTCTGCTGTGCACCAGGCTGAAGACACCATGCATGCAGCCAGAAACTTTGCTGATGAGGACATCTCCATCTCTGCTGTTCCATAGCTGTGTTGGGGGATCCAGCCCTTGCAGGTGCTGAGGGCTCAGCCCAAGCCCTGAGTGCCAAATTTCAGTGTCCCTGCAGGGAGCAGAGGTGCTCTGGTGACAGGTAGCTCTGAGTCCTGGGTGGTCTCGGTGCAGAAGTTCCTCCTGAAGCCTGAGATAACAAGAGTTTCCAGGATTCCACGGGAGAAAGGGCTTCCAAGTCACCCTTTAGCTGTAAACATCTCTCTAGCACAAAGGCTCCATAATTCAAAGTCAGGCCCACGAATCCCTACTGGAACAAAAACACTCAAGGAATTCTTTTAGCAGCAGCTGTGGTTGATGTTCAGTGCTGTAAATCCGAGAGCAGGGCAGACCCCAGAGCCAGGGACAGACAGAGCACAGGGACCTGGCCTGAGGGGGCCAAAGGACAGGAATTCCCAAATCCCTCCATGCCACTGCTGACACCAATTCCGGCTCCCCCAGCTTTTTTCAAATGTGGTTGTTTGGGTTGGAGGACTCTGCTCTCAGTGTTTTTGCAGCACGTTCAGTATAGAACCTTAAATATCTTCCTTCTGAAAACAAAACCCAATTAGAACCCAATATAGAGCTGCTGGTTCCCGTACAAAAGCCATTTGCATGTTTCTGGCATTAATAATGTGTGTGGTTGGGCTGCTTCCTTTTAGCATTAGAAAGTCTTCTGTGATGCAGTCAGAATATTTCTGTTTCAAAAACGCTGATGTTCAGAGGCCCCAGAGTAGGTACAGAGGAAAAGGAACAGCTTGTTTGGGTCTCAGCTCCTCTAGAAGACCTTCTGAACAGGTTTGGGAGACAGAAAACCATTTGATCCTTGCACAGGATCAAAGAACCCTGGAATGGCTTGGGTGGGAAAAAAGACCATCCAATTCCACCCCCTGCCACGGGCAGGGACACCTTCCACTGTCCAAGGTTGTTCCATGCCCCATCCAGCCTGGCCTTGGACACTTCCAGGGTCTCCCCACCTCCACAAGGAGGAATTTCTTCTCAATATCCCATCCAAATCTACTCCTCAGAGTGCTCTCAGGTCAGACCACGTGCAGCTGATGCACATTTCTGGTTCTTTCTGGACCACTGTGCACAGGAGCTGCTCAGTGTCCTCCTCTGGACCCACCCTGACCATCCAGGGATCCACCCACTCCCACCTGGTGCACGTTAAGAGATTCAAAAGCTCCTTAAAATTCCAAGGATTCAAGTGACTCCTCAGCAGTGACACAGCTGGAATGACACGAGCCTGACCCTGCAGCCAGGAAGGGTCCACGATTCTGTGATTTTTCTGTGAGGAATCAGAGCAAGGATAAATCCATTCACTTCAGACTACAGGTCCTGTCAGGGATCTGTCAAAGGCAGGATCACTGTAGTGCCTGTTCCCTTTTCTCACAGGACCAATGCCTCTAATCCTTTTATAAGAACATCATTAAGTGGAATAAACTGTCCAGAGGAAAAAAAAAAAAAAAAAAAAGGGTCTTGCAACTCTGCTAATCTTCTTAATGATTTAATACCTGCAAATACTACAGGGAGGTATCCCTTTCCTGATCCCATTAAACACTGCTGTACAAAACATCTCACACACTTCAGCATCCTACTGTGGATTTTGTTTTTAGACAAAGCCAATTTCTCTGGAGACCAAGCAAGGGTTTCTGATCCCACAGCCCCACCAATTTAAAAAAATCTTCTAAATGCCTGCCTGGGGGATTCCAATAAGTCCTGGCACAGATCCTCCAAATAGTAGCAAAGCTAAACAGGGTACGGCTGTTATTGCAGAGATCTCTCACTGCCAGCACAAATACACGGCCTGGACCATTCAACCTTTTACAGCAGCAAAGGCACGGACAATGCATGATTCACAATCAGCATTTTTCCTTCTCCTACAGCCACCCCTTTTCTTTCATTATTCCATCTTTCTGGCAGACAGCTCTTCCCTGCAGTGTCTGTGACACTTTTCCCCCTGATTTCTTCATCACATTGACAAGGACAGGGCACATCCCAAAGTCCCCTGTTTGATTTCTCCATCTGCCAGGGGCTGCTGAGACGTCCCAGGCTGGGGTTCAGCCAGCCAGGGCTGGCCAATCCCTCGTGTATGGGAGCAGAACAAGGCTGGAACACTCAATTCCTTTGGAGTAAGGCTGAGGTGGCTTCATGGGCCTTGTTTGTGCTGGTTCTTCTCCTTTTCTTTGCATATGCACAGCCAAGAGACATTTCCTTCCCAGGTCATTATGTACATATTTGTAAATATATGTAAATACTTTCAATATTAAATATATTAAATATATTAAATTGTTGCCTACACCCCACACAAGCACATGCTGGGACTGACACTCTGAGAAATATTTTCTTAATTAGTCAGTTTAAATCTTCCTCAGCTCCGGGTTTTTCCCAAAGTTTCCCCAGTGTTGATTCACCTGAAATCCAAGTCCCCACACATCATCGTGAAAAACTCACCAAGAAAGGGCAAATGAACCATGAGAGACCAATCAGGGCAGATGTCCCTGGAGCTGACACGGACATCTTAAAAAAGAGATGGATTTACAGTTCATGGATTTTTTTCCTACAGTAGAACAGATTGATTTTGTTGCTGTTCTTTCACTTCATGTTGGTTAAAGCAGAAGCCCAAGGCTGAGGGAGACTCAAACACGGACAGGGCTGGCTGAGGAGCCTCTGGGGAGGCTGATGCTCCACTGCAGGTTCAAGCAACTGTCTTGGACCGTGCCTCAGTTTAATGATTAAATCCAAAATGACTCTTCCCTATTCTCCAGAAACCCACGAGGGTGATTGTGTAAGAGCGTGTTCGCGGCGCGCACAAACCACCAGCAAATTCGCTTTGTTTAAAAGGGAAAGAAGAGCAAGGAAACACCAAGGCAAGGCCGAAAGAAATCAAATGGTACAGACAGAGTGCCCCAAGGAGCTGGGGCAGGCAGAGTGCTCAGTGCCCAGCGCCAGCCACGCTCTGCTCCGAGCCCTGCAGGGACTGGGAGGCTCCCAAAGCAGGACACGAAAATGCAGCCTGATCCCTGTCCAGGCTCCACACAGACACTCTGCAAGGTCTGTAAACATCCTCGGTAAACTTTGGACACCACAGCAACGTCAAGGATGACACCCATAAATCTGCCCAGCTCTCTCAGACACAGCATCGCTCTCTGTTTGCAGCAGACACCGAGTTCAGCTGCATCTTTGGTCTCATGCTAAACCACCTTCTTGCCAAAGCTAAAAATTGCTCCGTGGCGTAATCACAAACTGAGGCAGAAGAGCGAAATAATAAATTTCGTTCCCATATAATAATAACAAGTTAGGTTTCCATAGCAGCCCTCTCCCTTCTCGGATCCAAGAGGACATTGCTGACTCGCCTCACTGCAGCAGGCTCCGTGCACAGGGGTTATGTAACCCACACAGCCACTGCTCTGGGGGCTGCAATCCAGCATCACAGCCCAGCTTCACATGGACACAAGGATCAGCAGCACACGAGGAAAAGGAATGGCACAGGGCAAGAACTGAATCCTCCAAATGCTGCTGATGCGAGGTCTGCTCCGGTTGGAGCAATGAGTCCAACCTGTGACCTGTCCCCACCTTGTCACCCAGCCCAGAGCTGGGAAAACAGATGGGAAAACCACAGCCTGGGTACCTGTGGTCAGAAAAGCTCCCGGGTCATGCACCAAAAGACAAAACAGGTCCCTTTTCAGCTCAGTCATGCTGGGATCACTGCCCAGTTGTGTCTGTTCCAACAGCAGCAGCCCACGCTGGGCACTGCCCTGTCACTGCCCTGTCACTGCTCTGTCACTGCTCTGTGTCACTGCTCTGTGTCACTGCTCTGTGTCACTGCTCTGTGTCACTCAGGGGTCAGGAACACAAAGACCCCAAGGTTTTTCCCAATAAGCAGAGTGTCCCATCTCATCTATCAAAGGCTATCAGAGAGCTCCTGTTTTCCAACAAACTCAAGCTGGGGAGCAGAGCAGGGCAGGCGTGGGGATGGAGGAGCAGAGCAGGGATGGAGGAGCAGAGCAGGGATGGAGGAGCAGAGCAGGGATGGGGGAGCAGAGCAGGGATGGGGGAGCAGAGCAGGGATGGGGGAGCACAGCAGGGATGGGGGAGCAGAGCAGGGATGGAGGAGCACAGCAGGGATGGGGGAGCAGAGCAGGGATGGGGGAGCAGAGCAGGAATGGGGGAACAGAGCAGGGATGGAGGAGCACAGCAGGAATGGGGGAGCACAGCAGGAATGGGGGTGCAGAGCAGGAATGGGGGAGCAGAGCAGGGATGGGGGTGCAGAGCAGGAATGGGGGAGCACAGCAGGGATGGGGGAGCACAGCAGGAATGGGGGAACAGAGTTCCCGGTCTCTGCTGGTCCCCAGGCACACAGGGCTGTTCACTCCCTGAGCTCCATTCCTCCTTCCCAACATTTTCCACACCCTCCTGCCAAGAGAACTCCGAGAGCTGCCTCCTGCCCTGCCTGGTGAGTGCTTCCCAAGCAGAGAGCACAACCTGCACACACAGAATGACCACGGGGGCTGAGACCCTTCTGCCAGCCCAGCAGGGGCTCAGGAGGGCAAGGGGTGGCTCCGGAGCACATCTGGAGCACATCTGGCACTCTGGGTGCTCCAAGAGGGAAGCTCCCCAGCTCCTGCAGGGTAGAGGGATGATGCTGAGGCTGACAGCAGAGGAAGAGAATTGTAAAATCACAGAATGGTTTGGGTTGGAAAGGACCAAAAATCAACCAGATCCATCCCCTGCCATGGGCAGGGACACTTTTCACTAGACCAGGCTGCTCAGAGCTTCATTCCACCTGGCCTTGGACACTTCCAGGGACGGGAAGAGGGAAGGGAAGGCACTAGAATTAAGAGAACCATCTTTTGTTCATGCTCAGCCTGGGCTCTAACTGCAGAAAGCGTTTTGCACTCATGACTGGTGCTCCTTTATCACACAAAAAGGCAAATCATAGAATCACCAAGGTTAGAAAAGACCTTAAGATCACCACCTCAGAGGCCTGAGCATGGATTTCACATCTTTTTATTACATTCAGAATCATCAGACACTTAAGACATTTTTGTGAAGCAACCTGGAGCCCCAGCTCCTGCACTCAGCTGAATTTGAGCAAATAAAAATTTTCCTCTGATTCTTGTGTGTTGGGCTGTTGTTGCTTTGTTGTTTGTTTGTTTGTTGTTTTTAATTTCCTGCTGTGTGAAACAGAAGACTTGGAAACAAATGACAACTGTTTAGTGGAGTAAAAAGAAATCCCAACACCTTCTTAGGCTGTTTATGCCACAGCTACTCCATGCACGGCTGATACACAGCACGGAGAAAAGGCTCCAAGTCCAGACTTCCTCACTTTTATGGCTTTAAATTGGATCCCACTCAGTGTTTTAAGGCCATTGTTGAACTGCTAACACATTCTGCAGCATGGCTAACACCAAATGGATTATATTTCACTCACATGTGAAAAACTTCTGTCCTGGCCCTGTGGTACATGGCTCTACATCACACATCTTTACCCCAAAAAGAATTAGGAAATACACCCAGTGTTTGTCCTATAAGAAGTGGTGGGTTCCCTCATCTCCTGGAATCATGACTTTAAATTTTAATCTCTACTTTTTCCTCCCCTTCTATTTTGTTGATATCTATTATCCCTCTGTATCTCCTCAGTGAGTGATACAGATGTTCCAGATGTTTCCTACATGGGAGTTCAGCCTCAAAACACAGAAGGCACGAGCTTTAGCCTTCTTTTGTTTCTCTTTAATCTCAAGATTTATGAGAGGTAGCTGACTATGTTTGGGCTGGCAGAGCTGGACTCTTGTAAGTAGTTGCATCCTTGCTATTTTATTAATTAAGGTAAGTTCTCCCACTTTTGTCTGAGTTATTGGGGGTTGACTAATGTGAGAAAAATAGAGGTATTTCCTGAATCTCGGGCAGGTGAAAGTCCAGACACTTCTTTCTCCAGAGCCTGGCCCAGGTACCCAAAGGGAAAGGTGCAAATATATCGAATATCCCAGCTCTGCTCAGCTCTACCAGATCATCCAAGCGTCTCCTCTCAGAGGGGAGCTCCACCCTCAGCACAAGGCAAGAAATCCTGCACACACCAGGGCTACTGTGAGTTGTTAAGTGTGGTTTTGCTTCACATACCCCCATTTCCTTTCCAGCAACAGCACCAGAAACAAACAAAAAAAAAAAAAATCCTGAGGAGAGAGTTTGTAGCTGAGGAATTCAGTGAATGATTAACTCCATCCTACCTGTTAACCATTGCCTCCATTCCCTCACGCCTCCTGGGAGCCCCAGCTCTGGGCAGCAGAGCTGTGCCAGCACCTGATCCCCAGTGCTGCTGTGCAGAGGGCTCAGGTGATGTGGATGGTTCTGCCTGCCAGTTCCAAGCCATTAAGTGCAGTAATGATTAATCCAGAACCCCAGCACGGGTCCGGGATGAAATGTTGCTCCCCCTTGTCACACCAAATGAATCCTGCAGCCTGGAGGTCACCACGGAGGGACCTCCAGGGACACCAGGAGCAGGGCCAGCTCTTCACAGGCAGCCACAGGGATGCAGTGACCAGCTGCTGCTATTCCCACTCCACACCAAAGCACATCCCACCTGGGCTGTGCTGCCCTTGGGACCAGGATGGAGGCAGCTCCACCAACCTGAAGATGCTCCAGGAGCAGCCCCAGCCCATCATGTCACACCACAGGACCTCCACACCACATCCCACATCACCCCACATGCACAGCCACGTGTTTGTCACACTCAGCTGCACCTCAGAGCACGGGGAGGACACAAACTCCCTGTGTGACCTCGGGCACCTCCCTACTCTGTGCACGGAGCTCCTAAAGCCTTACCCAGCTGAAAAACAGGAAGGAGAGGCTCAGGTTGGACACCAGCAAGAATTTCTTCATAAAAGGATTGTCAGGAATTGGAAGGGGTTGCACAGGGAGGTGGTGGAGTCACCATGCCTGGAGGTGTCCAAGAAATGGCTGAGGACATGATTTGTGGTGGCCTTGGCAGTGGGGGAATGGATGGATGCAATGATCTTGGAGGGTTTTTCTGTTATTCCACGATTCTACTGTCACACAGCCTGTGAGCCAGCCAGAATTAGGACTCCAAGAAATCAAAAGAAACAAATGCACAAGTGGAGCTGCAGCCAGGAGGAAGACTGGAGCCATCCCTGCCATCTCGAACTCCAGTGGGAATACTGAAATAAAACCACATTCCTCTCAGGAGCTGCTCCCTTGCACTGGACACAACACTGACTTCCCAGCTGGGGCTGGGATGTCTCTGTTTGGGAAACTGATGGTTCTGCCCTGAACGAAACATACAAAAAACAGAAAACAAAAAACTTTGCTTCTTTTTCAGATGCTTTAAAAGCAAAATTAATGGTTCTCCAGCTATGGGAGCACACTGGGAGCCTGCTGGATGCAGTACCTGCCACTCAGGATGCTGCCCCAAGCACAAGGCTGTGTTTGGCTTGGAGGAGGAGGAAGAAGAGGCTGAAGCCCAAGCAGGGGTGGGAAGGCAGGACCAAGGGTACCAATGAACCCGACAAATTGAGTCCACATCTCAATTTTGCTGCCCCAATGCTCAGCCTGAAGATCCACCCTCCCAAGAGCTGCCATAGGATGTTTTACAGCCTCCTCACAAGGACAGCAGAGCACCAGGCAAACAGGAATTTCAAACCCAGGACATTTCTCCAGCAGCCAAGCACTGAAGCACTCCACAAGCATCTCATTCCCATAAATAACCAGGACAAT
The DNA here is from genome assembly GCA_037013685.1 of Acridotheres tristis. Lineage (NCBI taxonomy): Eukaryota > Metazoa > Chordata > Aves > Passeriformes > Sturnidae > Acridotheres > Acridotheres tristis. The sequence goes on from CM072901.1 coordinate 13,904,000, forward strand.
ACTCTCGAGAGGCAACCAAGCCTCAGCCCCACGGCTCAATCGGGGACAGGGATGCAGAGGAATCCCTGACAGCCCAGCCCACGGCACCGGGGTCAAACTGAAAACAAAAGCAGCAGTCCTGCTTCCCCCTGCGTGTTCCAGCTCTTAGACAACACTGCCCCCAGTAGCTCGGCTTTCCTCTCCCAAACCAAGGTATGCACTGCACTGCCCTGGCCACCGAGGGGAGGACACGGGGAGGCTCCTCCAGAAATCCAGCAGCTTCCAGGAGCTGCAGAGCGAGCCAGGAAAGGGAAGAGCAGCACGGGAATTGTGGTCAGCCTGCACAGGGAGCCAAAGGTGCCGATCAGAGCACTCACCTGTGAGAGGAGGATGCAGAGCTGGGCTGCCCATCCTCAAAACGGGGATCGGCCACAGGTTGGACTCAGTGAGCTCGGGGGTGTTTTCCAACCGGAATGATCCTGTGATTCCGTGAAAAGATGCTCTGATGATTATGGGATGTCGTCCCCAAGCAGCCAGAGTGGACCCGCTCCAGGGGGAGCTGCGGGTCCTGTGGGAATGGGGGTGTTGGGAGATGGAATTCCCAAACTCTCCCAGCTCTCTCTGAAGTCATGGGATCAAGCTGCAGACTTGGATGTGTCTGGCTAATCCACAGGAAAACAGAGCACAGCAGTGGGCTCTGCTGGCTTGTTCGAGAGATCTGAGGGCCAGCTGTAATTAACCCTTTAATTGCTGCAAGGACTACCTTATGCCAGAGGGAACTATTCCCTCCTGACTGGCTGCACGGCACGGGGCACTACACACAAAGCAAAGCAAAGCCGAGTTAATGCCATTTAAATCTGCGGCTGTATCAGATGCAATCTGTGCACGTCATCAGAAATTCAACCACCCAAGGCCAGTGGCATTGCTACCTTGACAGTTCACTGTGCTGCAAGCACTGGAAAGGCACAGAGCTTTCCAAGCAATGGTTAATTATGGGATGCAGGAAGGGACAAGAGGGAGCACAGTGAGGGCTTGGGAGCTCGGGGTCTGGCTCTTGGGCTACTGAAGTTATTGTGTTGTATGAAACACAGACTTAGGAACCACTGATGCTCCTGGCAGTCCCTGCAGAAAACAGGGTGTGTCCTCCCTCTCAATTAAACCTCGGGAATTGTCTTGTGTCAGTCCAGCAGAACCTCCAGTGCCACCCAGAGAGCTGGAGCTTTGTCTCCACGGTGCTGCCTGATCTCTGCTGTGCCCTACACAGCTCTCCTGCACACAGGAGAATCACCTTTCCTTTTGATTTTCCTCCAATAAAGCCCTTCCTTACTGCTGGAGGAACACAATCCACCACAGACACCAGCTACAGTGAATTTTCTTAGCACAACTCAGAGACTAACAAAGTCTAACCCTTGGCCTCTTCTAGCTTTTGTTTTCCCACCTCAGTTTTGTCTGCACTAATTTTTTTAAGACTTCTGATCCAAACTCTGCACCCATCCATGCAATCAGAGGTCGCAGAGCTCAGTCTATAAAAGCCACTGACTTCATGTTTTCCCTCTGTAGGAGTAAAATAATGTTCCCACACTCCGATAGAAACCTTTGCTCTGCACAGATTTAATTCATTACTTATGAATCTCTGGCCAACGCCACTCTGCTCATGGCAGTGGCTCTCTACTTCCAGTCATCTCCAGAGTCTGGGAGGAACTGGGAATGTTCTTGCTGTGTACTGAAGGAGATGAGACAGGATCCTGACTAATGGCTTCACCAACTCCTGCTTATGTTAACAGTCCTGTTCCAGAAAATCACCCAGGTAGCAGTAACGAGCTGTCCTCCACAATTCCTTCACAGAGCATTGGGCAGGAGCCAAGATAGTTTCCAATGGAAACTCTTCTCCCAGGGAATCACTCTGCATTGTATTTCAGATGAGCACCGTGTTTGGCTTTAGGGAATAGGAGAAGATTTCGTCTTAGCTGTGCTGTGCTTGGGTGAGAGGGCATTTCTGGGGACCCAAATCGCTGAGGAGTCACCACACATCCTGCTGGAATCATTGAGGAGACTGGAATGGCAGCAGCTCTGCCAACCTCAAAGGCACGTGCCCATATTCCAAGGTGATGCTTCCACAGGATTGCCTGGATCACGTGCAGGTCTCTTTTTGAAACTGTGCCTGTGAGATCCCAGAGCTGGTACAGCAATAGGAAACATGGAAGGTGCCAGTTGATTGCTCTTTCCATATCCAAACTCCTCCTTTGCAGGCTCACTCTTTCCACAGAGCTTTCCAACCCTTTTTTTCATCTGGGGAAGGGTGAAACCCAACTCTGCTGAGAGCCAGCTCTGCACTCCCAGCAGCAGCACACTGCCAAAGCCCAGAGCCTTTCACCAGGTCCCCTGTGCCCTTTCTGGGGGTGACAAGGCAGTCACCACCCCAAAAACCCCATCCCACTCCTCTTCTGGTGAAACACAGCTTAATCAGGGTGTCAGAGGGAGCACAAAGCACAGCAAAGAGGAGGGAATGTGGCTGAAACACTTTTCTTAGAGGCTCCACTCTGCATCCCATTGTGGTTTCCAGCTGTTCCTTCAGCTCTCCAAGCCCCAGGAGAGGAAATGTGGCACATGCACTGTGCTGGGAGCACGTGGCATGGAACAGGGCCCGTGATTCTCGTCTTTATCACCCCACAGAGGGCCTGGCACCATCTGCAGAGCGTGGCTGGATGGTTCCCTCCTGCTCATGGAAGGACCAGCACAGGAGCAAACCCGAGAGAGAAAACCCCTGAACATCCCTGTGCCAGGATGGGCATCCTTGTCTTGGGAATGTGGCATTTGGGGGCAGTAGAGGCAGGAATGGAACAGCTGGATTTTCCAAGGCACACCTGGAAAAGCTGCATTCAAGATCCAGCCAGCTGTGAGGCGAGCTGGTGAACGGGGAGGTACAAAAATAGGCATTTCTGCAGTGGTGCTTCTCCAAGCAGCATTTCTGCACTACAAAAATAAACACCAAAAAAAAAAAAAAAAAGAAAAAAAAAATCACGGGATTTTTATTTTTTTCCCCAAGCTCTCAAAGGGATCCACGTGCTCCTATCACAGTTTTAGGGATCAAGGGATGATCCCCTCCCAGCTCACCACCCCGGGGCTGTGTCACCGCAGGGACAGCACACAGATGCTTTCACCAACCTGCCCTAAAAACCAAAACCCTGAGCTCCAGCCCGGCCTCACTCCACCCCCTTGCCGAGGCGTGGTTTGAGACAGAAACGCTCAGCTTTGGCCAACACGATCCGGCTGGGCTCTGCTTTCCCAGGCTTAGCTGTTCCTCGGGTTCCTCCCTCCGGAGGACTCAGCCCACACCCTGGGTCCTCTTTGCAGAGCCACTCCCCAGGCACTCAGAGCCTGCTTAACCCATTCCCAGCCGGACCAGAACCCCCGCGACAGGACTGGGGGGCACAGGACCCCAGGCGGGTCGGGGGGAGGAAGGACAAGCTCCCATGCCTGTCCCTGCAGGGAAAAGCTCCTGCTTTGCCTCTGGGTCTGCCAAGGTGCTGTCCCTGCCAGGGGATGTTGCAATGGAGCTGTGAAGAGGCCATTGCTGGGGGGATCCGCAAGAATCAGGGAAATCACTCAAGGTTTGGGTTCAAAGGGACCTTAAAGCCCATCCAATGCCATCCTGGACATCTTCCACTATTCCAGGTCGCTCCAAACCCCGTCCAGCCTGGCCTTGGACACTTCCAGCTTCTCTGGCCAACCTCACAGGGAACAATTTCCTCCCAATATCCCATCTAGCCCTGCCCTCTAAGCCATTCCCTGTGCCCTGGCACTCCATGCCCTTGTCACAGGAGCTCTCCTGTAGCTCTCTGAAGAACCAGGAGGTCTGGCCAAGGAGGTGGGCACAGGCTCTGGGAGGGCTACAAAGCCCACCCTGGAAATGTCCCTTCCAAAGCAGTGACCCCATCACAGCCACACAAACTGCACTGCACAAAGCCCAGCGTGCTCCTCCACACAGGGAGCTGTCACACCAGGACAAACAAGGCCGTGCTGTGGTGGCCAGGGACAATTTTGGATGAATAGGAACAGGCTGGCTGGGATCCAGACCCGGTGCTGGTGAGAATGGAGCTGCTGCGGCTGCTGGGACAGCGAGCACAGCCCTGTCCCCACGGTCCCCAGAGCATCTGCAGTGAGAAATGAGCATCCCACCAGCTCCCAGACCTGCAGTGCCAGAGGGCACCCACAGCCCCAGCCTGCAGGTACAGCAGGGCCACGCTCCAACACCCAGAAACGCCGGAGGTGGGAGATCTGTTACCACACAGGGAATGAACATCGAGTCCTGTCACCAACCCAGCCCTGCTGCTAATTGAATTCAACATGACAGCAGGTTAAACAGAATCACACAGGACCATATGCCACGTCTGAGACTTCACTGCTGAGCTCAGCTCGGTGAGGTTTTTCCAAGGCCTGATGCCAGGAAGCCAAAGAGATTTACCTGTTCCTAACCTGGGGGCAACTATTCTGCTGTTAATGCAGTAGAAGCAGCTGGCTGAGGAATTGTTTTAATTATCTGTGTTTTGCTTAAGTGCACATTATCTTTCAAAAGAGAGGGAAGAGCTGGAAAGCTGAGCAAGTTCAGCCTGCAGAGGTTGCATGGAGAGCTCACAGCACCTAAGAGTATCTGAAAGGGCTACAGGGAAGCCAGAGAGGGACTGCTCACACGTGGAAATGGGTTCATACCGAAAGAGGAAAAACTGAGGTTTGATATATGGAAAAAATTACTCGCTGTGAGGGTGGGGAGGCCCTGGCACAGGGTGCCCAGAGAAGCTGTGGCTGCCCCTGGATCCCTGAAGTGGCCAAGGCCAGGCTGGATGGGGCTTGGAGCAAACTTTTCTAAAGGAAAGTGTCCCTGCCAATAGCAGAGGAGTGAAATGAGATTCTCTTTAAGGTCCTTTCCCACCTGAACTACTCCAGGATTCTGTGATTCCATGACAGAATCTCTTTACTGGTTACACTTCCTATAAATACACTGCAAATGCTACAGCTTGCACGTTGTTGGTGCTCTTCCTGATGACAGCTATCCTTTAAATAAATATGAATGGCAGCAATCACATGAGTTTTGCTTTTTGTGCCCTTTGCAAAGCAAAAAAAAACTAACATTATGTTTCAATTGACATTTTTAGTTTTGGCAAACAGAGATGCCAACTTCAGCGTCTAAGTAAAGAACAGTGATTCTATATGAAAAACAGGCTCATTCTTTACTGCAAAGGAAGGCTGAGAAATAAGGGTTGGAAAGGTCTGGTGGGACACTGTCACCCTCCTTTGGGACAGGCAAGTGACCTTCAGCAGAGCTGGTCCATGCAGCTGGAGGGGAGCGTGGCCAGCAGCTCTGCAGCCACTGCGGCTTTGCAGCCTTGGAGCCACATTTCAGCAAGGGCTGGAGAGAAGGGAGGGATGGTGGGGAGGGAGAGGAGGGTGGTTTGATGTTGGGGAGGAGAAGGGTGGGCTGGTGAGCAGCAGCAGCCATTCCTCTGAACAGCAACAGCGCCCTAAGCACAGCCTGGCAGCAGAGCTGCCAACTTTCCACTGGGCAAGAGACAGGAAATTTTCTCTTTGAGCCTGACAGCAACTGCCTAAAATCGTGCCGTTGTCACAAGTGCTGTGTGCCCCAAAACCCACCCTGCTCCCCACACTGCTCCATGTATTCTCCTCACATCAAGAGCAAGATCCAAGCAGCGCCCAGCCTGCTCCACCCTGGCACTGCAATGCACGGCTTTGCCCCTGAGCTGTCCTCCTTCCCCTGCTCACTTATTACAGCTCAGATAAATGTTTGGGGACATATGGAGTAAATAAAATACAAAATCAAGCTGAACTGCACCAATCAATCAAAGGACAACAAAGCTTGGAGGAACGGAGTAAGGATAACGCCGAGACACGTTATGGAAACCACAGTGTGGAAAACATGGCATGACAAGAGATAAAACAAGGAATCCCATTAAATGGGATAAAAGGCAGAGGAGCATTAACAAACCATATGAGTTCTACCTTCTGAGTGAGTGGTTTTCTTTTAAACCCACTCTTTGTGAGAGCAGAATGAAAGCAGCTGAGTGAAACGCAAGAAATCTGCCGGGGGCTTGCCAGCAGGAGAAGAGCAGGATCAGCCCTCACTTTCACTCCAACAAGGAAAAGGCAACAGAAAGAGACCACCAGGAAACTTTAAAATATCAGGAAAAATAAAATAATAAAAATACAGGGAAAAATCAGTGCAAACAGTGCACGGGAAAAAACACACCAGGGTGTCAGAGGAACTCTCAAAGGGTTCCACCAGCAGCTCGTCCTGCCCTGTGGGGCTCCAAGATGTTTAATTACAATTCTTTATTTAACCTGTGGGGTTTTGTCACTACCAGGGTTTGTAGGTTTGGCCACACCAAACTGCAAATCACAGAAGTGAGACACGGTGAGGCCGCTCGGGATTATTCAATTGCAACTTTTGCCACAGAGCAGGAGCACCTTCAAACCCGCCTCTCCCTGGATGCCTGCTCTTCCTGAGCTGCACATTTTTCTTAGTACGCTTCGAAACACCACTTAAAAAAAAAAAAAAAAAAAAAAGTTGTAATTTTTTAAAAGGTTCTCAGTCACGGGAACAGCACTGAGATTTCTCTGAAGTTTTAGGAAGGAGCACAATAAACAACCCAGCCCGTTCTGCTCTGACACAACACCACAGAATCGCCTCCTTGTTCACACTCAAACTATAGCTACTAGCTGCTTATGGGACTGGTCCCTTCCACACGCTGAAAGAATCTCGCTGGCAAAATATTTATCTAGCACCTCATTTGGGCCTTTTTCCCCCCTCCAAAATTTCATACAAAAGAGAAACGCAGCCTTGTTTTCGCTGGGATATGGCTTCCTACAAGAATGACATTCCAGGCTGTCTCAATTTTTTTTCTAGGAACAGTAATAGAGTTATTTTGTTTTTGTGGCCTGGACACTACTGTACAGACACTCCACTGCCTGTTGGTTTATCTGAATTAGATTTTAATTTAAACTGAATTTTTTTTACCCTGATAGCTTTTGAAGACACATCAAGCCTTGAAAAGGCTTCTCCTGCATCACGTAATAATATCAAAATCTACCAATCGTTGCTGACTCTTGAAATTTAAAATACCAGACTGCAGGTTCCTGAATCATAGGATCTGTTTATTTTAAGGTTTATTTAGGTGAAGTCACCGGCTGGGCAGTGCAACTCCAGGGCTCACTGCCAAATCCACAAAAAACCCCACTGGGCTTTGGATGAAAGCTCTGATCCCCAAATCTGCTTCTGCAGGAGCCTGACAATAGCAGAGCTCCTCTGATCCCAGCTTCTCCTCCTCAGCCATCCACAAATACCATTCCATGCTAATGAGGGGAAAATAAAGGAAGTTTCAACTCTCGTCCTTTTGCATCGAGATTCTAATTTCCACTTCAAACCTGCCACGACACTGAAGATGTGTCAGAAAGAATCAGTATTTGCAAGGCAAAGTCGGAAAGCCTTGATGAGGTTTATTTGCAGTTGAGGGGTGAAATAAGCGATGAAAGCTCCAGAAACAGCTCAGGCTCAAAGAAATGCGAACAAAATCCGGTAGCACTGAGAGCAAAGCACTTGAGAAGAGATGGATCAGAGCATTCCTGGCACGGAGGGGCTCAGAAGTGCAAATGCTGCCCTTCGAAGTGCCTTGCTCCTCCAGTTCAGTTTTGCGCGTCGAGCACTGAGGAATATTTGGAAAAACAGACCTCGCTCCTGCTTCCAGCCAGACTTTGCGTTACACTTCAAGAACCTGACTCTGGAGATGGGAAGGGGCCAATATTCCCCAATATTCCCTGCCTGGAGGCTGCTCCCAGCGAGGTCTGTGGTGTCTGAGAGCAGCAGAGCCCATTTCCTTAGTGATTCTTTGGATGGGACATTTCCCTGTGCTCCTGGGAACAGCGCGGCCGCAGTTGGCATTTATTTCCTCCGAGTTGCTCCGTCTAAAACGTCGGATACAAGAGGAATTCATTTCCTAGGCCTCACTCCTACAGCCAGAAATACAAAATCTGAGTGCAGCTGCGAGCACACGGCCGGGAATTTTGGCGTTGGGAATTTTCAGAACTCGGCTTTCCCAAAGGTCGCTTTCATTTCAGAATAATTAATTTTTTAAAAAGGGGATGTTGAGATATTAATAAACAATTTTTCCACCACTGAGAGACTATATAAACGTTATTTATCTGTGCTTGTTCGACAAAGGGAATGTGAAATTATTCGGCAAAACCACTTGCATAACCTCACCGAGCCATGAGCCAGAGTTCCTTCCACCCCACCAGAAACGAATCTGTAATAAACTCTTCACAATTATAACGAGAGTGGGTGCACCTGCATTCTCTGCCATCAGCAGGAGGCAAACACCTGAAAGAAACCCATTTAATCACATCTTAGCCCAGCCCTCAGAACAGAACCAGCAGACATTTCCCAGCTGACAAAGATGATTCTACAGCCTGAATTCCAAACACAAGCTCTGTGCCCTGCACAAACACTTCTGGAATCAGAACACGGTGCCACTACCACCACCCATCAATCCAGCAGATTTCCCCTTCCCATGGTTTTGTTCACCTGCATGAGCTTTATGTCCCATTTCCATCTGTCACTGCACAACATCTAATCCAAAACATTTTGGGAGCTTTTACAGCTCAGCACCTCTGAACAACAATAACACAGTCTCAAACACTTACTACCAAAATTAATAACCAGAGAAACGCATTGTAAGAGCCCCAGACCCTCAAAAAGCCAAATGAAGGACTGATCATCACAGCCTTCAGGATGCTGCTCTACAGTGACCAGCGAGCAGCCTCAGGAGCTGCAAATCCCCATCCCAAACCAACAACAGATAACAGAAATCCAGAACCTCTTTAATAAAAACTAGTCTTTTCCAGTTAGGGACTTTCTGCAACAAACAATGGCTGGTTTGTTTGCAAAAGTCTAAATACATCTAGCAAGGAAAGAGCTGGAAAACACCTTGGCTTCTGGATTTGAAGATGCGCACATTTTCCTGAAGTTAGTCCACACACAGCCTGCAAAACCTACAACGTATGTTTACCGTGCTACTCTACAACTTCTGCAGTATCTCTGTATTGACACTAAAAAGTGGAAGCTTAGTTAAGAATATCCAAACAGAAAAGCAGATCCTAAATGCAGTGAAACACCAGCAGAAATCAGTTCAGATGAGATTTATCCACCACGCTGGCCCCACGTCATCTCTCTTACATGAATCACTCGGTGCTTTTGTCTCGTCAAGAACTGAAAAGTTGCTCCCGACGGAAAACCAAACTTTTCCCCTACGTGTGTTTTTTGCGTCACGCCGTGAGTTTATTGCAGTGACAGAGCACATGGACCATTCCAGTGCCCCTGCACGGAACACGCCTGACTGACCTACCCAAAACAAAACCTACCCAAAACACCGAGGCACAAACACATCTGTCATCCCATCCCAGGCCTCCCCCGAGAAATGTTTGTTACTTGTTCATTTCATCTTTCGGATTTGCTTTAAAGAGCGTTTAACCCCCATACAACCTCTCGTTCCCGCACACGCTGCTCCTGTTATTCCCCAAGAACTTCCCGAACCAAAACCTCTGGCACGGAACTTCCCGAACCAGACTGCCCCGCGTGGAATCTCCTTAACCAAACTCCACTCACAGAACCTCCCGAACCAAACTCCACTCACAGAACCTCCCGAACCAAACTCCCAAACCAAACCCCTCGGCACGGAACCTCCCGAACCAAACATCCCGCAAGGAACGTCCCAAACCAAACTTCACTCGCAGAACCTCCCGAACCCAACTCCCCGGCACCAAACCAAACTTCACTCGCAGAACCTCCCGAACCAAACTCCGCGGCACCAAACCAAACTCCATGCATGGAACCAAACCAAACCCTCCCGCACGGAACCTCCCGAACCCAACTCCCCGGCACCAAACCAAACTTCACTCGCAGAACCTCCCGAACCAAATTCCCCGGCACCAAACCAAACTCCATGCATGGAACCAAACCAAATCAAGACGTCCCGCACGGAACCTCCCGAACCCAACTCCCCGGCACCAAACCAAACTTCACTCGCAGAACCTCCCGAACCCAACTCCCCGGCACCAAACCAAACTTCACTCGCAGAACCTCCCGAACCCAACTCCCCGCACGGCACCGCCCGCTCCATCCCCGCCGCGGGCACACCGCGGTTCTCCATGCCCGTGCTGGGGCCCATCCCCGCGCTCTGCTCCCCAGGCCCGTGTGCCGTGCCCAGCGTGCCCGGTACTCACAGCGCGGTGGCGGCGATGGGCACGGCGGCCGCCGGGCGCTCCACGCCGCGGGCCGAGCAGTTGACGGCGCAGGCGGGCGCGGCGCAGGCACAGCCCGGGGCGCAGGGCCGGCAGGCGGGGGCCGGGGTCGCGGCCAGCCCCCCGCACAGCAGCGAGCAGAGCAGGCACCATCCCGGCAGCGGCAGGCGCGCCGCGGGGGCGCCATGTTTGCGCTGTGCTCCAGTGTCTCCATTTCCCCAAGGCATCTCTCCCCTACGGGCATGGCATGGCCCCGCCGCCCCGGCCGCCCGCCCCGGCCGCGCTCCGCCGCCGCCTCAGCGCCCGCCCGCCATGGCTCGGCCTGTGCTGGGAGAGGGGGGCTCCGCTCGCCGCCGCGCTGACAGCCCCGGCCCGGCCCGGCGCCGCTCGGCTCTGCTCTGCTGCTGCTGTCTCTGCTGCTGCTGCCGCTGCTGCTCCGCCCGGCCGCGGCCGCCCCCGCTCCGCCTCCCTCCCGGCGGAAACACGGCCCCGCTCCGGCCCCGCTCCAGCCCCGCGCCGCGCCGGGCCGCCCCCGCTCCGCGCCGGCAGGGCAGGGGGTAAGGGCGGCACTGGGATAGAACACGGGAAACAGGAGGGTGCTGTGGGAAAGGGGTGTCCCCGGGGCAGGGGGATCCCGGGGGACAGGGGTGTCCCCGGGGCAGGGGGATCCCGGGGGACAGGGGTGTCCCCGGGGCAAGAGGGATAGCGGGGGACAAGAGCGTCCCGGGATGATGCCACGGGGAAGAGGTGTCCTAGGAACAGAGGGATGCCGTGGGAAAGGGGTGCCCCAGGAACAGGGGATCCCGTGGGAAAGGGGTGCCCCAGGAACGAGGGGATCCCGTGGGAAAGGGGTGTCCCAGGAACGAGGGGATCCCGTGGGAAAGGGGTGTCCCAGGAACAGGGGATGCCGTGGGAAAGGGGTGCCCCAGGAACGAGAGGATCCCGTGGGAAAGGGGTGTCCTAGGAATAGGGGATGCCGTGGGAAAGGGGTGTCTCAGGAGGAGGGGGATGGCGCGGGACAAAGGTGTCCCAGGAGAACGGGGATCCCACGGGATACGAGGGTCCCGGGGGACGGGAATATCCCGGGAGAACGAGGATCCCGTGGGACACGGGACCATCCCGGGGACTACGGGCAACCTGAGGACAGAAACATCCCAGTCAGCAGCGGCATCCCGAGGAACGTGAGCATCCCCGGGACAGCAGAATCCCGGGAAATAAAGGTTATCCCCGTGGAGGAAAGCACAGACAGCGGCCAGGACGCACAATGGGCAGGGAATTGTCACACAAATGCCTCCCCGAGGGCTCTCGCACCCAATTCCCATGGCTGGTTCCCAGGGATGTGGGATGCAGAAAGAGCTGCAGGGTGTGGGGTGTGTGACACACCTCCAGCACAGCAGGTAACTCGGGTACCTTGGAGAGAGAGGAAAAACAAGGCAGGTACTTGCCAGCGCATTTTTTTTTTACCCTCAAACACAGCGAATTTGTCAGGTTTCAATGTCACTTTCACTCTGCACTGGCCCCGGGCGCTGGCTGTGGCTCACACCTGGTGAGATCAATCCGTCATCCCACAACAGCTCCTCGGGGAGATGAATTGTTTCTGATTTGAAGTGATTACAAAATATAACTAAAATAAAATCACCATACAATCAAAGGAAGCATCATTACAGAGGGCATCTCCCCAAAAGCAGCCCCACTTGGAAAGGGTGGAAGAGCTGTGACAGCTGATTATTGCACCCTAATTTGTTGGTTTCACATGTGCTGTGTTTACTCAGGATAGAGAAGAATTAGCCAGGGTGATGATTTGGGTTTGAATCACGTAGGATTTTTGAAACCAGTCGTGATTTTGGGTATGTGGGATTCTCTAAGGACTGACCCTTCAGCACTGGGGGTTATGAATCCCAGAATCATTGAAGTTGGAAAAGACCCCACCTCTGGCTCTACCCAGCGGGATTGATCCAGGATGGTCCTGATCCAACAGAATCCATCAGCACCTGTGTGGTTTTAGCTATGGGATCGTCCTGCTGAGGCTCTGGTTTCCTGTATGCAAACTCAGAATAAACCTGAAATGCAAAGCCTGACAGCATCCAACCCCACTCCTTGGCATAGTGCTTAATGTATGTGAGAATTTACTTTCCAAAAACATTTTGTGCCTTGAATTTTGGGCTTGAAATGTGCTTGAAACATACATCATCCTTTGCATGATGTATTGTGCCCAAAATAGCTCCATGGTTACTACTTCCTCATGTGACTACGATATATTTATTTCCGCTCCCTCAATTGTAAATTGCTTTTTGTAGGGTTTCTTTTGTACTGTCTTTTGTACTGATGCCCATATTTTTTCAGATAACAGCAAGGAGAAAATATCTGTGTGGATTGTGATCAGTAGATTAGCTGGCTAATGGAAACCAGCTGATGGAATGAAGTTAAGGGCTCTCCCCCAAAATCCAGGGCTGCCGAGCTGTAACGAGGGCAATGAACAAGGAAATACTTGAGTGAGTGTGCAAGGAGAGAGCAAACCTTGACATAACAGTGAGAAAGTAATTTGTTCACATCAAATCACGATTTTTCATCTTGGAGGAAAGTCTTGTCGCTGAGCTGGGATGGGTTTTAAAATAGCAGCTGGAGAAAATGATGGAAATGGAAAATGCACTCTGGGGTTGGAAGGCTGCTGCTCACTGCAAAGCTGGGAATGGCTTGTTGTGGGGAAGGGATTCTGCTGGATCCTCCCACTGGCGGGAACAGGAGAGTTTCTCAACACTGTTTACTTGAAGCAGGATTAAAACTCCAGTGGAGAGGCTGTTGATTCTCCCCATCCTCCCAAGTCCTGCATGCAGGCACCCAGCACATCCCAGACACACCAAGCTCAGCAAAACGTGACAGAGCTGTGGCTGACCAGGAATGTCCCTGCTGCCTCCAGATCCCAAAAACACTGCAGATGGCTTTGGACAGCCCTGGAGCCCTGCAGCACCCACTTCTGCACATGAAACACAGTTTGGCTCCTACAGCACCAGGTGCAGGTCCATGAGCAGTCAGTGCTGGCACCGTCCTGTCCAGGTGTGTTTGTGGCCCGAGGAGGGGAAAGTGTGCAGCTGGAAATTGGATTGGAGCCAGGACAAGGAGCCTTCTGGCCCCAGCAGCACCCACCCACCCACTGTACCTGGTGTGGGGCTTACAGAAGGCAGGGAAATGCCCGTCCTGACCTCTCTGCTCCTTTACCAAGAGCTGTGGGTCCTTGGAGAGCAGCTGTATGTATGTACGGCTCTATAACAGCTCCATTTGCTGTTATTCCTCTGCTTAGAAATAACTCTCACCCGGTGGAAGTAGCACAGCTTGTGCTCAGCGAGTGTCTGGGGGAAGGGCTCTCCAGTGGGGAGTGGGATACAGGGATCCCGGGGGAGCTGAGGATCCTTGTTTCTCCTGGGAGGAAGTAGCTGCATCCATCCCTGTGGGTTGCTGCTGCCTTTTGTGTCCCCCCTTTTCTTGTGTGATCGTAGAATCACGGAATTATTCAGGTTGGAAAAGAGCTCCAAGACCACCGAGTCCAACCATTCCCCCAGCGCTGCCAAGCTCACCGCTAGCCCGTGTCCCCAAGTGTCACATCCACTGTTAAATCCCCCCAGGGATGGGGCAGTGACTCTGCGGTGCCTGAGGAGTGACCCGCACAGGGACCATCTCCATCACCCAGTCCTGGCTCCTATTCCCATCCTGCTGCTCCAGTCCTCACCCCGAGGGCAGCAGGCACCTCCAGGAGCTCCCGGTGGGTTCAGCCCGCTCCCGGTGCCGGTCCACGGGCCCCGGGCGCCCTCTAGCACCGCCTCCGGGATAGAGACCGGGAACAGACCCCGAGCGAGCCCGGAATGTCGGAATCACAGAACCCGATCGGTTGGAAAAGCCTCTGAAACCACCCAGTCCAGCTGCTCCCCCAGCAGAGCCAATGCCACTCTAACCCATGTCCCCAAGTGCCACACCCACACGGCTTTTAAAGGACGAGAGGGAATGGCTGACAGAGAGCTGGGATAAATGAGGAATTAGGAAGCTGATTGCCCTTCAAAGCTCTGAGTGCCTGGCTCCGGGCTGGCCGTGCTGCTCACACATTGTCATTTGGAAATAAAAACTAATTGCCCAAGCTCACTAGATTTTTTGCTAAGAGGAAATGTCCAGCCTTCCTTGGAAAACAGTAACAAACATCATCATCACTCAGATTGTTAATGACCTGGAGCAGCGTTCACACTCGGATTGGGAATGTCACCTCAGGTGTGCCAGAGCAGAAAGACAAAAGCTGTTCATCCTGAGGCTGATGGATCCCGCCCGTGTCTCATCATCCATCTGCCACCAATTAGCGCTGATGAACGTCTGGGCACACTGCGGGCACTCATTTGCATGTCCCCTGGCTAGCCCAGCTCCTCATCAGCGGGTCCTGCTGCTCTCCAGGAGCTGGATTTGCTTTTCCTCCCACGGGAGGTGCCCACGGACAGACCCTCAGCCAGCACGGGCAGCCACACATCCCCGGATCCCTCGGGAGTTTCTTCCCAGGCGGTCCTTAGCGGGTGACTTACTCTCCAGAGCAGCAGCTTTACGAGCCTCTGCACATTTCCATGCTGCTCATTACCACTGTTTATTGTTTTACAAGGGCCCAGAGCACTGCTCACATCCCAGGGCTGGCCCGTGGGAGCTCTTGAGCTCTGCAGTGCCAAACTAATTTCCAAAGATGAGGGTTTTCAGGGATTTATTTGTTCCAGCTCCTTGGGCTCTGCTGTGGTGGCTCCAGGCAGTGCCAGGCTCAGGACCACTGGTTGGGTTTGTGCTCCAGCCAGGGTCTGCTTGGTGTGAATCGTTCTGGGATGGAAATGGCCAAGTGTGCACAGATAACAGAGGCACCTGTGACATTTACACCCCTGCTTTTGAAACTACAACACAGTCTAACTCTTCCCTGTCTCAGGATGTGTTTGTGTACAGCTACAAAATGCCTCAGATATTTCTAAGGTGAAATATTATATTCCTAAAATATTTGATGCTGCTGAAACGTGTCTGAAAAACTTCTAAAATATACAAAATAGCCTGAAAATACCTCATATTAGGGAGTCTGGGCATTTGCTCTGCCCTCTGCTTCAAAGGCCTTTTGAACATCCAACTCTTCATCCTGTCTCAAAGTCCTCATGGGTGACTGCTGAGCTGGGGACTTCCCTGCACTCGGCCCTCTGCTCCTGAAACCTTGGCTCGTGTCGGTCTTGGCACAAGGAAAATTAATTTCCTGGCCTCAGCCCAGTGCAGGCTCATTAGGGCCTGGCACAATCACCTTTTTATGTGTGGGAGGGGGCAGTGGGGGCCAGGGCAGCACCGAGGTTCCCTGGGGATGCCCATGGGAACACGCCAGGCTTTAGAGAAAAGCTCTGTTCCAAAGGAGGGCACTGAGCCCCCTTGGCTTGGCAGTGGGGCAGAGACCCCATCCCACTCTCCTGCTGCCCATAGATTTGCTGCCAGTGTGGGTCCTTCTCTTGAACA
This sequence comes from Acridotheres tristis, assembly GCA_037013685.1. Taxonomy (NCBI): domain Eukaryota; kingdom Metazoa; phylum Chordata; class Aves; order Passeriformes; family Sturnidae; genus Acridotheres; species Acridotheres tristis. Next base: position 13,919,789 of record CM072901.1, read on the forward strand.
CTGTTAGGGTTGAGCCTGCTGGAAAAGACATTTTCATTGCCTGCCTTTGCATTTTGGAGAGAAGAAGGGGCTAATAGGGCAGTTTGAGGAGGGAAGGAGGGCTCAGGCTCTGCCCCTGGGCTGCATGTGCTCAAACCTCCGTGTGTGCCCAGCTCCACGGTGTCCAAACTCTCCTGGGGAGATGGATGATTCTCTTGTGGATTTGAACACCAAGAAATAAGGTTAGTAACAGGCCAGGCTCTCCAAACCTCCCGAGTGCTTTCCAAGGAAAACCTTGGCCATGGCTGGAGGGAGTCACAGGTGGGAACTGCCCCTCAGGATGGGCCAGAGAAGTGGAGGAACCTGAGATGGAACCAGAGGGACTCCACAGATGGAGAGATGGAAAATGAAATATCCATACAAAGGAAAGAGGTTGTATGATTGGGCTTGGCAGTGTAAGAAAGGGAAGCGACAAAAGCAGTCTCTGAGCAAAACGCTGGAATTTAACTTTCACAGCTGCAGAAAGGAAAACAATGACTTCCCTCACAAAACTCACTGATGGGCTGTGCTGATGAGGAGATGTCTGAGGAATTTCAATTAAAAGCCAGCGACACTGACAAAGGCGATGAGATTGAAGTGTTCAGAGGTAAGTGAGCGATGGGGAGGGAAGAACAATAAGTGGCGAGGGAGGGAACGGTGCCTGCTCAGTGCTGCGTGGGCTGGGCCCTTCCCAAGGCAGCAGAGCCCTCATCCACCCTGGCAGGGAGCTGCGATCTGCTCCTGGGGCTCCAGCCCCTTCCCCAGCCCCGTTCCCTTCTCTCCAGCACCTCCATGTCATGAAGGGTCCAAAACTGACCCCAGGATTTGAGGCAAAGCTTCAGCAGTGCCCAGCAGAGACTGAGAAGCCACCAACCCTTGTCTGGTGGCACTGCAGCAGGTGACAGCACGAGCAGCACATGGAAAGAGCCTGCACCATTCTTCCTGCAGTCACCATGCAAGGAAGATGAATATCTTCCAAGCTGGCACAGCTGACATCGTGCCTGGTGGGAATAGCTCGTCCTTGCAGGCTGCCTGCTGGAGAGACGGCTCTGCTCCCTCCGAGCTGGCACCAGGAGCTGGGACCAGGAGGGGAGCAGGCTGGGCAGGCTCCTGGGCTACCAGGAGAGGCAGGGATGGCTACAGCCCAGCCAGGCCTAGGGCACTGAGCAGCTGAGCACAGGGGCAGCTGTGGCAAGAGCCAGCTTTGGAACAACCTGGAGCAACGGGAGGAAGGAGGGAGGGATGGCCTCGCACTGAAATATCTCGCTTGGCTCTGAGCACGGCATGGAACTTCTGGCACACAGAGCCCTGCGAAGTTCCGTGCCAAAGAAAACAGGAGGATTGAAAGCCCTGAGGCGCAGTGTTTGTGCAGAGCAGGGCGCTCGGCCCCGGGTGGGCTCCTGGTGTCTCCAGCCCTGTGCAGAGCTCTGCTCCCTGGCTGAGCCAAAGGCAGGTGCCATCCCCATGGCTGCTGGCACTGGTGGCACTGGTGGCACCATCTGCTTCTCGGTGCTCACATTTATACGGCAGCACAACAGGCTGACCACGCTGATGGGGACAAGCTGCTTTTCTGCCTTTAAGAACAAATTCCCATCTATGTAGATGGCTCGGAGTGCCGGCTCAGAGCCCTGCCAGATGCCACAGCCCTGCTCCCCCGAGGCACTCCGTATCTCCAGGCGTCTGTTGTTCCATTAAGCTATTTTTAGCAAACATATCCCCCTTAGTTCAGCTGCCGTTATCTGATTAGTTCCTGTAACTATACGAGGAGCAACATCTCCAGGCGTGACTGCGATTCTGAGCAGGCTGCGTCTCTGCACACGCCTTTCCTCCAGGAGAGAAACTTGCTGGAGATGCTCCTCGCCGCGGTGCTCTGAGCTCTGCCGAGGCTCCGTTTGGGGGCTGGGGGCAGCAGGGATCAGCCACTGGAGCACACGACCTTTGGTACAGGCAGAGTTATCCGGGCGCGTTTCCCGGCTGCTGCCGGCGATAAGGAGCCATCTCCTCCGGCGTTGCCCAGATGCGGCGGTGATAAACAGCTGGCTTTGTTTGCTCCGGAGCACGGGGCTGCTGATGGAGATTTCCATCATCTCCAGCTGAGGATGGCAGCAGGGCAAAGTCCTTGTGCAGCAGGGCGGGTGTGCCCCGAATGTGGGGGTGCCAGGGTTGGGTACCCCCTTCCTCCCGGCAGGTACCACCAGGGAAAGCTGCACCACGGCCATGGAACAGGGACTGGTTAAAAACCTGCAGCCCACAGATGGTTCCAGCACTGCACTTTGTTCTGAGGCCTCAGCCTCTATTGACTGCAGCTGTCCTGGAAAATCAGATTATAGTGCAAAATCGTGGCATCCAGTCTGCTCTGCCGAGGCAGCTCTTCCATCTCCCGGCTGGATCGTTGGGATCGGGGTGTAGGATGATGAGCCTCCACCGTGACAGCTTTTCCTTCAGCCTCAGCTGTGTCAGAGGAGCGCTGCAGACCCGGAGCTCCTCAGCATTCCCTGTGACAGCCGTGCCCGTGCCCAAGACTCGGGGTGGTAGAAGGGGGGATCTCACCCAGGAATCGTCCACAGGAGTTCCTAACCTGGCTCATCTCCCTTGTCCATGGTCAAATCCACCAGAACCCTGCTGCCTGCTCCTCCTCCTCCCCACGGGGCCTCAAACAAGGATTAACCATAGATTTAAATGCTCCCAAAGGGAAAACCACAGTGACAATGACCCCTCAGCATCACCACGGCTGTCACCCGAGCTGTGGCGCTGCCCCTGGGCTCTCTGGGATGCTGATCCCTGCCGTGTCAGCTGTCACTCCCTGTGCCAGCGCTGTCACTTATTCCATCTTCACCATGTGCCTGCCTGGCTTCTCCTGACAGTGATTTATTCCGTGTTCCTCCTTCGCTGTGCCTGTCCAGGCCTCCATTCCCAGCCAGGCTGTGGCCATCCTGCCAGAACACGTCACACAACCAAAGACATTTATTCCAGCTGAGAGACCTCCAGTGCCTCGGGTGACATTCGTGAGCAGAGAGAGATGCCAAGTGTTGCTCACTGAAACCAGTTGCTGAGACACACTGGGGGAACCCAGGCTCCCAGTTCCCCCAGTAGCCTGGACCCAATCCCACCCTTACACCCTCGAGGGATGCTGAGTGGCTGCCTCGAGTGGCGACACCGTGCTGGCCCGTGGCAAACCCGAGAGGGATGGAGGCGGCTGCGGGATGGATCCCAAACCGGGATCTCCACTGTGGAGCTGCACCCCTCCCGCGGGTCTGGCGTGCGCGGCATTAACGTGGGGCACCCCACGCTGTTCCCCGGGCTGCGGGGATCCCACCAGAGGCTCCTCCCGGTGCCCCCGCGGGCACCTGGGGGCCGGGGTGCGCAGGGGCGGCGTGGGGAGCGAGCACCGCGGTGAGCGGTGCCTCCCCATCCTCTCCTCCTTTCAGACGGGTACAAATCCCTCCCCCGTACCCCGTTTTCGCCGTGTCCGCTCCCCCCGGTTCCCCCCGGTTCTCCCCCGGTTCTCCCCCGGTTCCTCCCGGTACCGGCGCTGCGGGACGCGAAGGGGCGGAGCCACCATTGAGGCCACGCCCCATCACCACCCTCCGCGCTCTTCCATTGGCCGAGAGGCGGCGCGGGGCGGGGCCAGCGCGGGGCGGCGGCGGCGGCGGCTCCCGCGCCCCCCCAGCCCCGGCGCGGCCGCGGCGCCGGCCCCGGGAATGTCGCGCAAGAAGGCGGCTCGCAGCAAGGGCGGCGGTGCCGCGCCCTCCGCCGCGCTGCCTCCCGCCGCACAGGGCACCGGCCGAGCCGCCGCCACCGCCGCTGCCCCCCGGGGGAGCTCCGCTGCTGCCACCGCCGCCGCCGCCGCCGCCGCCGCTCCCGAGCTGCCCCGCAACGGCGGCGCGGCGGCGGCCGGGCGGCCCTCGCTGAGCAGCAGCGGGGAGTTCTACGATCTCGCCTTCAAGGTGCGGGACCGCGGAGGGCAGCGGGGAGGGCTGTGGGAGTGCGGGGTCAGGCGGGTGAGGGGCCGGGGGTTGCGTCCCCGAAGTTCCCAGGGGCCAGGACCGGGCGGGCATCCCTGCATCCCTTCATCCCTTCATCCCTTCATCCCTGCATCCCTTCATCTCTGCTTTTCTGCTTCCCTGCATCCCTGCTTCCCTCTCTCCAGCCCCGGCATCCCGCCGCTCCGCAGCCGCTCGGTCGGGGTCTCGCTCGGCGGGGGCTGCGCCCGCAGAGTCCCCCGGTAGCGGAGATGCTGCTGCGGGACTTGTGCAAGTGACGGCCAAAGGCTGCTCCGGCGAGTTGCTGTAGCCTCCGGGCTCCTCGTTAACCTGCAGAAAAGCGGGGCTGTGAGCAGGGTGACGGCACCCCTCGAGGGCATCGAATGCGCTCCGGCCGCTGCTGACATGTCCCCAGCCTGTCGGGCTCAGATGGCTTCCCCTCGCTGCTTCAGACCCTGGCGAGCGAGTCATGGAGCAAATATATTTGCTTCCTCCCCACTTCATCATGCGACCCGGTGCAAGCCTAGCTTGGACCTCATCTGATGGTTTTAGGGCTCACATCGCGATTTTGGGGCTCATTTAGTGATTTCGGCTGAGGCCACGACTCGGTGAGACCCCTCTATGTTTCTAACACGGATCTCGGTAGCCGAGCCCGGGGGATGGAGGCTGGAGAACGCGGGTTTGCTGGGGCAAGTCCCACCTTGGTGTGCGGTGTTGAGAGCTCGGTGCCTGTGGCTGTCGCTGCGGCCGTCGTGGTGTTGAGGTTTGGGATGTGGGGTAGGAGGTGTTGACGTTTGGGATGTGAGGTTGGAGAGGGACGTTCCAGGAATGTGTTTGGTTGCTTCGGTAGGTCCCGATACAGCTGCATTAATGGTTCAAGAGCTTGCCTAAAATGGAGCCACCTCTGTGTTTGCACTGGTCCTCGGCTCCTGGAGCTCACCTCTGCCTGCCCGGGCTGGGGCTTTCCCTAAGGGATCGTCCCCATGGCACCAGGGCGAGCCAGATGGGTCTCGGATAAGCCCAAATGCACCGGGTAGAAAAAGCATCAGCTAATGGTCTGGCTGATTTTGAACCGGTGGCAGACAGAAATTGATTTGTTTACAGTAAAAACCTGGTTTACTAAACTTTCTCCTTCCCTTCCCCTCTCCTGAGGCTCCCGATCTCTTGCCTGATGCAGTGGCCAAGTCCTGGGCACAGGCTGGATCCCGGTCCTGGGCACTCTGCGTGCCCAGGTGAGGCTTTGGTGGTGCTGAGTGGGGAGAAGCTGCTGTTGAGGGTCACCTATTCCTAAAAGATGTCTGGATATATATATATATATATTTTTTTTAATCAATATTTTGTACTAAAATGACTTTTTCCCCCGCGTTCCCTTGGCTTCACACTGATATTCCCACGGGCTCTGGCTGCCCTCACCATGCTGTGCCAGGGATGAGTGCCTGGTGCTCCCGTGGGACACCAGTGTGGGGTTCTGCTGAGGGTGTGGGGGCACCGTGGGCAGATCCTGCCCTCCCTGGCAGTGCCAAAACGAGCTGCACCTGCAGCCGGGGCTGCCACTGCCTCTCAGGGCTGGGCTGCACAGGGGTGGTGGCATTTGCCACTTCTGGCAGCTCCTGGGAGGGTTCGGTGTGACCCAGGGCAGTCCCTGCTGTAAAGCCATTTAAATCCTGTCACGGGTTAATGGCTCGTGGAAGGCTGATGGCAGAGCCTTGGGACAGAGGGAACCTGGCACGGCAGGTGTGGAAGGAGCTGGCACAGCCCAGCTCCCTGGTCCTGGATTTATTTCCTGGTGTCATCCCGCCGAGGGGAGCAGGGTGGGTGCCCTGGGGGTTGTTGGTGTGGGCAGAGATTTTGGGGAACTGCATTTGGGAGCTGCCTCAGCTCTGCCGTGGTTGCTTTGTGGCAAGGAGCTGCCTGCCCTGTCTGTGCCCAGGGCGGCTGCTGGGAGGGGAAACTGAGGCAGGTGGCACCGGGAGCTGCTCCCTTGGCACCCATGGAGGTCTGGCAGGGTAGCCATGGGCATGTGTGGGTCCTGCTGAAGGTGAGGGCAGAGTGCACCCCTGGAGCTGGCTCTCATGGCTAGGGACCCCCTGAAGTCTCCCCACGGGCAGGGTCACCCTCCCAGAAAGCCCCACATGTGATGGGGACAGCACCTCTTGGTTCTCAGGGGCTTTGTGCCCCCACGAAGGACCTGTGAAGTGCCTGTCAGGGGAAGGTGTCTCCAGTTTGGTGACAGGGTGCAGAGAGGGGAATAATCCCATTATGGATCTCCCCCACCCTGCCCTGAGTCCGGAGACATCGCTCTTGGATGTTCTTCTTCCCCTCAAGCATCTCTCAAGCTGCCCACTGCTGTGATGGAGTGGGGTAAAGGCTGCAGTGGGGCTGCCTTCCCAAAACCTGGAGCCTGACCCTCCTCCCTCCCTCCCTCTGTCCCTGCAGGTGATGCTGGTGGGGGACTCGGGGGTCGGCAAGACCTGCCTGCTGGTGCGCTTCAAGGACGGCGCCTTCCTGGCCGGCAGCTTCATTTCCACGGTGGGGATCGACTTCAGGGTAAGTGCCTGGGCCCCGGGGCTCCGCCAGGTGAGTGGTGGATTTTGCAGAGGAGTAACTAAACGTTGCTGCCAGGATTTAAAGCTCACCAGCCGTGTCAGCTCCAGCCGGGGCGCTCGGGGTGTGACAGCAGCAGCGTCGTTGTTACAGCTTTGTGCAGGGATGGGGAGCGTGTCCTCTGCTCCTGGCTCCCGGGGAGAATTCCTGGAACAACTGAGACCTGACATCTGCCCGTGAAAACATTTCCCTAAGGCAGTTTCAGCGTTTTTAAGAGTTGTTCATTTTTTTCTCGATATAGTTCTTTTCAAAACTGATATAAACCAGAATGCCCTGGAAGAATGTCGTGAGCACAGCTTTGGGGTGCTGATGTGGAGCTGTGGGGATGTTGTGTCCGGGGATCTCTGAGGTCTCATTTTGGTTGGGAGCAACTGGAGCATCCTGATGCCGAGGGAATCATGGGGGCAGCAGTCAGAGCTGTGCAGCTCCAGTGAGGACAGCGGGAATCTGCCCCACACAGGGAATAACAGCTGGGCTGGGGGGAAGAAAGGGGATCACTCGTGCCCTGCAATGCCCCAGCGTGCCCAGAGCACCCTGTGCCAGGCAGCACCCTGAGTACCGGCCAGGGCCCTTGTAACCTTTTCTTGGCCGTGTTTCCCTGTCAGCCCCTTGCTGGGGGAGCTGCCTGGGGTCTCTGTGGTTCATGAGGACCTGGTGAAGGGGATCCCCACCCATGGGGTGGGACAGCAGAGCAACAGGAATGGTGACTTTGCAGAGGTGGCACCTAGGAGCCTGTGCAGCAGCTGTGCAGGGCACGAGGCAGTTTTGCCACCAAAGCAGCAGCCAAGCCTGGCTTGGCTCTGTGGCACTGGGATCAGCTGCTCCCTGTCCCTCCCCCGTCCCCCAACCACCTGCTCCCCCCAGAATGTGAGCTGTCACCTCCCAGGGTGTCTGGGCAGTGCTGTCTCCCTGCCCTGCTCCCAGGGCACCTGCTGTGCCATCTCTGTGGGATGATTTGGGTGCTGTGAAGAGCTGCTGGTGGTGCCACACACCAGTGCTGCATCTTCCCAACACCCTTTTCCCAGCAGGATCTCAGATCTTCACTTTTCTTGGAGGATTTCTGGGAGATGAGTGTCTCTTGTAACCTGCTGCTTGGCTGGGGTGTGAGTAATAACTGGCTGGTGCAGTGACATTGGGAAGGGGTGAAGGACAGCTCAGAAAGCCCTAAGGAAAGAAGGGATGTTCCATGCCCAGTGAGGCTGGGGGTTGCTGCAGGTGAAATGAGTAAATTGAGATCTGTAATTTTATATAAAGGTAATTACACGGTGTTTCGGGTGTTCTTCACATAAAAGCGTTTTATTACTGATTGCAGTGATTGATACAGAGGGCAGCCATAAAACCCTGTGACTTATTGATTAGAGTGCTGAAATAACTGCCACTGAGAAGCAATCAAATTAGGGTTAATTTACTTCTCTAATAGAGCTGCTAGAGCTACATGTCTCTGAAATAGGCAGATTATACAGTGGGGGAGATCATGTGTATGCCCTAAAACTCATTATTATCATCCTTGTAAGGCATTCATAATTTTGGGGGGGACATGGAAATAGTTTTTTGATGTTCCTCTCCATTCCCACCAGGATAATCCTGTTTGGTAATCGTCCCTCTCGCCGTGGGCGCCGCAGATGCAGATGATGCTCTGGGATGGCAACACTGGAGGCTTCTGCTGGTTTTAATTTGTGTATTTTTAATCATGGAACTGTCGTATCACAGCTCCTTCTCTGTGCAGCCGCGGAGTTTGGCAGGGGTTTGCTGGCTGAGGCAGGCGAGGTGGCAGCGGTGGGAAGGTGTCTCTGGGGTTTGCTGTGTTCTCTTGGCCCGCTGTGAGAGGTGCTGAGCGAGCTCAGGGGGTTTATTTTGGGGTTCTGTGGGGTTTTGGCAGGGTTTGTGCCAGACTCTGAGCCTCGCTGGCAGCAGAGGCTGCAGGGAGCTCCCCAAGGCCAGCTCGTGTGGCAGCTGCGCTCCTGTGCACGCACGACCTTGTTTGGGACCTGCCGGGTCCCTGGGGCCCATCCTGGCTCAGGAAAGCACAGGGACAGAGCTGCCCACATCCTGGCACTGTCCTGGGGACCATCCCACTCTTCCTGATGCCATCTGGTCCCTGCAAGCGCTCTGGAATGGGATGGAGCTGCATTGGGGCAGCCCCCGTGCCAGCCCAGCTTCCTCCTGTCCCCGTCTCAGTGGGCTCCAGGATCCACTGCTCATTTTCTAGGCTGTCAAACCATTAGATGCACCCAAAGCTATGGCTAATGGTTTACACAGACTGGAGCGAATGTAAATGAATAGAAATCCATTTAAAATTAATCTGGCGTTACTATTGCTAATGGCCCCTGAGGTTTGCTCCCTCCTGCTGTTTTATGTAAGGGAGAACCTCCCGCGACGTGTTTGTTTATTTTCATCTCTTAAACAAAGAGGGATGTTGATCTGAATGTGTTTGGAAAACAAACCGTTGATGCTGGGGAAATAAAGATGATTGTAATATTTTAAAGAGGCATCAAAATGGCACCTGTTGTCTTTGAGCTTTGGGGGTGTTGAGTCCTCAGTGTTCCGTTCCAGGGAAATTTGGTTTGCTAGGGGAGCATCTTTAACTCGTGGGGATGATTCCAGCCTTCCCAGCTGAGCTGGGACAGGGTGTCCCTGAGCTGAGGGTTTGGCTGGGGGTGCAGAGCTGGGTGAGCCATCGAGGCAGAGCCCTGGGTGAGGGTCCTGCTCCCAGACTGAGCACAAACCTCTGAGCTCCTGAGCTGCTTCCCCCCAGGCTGGGGGACAAACCCCTCTCTGCCTTCAGCGTCTGGATCACAAGTGTCACCTTCAAGGTTTTATTGCTAAATAATGAAGGGCTTAATTATTGTAATTAAACCTCCCTGAGCTGTGCTGAGCCATGGCCCGGGGTCTTGTCTGGGGAATCCTGGCAGTGCCTCTGCCTGGGGGGGTCAGGTCCCTGGGCAGGCTGTGTGTGCTTTCCTGACTTCATACATTCTGGTTCCGGGGGAAGGGGCTCCTGGAAAAGAGCAGGTTTAGTGCTCAGGGCTGTGAATCCCGATTTTCTCAGTGCCACGGAAGGAGCTGCCTCTTCTTGTAATTTTGGCGACGCTGCGGAAACCTCGACAGAAACTGAAGGTGCGCAGCCAGCAGGACCTGTGTCCTGTCGTGACAGCTGGGTGGTGGGAGGGAGGTGTCCCCAAAGGGCCACCACGTGAACCCACAGTGTCCCTGTCCCCAGTGACACCCGGGTCCTCACAGCCCCGAGCTTTGCAGGGCTGGGCAAGGGAAGATTTTTGTACTAATTGGACCTGAAAGGAGAAGAACATAAAAGAAAAAAAATTAAGGATGAGCCTTTTCTCCCTGGGAAGAGAGGTGCTAATGAGCTTCTTTGCATTAGCAGGGGTGATGGTTCCCGTGTTAATCAGGGGGATGGAACTTTCTGGTGGAGTTCAGAGCAGGGTGGCTTCTCTTGGTGTCACTCCTCTGCTGCTGGCCCAAGGACAGGGAGCAAAGCAGAATCATCCTGAGCTCAGGTGCTGCTGTGAGAGGAGGAGCAGGAGGGAGGCAGCCCCAGGGCCTCGGCACAGCTCCAGGCTTCCAGGGCAGGCAGTGGCACAGGGGATATTTCCTTTGAAGGCTCAGCTTTGATGTGCACAGGTTCACAGCGCTGGGAGGGGGCTCAGCTGCTCCCCAGCCCCTCGGGAGGCTCCGGCTCTGCTCCAGCCGTGCCTGTGCCATGGTTTATCTGGGACGTGCTGTAAATAAAACCTGCCACCAATGGCCCTGAGCTCTAAGGACTCCTGATTACACCCAGCCCTGTGCTGCTCAGGGCTGGAATCAGCAGTGTGTAATGTGGTTTTTTTTTTTTTTACACGAGAGATTAGTTGCATCTCTGCTTATTTTTTATTGTGTTTGTGTGTGTGCACCTTCCATGGGCTGCCCCCGGCTCCTGCAGCGAGCTGAGCTTTGCAGCAGGGTGGGAACCTTTGCTCCAGCCCTGCAGGGTGTGCAGAGGAGCAATCCATGGTTTGGATTCACCCAGGCTGCTCCTGGGTGTGCATGTGCTGGGAGAGGGCTGGAGATGCCCTGAGCATCTGCTGGTCCCCAGTGGGCACCCACATCCCACATCCCTGCCCCTGGGGTGATGCTCTGGTCCCCAGCAGGTGCCCACATCCCATCCCACATCCCTGCCCACATCCCTGCCCACATCCCAGCCCTCACAGCCTTTGCCTGGTGCCTCCCTTTGAAGGGCTGGAGTGATCTGGAGCCTCCTGAAAGCCAAGGGCTGGCTTTTATCTCAGTGGTTGGCACAGAGCATTAGCAGGGCTCATTTTCTGATGGATCAATCTGGAAAAAGTGGGAGGGGAGCTGCTTAGGCCAGAAGAAAGAAACGGAAATAAATTAATTTCAGCATCTTTCTGTGCAAAATTAGCCCTGGATGTTGGAGGGAAGGAACTCAGGCGCTGGGCAGAGTGTTTAATCTCTCCTTTGCAGTGTGGGGTCAGGATGGGATTTGCTGCAGGGGGGTGGGTTTAGGTTGGTCCATGGAGCTGGAGCTCTGGAGGAAAGTGGCCTTTTCCTGGGAGAAACATCTTGGTGCTACCAAGTTGCTTGAGCCAAATTCCCCTTCATGGGGCCGTGCCCGTGGCAACAGAGGTGCAGCCAGGATGGGGAAGGTGGGGCAGGAGTGGGCAGGGGATGCCTGTGCTCCCACCTTGAGTATGCCCATGGCAAATGCTTGGAACTGGGTGACCTTTAAGGTCCCTTCCACCCCAAACCGTTCCGTGTTTCTGTGTGTTTCCAGCAGCTCTTTGTCTGAAAATCAGTTTGTTCTGCAGCTCCCATTGCCGGATGAATTTTAATAGCAGCCAGTAGCTGATTTCACATTTTTGCATTTCTCACTGTGTGAAGAGCTGGGCTCAATTTACCCGGAGCAGATTTCCATCCCTGCAAGTGTTCAAGGACAAGCTGGATGGGATTTGGAGAAACCTGGTCTAGTGGAAGGTGTCCCTGCCCTTGGCAGGGGGATGGACCTGGCTGGTCTTTGAGATCCTTCCACCCCAAACCATTCCAGGAGTCTCTGATGGTTCCTGGGATGCTCCCAGCCCTGCCTGGTTCCAGGGTAGGCACACGATGCTGTCACAGGTGCTGTAGGGGCCAGCTGTGCCCAAATCCAGCACGGGGAGCAGATCCCGGCAGTTTTGCTCAGGGAGGGCAGCACTGCTCAGTGCAGGGATTTAACCCTTTGTGTGACTCTGAGGACTGAACTCCTCCACAGCTGCTGCCGGTGCCTGTTCCTGCTCCCAGGATGGGCTCTCAGGGCAGTAAATATCCATTTTCCATGCCTTTCTTGCCGTGGCTGCTGCCTCCCTTGCAGAGGGGCGCTCAGAGCTTTGCAGTGGTGCCTGTCATTTGCATGCAGGGCTCAGTTGCCAAGAGATGCTGCGAGCGGCGCCCGTGGCGGCTGCGCCCGCTCCTCGCAGCTCCCGGGCTCTTATTCATCCTCCTTTGCCTCTTGCTTTTTGGGAAATAAAAACCCCCAGTTCTGCAGCACAGCAGGAAGATGCAAACCCCCGTGTGCAGGCAGTGATCCCAGTGGACAAGGGGCTCCATTCCTGCCTTGGGGAAGGCACGGGGAGAAGATGAAAATGTCTTCAAAGCAAAGAAGTGCTGGAGTGACAGCCCCAGAGCCTGGTTAAGAAAACTCTTTACCAGCTTAATCCTCCCTGCAGGATGGTGGGAAGGTGCCTTCTCCACTTCCTTGGTGTCAGAAATACCACCCAGAATAGTTTGGATGTGGGATTTTGTGTCCATTCCAGCTGACATGACAGCGCTGGGGGTGTGGGGTTTGTGAGATGCTTCTGGAAGGGCACCAGTGTCTCCAGGCTCCTGGAGCCCTGCTTGGGGCTTGGTGGCTTCCTGGTGCCTGTTGATAGCTGGTGTCCCCATGGGTCTGTCCTGGCCTGGGATGGTTGGAATAATGGGTTTAATTAGCTCAGGGGCAGCTCAGCTCAGCTGCAGTGCCAGGACACAGGAAAGGAAAACACAAATTTGGGAGCTGCTGGTGGAAGGAGGGAGGCTGTGAAGGTGCTCAGCCTGTGTATCCTCCTGGTCAGAGCTGTGTGGGAGCCCAAAACCCCTACAGAGGGTGGGAACCATGGGCAAGCAAGCTGGGAAATGCATTTCCCACCCATCCAAAGGGTGTGGGTCAGATCCCTGCCCCAGCTCAGCAGGATCCCTGGGGAGGAGCAGCGTGAGCAGGAGCTGGGGCTGAGGAAGGCTGTGGGCACACGGCTGTGCTGTGTTGGCTCCTCTCTGGCTGCTGCCAGGTGGGAAATTGGCTCTGGAGAGGCCAATTTGGGCACTGGAGCATCCACTGCCATGGATCTGAGCCGGGCTGGATCTGCTCCCGGTGCCAGGACCTGGGAGGGAGTGTTTTATAGTCAGTAAAACATTTAAATGGGGCCAGAGTAAGTCTAAATGGTTTCAATATTTAATGGAATACATTTGGCTTAATTTCACTTTCATCTTTTATTTGTGATAAAATATTGAACTCAGCTGTGCAGAACTGGGTTGTTCTTTGAAAGCAGAGGGAGGGCGCCCAGGAAAGGGGGACAGGTGGGTTTTGGGGTGTCTTTAACACCCCCACTGCCCCCAGGATGGGCATTTGGGATATTCCTGCCCCATGGTCCTGCCCTGCTGAGCTTCTGTGGTTCCCCGAGCCCTTGCTGCCTCTCTGCTGAGCCACTGCCTCGTTTTATTAATTAATTATTGCTCCCAGCAGGCTTTGGGTTATTCCTGGGGTGGATGTTGATGATCTCTGTGGGGAAGGGTGAGGTGCCAGTCCCGGGTTTGGCAGTGCTGCAGTGGCAGGAGCCGACTCTGGCTGAGCTCACCAGCTGCTCCCTGTGTCTTGTTCTTCCCTGGAAAACTCCTTTCCCTTTTCCCCTTTCCCCAAAGAGCCACTGATGGGATCAGTCCCATCCCTGGGGCTGTGCTGGACTCTGGGATGGTGGCACTGAGCATCACCGTGGCCAAAGGCAGGGCAGCAATCCAACCTGCCAAAGCCTGGAACAGTGAGCACCAGCAGCTCATCCTCCTTGGGAAAAAATGGGGAAAGAAATGGAAAAAAAATGGGAAGAAAATGGAAAAAAATGGGAAAAAAAAATGGGAAAAACCACCCCCATCCAGGCGGGTCAAAGCTGTGTTTGGGGTGGAGGGAGCTGCAGTGTGGTGTGTCCCTGTCCTTGGAGGGTGATGGGGCACACACTGTTCCTATGGCAAGGGGGGATTGAGGGCTTTACCTGCAGAGCCTTTGGAAGCAAAATATTTTGTTGTTGGCACCACGGGCAGAGCCCATGTGGCTCCTGGCTCCATCCCAGGGTGCTGGAGCTGCCCTGGCTCGGGATCCCAGCAGAGCCCTGGAGCTCACACAGCTTTGTTTGTCTACCAGGGATATACAGCATTTTTAATCCTGGCTCAGCACCGAGTCATTGCCCTGAGGCATTGGTGAATCTCTGGGAAACAACAGCAAATAATTCATCTTTATGCCTCCACTGGGAAAAAGTGTTTCTCCCTCATCATAACTAATGTGAGTTGGGAGCTGGTGGTGCTTCAGCTTTAGAGGGTGATGTCCATTGCCCTGGGCTGTGGCTGTCCCAGGGTGAGGAGGAGTTTCATGGGTGCTTTGGGGGTCTCAGTGATGTTCCTGAGCCTGAGGAAGATGTTGGTGTGGTGGGGCTGAGTCAGTTCTACCCACAGGAGGTCAGCAGGCGGGAGGGGTCATCTTCTAGGGGCCACCAAACCATTGGCACATCTCTGAGGATGTGACTGGCCCTGGTGGGAGCACCTGGACAGGTTTTGTTCCATTTTCTGTGGGGTTTTTCTGTTTAATTTATGGGCAGGAGAGGAGTGGTGGGAGCCGTGCCCAGCTGCTTGGGTCAGATGCCACGGAGCCATGGCATCCACCTCCCCAGCCCTTGTGCCATCTGCCTGTGTCTCGAGATTTTTTTTCCCTCCTGCCTGCCAAGCCTCGATGTTCCCAGGCTCAGTGACACACTGGGGAAATGGAGCCTTTGGCTTTTCCAGCTTTGCCTGCGCAGCATCACCACGGCAACGATCCCAGCCAAGGCTCTGTGGCATTAACGCTGTTACTGGGGAAGAGCCTCTGCACCGTGGCCACGAGCCCTGTGTGTCATGTGTGCCAGGTGAGGAGGAGCTGGGGGTCCTGCCCCTGCCAGGGCTGCTGCTCCTCCTCACCACGACCGAGCTGCTCTGGCCCCAGTGCCCAGCACATCCCCCCCAAGGAGAGCTGGATGTGGGTCCTGTGTTCCCAACCTTGGGACAGCTCCCTGTTCGTGATCCCTGTTCAAGATCCCTGTTCATGATCTTTTTTCCCCCCAAAGCCGAGTGCAGGAGGCTCCCGAAGGCGTCTGGGGAGTGTAGACCCCCCAGGTAAGGACCTTGCCCTGTGTTGGATGCTGAATTTGGTAGAAATTGCTGCATTTTCTTCTTGTGCCACTCACCAGCAGCTGGTCCCACTGGTGCCTCCGTGCTTTACTGCTTCCTTGGAGCTGATGATGAAGAAAAACACAGCTGCATGTGTGGATGAACAATTCAGCCCAGCCTCACTGCTGGGGGGTCGAGGTGGAGACCCTTGGAGGGGAACAGTCCCTGGATGAGCATCCATCCATGGTGCCCCGAGCAGTGCAGGGTCAGTCCAGACCCTTCTTGGGAGCACAGGGAGCCCTTCCTGCAGCTCCTGCAGCCACGTGTTCAGGCTGTCATTGCTTCATCTTTATTCTGTGAGTGTTGAGCACACTCAGCCCTGGGGGCTGTGGGGAAGCAGCCGAGCTGTGACCCCTGGGCTCTGCATCACCCTGTTTTCCTCACAGGGAGAGCTGGGGGGTTGCTGCTGCTCCTGGTGCCAGTTTTTAGATCTGAGCCTGGATTTGGCAGCAGTGCTGGGCAGCCCCCACAGCCCTGGTGAAGGGCTGGCAGCTGTGCCAGGCTGGTGGGGACGTGAGCCCTGTGTCCCTGCACCTGTGGTGCCACTCCTGCCCCCTGTTCAGTCACAGCTGAGCTTGGAGAGGGGGTCCTGCTCTGTGGGGCTGCTCCCCAGACCCCTCTGCTTTGGGGTGACACATCCAGGTGGCCTCTGGCAAGGCTGGGGCTCAGCGAGTGGCTCTGTGGCTCAGCCCTTCCTTCAACCCATTCATGAGCTGCACTTTTCAATGTGCATGAATTAATGGGAGAAGTGCTCAACAATGCCGAAAATAACTTTGTTCCCAAGCAAGCGTTAATGCCTGGCAGATGTGATGTGTTTTTCCCTCCTGAATAATGCACACGTGAGGTCAGATTGTTCCTGACAGCTGGGGGAGAGCAGAGCAGCTCTGGGAGGGCTCCAGGGATCAGCCCCACAGCCCAGTGCAAAGGTGGAAATCCTCTCTTGAGGACCTGGCTGCTCCAGCTGGAATTCTTGGCTGAAGCTGGGATTCCCAAATGTGCATAAAAAAAGAAAAAACAAAACAAAAAAAAAACCCAAAAAAACCAACCAAAAAAAACCCAAAAAACCAAAAAACAAAAAAAAGAAAATCAAGGAGGTGGTGTGTGGGTTTTGGTTCAGTTCTGTTTGTAAAAGGGTTGGCAGTGTCGTGGAACAGCTTCCCAGGATCTGCACTGCTGCCCAGACCTCCAGCACCCCCAGTGAATGATGTGGAGTGTTTTGCCTCTCTGGGATGATTTCCCAGCACATTCCTGGCTTGCAGCTCTGCTCCAGAGCCCCGCATGGGGAGAGCAAATGGTTGAGTTGGGTTGGCCAAACTGGTTTGACTGATGGGGTGGTTTTGGTATGGAAGCACCAGTGATGCCACAATTCCTCAGCCCCTCTGCATCTCCCGGGGCTTTCATGGTGCCCAAACCTGGGGAAGAGGCTGCTCTAGTAGAGCAGAAAATGGGAGAGCTGGGACTGCTGCCAGGGAGAAGGAAGAGCTTTGCAAAGATCAAAGCTTTGAGTGCTCTGTGCCTGCTCTGGCAGAGCCCTGAGCTGGGGATGCTCCTGTGCTGTGGCTGCTGCCTTGGGCCACCTGTGGGTGCACCTGAGTGGCCACCCCAGCACTGGCAGGGGGGTGATGGGGCAGGGAGCTCAGCACTTCTGTCCCCAGCTCTGTCCAAGGGGGATTTCAGGATTGTTCAGGTGAAACCTTCTGGGTTCTGCTGGATTTTGGGGAGCAGCCACGGGGCTGAGGAGGCTCCTGCCCTGCAGAGGGGGCCAGGACCTGCTGTGTTTCAGCCCTGGCAGAGATGGGCTGTGGCACCAGGGAGCACTGGCACCTGATGGGTGCCAGTCCTGGAGGCTGACTGGACTCGTACAGACCTCAGAAAATCTCATTAGAGCTGTTCAGTCTCTCCTTTCCTTGAATCCTTCGAAGAATCTGGGCTCAGTTTTGCTGCACAGCAGTTTTTGGGAGCTGTCTGCCTGCCTTGGATGTGGGTGAAGGATGGGAGTATTTGGGATAAAAAGCTACAGATTCCTTTGTCAGGTCTTTGGGGATTTCATTTTCTTTAGGGATGAGAAGTGCTCTTTAATAATGCTGTTTGCAGTGCTGTCTGCAGACGCTGCTGTGTTACTGCTGGATGCTGACAGAATGTTTGCTGCTGCATGTTCAGCCCTCATTTTTTTTTTTAATTGGATTGTAAAGTCTTCTCAGAAACTTCAGGCAAGTTTTCAGCCCAGGGCTGGCTGCAGTCACTGAGGCAAATCCTAGAATCGTTCAGGTTGGAAAAGACCTTTAAGGTCAGGAAAGTGCTGCTAGGCTTTATTTGTCCCCAGATAAATGAGTCCCTGTCTAAGTGGACCTGATGAGCCATTTTTCATTTCTGTGGCACTGACGGGGCCGTGTTTGCTGCAGATGAGAAATGATAGAGCAATAAATGTTCCGTGGAGATCCCTGTTCAGCTTTGCAGCGTGGCGTGGCCTTGATGAGGAAAATGAAGATAAATATGTTGAGCACCACGTTACTTATTCCCAGTATTGGCACAGATCTGCGTGAGCCATCTCTGCCCCCTTTGTTTCCAAGGCTTCCTGGTTTAGAAGTAAGCAGGGATATTTTTAAAAACATCCCTTCCTTTATAAAATAGGGGGGAAAGAGCTGGAAGGGGTGAGTAATGCAGTGCAGACCATCCCTGGGTGGGGAGGATCCCATCCCGTGTGTTGGAGCTGCAGGGATGGGCTGGCTGTTGCTTCCTGGTGCCTCTGGTCTCCTGGGTGGTTGTAGCAGATCCAACCGTGAGGAATTTTGGGGCTGGGTTTCCCTGGCTGCCGGTGGGATTGGGGCTCACCCCCAGGCTGTGGGGACATCTCAAAGGCTCACACGGCCCCGTCTCCCTCTGGCTGGGATGAGCCCGAGCAGCCCCCTTGGGCTCGAGAGCATCGAGTCTCATCTGCCTGTGCCTCCCTCAAGGAACCTCCCCAGCATCATCCCAGGACTTTGCTGGTTTCATAGAGGCTGGGAGGGAACACGACCCCCACTCAGGACTGGGAATGCTGTGGGTGATGCCGAGAAGCAGAGCAGGGCTGAATTTAAAATGTTTGATCCTAAGCAGATCCTCTTACCTCTAATCTGTCCCTAAGACAGGATTCTCCTCTTGCCAGAAAAACCCTTTTATTTGCAGACTGATGTGAGTAGAAGATGATAAGTCACTAATTCTTCAGTGTGCCTGCTCAAACAAGAGCCTGGACTCTTATCTCGGCAGGGCTGGCAGCCCAGGAAATGTTAATTGGGATTTCATGTAGTGAAGGGGGCTCTGGACAAAGGCTGGTGCTGCTGACATCCCTGGGGCACTACTGGGTGCTGTGGGGAAGGGGCTGTGCCCAGCTGGAGACCAGGGGGCATTTCTGTAGGGCTGAGCTTGTGGCTTCTCCAAGCCAGATGTGGCAGAGGGGACAGGGTGGGGTGACCCCTGCAAGGGGCTGTGGGGTGGCTCTGGCTGTGTGCTGTGAGGGGCTGTGGTGCTAATCTGCATTTCCTGGGACCTGCCAAGGAACTGAGCAGGATCTGAGCAGCCAGAGCTCGTTGTGGGCTCTGAAAGGATCTTGGCACCGGTGCTGGAGCAGGCAGGAGTGTGCAAGGCCTGGGGAGGAAAACATCCCAAGGCAGAAGTTTCTATTTTTAGCTGCACAGTGCAAATGCACAGAGCTGCTGAGGAATTCATCACCTGCCCCGGAAGATGGATGGTTGGGATTTTTCTCTGAAGGGAAGATTTATGGAAAAGGCAGAAGGAACCGTGCTGGGGTGTTTTGGCCACCTGGGATGCTCATGAGTGTCTCTGGTGATGGCACAGCTGAGGAGAAGGAGGAAGAGGAGCACTGAATGTGATCCCCAGCGCCTGGGACATCCTCCAGCCTCACACAGCACAGCAGGACCATGGCACAGCCCTGCCTGCAGCCCACATTGCTGCTCTCCCCATGTCCAGAGGCTTTGCCCAGGTTCCAGCACAGGTCAGGCTGTGCCCTGCCCTGTCCTGCAGGGAATGTGCTCCTGGAAGGGTTTTCCCAGGCTGGAGTGCTGGGCTGGCTGTGTTCTCCAGGGAGGGGCTGTGCTGGGTTGGGCACTGCTTGGGTTTGGAGGGATCAAGATTTTGGAGCACCAAGGGGGAAAAGTGGGGCTGCTCCTGGATCCTGGCCTTGGCTGGGATGTCCCTGAGCCAGGTGCTGTGCCTGGAGAGATGCTGAGCCACCAGGAGCAGCTCCCTGGCTGTGCATGTCTGGGGAAAAAACCTCAGGGTTTTAACGAGCAAATTTAATGCAGTGTCCTGCTGTTTTGGGCAGATTTCCATATCGATCCTTGATCTATTTTTGCAGCCGCCGTTGGAGGTGGTGGTTATTTGTGTGTCTGCTATATCACAACTCATCCCATTTCCTCCTGGCACAGGAGTGTTTGTGCTCACAGAGGCTCCCTGGGCTTTGCCAGGTGGGAATTTGGCTCCTGGTCTGGCCTTGGCACGGGGCTGGGGGGGCTCCAGCATCCCTTGAGCCAGTCCTGCACTGCTGGGTGTCTCCTGGCTTCCGGAAAAATAGGATAACCCAATCTATCCCTCGCTCCTGGGTGGCCTGGCCCGGTGACACCACAACCTAATGACATTTCTGAGTGGCTGCACTGTCAGTCCCACAGCTCATTACTGGCACTAATTAACTCTGTGCTGCCCCAGCGCCTGCACCCACTTTGATCTGTAGTCACTAATGCCACTTATCCCCATTTTGACAGGAATTTGCCCCCCCTCAGCTGCAGGAGATGCCTCCGAGGCCCAATGATGACATTTGAGGGGCTTCTTTTCCATGGTAAAAGTGGAGCCCCCCTGTGCAGGAGGGTGCTTGGGTGGGCACTCCTGGACAGTCACAGGAGCCAGGGTGGGGGTCCCCTGGTTGGAGCCTGAACGGTGCCAGCAAGCAGCTTCCCATTTGTCCAGTTAATTGCAAAGCAAATTGATCCATGTATCCAATTTAACTTTAAAGGCTTTAATTAATGAGTTCATGCGTGTAAGAGCTGGGAGAGGCTGGCTTGTCCATGCTGCTGATCCTGGGGTGTGCTGCAGCTTCAGTGGAGTGGGCTCAGGCACCTGGCGATGTGCCAGCTGCTCCTGGTGGGATTTTCAGACACTGTGATCCAGGCTCTGGCGTTTGCCCATCCTGCAGCTGCTGTGGGATCTGTGTGGGAGCATGGGCTGTGAGTGTTTCAGCGGCAGTGGTTTCGCTCCATCACCTTCCCCTCCCTCCCTTCTGCTGCTCCCGGGCACTCGTGGCTGTGGGATCGTGCCAGGGCTGCAGCCAGCGGGGGCTCGGTGTGTGATAATGCTGCTCTTAATTGAGGACCATCTGTACTTGGTAATTTAATTTTTCCTGCATCTGCAAGCTTCCAACTTTGTTTATCTGATGTCCTGAAGATTATTTAACTTCGGACCGTCGTGTTTGTCCACCCCAGGCACTGCAGGCATTCCACTGCTAGACGAGATTTCAATAACGTTTGCACCGCCCCAGGAAAAAGGACACAAAAACTGCAATTGGGAAGGGCAGCAGCAGAGCTGAGGTGCAGGGACGGTTTTCCAAATCGCGGCAGGAGGCTGCTGGGAGCGTTACCTCTGTTCTAACAAACAGGGTGAGATGAGCAAGGAGCCCTGAGCAGCACAGCCCCTCCCTTCGCCGGCGGAGCTGGCAGCACATTTCACGTCTCAGTGCATTGACACACGGCGTCTTTTGTCTTTGGATGCTTATTAGGAGCTCAGCCCCCAGCTGTGCCTTGGAAGGGCTGACAGGAGGGAATTGAGGCATCTCCTTAAAAAAAAAAAAAAAGTTAAAAATTGGAAGCTGGAAAGTCACTTAGCCGTGGTGTGGGGGAGACCTGGGCAGCTGGTTCATGTGAACCACACTGGTGTGTGCTGCTGGCAGCAACCCCTGTCCTTTCCCACCCAGCTCCTGCCACAGCTTCTCTGGGCAAATTTCTTTGGGATGCAGGCAGGGATGCAGGCAGGAGTGATGCTCTGGCTTGCTCTGCACTTCTACAGCTTCTCACCCTGGAACCCTGCTCTGTTCCACACCCAATCCTCAGAAAATCAATTTTTTTTCCCCAGGCTGGTCCAGCAGCACCTGGATCCCTGTGCAGACTTTAATTAGGTCTAAAGCATTTACCTCCCTAAAAATACAGGTCAGTCGTAATTAGTGTGACTCCTGTTGCTGCTGGCTCCGTGTTAATTAACTCCTGCAGTGGAGGTCAGTGCATGTGGGGCACCTTTGGAGCTTCAGCTTTTTTGGCTGCTCACCAGATGCTTCAGGGTGGCTTTGGCCTGGATGATCCATGCTCAGGGCTGGGGCCATGTTCTCCCTCCCTGCCACCCACGGCGTTCTGTCACCTTGGAGCACGGCCACGCTGGGGACACGGGCACATCCCTGGGCACAGCCACACGCTCTGCTCTGAGCTGGAGGTGCTCAGGTGGCCACGGGAAGGGCACCTGTTTGGTGCTGGTTTTAATGTCACGCTCATTGTGTCCTTGTCCCTTGTCACCATCCACCACACCAAGTGTCCTCGTCCCCTCCTGCCAAGAGCTGGGGCTGATGGTGAAACTGAGCCTCTGCCTTCCTCTGCAGTCCCTGGCATGATCCCTGGCATGATCCCTGGCAGGTGGTATTGGCACCTGGGAATGGTGTCTGGAATGGCATTGTGCCAGGGCAGAGCCTGTGGGATGAGTCCAGCACGTAGGAGCCGGGGTTTTGGAGAGCAAGGTGAGCTCGGAGAGTGGATTTCCTGCAGGGCACAAACCTGCCCTGTCTCACCTGTGGCACAGGTTAGGACAGGGCTGTCCCCCCTGTGGCACAGGTTAGGACAGGGCTGTCCCCCTGTGGCACAGGTTAGGACAGGGCTGTCCCCCCTGTGGCACAGGTTAGGACAGGGCTGTCCCCCTGAGGCACAGGTTAGGACAGGGCTGTCCCCCTGTGGCACAGGTTAGGACAGGGCTGTCCCCATGTGGCACAGGTTAGGAGAGGGCTGTCCCCCATGTGGCACAGGTTAGGACAGGGCTGTCCCCCCTGTGGCACAGGTTAGGACAGGGCTGTCCCCCTGAGGCACAGGTTAGGACAGGGCTGTCCCCATGTGGCACAGGTTAGGACAGGGCTGTCCCCCTGTGGCACAGGTTAGGACAGGGCTGTCCCCCTGAGGCACAGGTTAGGACAGGGCTGTCCCCATGTGGCACAGGTTAGGACAGGGCTGTCCCCCATGCTCTGGGACGAGGCTGAGCTGTAGCTCAATGCTCTTTGCCATGGCTGTGGCTCTGTCCCAGCTCACCTGAGAGCCCCAGGCAGAGACACCAAGGTCCAAGGAGCACTTTGTGGCAGTGGGGAAACTGGGTTTTAGACACTTGAAGCCTTCAGGAGCCCTGGTGTCACATCCTGGGAAAGGCTCAGCTCCGCATGTGGGGAGCCCTAAACTCCCCGAACCCCGGCTTTTCCCCAAGTACTTCCCAGCTCCCCCACCCCACAGTGCCTGGCTGCCTATTTTTACAGCTCCCGGGCTGTGAATCACTTCTCTCCCCCGTCTCAGTCGCTGCCTTTGAAGGTATTTATAAACCCCGGCCGTCTCCCTGCGCCTGCCTGAGCAGAAGGAGGATTCAGCTCCGGCTCCCTCCTGCCCTCTCCTCCTCGCCAGATCCTTGTGTAGATGTGCAGGAGATGAGATGTTCCCTCTGCCCTCATTAAAACCATCAATGAAGAGCCTCACCAGCAGCTGGAGGGGCGGTGGTGCTGAGCAGTGTGGGATGTGCAGGGATGGATCTTGGCGTGGATTCCTGGGGGGGTTTGGTGGCACTGGAGTGGCTGTGGCGTGTCCAGTGCTGGGGGTGGATGAGCCAGGGCTGAGCCCAGCTGGGATCATGGCAGCATCATCCATCCCATGGCCACGTGAGGTGGGAGATGGGAGCATCCCAAACCAGCTCCAGAGCAAATGGAGGAAATGGGATTTAAATTATCACCAGAGCAGCCACCAGCTGCCTCATCCCAATGGTGTGCTGTTCCCTGGCCGTGTTTCCAGCACGTCCCACTGATTACTGTGCTAATTTCTATGGATCTGGTGAGCAAATTAATCTCTGCTCCTTCCCCTGGGGCCGCCGGCTGTACGCTTGCATTCCTTTAATGTTTGGAGAGGCTGGTGCAGATTGATGGGATGGTGATGGTCAGGATCCATCTCCTGCCCTCCCTGTCTGGCACAGCCACCCCGAGGGGCTCCCACACAGCTCCCAGCTCTGCCAGAGCATCCTTCCACATAAAATATCCTGTTGGCTTTGGAGAAAAAAAAACGGTGTGGAGAGACACTTCTCCCTCTCCTCCTCGGTTCTACCTTTCCTAAAACCAAGCAAAATGGGTGAGAAAATCCTGAGAGAGAAACCAGAAGAAAAACAGTCCAAGAGGCAGGAGCAGGAGTTATTTTTAATTTGCTGGCTGGATGTGGAGTGGCTGACTCTGTCTTTTAAAGGCCATTAAAGTGGGATGCTGGTGCTCATTAATTTATGGCCAGAGGTCTCCAGCCTGAGCTGAGTGTGGCATTGCCAGGGTTTAGGTACCCAAATGGATGCAACTTGTGCTGATACAGAGAGGGATCCTCTGGCTGGGCCATGGTGAAAACGGCTCTGCAGGTGCTGGGACCAATGGATGGGAGTTTAAGAAGCAGGAGAGGGGATCAACCCGAGGGTTTGGGGGAACGCTGACTGGGATGGGGGCTGGCTGTGTCTCCCTTGGCGTCCTGCAGCTGCTCTCACCCCTCACCACCCTTTCCATTGTCTTTCAGAACAAGGTGCTGACAGTGGATGGGGTGAAGGTGAAGCTGCAGGTATGTCCCCATGTCCCTGGAGCATCTCCCTTGCTGCCCTGGGTGTTCAGAGATGGACAAAACCCCTCAGAGGACAAAGCAGAGGAGCACCCCCCAAAATGGGGCCCCACCTCTCTCCTTTGTGGTCGTGTCTCCTGCCCTGGGACAGCCTTATGGACCCTTGTGGCTGCTCTGTCCCCTTGGCAGGAGCCTGCTCAGGGCTGGGGGCTGTTCTGGCCACAGTGATCCCATCCCAGCCCATGTGCCCCTGCAGCCAGAGCTGAGCCCCCTCAGACCTGACAGTTTCTCCGAGCCCTGTGCCCCGAGCTCGGTAACACAGATCCCCCAGGCAGCACTCTGCAAACCTGCTGCTGCATTAAGGACTGATAAATCACATTAGTGGGTCCCCATGCATCCATCTGCTCCATGGATTTTCCGATTAATGGCTGTGTTGGGAGCCCTTGGCCACGTTGTCTCCCCACACCGAGGAGCGGGAAGAGGCTGCTTCCATATTTATTGCTCTGGTCATTTTTCCTATTGATGTCACCGGGAGCAAAAGCTGGAGAAGCTTCCTGGGGTTGCACCAAGCCGTTTGGGCTGGTTTGGGTGGGTTCTGGTCAGGTGTGATCCCTCTGCTCCTGTTTCTAGATCTGGGACACGGCCGGGCAGGAGCGCTTCCGCAGCGTCACCCACGCCTACTACCGGGATGCCCACGGTAAGCACGGCCACCTCTGCTCTTGGGGACCCCCTTCCTGCATCTCTTGGGGTCCCTGAGCTGCCACTCCAAGCCAGGTGAGTCAGCAGTCACTGGGAATTTCCATGGGAAGCAGCTGCCTGGATGGAGGAGACTCTGCAAACACCAGCACAGTGAGGTGTTGCTGCTCTGGATTTTCGTGTGTTCTGTATCTCACAGGGGCTGTGCAGGGTGCTCTGAGCCATGGGCTGGGCTTGGCACAGGCACTGACAGCCCGTCCCTCTCTCCACAGCCCTGCTCCTGCTCTACGATGTCACCAACAAAGCGTCCTTTGACAACATCCAGGTACAGCAGCACCCCCGGCCCCTCCTGCTGTCCCTCACCTCTCGCTGCCTGGCTTGTGGTTGTGGGTTCCTTCAGGAGCTGTGTGCTGCAGGTGGGAGCTGTGGTCACCTGCAGAGGAGCTGTGGTTACTGCTGAGCACCTGCAAGGACAGGCAGGGGACAGGCAGAGAAGGTTTTCCCCTTCACAGCAAATAAAGGCTGATAGATTCACTGCTCCGGCCAATTAACGCTGTGTAATTACAGCACTGGCAGAGAACTTGCTGCGGGAAGCAGCAAATTCTGGGAATTAGAGCAGGTTTGATTGGATTAGGCTGGATTAGAGGGCAGGGAAGCCACCCCATGGCTCAGGGAGGCAGGTTCGGGTGCCTGCTGGGAGCAGTGTGCTCGGCACGGGGGCAGCACGGCAGGGCAAGGGCACGTCCCAGAGCCAACATCCCAACTGAGGGGGAACTGGGGACAAAGCCCTACAAGCACCCCATGGCAGATGGAGTGGGCAGGGGTGGGGTCAGAAGGCTGCTGTTACCCTGGGAAATGGGGATCTGGTAGCAGCAAAAGTGAGGTGCTGGGCTTGCTTGGCAAGTGGGTCCCCCAGGGCTTGGGGGCACCCCAGGGTACCCCTTTGTTGACAGGGATCATCCGTGGAACATCCCTGGCATTTTTTGGGATGACAGCACTGCCTACTGAGGGTGTCCATGCCAGGACTGGGACAGCTCCCCATCATTCCCATTCCCATTCCCCTCCTCCTCCTGGAGCCATTGCCAACCCCTCTCTTTGGCTGTGTCTCTCCAGGCTTGGCTGACAGAGATCCATGAATATGCACAGCAGGATGTGGTCCTCATGTTACTGGGAAACAAGGTGAGCCTGGCCCCAGCGCTTTGCCAGAGCCTCCTCTTCCTCCCACGCTGCAGCCACAGGCAGGGGAGCCTGGCAGGGCAGAAGGGGACAGGGAGGTACATGCTGGTGACCTTCCCAATCACCACAAATTGCTCTTGGCCATTCCTGTTGCAGGTGGATTCAGCCCAGGACAGAGTGGTGAAAAGGGAAGATGGAGAGAAACTTGCCAAGGTAGGTGAGGTACCAGAGGATGTCCCTGAGGATGTGCACAGGAAATGGTCACCTGGAGACCAGTCTGACCCAAAATACACCTGGGAACACTTGGCTTTTTTTCCCTTGTCATGCTCTCCCCTTTTTCCTCATCTGTTCTTCAAGTTTCTACTAACACCTTCTGTTTCTTGGTCCTCAAAATTACACCCAGGGAACACCCTCGGTGCCACTCCTGACACTGCTGTCTCTTCCCACAGGAGTATGGAGTGCCCTTCATGGAGACCAGTGCCAAGAGCGGCCTCAACGTGGAGTTAGCATTCACAGCCATTGCAAAGTAAGTGACCAGAGCAGTTCCTTGTCATCAGGAGGAGCTTTAGCAGCGTCCAGGCCACGCTGAGATCAACTGAGCTGGGCAAGGCAGCTTGGAATCATGGAATCCTGGAAGGGACCTTGAAACCCATCCAGTGTCACCCCTGCCATGGGCAGGCACACCTCCCACCATCCCAGGCTGCTCCAAGCCCTGTCCAGTCTGGCTTTGGACACTTCAGAGATCCAGGGGCAGCCACAGCTTCTCTGGGCAACCTGTGCCAGGTTGAAGAATTCCTTCTTAACATCCCTGCCCTGACAGTGGAAAACCATTCCCCTCTGTCCTGTCACTCCATGCCCTTGTGCAAACTCCCTTCTCTGGCTCCTTCCAGACAAAATCCTCTCCCTGCCAGAAGCAGCAGCATAGGAGTAACATCTTTCCCCTTTCCCAGGGAGCTGAAGCACAGGTCCATGAAGCTGCCCAACGAGCCCAAATTCAAGCTCCACGACTACGTGAAGAAGGAAGTGCGAGGCTCGGGCTGCTGCAGGTCCTGAAGAGTGTTTGTACAGAGACTCAGGCCCGTGGGCAGTGTGTGCATGTCTGTCTGTCGTGTCTGTGTCTGCCCCGAAGGCCAGCTGGGACCAGGGCACAGGAGCAGCAGGAAAAGCTCTCTGGGATTCTGCAGCCCCGTCGCATCCATCGGCTCCGGCTCCCCTGGCCAGCGCTCCTGCCCAGGTGGGAGGTGGGTGTTTGGGAAGGGGCTGGGGTCTCCTGTGCCTGCTCTGTGAGGCTGCTGTAACCTTTGTGAGAGCCAGGGTGAGACACAAGGGAACCAACACCTTCTCTCCACCTAGGAGAAAAAAAATCCTGATTTTTTTTCTTGGTAGGAAAAAGTCCTGAATTCCCTTTTCTTTCCCTGTGCACCTGGAATTCAGCTGAGAGCCCTGGCCTGGGGCGTGCAGGAAAGGTGTGTTTGAAGGCAGCCATTTGTGTAGTTGCTTTCTCCTGTCTGTCCATCCCTGTGAGGTGGGACACGCTTCCACAGTGAGGGATTCTCCTGTTCCCTGCAAAGGCAGAGCTTGGCTGGCTGAGTGAGCTCCTGCCCACCTGGCTGTGTACAGAGATTTCTGAATGTTCATCCCTTTGGGAAAGGCTCTGCTTCTCCTCCTTTTGCCCTTTCTAGTACTTTGAGAAGAAACCTAATGTATTGCAGCTTATTCTAAATACCTTCCTGTAAGTGTGATGGTGTTTTCAGACTGCAACAACGCTTTGATATCTTCAAAGTTCTCTTGGGCAGCTCTTTCTCTTCACTGCAGAGAGCTGGGGGGAAGCTGCAGGCAGTGATTTTACAGGCTGCAGACTCCTGCCAGCTCTCTTCAAGGGCCTCCTCACCCCCTTTGGTCTGTGTCAGGCTTTTGGCTGTTTTTTTGTCAAGCTGCACTTCTCAGTACAAATTTGAATCTGGATGAAGTGTTTGGCCTTTGGCAATTTTTCCCTTTGAAAACTCCACGCACACATCAGCAGGTGCCTGCTGAGCCTTGGTGGCTTCTCCAAACGAAATAGAGAAACTCATCCTTTGCCCTCCAGCCAGCACCAGCCCCCCCAACTGCTGACTCAGATGCCCCTGCCCCTCATTTTTCCAGGGATTTTGGCTCCAGCACCACTTTCTTGATGGGCACAAGGAGCTTCTGCAGCTCCCACGTGCTTAGAGAGCTACAGCAACACGAGCAGCTACAGCTTCACAGGGTGAAAAAGAATCTTAAAATGAACCTGTTTTTTTTCCCTGAATAGTATTTCAGGGGAGAGACAAGTCTTAAAATTGTCTGATTTAAATTTTAAAATCAGCTGTGGAAAACCCATTCCTGCAGGAACGTTTGCATTCCTGGCAAACCCTGCTGCCAGTCCTGCAGGATCAGCCAGGTGAGCTGTGATTTCATTTGGTAATTTGGTTTTGTGTGGGGCAGGACCAGCCTGGCAGCTCCACGACTTTTCTTCATCCTGCCCTTGAAGCAGCAGCAGCCCCATCCCGAGGTGGCAAGGAGTCTCCCTAAAGGCAAAATTTAGGATTCCTAATGGATTAGGATTCCTAATAGCAGGCTGCTACTCCCCCTCTCCCTCAGACTGGCATCTATGTGGGTTACAAAGCTGAAAACTGCTCATTTCTTTCTAAGTGTAGGTCTAAAACCAATGCAAACTCCTTTAAAATGACAAAGATGTAAATGTTTCCCTTTGGAGCACTCCCAGCCCGTCTGTGAGGAGCAGACTCTGCTACAGCAGAGGCCCCACAGCCGTTGTTTGTGGTTTAGACCTAAACTTGGAGCAGGCTCAGCCCCTCTCCCCCAGTGCCTGCTCACTGGCCTGGCCCCAAAGCTCCTCCTCATGGCCATTTGGGATTTTTCCACGGGCCTTTGCTGCCACCACGCGGAATTGCTCAGCGCAGCGTTAATTATTCGAGTTAATTGCTCAGCGCACCCAGCCATGTGCGAGGTCTCGGCCTCACCTGCAGCATCCCATTTCTGCTGGCTCTTGTTTACAGCTTTTGGTTCATTCCTGTTAATAAAATTTTTTAATTATCTCTGTGGCTACAGCGGTGTTTTGATTATCTAAACACACAGCACTGTCAGTCATTCCAATGTTTCAGCTCAGCCTTGAAACCATCTGGATCCACATGGCAGAACCAGGGTGTGATGCAGTTTAAATTGGATATTGGGAGAATTTCTCCTCCCAAAAAAGGGCTGTCCAGCCCTGGCACAACTGCCCAGGCAGTGCTGGAGTTCCCATCCCCGAAGGGATGAAACAACCACGTGGATGTGGCACAATGGTTGGATTTGGGTCTCAAAGGTTTTTTAATCCAGAGTGAGTCGAAGATTCCAAAGACGGGAACAGGACTGAGCAAAGTGCAGCAAATTTCAATTCCACTGGGTGCTCACACAACATTTCCATCAGTCTCTGGAGTTACATGTCACCCATGGAAAAAAGAAGCAAAACCCAGACTTTTCGAAAGTTTATTCACCTGTAAGCTACAAAATTTGCTTCATATAGAAGCCAAAGCAGAAATACAGCAGTAAAGCATTTATGAATAAGGTTGATCTTGAGACTGAGAAAACATTATAGAAGTAACTTATCTTCCACGAAAAAAATATTTAAGTTCTTCATCTACACGCTGTAGCAGTAGAGTTAATAGAGTTCACTTACTCAAACTACCGCACCCACCACCTTGCCAGGAACTAACTCATGAGGGAGAGTAAAAGTCGGTGAATTCTTTCCTCCAGCCGATTCTGCAACTGCTTCTTTGTGCTTCAAGAGCCACCTCGTTGCAGAGCAGGAGCATTTCCCCATGGGGCTCAGCCCCACTTACCGCAATCACAACAGGAACACCGCATTTTACCGGCCCGGAACGCCGGGACTGCCGCCGATCGGGCACGGAGGCTCCGGGACGCCGCCACCGCCGAGCCGTACATGGCGACCGGTTCGCGCCGAGCCCTGAGGGGAGAAGGCAGCGCGTGAGGGGAGGAGTCCGAACCGCCCGCCCAGCCAGGCCGCGGGTACCGCGGACCTCAGCCATGGCTGCTCAGCAGGGGCTGCGGCCGCCCGCCGCCCTCAGACGAGGTGTCAGAAAGGTGAATGTGGATCATCACCGGCCCGCCCTCGGTAATATTCCCGTTACCGGCCCCGCTCCCACCCGCCCTGTCCCATCCAGTCCCGCACCTCTGGCTGGAAAGAACGCACGTGCACCACGCTACATCTTTTATAGCCTCTGCGACGCCGCTATTGGTCAGGCTGCTGTGGGCACAGCCAATCGCCAGCGGTTGGCGTGACCACCGCCCCGCCTCTCCCAGCGCTGATTGGCCACCGTTCTCCTCCGTGCCAATGGCGACGCGCAGCGCAGCGTGGCCCGAGGCGGCGGCTGCCGCCTTTTGATTGGTCACTGCAGGAGGCCGGGCCGAACCAGTAGCAACAGTGGTTGTAGCATGGAGTGACTTTGTGCGGGGGTGCTGGGAGTTGTAGTCCGAGCTGCTCGGCGGCGCGGGCAGGAAGCGGCACGTGGGACTACGAGTCCCGAGGAGCGCTGGGCGCGGCTCTTCCGGGCCGGGCGGCAGAGGGAAGCAGGCCCGGGCGCGATGTGCCGGGACCGGGCACCGGCGCTGCGGCCGCCGCCGCCGCTGGGAGGTACGGGCGGGCCGGGGGGAGCCGAGCGAGCCGCGCTGGGGGGCTCCGTAAGGGGATGGGCCGGGCCGGGGGCGCTGGGCCGCGGGCCGGGGAGGTGCCGGCGGAGTCTCCCGGGGCTGCCCCATGCCCACCGCCCGCTGTGTCCGGGGCTGCCAGCGGCTCTGTTGGGGCGCTCAGAGGAGCTCGAGCATCATCTGCGCTGTTCCGTCC
This sequence comes from Acridotheres tristis, assembly GCA_037013685.1. Classification (NCBI taxonomy): domain Eukaryota; kingdom Metazoa; phylum Chordata; class Aves; order Passeriformes; family Sturnidae; genus Acridotheres; species Acridotheres tristis. Next base: position 13,950,493 of record CM072901.1, read on the forward strand.
CCGGTGAATCCCTCCCAGGTCTCGCTCATCGTCCCCGCTGCCCTCCCTGTGTGTTCGCTGGGTCTCATCGCAGACTCTGCTTAGCTTTGCCTTTTTCTGTTTAGTTTTGTCGTTTTCTGCTCCATTCCTTGTCCGACCGCAGCACGTGTTGCTGCTGGTTCTTTCCTGCCCTCCCAGTAATCTCATTTCCCTGGGCTTTGGGCTCACAATGTACAAAATATGGGATATCTAAGGGTAGGTCTCCGTAGCTGCCGCGGAACATTTGCCGTTCTGGATCAGGCAGCGGACTGTGGATTGTGTGGGATTTGTCCTCTCCTCGTTTCAAACGCGTTCCGGGGCTCTGTCCCTGCCGCTGCAGCGCTGTCCCGGTGACAGACGCTGTCAAACGCTTTGCTGCTGCCGGATCCCGGAGCTGGTGTGCTGGGAAGGGCAGCGGGGAGGATTTCCCTTGGGTTCAGCTTCCTTTTTGGGGTCAGAGACAGCGATTGGGGCTGGTGAGTGTTACAAGAGCTGGGTTTGGTGTGTCCCTAATTCGCCAGGTCCAGGCTGTTGTCCGTGCCAGGGCGTATCTGTGTTAAGAACTGTGACCAAGCAGTTGTGTTTTCCACTTTGGCAACGTTGCTCTGCCTTTGTTTCAATCCCAGCACTCTAATTTTGCCTCCCTGTGTGTTTTCCCCCCAGCAATGTTTTTTCAGACTGCACTGAGCAGTCGGGTTCCTCTTAAACAGCTTCTGCATTTTGGCCTCGAGTGTTTGTCTGCCAGTGGTTTCGGCTTCCAGCCACAGTGAGAATGGTGGGGCTTGCAGGAGAGGGTTTGGGGGTGAAGGGTGGTTCCAGAAGGCCCTTGATGAGGGAAAGTAGTGTGAGATCACAGAATCCCAGAATTGTTTAGGTTGGAAAAGACCTCCAAGACAATCATTGAATCCACCCTGTGCCTGATCCCAGCCCACAGCACTGAGTGCCTCATCCAGGGATTCCTTGGACATCTCCAGAGATGGGGACTCCAAACCTCCCTGGGCAGCCCCTTCCATGAAGAAATTCCTCCTGATGTCCAACCTGCAGCTCCCCTGGCAAGGGAAATATCTAAAATTATGCAGGAAGCTGCAGGAGCAGGTACTGTCTGCAGTCTGCTGGATTACCTCCAGGTCCTGGGGTCCCCTATCTGGAGCAGGGAAGGGACAGGCTGAATCCAGCCAGAAAAGCTCTAGCACCAGAATTTGGTTTGTGTGCAGGTGACGCTGCCTGAGGGAACAGGCTTTTATCCTGTGGAAATGGGAAACCTGAGCTACAGTGGTGTTTCCAGTCAGGAGGTGCTGGTACTTTCACTGCTAGCACTCAAAACAGGGGCTTTCATATTGATTGGGCTCAAGGAAAGAAATAAAACCCTAATCCATAGTTTTTGGGTGGTTTGGTTCCCTGACCTGGGGATGTCAGGGTGAGCCCTCCTGTGGCAGCACAGCCTCTGGTGGCCTGGAGCCATGTGTGGACATCACATGGAAGTTTGTGTCCCCTGCCTGAAGTCAGCCCTTCCCTTCCTGGGGCTCCACAATCCCGAGGTGCTGCTGGAGCCTCAGGCAGCCCTGCAGGCTCTGGATGGTTGCAGAGCCCCAGGAGCTGGTGCCAGCTCTGCCCTGCACCTTGGAGTGCTCCTGGGCACTGCTGAGCACCTTGCAGCCTCAGAGGGGTCACCTCGAGGGCTGAGCATTCCCCTGTTCCCAGGGACCTCCCAAACCCTGCTGGCACTGACTGTGGGATTTCCTGGAGCATGACTGTACCTTTCTCACAGCTTATCTCAGCCAAGCCCAGGTGTGCCAGGAGTGCCTTGGAGAGAAAATCCTTCCTGGGTTCCAGTACTCGGATTACGTGGCCATGTTCAGTCTGTTGGAGCTCGTCCCTTCCGGTTTTTATTCCCTTTGCTGTCCCTTCCCTGTGTGTCCCCCTTTGCCATGGGCATGGTGAGGCACACACCAGCACATCCCTGTGTCCGTGGGCTGGATCTGGGGGTGTAGGGACAGCTGGGACAAGGAGGGAGGCAGCTGGTTGCTCACAGGGGTACGTGTCACCCTTCTTTGAGCTCAGGAACCTAAGGCAGCAGCACCCCAAATTACCCATTCAGGCTGTTCCTGCCCTGCCTTGAGCACAGCCTGAGCTTGGAGCTTCACCTTCCTGCTTTTACCGAGGTGTCCTGGGGGCTGCAGAGGGGCACTGCCTGTGCCTGGGAGAGCCTCAGTTTTGGGAGGGGTGTCCTGGCAAGTTCCCCGCCACCATCAGTGTCTGTGTTTTGGACGAGTCCTGCTCCCCAGCTTTGCCTTTCTGTGCCTGTTCTTTTTAACTCGATTTCCCTGCATTGGCTCTCCAGGCAAAGAGCATGTTGCTGTTTTGTTACTCGGAATTCTGAATAGTTTGTGAGCTATAAAAAAGGGTGAGAAACTCAGACTCCCCTTAAAGCGAGCAAGAGACTTTTCTGTCTCCGGATCTTTCTCCGATCAGGGGAATAAATCCATGTGTGCCTAGAGAGGGTTGTTTTTCCTGCACTAAACTGAACCCGGAGCAGCCGGGGCAAAGCTGGGAGGCAGCGCGGAGATTGGCTGAGCTGTGGGATTTTCCAGCTGGATTTACATATCGCCCACTGCTCCGCATGCCTTTGTGTTTAGATCACCGGGGAGCGATCCACACACGCACACACGTAGCGGAAGAGACACTTTGGCCGAGGAAAAGCCCGTGCACAGCTCAGGAACTGGGCATGGTGGTGGCATCTCAGCGGGCAGCGCTGCTCCGGCATGGCCAAGGGTGAGTTTCCTCCAGGGAGAAGTGTTTGCTCCGGGGTGTCAGGCTGTCAGCAGCGTTCCCGGCAAAGCTGCTCCCTTTCAGCAGTGAGGGAGGAATTGTTTCCATCCCTCAGTGCAGAGCAGGAGGTGCCTGGAGTCCAGCACCAGTTTGGGAGGGGGTACCTGTGGCGTGCCCAGCAGCTGGAGCTCTGTTCTGCTCGTTTTATGATCCTTCACAGTGACCTTTGCAAGGGCGTGGAATGCTGGATTGCAGCAACCCAGCCAGCGTGTCCTGAGGTCGTTCTGGTGTTTCAGAAGTGGGAAGTCCTCGATACTGCTTAGGCAGAGTTGTGAGCACAGAAGCCAAGCTTGTGAGGAGAGGCGACGTCCCGTTGCCTTCCCCGGAATTCTGAGTCACCCTGGGGAGAATTTAATCCGTGGTGTTTGGGGGTTGTGGGGCACTGAGTGGTGCTTCTGCCTCAAAGCTGTCAGTAGATTTGCCATGGTGGAAGTGTCCACATCCCCTGATTTCTTTGGGAATCAAGGATTTGGTGCTGTTTTTTCCCAGAATCACTAATTTGATCGATGAGTGTTGGTGCCTCCTGCTTGTTCTCAGTGGCAAAGTCCAAGGAAACTCTACACAAAAAGAGCAGGTGATTGGAATTTGCTGGATGTGATTTGTTTTTTTTTTCTGAAAGAGATGATGCATTTCAGCTGGATGTTTCAAGTGTTCTAGTTTCATCCAGAGGGCAGAAAAGAGTGTGTGTCACGAGGTGTCAAAACTTTGGAGGATGTTGGGGGGAACAGGGGGTGGAAGTGATATTTTGTGCTTTTTGAGTCATGGCTATGGGCTCAGGTTTCCTATGACTTTAATCTGGAAGAATCCCATAGTGTGATGGGGTGGTTGCAGCTTTCCTGAGGATGCAATGCAGCCAGCCATAAGGCAAAGCACTTGGAAATGGGGAATAAAGGAGAGAGGAGCTTTGATTGCTTTGGGTCTAGCAGGACTCCAGAAGAGCAGAATCCAGGTGAGACAAACATTCCTCTGGCGTCCTTGGAAGAACAGAGGCCAAGTTTCTCCATCCCCCAGTCTCTGCTGCTGCCCTGCCATGACTTCAGGGATTTTCAGTTGATTTGCAAGCCCCTGTGTCTGTCAGATTTGCAGCAGGGAGACCAAGAGCAGAGCTGAGCCATCCCACAGGACCCTGTGGGGTGTTGGCAGTCATTTGTTCTCTCTGCCAGACAGGTCTGAGGAGCACCAGTGAGCCCCAGCTGTGGTTGAGTGGTGACTTGTTCTCAGCTTCTGAAGTGTGATACCTTTCATTGATATCTGCTTTGCTCAGAGTTGGCCATTCCCTCCCGAGGAGCTGCAGCAGGACTGAGAATTTTGCCTTGGAGGGGGAGGATGTTGTTGGTTTCAGGGTTTTATTTTTTTTCCTTCACCGAACCCACGATTTAACAATGTGATGATCTCAGAAGGGGTCTGTTCTTTGAGGGAGGATGTGGAAGAGCAGAAGCTGTGTGAGGCACAGCACACAGCTCACAGCACACAACTTTTAAAGCACCTTTTTGATTAAGATCCTTGTGTGGCAGAGCTGTGAATGTGCCTATTCCTGCCCAGCAGTGACTGAGGAGCTGCTGAGCCCACACAGGAGAATTTCGGTTGCAGGGTCAGAACTGGGCTGCATAACAATAATGGTGTTGTAGGTGGATCTTCCCAGGTTACCTGAAATGGAAATAAAGCTTCAAATGTAGCTTTTGTGTCATGGAACAGTACTGAATATTGGCCTCTGTTCTAACTTCTAATTTAATTTTATTTTTTCTGGGAAAATTGAGGTGCTTCGTTTTACCAGAGCAATCACTTTTGATCCAGCTATGGGAACATTTGAAAGTACAGCTTCAGGTTTTAACATGAAATATTGCAAATATTCTTCTATTCCAAGGCTTCATTATCCTTTAGGAAAAGCACCATATGAAATGCTTTTCCTTTCTGAACTCCATTTGTTCAAAGGCATGGCAGTGTTCAAACAGCTGTTGAATGTGCTCTCTCAGTCCTGCAGTCAGTGCAAGCGCTGGTAAAAGTAGCAGCAATTAAAAATATCCCTTTTATTTTTATTGATGACAGCTCAGTACAATTATGGCCTCGCTGTAAGACACTCAGAAGAGCTGGTGTGACTTAGAAGAAAAATTTATAAACAGTAAAAAGACAGTCCTGTCAGTAAGGCTGAACTTCTGTTCGTGTTTTATGTCCTTCCTGCACTGACTGACATCTAAAGAGTGTAAGAAATGTCCTGCTGGCTCAGGTCTTTTAGATTTTAGCTCCTCTACAACCTCTTTGTCTCCCCAGTTTTATGGGGTTTTTCATAAGTTCTTCACCACCAGCTGGTGTTGACTGCTCAGAAGAGCTGAGTGTCACCTCAGACATGGTGATTTCACTTTTGGTTTTTATTCACAATCTTCAGCCAGGAGCTGCACCAAGCTGACTCAGCAGTGGTGCTGGGGAACATTGACCTGGAGTTCCCTGAGCTGAGGAGTGACCAGTGGGGTCCAGTGACCTTGGAGAGGTGTCCCTTGGAGAGGTGTCCATGGAGAGGTGTCCATGGAGAGGTGTCCCATGGAGAGGTGTCCATGGAGAGGTGTCCATGGAGAGGTGTCCCATGGAGAGGTGTCCATGGAGAGGTGTCCATTGGAGAGGTGTCCATGGAGAGGTGTCCATGGAGAGGTGTCCCTTGGAGAGGTGTCCCATGGAGAGGTGTCCCATGGAGAGGTGTCCCATGGAGAGGTGTCCCATGGAGAGGTGTCCATTGGAGAGGTGTCCCATGGAGAGGTGTCCCATGGAGAGGTGTCCCATGGAGAGGTGTCCATTGGAGAGGTGTCCCATGGAGAGGTGTCTGCTCAGGGATTCCCTGAGGTGTTCCCTGAGCTGAGGAGTGACCAGTGGGGTGCAGTGCCCATGGAGGGGTGTAAGCCTCAGGGATCTGCTGTATCTCTACATTCTTACAGCCTGTGCTGTACAGGTCAGACCAGATGCTGATAGTCCTTGTCACCCTGAGGAGGTGCTGATGCTCACAGAGCAGTTAATGTAGTTAATTAACAAACACCCTGTGCCCTTGGCACCTTCCTGCCTTGCCCTTGTCCCACGAGCTGTGGGTGCTTTTGTCAGAGTGCTTCCCTGGGGATGTGCCAATACTCCGGAGGATGTGTAACCCTGCTTGTTGTGAGAGCAGTGTTGAAAGAGGAACAGAAGCTCGTGTCTTACACCATAAATACCCAAGCTGTGAGATCAGGAAGTTCACATCAGCCAGGGCAGGATAACCCTGCCTGCCTTTGCCTCTGTCCTGCTATGGGACGATTTGCCAGCCCAGCAATTTCCTTGGGGGTGAATTACCATGAGAGAGTTTCAGTGGGCAAGGAAGGAGAATTACCCAGGCCAGTGGTCCTGATTCTCCTCCCAGCTCTGAGATGCAGTCTCAGGGTGATGTGTGGCTGATGCTGCTGGATCTCCCTTCAGCAGTGGGGAGAAGGAGCTCTGCTTCCCCCTGCAGCTACTGGTGGTTGGGATTTTTCTTGCCTGGATTATTACAGTAGGATTTTAAGGCTTTTCTTCTTGCTGAGTCTCAAAAGCTTCGAGTTGATCCCTGTAATGTGCAAATGCTGAAACCTATCCCTGCCCCCCCTCACATCTGGTTATGATCAGCTGTAGGATTTACTGGATATTGGGTCCCCACAGCTTCCTTTTTCCAGGGGAGACTTCCCCCCTTCTTTGCTTACTTTGTAAAAAACACTGATGTTGCAATCTAAAAAAAAAAAATTAAAAAATTAAGTCCAGGCAAGGAGAATCTGGATCACAGGCTGTGTTCCCAACACCAGCCACCCAAGAGGGACACATCCTCCAGGCCTGGGAGCACAGCACAGTGTAGCTGGCAGGCTTCAGATGCCAAGCAGAGGTGCAGAGATCTGGCAGAGATTTTTACAAGTGCTGTAGGAAGCTGGTATTAATGTTGATACCATCAGCTCTTTGCTGCCTCCTTTTAAATTCTTTGCTATCAGTTGGAAAAGGTTCCCAGATGGAAAGGAAGGAGCGTGAGGAGTTTGTCAGACAATGCTGTGGAGAGGCATCTGCTCTGCTGAAGTGCTCCTGTGTGTGGTGGGTGCAGAGGTTTGGGCTGAAATCAGACATTGCTGTGGTGTTGTGCAGCCTGGCTGATATTCCGTTTGACAGTTTTTCCATTGCTCACATTCCTCTGGTCTCTGCTGGAGCAGACAGGAGCAGGCTCCCTGCTGCTGCTGCAGGTACCCTGCTCAGCCAAGCTGCAGGCACAGGTCATGTTTATAAGCAGAGAGTGGAAAATCCCTGTATTCCACATTCCCTTCCCCACTTTGGATTTGTTGGAGGTTCCCAGGCAAGGCTCGAGTGGCTGCAGTCAATGCTTGTGGCACATCTGATCCAACCTTTAATGATATCACAGAGCTCCTCACGCTGTCAGTTTATTCCCATTTTTGTTTTCCCTGTCTCTGAGTGTTTCCCATTGCTTCAGTCACCATCTGTTCCATCTGAAGGTGAGACATACCCTGAAAATGAAGCCCTGCCTGAGTCTCTGACAGCCCATGATCAGGATAGGTTTCCTCTCTTTCCATCTGGGAATGACTGCCCTGAACCCCAAGAGGAATATTTGATATGCAAGATTCCCTTAACCTTAACTGACATGGCTGATGAAATGGGAGCGTATCCCTGCTCCTGCCTTTGAGTAGTGCAGGATAAGGGGTGTGTGGGTAGGTGTTGTGTGGATTCATATCCCTGAAAATTTGAATATTTCTCCATTTCCACGCAGTAATAGGAGGAGCAGAGCTCTGAATCCCTTTTCCAGAGGAGAGTGGTGAGCCCAGCTGTACTGCTGGATGTAGGGAACCTGTGGAGAGGGGAATTTCAGGGATACACGTGTTATTGGACACGAGACAATGCAGCCTTGAGATGGGAAATCCCAGGAAATGCAGCAGTTAGTGCCATGGCTCATGGAAGTACTTTGCTTAATTTATGAGCACTGCATCATCTGGAGACCCCAGCTGGAGACCTCTCATCTTCAGGCTCCTGCAGGAGGGGGGAATTTCTGCTGGGAGGAAGCTGGGAGCTCCAGAGCTCATCCGAGGCTGCCAGAGGGAGAGAGGCTGAGTCAGTGGGGCTCACATCTCCTGGGACCAGTGGCCCAAACCCTTTGTCTGCCCTCGGGAACACGGACAGGACAGGAATAAAAGGATCTGATGGCCTAAGCCAAACTTCTGGCTTGCTGGAGCCCAGCTTTGAACTCTGCAGGTCTCCCTGATGCTGCAGCACAATTCTGCTTCATTCCTGCTGCTTTTGAGACAACTCCAGACTCTGTGCTCAGCATCTCCTCAGGGATCTGGCATTTGCAAGCAGCCAGGACAGTGCTGTCACGTGTGTGGAAAACATTACCCAGATCCCTGGTTTTCAGATGCTTTTGGGTTTGGTTTCAGGGTTTCTGTTTGTTTGGTTTTTCTTCGGAATTTTTTTTTTTTTTTAAATATATAATTTTTGACCATTCTCAGTGTTTAGACTTGAGCAGCAATTCCCTGCTCAGGATTGTGCTGCTGCTGTTCCTGGCTGCCTGACAGGATGTGGATCTGTTGGATCCAGAGCTGCAGGGAGCACCAGGAGTGCTGTGTCAGGCCCTGAGCAGAGCTTTGGCCCAGGACAGCTCGGTGTCACCTTTGCAATGTTTTAAAATCTGTGTGCCCAGCCCTGTGTGCCAGGGCTCTCCAGGGACGTGGGAATCCCTGCACAATTCCCAGCTCACAGCTGCCTGCTGGGATCCTGTCTCTCCCTCTCCCTCTCTCTCTCTGAGCCTCAGTTTCCCTTTCTGTAAAGTGGAGAAATCACAGTGGTGTTTTTATAAAGAGCTTGGAGATTTAGGACTTGTCACTCCCAGATAAGAGAAAAATTGCTAGAAACACCTGAGACACTTCACCTGCAGAGGAGCTGCAGCTCCTTCCTGAGGGTGTCCTGGCTCTGAAGGAGACTGAGAGCATCTTGTCAGATTTGCTGGGACAGCAGCATAATTGTGCCCTGAAGCAGTATCGGGTTTCAGCAGAGGTTAACGAAAGCAAAGTCCGTGTGTTTCTGCAGATTATCGTGGAATTCTTGACTTTGCAAACTTGAGCCTAATGAAGCAGTGAGGGGAGAGAAATGAGGCTCTTATTAAAAGATAATCATATGTTTTAAAAACGCTGAGCACTCACCCAGGAACAATTTGAAGGAATCTGACTTTGTCCTCGCCTCTTGCTTCTGAAAATGCAGGTTTATGTGAGTTTAGGGAAACACTTTGTGCTGCAGGAGAGGGTTCTCTGAGCCCAGGAAAATACCCACAACGAGCCTAACTCCCTTTGTGTCCTTCTTCTCCCCCAGAGCAAGCTTCCCATGACTAACAGATGCTGGCCTAGATTATGAGCTCAAACAAGAACGCTCGCTACAATCGTTTCTCCAGTGGCACAACAAACATCTCTACTCCTGAAAACACTAACGGGGTAAGGCCACAGACAGGGGGCAGGGCTGCTTCCTGTGCTCTCATCCTTTCTTTTCAAATAGGGTATTTTTCTTGCCACTTAAAATCTCACTATTCACAGATAAAAGCTGGAATATGTATGCAGTATTTCACCAGCTCAGGCAGAGTCTGAAGGTTTTAAATGAGTCTTTAAATGCCCTGACATTCATTTTTTTTTCAATATTTCAGACAAGAATGGAAACAACTTTTGGGCCAGCCTTCTCTGCTGTGACCACCATCACAAAGGGTGAGTATTTCATGTGTACTGGGTGTGATCCCGGGGTGGATGTTGTTGTTTTACAGATCATAAAGCTGTTGGGAGAATCTCTCTGGTCATTAACCAGGTGTTGAGGGGCTGGGTTTGGTGCTGTGCAGCCCAAGTGTCTTGACATGATGGGAATGAGTTTTCTCTCCTCCTGAGCAGTACCACTGAGAAAACAGAAAAACAGAGTAGTACAACAGGGTTTGATACTGAGCTCAGCACCAAATCTTATTGATCCCTGTGACAATCATCACCAATGCTGAAAATTCCATTTTTCTTCTGTGCCTGACTGTGAGTCACTCTGGAGCTTTGGTAAAACCCCGTAGCCATTTTTAGCTCAGACAGGAGGGGATGCAAATGTCCCTGCTCATTTACAATTCCTGTGCCTTATTCCCCAAAGCTCAGCAGGTGAGGGGAGCCTGAGCCCTGGCACGTGGGGTGAATGTAGGAAGAGGCCTGGTTTCATTTTGGAATACAAGTATCCTTCCTTTAATAGAGACAAAAAGACTTGACACTGATTTTGATAAGGAGATGAACATCTGCCTGAGAAAAATGTTTGGATTACATTTGTCCTGGACTCTGGATGGTTTTGGACTCCTGAATATTTACATTCAGACTTTTATACATATAAGAGTCGGTTACATGATCTCTACACAAATATTTTATATTTAATTTAGCATGGCTCCCCTGTGCCTCAGGGATATCCAGACCTCCCTGGATCCAGGCAATTTTTATTGGTGACTGAGATATGTGAGAGTATAAAGTTTCCTTTTCACAATATTTTTTAACCTGTGGACCTGATAGCATATTACCTGTGCTCTTTTCTGGGCAAGCTCTCAGAGATCAGGATTGTTCTACCTGTGCTGCTATGTCAAGTCATGAACCAACATTGGACAATCCCTAAAATTTCCTTTTCTAAGGAACACTACAGAGGCTGTCCCATAGCTTGGAGATGTTTCTGAGGAGCCTAAATGCTTGTTCTTGTTTTTTCACTCCCTTTAAAGCTGACGGGACCAACACTTTCAAGCAGCACCGTCGGACCCCGTCCTCCTCCAGCACCCTCACCTACTCCCCAAGGGATGAGGATGATGGCATGGTAGGTGTTGTCAGGACCCTCCTGACTGGCTTAGCTGATCAGAAGTGAAGTGAGAGGTGTCTGGAGCTCCTCTGGGCTGCCCTGCCTCCCTCATCATTGTCTGTGTCCCAGCATTGCTGGCTGCTCCCAAGGTTGGTGCTGTGGGGAATCAGCTCAGTCTGACCTGGGGCTTTAGGCTGGAGCTGCTCCTGTTGCTTTTCACACTGCTTGAAATGGTTAGGTGGGTCCAAATCCTGGGAACTACAAATCCCAGAGCCTCCTTGGAGGGGTGTACCTGGCTCCTGGGACAGCAGGGAGCTCGGGAGGAAACAGCTCCTGCCAGGCATGTCTGGGCTGTGACTGGGGCCAGGCACTCTCCGTGTTGGATGGATCCCAGCTGGCTCTGCATAGAATCCATTCCTATTCCCACCTCCAGATGGGGCCTCTGACCACAGGGAGCAGGTTTGGAACCTGCAGAATGGGATTTTGGACACTATGGGCTGTGCTGGGCTTCCCACACAAGCCATTCCCCCTCTCCCAATATCTTGGGGGTAAAGCAGTTCCCAATTTTGTATCCAGTTTTCTCACTCACTTCTGAGTATGTTCTTTTTGGGGAATTTAGTGATTCAACAGGCTCCAGGGTTAGCTGCTTGAAGAGAAATGAAATTAGCTAGATCAATTAAATCAAGAACAGCAACAGCAAAGCAAACCTGGATGAAAGGATGGACAGCTCCGGGGCTGGACCTTCTCTTGTCCCTGGTGCTCCAGCCACAACTCACAACCACAAGCTCTGTTCAGATCTAAACATGTTAGTAGCAAACTTCAGTTTAAGCACTTAGTCAGGTTGCAGGACCCAATTTCCAAGCCAGGCATAAATGGATCATTGCTGCTGGAGTTAGAGACTGGGGTCAGCAACCGTGTGGAGCTGCAGCACTTCTTAAAATAAATTTGACACCAGATTGCAAAGAATTTTATTGTCAGCATCCTATAAAGTTCCTTCTGTTGCTCAGAGATCTTGCTGTGTTTTATGTGAGCCCATGGGGGGTTTTGTTTGTTGTTGGTCTTTTTTCTAAAAGTCCTTTGAAAATTTGCCTGGTGTCCTTGGCAAGTGCAGCTCTCCAGCCCACCACTGACCCCAGGAGCTGGGCCAGCGTTGAGGCCACCCCTGGCTGTCAGCACAGACCCTGTGGGCTGAGTGCTGGACTCACAGTGCCCTTTTCACAAGCTGGGCAGTTCTCACAGGGCAGAGGGGAGGATTTTTCCAGAGGAGAGGATGCTGTGAATATTTTATTTAGCCAGGTCTGATAAAGAGACTCCTTGACTCCTTTGAAATCCCCACTGGGGTGTGCAGCCAAGAATGGGGGAGATCTCTGCTGGGATCCAGCTTCAATCCTCTTGGACAGTCTCAGCCCACTTTCCCTGGAGTGTTAAATATTCTGTTGCAAAAATAGTGAGAGGATTAATGAGTGGTTCAGGAAGCAGCGTGAGGTGCTGACAAACCAGAACCGCCTCAGTCGTGCTCTGCCTGCTGCTCCAGGCAGACTCACTAACCCTCTTAGGAAGCTTCATTTGCTTTGTCAAGAAATAATCTGGGATTTCCCTTCCTCATCACTGAGTTTTTCCTCCTCCAGAAGCTGCCAAGGGCTTCTCAGCCATCAGAGAGACAGTTGGAGACGAGTCAGAGCCCTCCTGTGACCTCCACCACCCCTTTTTCTTTCCTTGTGAAGCTGCTGCTGGTGAAACAAAAGCAGAGCAGTGTGTTCTGTGTGCAGGGCAGGGATTGCTGAGTGGCTGCTGTCATCCTTCCTGCACGCAGTGCCACGGGTTCCCACCTTGCTGTGCCTGATGGAGCTGGAACCAGGGCTGTGCTGGAGCCTCCACCTGGAGGCTGCTGCTGTGGCTGAGGTGATGCAGCCAAAGATTGGTGCTGAATATTGAACAGTAGGGTACTCTGCATGGATGGAGGCTGCCTGGCTGCCCAAAGCCTGTTGTTTACAGGGAGTTTCACCTCTGAGCCAGAGGCTGGATTGAATTGTCGGCAAAAAAACTCTCCATCTTCCATCAGATGTTTAATTGCTCCATCCTTGGGCTGTTTGAAGGTGTGCCTGATGTTTAGTGCAGAAATGAGGTCTCTTGAGTTTTATCCTGGTTTTGCTTGGCAAAACCAAGGCTGCAGACCCCCAGAGGGTCTGGAAGTGCCAGCACACCCTCTGCCATTCTGTGCCCAGGGGGAGTGAGGGATCCTTCTCAGCACATCCCCTTCTCTGCCGTGCAGTCAACACCAACATTATCCAAACCAGGACACAGGGAGCTGAGCCCACAGTCTTTCACAAACCTGTGTCTCACACCCCTGCCTTCTGGGAATGCTGCATTCCCCTTCTCTGTTGGTGATCCTCACTGGATGTTGCTGGTGACAAACCTGCCTCCCTGCAGAGCCTTTGCTGCCCTCACCCCCTCTCACCTCCAGAGTGGGAACTATGCACAGTCATTCTGGTTATTTTAATAATTTCTGCTACTAGTGGAGGAAAATAATAAAATTAATGGATACACATAAAATAGATTTATCTCGTTATAGCCTTTCCTCCTTAAGGTTTATGTATTTAGTCAATAAATATGCTGTCTTTAAGGGGGAGACATTTATGCTTTGGCTTCTAAGCAGATGCAGCATTTCTGAGTTCCTTGGAGCCCAGGATCATAAAAATGAAGCAGCAGAGCAGTGTGAGGAACCAGCAGCATCCTGCTCTGCTGCTCTCCTGCAGCCCAGCCAGGCTGCACTGGGACTGCAGCATGCTTTGTCTCTGGGGAGGGCAGCAGCCTCTGAACTCCATCTTGCAGCTTTCATTGCTGAATTTCCTGCTGGCCCCACTGCCCCCCTGCATTGCCTTTGTCTGTCCTTGGGTCTGATGTCACCCCCTTTCAGCCAGGGCAGGCACACAGCTCCTGAGGCTCAGATGGAACACGAGGAAAAGTGTTTTTCTCACAAGGTGCAGGACAGGAACTCAGCAAAGTCTGGTGTGTGCAGCTTTCCCTGTTCCCTGGGCAGTGCCAGGCCTGGCCTGGGAGTCCCTTTTCCAGCGGGCAGGATCTCCAGAGCTCCCTCCAGCCAACACTCCTCAGTGCTAGAGACTGACAGAGGCTACAGCCAAGCCTTGGAGAGTGGGACACGTGCAGATGCTCATCCATCATGCCTTCTCTAAAGTGTCTGAGGCTTCTGGCTTCATTCTTCCATTGCTTTGTCAAAGCATCCATTCTGCTCATTGAAGACCTTTATTCCTCCTCTCTGCACCTTTTCCAGTCCACCAGCAGCATCTTTTCCAGAGTAACCCCGCAGTAGCTGCACTCCCAGTTGCACTGGATCCTCAAATCCAGTCTCCCCATGCTCTGCAGGGGTGCTTTGACACTGAGTGGCACCTTGGCTACGTGCTGATGGTTGATATTCCACCCTGGGAGCCGTGCTGCTGCCTAATAGTCCAGCAGCAGCATTCCCTCAAAGCCAATCCCAAGGCTGCTGTAGGCAGAGGATCTCCCTGGATTGGTGCACGGGGTGTCTGCTCCACTCTCCCCTCCCGAGCAGGAAGCGGCCGAGCCGGGCTCACAGAGAATTCAATAGAAGGAAGTCTCCACACTTACGCAAAGAAATTTGGCAGAAGTTAGATAGTGAGTGCAACAACAAGTGCTGGTGCAGAGATTAGAGACATTGCAGGAGCTGGAGCAGTCTCTGGGGGAGATTTACAGAGCTTTCCATGGAGGATTAATTCTTGCAGGCCGTTGCTTTGCGGGTGTGCACGGTGAGTGTGCAGGGAATGCACCTTGGAGAAAGCGATGTGCTTGGAATTTCCACGTCAGCCTGGCTTAGGGAGTTAAACTCGAGTGCTTCTGTCTCTGGGCACGGTGCAGGGAAGGGCACACAGTGCAGCTGGGAGTGGAGCAGCTGAGTGTTGTGGAGGGGGGGGGAAAAACTGAACTTGGAGGCTTTTGCTGGAGTTTGGGAAGTGCTTGCACTGACCGGGGGTGCTCTGTGTCCGCAGCCTCCCATCAGCACCCCGCGCCGCTCCGACTCGGCCATCTCCGTCCGCTCCCTGCACTCCGAGTCCAACATGTCCTTGCGCTCCACGTTCTCACTCCATGAGGAAGAGGAGGAGCCAGTAGGTATTTGGGATTGTCTCAAGGAGCAGGATTAGGAAGCTCAGTGTCAAAAGAGTAACTTAGTGGACTGTCGTGAGTACGCAGAGCTCTCACGGGCAGATTTTGTGCCGTGCCTGGCTCAGACTCCTGCTTTTAATTTTGTTTCCACCACTGACTTTGCTTCCTCGTGTGCCATTGCCCTGCCTGGAAAGCGAGGACAATGGTGAGGCTTTTCTGCTTCCCAGAAAAACTGTAAGTCTTTGCAAAGTCCTGCGTGTTTCCCTGGCCCTGCAGCAGAGCAGGGCGGGTTGCAAGGCTCAGGCTGGTGGTCTGGCCCCAGGCAGCAAGAGAAATACAATTCCCCATGGATTTGGAGCCCCATCCCCATTCAGGGCTGCGTGGCACCCCACAGACTTGATTGTAAGCCCTGGGAAGGTGCAAGGAATTGTCTACGTGCTGGGGGAGGATACCTTTAAACTGAGCTTAGCTTGTGACCCAGTAAGCAATCCCAAACTGAATGAATAAAAGGTCAGGCAGCGTTCTGCCACTGATCTGGGATAAGAGTGTGTTTCATATTTGGGAACCCAGGGGGCTGTGTTTGCATTTCTGAGAGCAGCACAGGATGAAACGACAGGGCGAACTGCAGAGATTGATTGGAAATGCTCTGAAATGTGAGCGTGGAGAGCTGTGGTGCTCTGGGAGGACGTGCTTGGAGCTCTGTGCTGCCTGTCCTAGTTGGTAAACCAGACTAGAGAGATGGGCCCATTGCAGCAGAAACAATATTATTTCTGCTTCCCAAGGAATGAAGGAGCCCTTCCTTCAGAATGCTTCAAAAACACAAGAGTGCAGGCTGCTTTAAAATTGCTCTTAAGCTGGGGCTTAGTACAATTTTGACAACTCTATGCTCAGGCCAAGCAAGGACAAAGTCCCAGCCAGTTCTGGTGCCTTGAATCATTGGCAAAGAAGTTGGTCTGTGCAGTTTGCTGTCAGGTGCTGATCCTGCCAGATGCTGGTGGCCTCCACTTTGTGATGAGCTGAGGGTTTCCAGCCATTCCCAAGTTCATTCTTCCCCTGCTTGCACTCAGCAGACCCAGACAGAATTTTATGCTGAGACAATGAAACCCTCGGTGTGCCCCAGGCTCCCTGAGGCTCACCACTCAGAGATTGTGTTATTCCCTCTGCAGAGCTGCAGGCTCTTGGTTTGGACTAACCCAGGCTGTGTGTGTCCCTCTGTGTGCCCTGCAGGAGCCCCTGGTGTTTGCAGAGCAGCCGTCCGTGAAGCTGTGCTGCCAGCTGTGCTGCAGTGTGTTTAAGGATCCCGTCATCACAACTTGTGGGGTAAGGCAGGGCTCTCCCAAACATCCAGGGTGAGCCACAGCCAAGCCTGGACTGTCCCCTCTGTCTCTCTCTGGGGATTGTCAAGCAAAACTAGGGTTTGCTTAAAATGGGATGGCTTTTCCCAGGAGAGCTGCGCTTTAGCCACCCTGTCTTGGCCATCTTCAGTCTCTTGTTGTGGCTTCCGTGAGGTCGAAAACTCCTCTGGAAGGGCTCTGCAGGAGCTCCTGGGCACCCCAGCAATGCCTGTGCTTCATTTGTGAAGGAAGTGTTGCTTATAAAACAAGAATGGCTTGAAGCTTCATTTAGTTAATGTTTGCAAAGGGATTTGAGATCCTCAAATGAAAGGCACAGGGTGTTATGAATATCCTTCTGGATTCCATTTTAGTGGGATTTAATAGAAGCTGTATATTATTCCTGCTTCTGTGCTACTTGTGAAGAAAGATGGCTTTGAGATGGCTCTAATGCTTCTGACGTGCTTCTGATCACCAGAATGGGGCTGTAGCAACAGCAGTAGAGCTCAGGATTGTTTATTGCAGTGAGGGTGCTATTCCCCTAAAAGTGCTGGAAGCTGTTGTAGTTTGGCTGCAGCATTCCAGTAAGCAGCTCTGCACAGAGACACCGAGATTTACTGGTTAATGTGGAAAAATCCCCAGTGCAGGAAGCAGCCTGGCTTCATCTGCAGTCCTGCTCTGGCAGCTCTGGAGGGAGCTCGGTGCAGCTGTGCCGGGCAGGAAAAGGCCATGGGAGCAGGGCAGCAGATAACAGCTCCAGGGGGGGACTCAGAGCCCTGCCAAGAGCTGGCTCTGTGGCCAGGGAATGTGGCTGAGGAGGCTCCAGGGAATGCACAGGGCAGGATCAGGACCAGTGAAATGCTGCAGCCTTTACGTTCATTAGTGTGTTAGGTTGTGTTTGCTACTTTGTCAAGTTAAACTGTCAGGACGGAGAGGGGAGCTATTTAAAGTGCTCAAATTTACAGAGCATTTAATGGGCTTACAAAGCAGCTGTTCCATCTGCCTGGCAGCAGGACAGGGCAGCTTCTGCTGCCTTAGGAGGGCTCCAGAGGGATGGATGTGATGGGCTGAGGGACAGGGAGAGGCCAGGCTTCCCCTGCCCTGAGGGCTTCTCAGGGGAATGAGAGGGATGATGTTGGCTATAGTGGAGGGTGAAATAGAGAAACCCTGTGCAGGTGTGGAGGATGGGAAAGACTTGGATGTGTTGAAGAGCAGGCTGGATGGAGCTCTGAGCCCTGGTCTGGTGGAAGGTGTCCCTGCCCATGGCAGAGAATTGGAACTCGATGGAACTAAGATCCTTCCAACCCAAACCATTCCAGAATTCTGTGATCCCATGAATATCAGAGTGTGGCAGAACATGCCCCTGGCTTAGGCTTGCACCACGATCATGGCCTGATCCTGAGCAGGGAGAACATCAAAGCTCCAAACTGTGTTCAGTGCTCTCGGGAGCAGGACCTGTGCTTCACCCTGAGCTGCCTGAGCAAGCAGCTGGGGTTTGCCCTGTGGTGCTGAGCTAAAACAGGCAGAACAGCTGCTGAGGCTCCTGAGCCACAGGCTTTGCTATCTCCCACCTTTCCCATCAGCAGCCACAGGGAATAATTTGCCAGCTCTCGTTTTACGCTGACGCTGCTGTTCCTCTCTGTCTCCACAGCACACGTTTTGCAGGAGATGTGCCTTAACATCTGGTGAGTACAGAGCTGCCCTTGTGTGATGCAGCCAAAACACTGTTGTTTTCTGGTTTATTTGCTTTCACCTAAAGAGAAACCTGCAGAAAAATGTCCAAAGGGCTTAAAGCAAGCTGCCACTCAGATGTGCCACTGCAGCAGTGAGGGGCTGGGGGCTGATGGTGCACTCTGGAGCATGGGCACTGCAGAGAAGGCTGGGCCCTGCTCCTGGGCACAGGATGTTCTCAGATCCTGGAAAATGCAATGGATAATCCCAGGATAATACATGTCTCGCCCAGAGTTGACCCACTGATTTCAAACTGAAAGCTTTCTGTGGCCTGCCTGGATAAAGATCCAGGGGCCACGTTTGGCATCAACCCCTTCTCCCCCATCCCCTCAGTGCCAGGGCTCTGAGCCCTGACTGAGCTGCTTTAGCTCATCCAGCTCTTCCAGAACTCTGGGAGAGCCCAAGCCCCTGGCTGCTGGCCTGGGCTAACCAGCTCCCACTTGGGTTGGACTCTGGCTGCAAAAAAAAAGACTTTTTTTGGCACGAACCTGTGCCCCTCTTGGCAAGCTGTTGCTCAGCACAGAGCCAAGTCATTGGCATTACCAGAACAGTGAGCCCTGAGGAGGTCCCTGGGGAGTCCTGCAAAGCAGCAGCTCTTTCTGCCTTAAGAGTTTTGTGTTCCATGTGCAAGAGGTCCCTCTGCTTTGCATCTTAATCCCCTCACTGTGCTCTGCTATATCAACCCCAGCCCACAGATCTGTAGCAGAAGGCTTTGCAATTGCAATCCCCATGCCTGGAGTGTTCCATAAACAGCTGGATGTGGCAGAGCTCAGTTCACAAGGTGGTGATCAATCCAGGGCTTGGACTCCATGATCTTGGGGGTCTTTTCCAACCTAAAGGATTCTGGGTTTCAGTGGTTGTTGGCAGCAGGGGCTGAGCCCAGGCCTGGCTGAGGAGCAGGTTGTGGCTGGGGCATCTGGTGATTTGTGCTCACTGCTTGTGAACACTCACCCTTCAGTGTGGGCTTCTTTCATTGGCACCTCCCTCAAATCATTATGGATTAACATAAACTGTCACTTTTCCAAGCCCCAAGGCAAACTAAAGATAACAGCTTGCAGACCTTGGGTGAATATTCCCATGACCACTCACCTGGGAGTTGGCTGACTTGTGCAGAGAAAGCAGAAAAACCCAATTTCCACTCAGGAACTCTTAGAAACGCTCGTGCCTTGTCTCAGCCCTTCTTTCTGACCATGCCACCCTTTCCCTCCCTGGCAGAGAAGTGCCCGGTGGACAATGCCAAGCTGACAGTGGTGGTGAACAACATCGCGGTGGCCGAGCAGATCGGGGAGCTGTTCATCCACTGCAAGTACGGCTGCAGGCCTGCAGCCAGCAGCAAGCCCACGGCCTTCGAGGTGGACCCCCGGGGCTGCCCCTTCACCATCAAGCTGAGTGCCAGGAAGTGAGTGCTTCTTGCAGCCTGCAACCTCCCCAGGGAAAGCCTGAGCTGCCCTGCCCAGCTCCTGTGCCAGGGGCACGGGCAGGGTGGCTTCAGGGGACAGTTTAAATGAGCTGGTGGCAGGGGAAGGATGATATTTTGGGGTTATTTTTGGTTTTTTTTTCTTGGTTTTGTTGTGGGGTTTTTTGTGGTTTTTTGTTTGGTTGGTTTTGGTTTTGGGGGGTTTTGGTGTTTTTTTTTGTTTTGGGGTTTTTTTGGGGGGTTTCGTTTTTTGGCATTTTTGGGGTTTTTTTGGTTTGTTTTTTTTGTTTGTTTTGGGGGGTATTTTTTATTTGTTTGATTGGTTTTTTTCTATTTTTTTTTTTCTGCTCCCTGAGTACCAGCACTGGGACAGGAGGTGCATTGTGAAAGCAGCCACCTCACATCTGGGATAAAAACTCCATAGCCCTGGTCAAGTAGAGAACTTGGGGTTGTTTTTGTAAAAGGAATTATCTTAGTTGTATCCTATGAATTTGAAATCTGTCTCCCTCCTCATCCTAAATGTATTCCCTGTTGTTGATGGCTGCCTGAAGGCTCAGTCCATCATCTGCAGAAGTAGATATGCCCTGTGAAAATGTGGCCTATCATTACTCTCAATTTTCTGACCAAATGAGAATTTAAAGCTGGAATTGCAGTCTCAGAGCAGGAGGCTTTGGATCATCTGACAGCCTCACAGGGCTGGTTTGCTCCTCTCCTGACTGACTGTGTTGTTCCCATTAATTTTTGCTTGTTGCTGATTTTCCCTGCCTTTGCTTTCCCCATGGCCAGGGATCATGAGAGCAGCTGTGATTACAGACCCGTGCGCTGCCCCAACAACCCCAGCTGCCCTCCCCTCCTCAAAATGAACCTGGAGGCTCACCTGAAGGAGTGTGAGCACATCAAGTGTCCCCACTCCAAGTACGGGTAAGGAGCTGATGCTTTTGGCTGGGGAGGCTGCACTGAGCTCATTACTCAGCTGCTGTTTGGCTGCTGCAGCCTTGGGGTGGCCTCTGAGCTGCTCTCTCTCCCCAGTGCTGTGCACTGGCCTGAGGCTGAGCTGGGGGGTTCAGGGATTGCAGGAGGCAGCCCCAGAGCCTCTGGGTGGGAACAGGCAGGTCCCAGTGCCCGAGGAGGAGGAGGAGGAGGAGGAGGTGGAGGGTGAGTGCACAGGCAGAACAGCTGGAGGAGAGTCAGAGCATGAAGAGAGGGGGATGAGGACAGGAGTAATTTGAGCACCATGGCAGTGTCTTGGCAGCCAGGCCTTGTCCCAGGGCAAGGGAAGTGCTGATCCACCTCAGAGGATTCCCTGTCACCCGAGCCCCAGGGCAGCCCCTACTTGGGTTTATTGTTGCAGGAAGAGGGTTCACAGAAAGTTCTTCCAGCACTGGCACAGGGCAGTGGTGCAGTCCCCATCCCTGAGGGATTTAAATGCTGTGTAGGTGTGGCCTTGGTGGCCTTGGGGGAAGGAGTGGGCTCAGTGGTCTTAGAGGCCTTTTCCAACCCCAACAATTCTCTGATTCCATGGTCCTAAGCCATGGCCTGGCAGAGGCAGAGCAGCCCTGACCCTGTGCCATGCTGCAGGCCCGAGTCAGCATCTGCTGAGGTCAGCTGCAGTTTTTTCCACTGGTTTTGATGGCTCCTGGTGAACACAACAAACTGATGCCACACTCCATCTCCTGCCCAAGATCTGCTTTTCCTTGCAGCTTCCCAGACAGAATCCAGTTTGGGGCCAGTGCCCTGGCTGGAACAATGGGAGCTGCTTGGCCTCTCTTGTCCTGCAGCTGCCTCTCCCAGCAGGATCATAGAATCATTAAAATTGGAAAGGACCTCCAAGATGATCAATCCACCCTTTGAAGGATCATGAAGCACAGTATCCCTGCTGCTGCAGGAGGAGCAGGACAGCTGGGGACCCACACAGGCCTTGGAGCTCCCCTGAGGAGCCAGCTGAGCAAGGAATCTCCAGCTGAGCTCTGCTCCAGCCAGCATCTGCCTTCCCTTCAGGTGCACATTCATAGGAAACCAGGACACCTACGAGACCCACCTGGAGACGTGCAAGTTCGAGGGTCTGAAGGAGTTCCTGCAGCAGACAGACGATCGCTTCCACGAGATGCAGGTGGCCATGGCCCAGAAGGACCAGGAGATCGCCTTCCTGCGCTCCATGCTGGGCAAACTCTCTGAGAAAATCGATCAGCTGGAGAAGAACCTGGAGCTGAAGTTTGGTGAGTGTGCAGCAGAGCTCTGTGCTCAGAGCTGTAGGGACAGGGCAGCTCTTTGGGCTCAGCTTTCCCTGCTGCTGGCACAGCAGTGTGTTCTGAGGCTGGGTGGCAGTGGGTGCCCTCTGCCTGGTCCCTGGGATGCCATCAGTGGCTCTGCAGTGACTCTGGGCCTGTCCCTCTCTTGCAGATGTGCTGGATGAGAACCAGAGCAAGCTGAGCGAGGACCTGATGGAATTCCGCAGGGATGCCTCCATGCTGAACGTGAGGATGGGCCCTGGGGTGGAGTTACCAGGCTCTGCTCTTAGCTGGGCTTCTCCTGCACAGGGGAGAGCCTTCTGCTCCAAAGCCTGGCCCTTTGACACAGCCTGGGCATTGGCCCCTCCTCCCTGCCTGCAGAAAGCAGGGAGATAAGCAGATCCAAGCAGTCTGGTGAACTGCAGAGTGAGGACAGCATATTCTGAGAGGTATTTCTGGGCCTCTCTGAATACTGAAGAGTTCAGTGCAGGTCTGAGGTGCTGTCAGAGCCCTGTGGTCTCTGGAGGGAGGTGACAGGGGAATGTGGCACTCACAGAGTAGAACAATGACCTCTGGGCTGCTGAGGAAGGGTTCTGTGGGAGTCCAGAAGACAAGAGGGGTTGTAGCAGTGGAGGGGACAGTCCTAAAGCCACGTCCAGGGCAGGCTGGCCTGGGTGGCTGCTCAGCTCACACAGCTTGTTGTGTTTTTCAGGATGAGCTCTCCCACATCAATGCTCGGCTCAACATGGGCATCCTTGGATGTGAGTATCCCCCTGGTGCCCACTGCCTGGGGCTGCCTGTGGGGGATGCCCAGGGAGCTCTCCTGGCTGCTGGCCCTCCCTCACCTGCCTCTCCTTTCTGCAGCCTATGATCCTCAGCAGATCTTCAAGTGCAAGGGGACCTTTGTGGGCCACCAGGGCCCCGTGTGGTGTTTGTGTGTGTACTCCATAGGAGATTTGCTCTTCAGTGGCTCCTCAGACAAAACCATTAAGGTAAGAGCTTCCCTCTTCCATGCACCTTCTGCATTTGCACGTGGAACAGAAGCTGAGTTCATTTGTGGGGTGGGGGATGTCACTTCCTAAAATTTCCTCCAAAGAATCAAATGTTTTTTTGTGATTATAGTTGGACAAAATTCTCTGCAAGGAAACATTATGTGCTAGTGAAATTGAGAGACAAACAGAGATCTTTGCAAAGCCCTGATTAGAATCTCATTCCTGCAGCTGCTGGTTTTGCTTTATGTGTCATTTAGGGTACTCAGGACTATTTCAGCTTCTGATTTTATGTTCCTTTGTTACAAAAAGTCATCTTAGAACAAAACATTTGTCCCTGATGCAATGTGTCCTTTCCCTATTTTATGGCATGTTTGTTTTTCTTTGTCCTGTTTTCAGTAACTCAGACTGACAGCACTGGCCCTGTGCAGCCTCCACAGCCCTTCCCAGTGTCACTGTGGTGGCTGCTGGTGGCTGCTGGCCAGGCTGGGGACCCCATGGGCTGCCATGACTAACCCTGCCAGGAGCAGAGCTTTGGTTTCATTTCCTTGGCTTTAGAGCCACATGGAAGGAAATGAATATTGCAGTATTTTAGGGAAGGAAAGCAGATTTCTCCCTGTCTCAAGTTCCTCTTGAGAGAGCAGTGTGTGCTCAGGGGAAAAGCCTTTGCAGTGGCAGAAGAAGCTGTGCTGTGCCATTGGAGCCCTGGGATGGGGTGGGAAGTGCTAAAGCAGGAGCCTGAGAGCTGCTCCTTTGTCTCAGTGTGTTGTGTTGGCCTGGGCTGAGGGAGGCAGAGCTGGAGCAGCTGATTCCTGCTGCTGGCTGGCCTGTGTCTCCTTAGCTTCAGCCTGAGACTCTGCAGTCCATTCCCTCTGCTAGCCAAGCCCCCAGGCTGGCAGGCAGTGCCCAGGTGACAGGCAGGCAGTGCCCAGGTGACTGACAGGCAGTGCCCAGGTGACAGGCAGGCAGTGCCCAGGTGACTGACAGACTGCCCAGGTGACAGGCAGTGCCCAGGTGACTGACAGGCAGTGCCCAAGCTCCAGCCTCTGCCTTGTGTTTTCTGTTAGGTGTGGGATACCTGTACCACATACAAGTGCCAAAAGACCCTGGAGGGTCATGATGGAATTGTGCTGGCTCTCTGCATCCAGGGGTGAGTGAGGAGGGGCATCTGTCCCTGGGGACCCTGCACATGGCACTGTCCCTCTGTGACCCTGCTGTCATTGCTGTGTCCCTTACAGGAACAAGCTGTACAGTGGCTCTGCTGACTGCACCATCATTGTGAGTACAGGGCACCCACAGCCTGCTCTGCAGCAGGGACTGTCCCTCCTCTGCCAGGGACTGATAACCCTCCTGTGCTGTGTCCACTCCTGGCTTGGGGGTTTCCTGCAGGCTGGATTTCCTGCCTGGGAGCAGGAGGCTGCTGCTCTGAGCTGGGGCAGGGTGACCCCCCCTGATCTTAGAGGGCTTTTCCCACTTAAACCATTCCATGATTCTTGTTTGCAGGTCTGGGATATTCAAAACCTGCAGAAGGTGAACACGATCCGAGCACACGACAATCCTGTTTGCACTTTGGTCTCCTCACACAACATGCTCTTCAGTGGCTCCCTCAAAGCCATCAAGGTGCAGCTCCAGGGCTCCTCTGGGGCTGCTTGGGGACCAGCAGTACAAACTCTGAGGCAGAAGTGTCCAAAGAGGAAGGAAGTGGCATTTTGACCTTGTTGCTAAGGTCTCCTGAGCCACAGAGCAGCCAGCACTGCAGAGGTTTAGCCCATGCTCTGTGCTAAGCTGTTCTCTGGCTGCAAAAACACTGTATTCCTTTCAACTCTGCAAACCTGAGGCTGCAGCTGGGGTATCCTGGCACTTCCTGAGCATGTGTGTCCTCAGGTCCCCAAGAGACCTGCCCAGACCATTGGGAATTGTGTCTGAGCTCCAGAACTGGCTGGAGATTCAGGCTGCCTGTTTTGAAACCGCCTCCAAAGGATCTTGAGTCTGCATTCCCTACCTAAAACATGTAGAAATCAGGAACAGCTTTTCAGGCTGCCCTTTAAAGCCTTGGCTAGATTCCCATGGCTCTGCTTCCAGCTCCTGGTGAGACAGCTTATGGGCCCGTCCATCTGTAAGAGGACTGTGCTCTTTTCTTTCTCTGGGGCCTGGAGTGGTTCAGCTCTGGAGAGAGCTCAAGGCTGGAGCAGCCACATAGCACAAAGAGAATTTGGGGCCTTTTGGGTTTGTCATCCCTGGCCACTTCCTGCCAATGAGCCAAGCAGGCTCAGAGTGGGGGGAGTGAGATCTGCCAGTCCCTGCGTGCCAGGGGTGGGAGAGGAGCTTTGTGGCAGTGCAGGGCAGTTCCTTGCTGCAGCTGTGGTTTAGGTTTTGCAGCCCGTGGCTCTGCTAGGGAAGGGTCTCTGCCAGGAATAATGCAGGTTCCAGGCTGGCTCCCTCAGGGAATGTGCTTCCTCAGCAGTTCCTGGGTTTTATCAGCGAGTCAGTGGGATCAGGCAATTCCCATCAGGCAGGAGAGCTGGCACAAGGATCCCCACAGGAGCTGTGAGGGTGGGCAGGGAGGGTGGGCACTGCTGCCCACGTCCTGCCCAGCCCCACTGAGATTCCTCCCCGTGTGTGTGTGTGTGTCCCTGCTTTCCATAGGTGTGGGATATTGTGGGTACTGAGCTCAAGCTGAAGAAGGAGCTGACAGGTCTCAACCACTGGGTTCGAGCACTGGTGGCTTCCCAGAACTATCTCTACAGTGGATCTTACCAGACCATCAAGGTGGGAGCCTGGCACTGGTGACACCCTGAGCCACCTCTCCCTGTTCCTGTCTGTGCTCTGCACTGGGGCAGCAGCACCAGGGGCAGCTGCTGGGATGGGAGAGCACTGCTGACACCTGGGATTTTCCTGTGCTGATTCCATCTCTGGAGGCTGGGCCTCGGGAGCTGCCTGGAAGACTCCCTGGGATAAACTCACTGGGATAAACTCACTAGGATAAAGTCACTGGGAAAATCTGGGGCCTCAGCCATGGCGCCTCGTGGCTGCCTCAGCCTTATCTGCACTGACACTCCTGCTGATAACAGGGGAAGGTCACTGTCTGGCTGCAGTTACCATAAATCCATGTGAGGGTTCCCAGTGCCCTCCCTCCTCTGTGCTGGCTCAGGTTTTGATGAACAGTTCACCTCTCAGCATCTGGGGGACACAGGAAAATTGGAAGTTGCCCTTCTCAGTGT